>OX940960.1:21635028-22235028 GCA_954870475.1 Euphrasia confusa | reverse complement strand
TTGCCCACACAACGTCTGGAGTCGAGGGCTAGGATACACACTAGAAGATCAGAGGTGTTCGCCTATTCGGCTTCTCCGAATCACGCATCAAAGGTAAAGAATCGAAAACCCTATTCCGCATCTTTTTCGATTCTTATTGTACGTAATAATCCAACGAACCTACGATCGGGTTCCGGGTATCGTGGATCGCATTCCTCGACTACTGGGGGTTTTAGGACCTTCGGATCGGTAGTCGGAAGAGGAAAAACGACCCGGAAACGATCCCGGAACAGCAGATCGCGCTGCTGTCCGCGCTGCTGAAGGACAAACGGCGACCGCCGTTCCTTAAACGGCGACCGCCGTTTTTCTCTTTTTCGGGCAGCTCGCTCCGGCTTGCGCGGTTGTCCTCCGGGGCAACGGCTGGGCGTGAATCGGGGCACGGGCTGGGCACGTGGACGGAGTAGCGGATCTGGAGGTCGACTGGGATCGTTCGGATGTTCGAGTGATCGGACGAACGCATCCCGGGTAGTCGATTTCCAACAGTTTTTAGGGTTTAAGGTTTCGTTTTTATGTTTTAGTGTTTAGAGAATTAGGATTTAGGGTTTAGTGTATTAAAGTTTAGGGTTTTAGATTTAGTTTTTAGGGTTTAGGGTTTAGGGTTTTTGTTTTCAATTTTAGGCTTTTGAGTTTTTGGGTTATATGTTTCGTTTTAGGGTTTAATTTTAGGTTTTAGGGTTTAGGGTTTTATTAATTCAAGTTTAGGGTTTTAGGTTTTCGTTTTTAGGGTTTTTGTTTTAGGTTTTAGGGTTTAGAATTTTGGGGTTAATATTTTGTTTTAGGGTTTAAGGTTTTAGTGTATTAAAGATTAGGGTTCTAGTTTTTAGGGTTTAGGGGTTTGTTTTTAGGTTTTAGTGTTTAGAGTATTAGGATTTAAGGTTTAGTGTATTAAAGTTTAGGGTTTTAGATTTAGTTTTTAGGGTTTAGTGTATTAAAGTTTAGGGTTTTAGATTTAGTTTATAGGGTTTAGAGTTTAGGTTTTTTTTAAATTTTAGGGTTTTGAGTTTTTCGGTTATATGCTTAGTTTTAGGGTTTAATTTTAAGGTTTATGGTTTTAGGTTTTAGTTTTTAGGGTTTTTGTTTTAGGTTTTAGGGTTTAGAATATTAGGGTTTAATGTTTAGTTTTAGGGTTTAGGGTTTTAGTGTATTCAAGATTAGGGTTTTAGTTTGTAGGGTTTAGGGTTTTTGTTTTAGATTTTAGGGTTTAAAATTTTAGTTTTACGGTTTAGGGTTTTAGTGTATTAAAGATTAGGGTTTTTGTTTTTATGGTTTAGGGTTTCGTTTTTATGTTTTAGTGTTTAGAGAATTAGGATTTAGGGTTTAGTTTATTAAAGTTTAGGGTTTTAGATTTAGTTTTTACGGTATAGGGTTTAGGGTTTTTGTTTTCAATTTTAGGATTTTGAGTTTTTGGGTTATATGCTTCGTTTTAGGGTTTAATTTTAGGTTTTAGGGTTTAGGGTTTTATTGTATTCAAGTTTAGGGTTTTAGGTTTTTGTTTTTAAGGTTTTTGTTTTAGGTTTCAGGGTTTAGAATTTTAGGGTTTAATATTTAGTTTTAAGGTTTAGGGTTTTAGTGTATTAAAGATTAGGGTTCTAGTTTTTAGGGTTTAGGGTTTTGTTTTTATGGTTTTAGTGTTTAGAGTATTAGGATTTAGGGTTTAGTGTAGTGTATTAAAGTTTAGGGTTTTAGATTTAGTTTTTAGGGTTAAGTGTTTTGATTTTTTTTTAAATTTTAGGGTTTTGAGTTTTTCGGTTATATGCTTAGTTTTAGGGTTTAATTTTAAGGTTTAGGGTTTTATGTTTTAGTTTTTATTGTTTTTTTTAGGTTTTAGGGTTTAGAATATTAGGGTTTAATGTTTAGTTTTAGGGTTTAGGGTTTTAGTGTATTCAAGATTAGGGTTTTAGTTTTTAGGGTTTAGGGTTTTTGTTTTAGGTTTTAGGGTTTAGAATATTAGGGTTTAATGTTTACTTTTAGGGTTTAGGGTTTTAGTGTATTCAAGTTTAGGGTTTTAGGTTTTATTTTTAGGGTTTTTGTTTTAGGTTTTATGGTTTAGAATTTTAGAGTTTAATATTTAGTTTTAGGGTTTAGGGTTTTAGTGTATTAAAGATTAGGGTTATAGTTTTTAGGGTTTAGGGTTTTGTTTTTAGGATTTGGTGTTTAGAGTATTAGGATTTAGGGTTTAGTTTATTAATGTTTAGGGTTTTAGATTTAGTTTTTTAGTGTTTAGTGTTTAGATTTTTTTTAAAATTTTAGGATTTTGAGTTTTTCGGTTATATGCTTAGTTTTAGGGTTTAATTTTAAAGTTTAGGGTTTTAGGTTTTAGTTTTTAGGGATTTTTTTAGGTTTTAGGGTTTAGAATATTAGGGTTTAATTTTTAAGATTACTGTATTCAAGATTACGGTTTTAGTTTTTAGGGTTTAGAATTTTTGTTTTAGGTTTTAGGGTTTAGAATATTAGGGTTTAATTTTTACTTTTAGGGTTTAGGGTTTTAGTGTATTCAAGTTTTAGGGTTTAATTTTAGGTTTTAGGGTTTAGGGTTTTATTGTATTCCAGTTTAGGGTTTTAGGTTTTTGTTTTTAGGGTTTTTGTTTTAGGTTTTAGGGTTTAAAATTTTAGGGTTTAATATTTAGTTTTAGGGTTTAGGGTTTTAGTGTATTAAAGATTAGGGTTCTAGTTTTTAGGGTTTAGGGTTTTGTTTTTAGGTTTTAGTGTTTAAAGTATTAGGATTTAGGGTTTAGTGTATTAAAGTTTAGGGTTTTAGATTTATTTTTTAGGGTTTAGTGTTTAGATTTTTTTTTTAAATTTTAGGGTTTTGAGTTTTTCGGTTATATGCTTAGTTTTAGGGTTTAATTTTAAGGTTTAGTATTTTAGGTATTAGTTTTTAGGGTTTTTCTTTTTGGTTTTAGGGTTTAGAATATTAGGGTTTAATGTTTAGTTTTATGGTTTAGGGTCTTAGTGTATTTAAGATTAGGGTTTTAGTTTTAATTAGGGTTTAGGGTTTTTGTTTTAGGTTTTAGGGTTTAGAATATTAGGGTTTAATGTTTACTTTTATGGTTTAGGGTTTTAGTGTATTCAAGTTTAAGGTTATAATTTTTTGGGTTTAGGGTTTGGTTTTAGGTTTTAGGTTTTAAAATTTTAGTTTTAGGGTTTAGGGTTTTGGTGTATTAAAGATTAGGGTATTTTTTTTTAGGGTTTAAGGTTTCGTTTTTATGTTTTAGTGTTTAGAGAATTAGGATTTAGGGTTTAGTGTATTAAAGTTTAGGGTTTTAGTGTATTAAAGATTAGGGTTCTAGTTTTTAGGGTTTAGGGTTTTGTTTTTAGGATTTAGTGTTTAGAGTATTAGGATTTAGGGTTTAGTGTATTAAAGTTTAGGATTTTAGATTTAGTTTTTTAGGGTTTAGTGTTTAGATTTTTTTTAAAATTTAAGGGTTTTGAGTTTTTCGGTTATATGCTTAGTTTTAGGGTTTAATTTTAAGGTTTAGGGTTTTAGGTTTTAGTTTTTAGGGTTTTTGCTTTAGGTTTTAGGGTTTAGAATATTAGGGTTTAATGTTTAGTTTTAGGATTTAAGGTTTTAGTGTATTCAAGATTAGGGTTTTAGTTTTTAGGGTTTAGGGTTTTTGTTTTAGGTTTTAGGGTGGGTTTAGAATATTAGGGTTTAATTTTAGGTTTTAGGGTTTAGGGTTTTATTGTATTCATGTTTAGGGTTTTAGGTTTTAGTTTTTTGGGTTTTTGTTTTAGGTTTTAGGGTTTAGAATTTTAGGGTTTAATATTTAGTTTTAGGGTTTAGGGTTTTAGTGTATTAAAGATTGGGGTTCTAGTTTTTAGGGTTTAGGGTTTTGTTTTTAGGTTTTAGTGTTTAGAGTATTAGGATTTAGGGTTTAGTGTATTTAGTTTAGGGTTTTAGATTTAGTGTTTAGGGTTTAGTGTTTAGATTTTTTTTAAATTTCAGGGTTTTGAGTTTTTCGGTTATATGCATAGTTTTAGGGTTTAATTTTTAGATTTATGGTTTTAGGTTTTAGTTTTTATGGTTTTTGTTTTAGGTTTTAGGGTTTAGAATATTAGGGTTTAATGTTTAGTTTTAGGGTTTAGGGTTTTAGTGTATTTTAGATTAGGGTTTTAGTTTTTAGGGTTTAGGATTTTTGTTTTAGGTTTTAGGGTTTAATGTTAACTTTTAGGGTTTAGGGTTTTAGTGTATTCAAGTTTAGGGTTATAATTTTTTGGTTTTAGGTTTTAGGGTTTAAAATTTTAGTTTTAGGGTTTAGGGTTTTGTTGTATTAAAGATTAGGGTTTTTGTTTTTAGGGTTTAGGGTTTCGTTTTTATGTTTTAGTGTTTAGAGAATTAGGATTTAGGGTTTAGTGTATTAAAGTTTAGGGTTTTAGATTTAGTTATCATGGTTTAGGTTTTAGGGTTTTTGTTTTCAATTTTAGGCTTTTGAGTTTTTGGGTTATATGTTTCGTTTTAGGGTTTAATTTTAGGTTTTAGGGTTTAGGGTTTTATTAATTCAAGTTTAGGGTTTTAGGTTTTAGTTTTTAAGGTTTTTGTTTTAGGTTTTAGGGTTTAGAATTTTGGGGTTAATATTTTTTGTTAGGGTTTTGGATTTTAGTGTATTAAAGATTAGGGTTCTAGTTTTTAGGGTTTAGGGGTTTGTTTTTAGGTTTTAGTGTTTAGAGTATTAGGATTTAGGGTTTAGTGTATTAAAGTTTAGGGTTTTAGATTTAGTTTATAGGGTTTAGAGTTTAGGTTTTTTTTTAATTTTAGGGTTTTGAGTTTTTCGGTTATATGCTTAGTTTTAGGGTTTAATTTTAAGGTTTATGGTTTTAGGTTTTAGTTTTTAGGGTTTTTGTTTTAGGTTTTAGGGTTTAGAATATTAGGGTTTAATGTTTAGTTTTAGGGTTTAGGGTTTTAGTGTATTCAAGTTTAGGGTTTTAGGATTTAGTTTTTAGGGTTTTTGTTTTAGGTTTTAGGGTTTAGAATTTTAGAGTTTATTATTTAGTTTTAGGGTTTAGGGTTTTAGTGTATTAAAGATTAGGGTTCTAGTTTTTAGGGTTTAGGGTTTTGTTTTTAGGATTTAGTGTTTAGAGTATAAGGATTTAGGGTTTAGTGTATTAAAGGTTAGGGTTTTAGATTTAGTTTTTTAGGGTTTAGTGTTTAGATTGTTTTTTAAATTTAAAGGTTTTGAGTTTTTCGGTTATATGCTTAGTTTTAGGGATTTTTTTAGGTTTTAGGGTTTAGAATATTAGGGTTTAATGTTTAGTTTTAGGGTTTAAGGTTTTATTGTATTCAAGATTAGGGTTCTAGTTTTTAGGGTTTAGTGTTTTTGTTTTAGGTTTTAGGGTTTAGAATATTAGGGTTTGATGTTTACTTTTAGGGTTTAGGATTTTAGTGTATTCAAGTTAGGGTTTTAGGTTTTAGTTTTTAGGGTTTTTGTTTTAGGTTTTAGGGTTTAGAATTTTAGGGTTTAATATTTAATTTTAAGGTTTAGGGTTTTAGTGTATTAAAGATTAGAGTTCTAGTTTTTAGGGTTTAGGGTTTTGTTTTTATGGTTTTAGTGTTTAGAGTATTAGGATTTAGGGTTTAGTGTATTAAAGTTTAGGGTTTTAGATTTAGTTTATAGGGTTTAGTGTTTAGATATTTTTTAAAATTTTAGGGTTTTGAGTTTTTCGGTTATATGCTTAGTTTTAGGGTTTAATTTTAAGGTTTAGAGTTTTAGGTTTTAGTTTTTAGGGATTTATTTAGGTTTTAGGGTTTATAATATTAGGGTTTAATGTTTAGTTTTAGGGTTTAGGGTTTTAGTGTATTCAAGATTAGGGTTTTAGTTTTTAGGGTTTAGGGTTTTTGTTTTAGGTTTTAGGGTTTAGAATATTAGGGTTTAATGTTTACTTTTAGGGTTTAGGGTTTTAGTGTATTAAAGATTAGGGTTTTTTTTAGGGTTTAGGGTTTCGTTTTTATGTTTTAGTGTTTAGAGAATTAGGATTTAGGGTTTAGTGTATTAAAGTTTAGGGTTTTAGATTTAGTTTTTAGGGTTTAGGGTTTAGGGTTTTTGTTTTCAATTTTAGGGTTTAGAGTTTTTGGGTTATATGCTTCGTTTTAGTGTTTAATTTTAGGTTTTAGGGTTTAGGGTTTTATTGTATTCAAGTTTAGGGTTTTAGGTTTTTGTTTTTAGGGTTTTTTTTAGGTTTTAGGGTTTAGAATATTAGGGTTTAATATTTAGTTTTAGGGTTTAGGGTTTTGTTTTTAGGTTTTAGTGTTTAAAGTATTAGGATGTAGGGTTTAGTGTATTAAAGTTTAGGGTTTTAGGTTTTAGGTTTTAGTTTTTAGGGTTTTTGTTTTAGGTTTTAGGGTTTAGAATTTTATGGTTTAATATTTAGTTTTAGGGTTTAGGGTTTTAGTGTATTAAAGATTAGGGTTCTAGTTTTTAGGGTTTTGTTTTTAGATTTCAGTGTTTAGAGTATTAGGATTTAGGGTTTAGAGTATTAAAGTTTAGGGTTTTAGATTTAGTTTTTAGGGTTTAGTGTTTAGATTTTTTTTAAAATTTTAGGGTTTTGAATTTTTCGGTTATATGCTTAGTTTTAGGGTTTAATTTTAAGGTTTAGTGTTTTAGGTTTTAGTTTTTAGGGTTTTTGTTTTTGGTTTTAGGGTTTAGAATATTAGGGTTTAATGTTTAGTTTTAGGGTTTAGGGTCTTAGTGTATTCAAGATTAGGGTTTTAGTTTTAATTAGGGTTTAGGGTTTTTGTTTTACGTTTTAGGGTTTAGAATATTAGGGTTTAATGTTTACTTTTAGGGTTTAGGGTTTTAGTGTATTCAAGTTTAGGGTTATAATTTTTTGGGTTTAGGGTTTGGTTTTAGGTTTTAGGGTTTAAAATTCTAGTTTTAGGGTTTAGGGTTTTAGTGTATTAAATATTAGGGTTTTTTTAGGGTTTAGGGTTTTGTTTTTATGTTTTAGTGTTCAGAGAATTAGGATTTAGGGTTTAGTGTATTAAAGTTTAGGGTTTTAGATTTAGTTTTTAGGGTTTTTGTTTTCAATTTTAGGGTTTTGAGTTTTTGGGTTATATGCTTCGTTTTAGGGTTTAATTTTAGGTTTTAGGGTTTAGGGTTTTATTGTATTCAAGTTTAGGGTTTTAGGTTTGAGTTTTTAGGGTTTTTGTTTTAGGTTTTAGGGTTTAGAATTTTATGGTTTAATATTTAGTTTTAGGGTTTAGGGTTTTAGTGTATTAAAGATTAGGGTTCTAGTTTTTAGGGTTTAGGGTTTTGTTTTTAGGTTTTAGTGTTTAAAGTATTAGGATTTAGGGTTTAGTGTATTAAAGTTTAGGGTTTTAGGTTTTAGTTTTTAGGGTTTTTGTTTTAGGTTTTAGGGTTTAGAATTTTATGGTTTAATATTTAGTTTTAGGGTTTAGGGTTTTAGTGTATTAAAGATTAGGGTTCTAGTTTTTAGGGTTTTGTTTTTAGATTTCAGTGTTTAGAGTATTAGGATTTAGGGTTTAGAGTATTAAAGTTTAGGGTTTTAGATTTAGTTTTTAGGGTTTAGTGTTTAGATTTTTTTTAAAATTTTAGGGTTTTGAATTTTTCGGTTATATGCTTAGTTTTAGGGTTTAATTTTAAGGTTTAGTGTTTTAGGTTTTAGTTTTTAGGGTTTTTATTTTTGGTTTTAGGGTTTAGAATATTAGGGTTTAATGTTTAGTTTTAGGGTTTAGGGTCTTAGTGTATTCAAGATTAGGGTTTTAGTTTTATTTAGGGTTTAGGGTTTTTGTTTTACGTTTTAGGGTTTAGAATATTAGGGTTTAATGTTTACTTTTAGGGTTTAGGGTTTTAGTGTATTCAAGTTTAGGGTTATAATTTTTTGGGTTTAGGGTTTGGTTTTAGGTTTTAGGGTTTAAAATTTTAGTTTTAGGGTTTAGGGTTTTAGTGTATTAAAGATTAGGGTTTTTTTAGGGTTTAGGGTTTCGTTTTTATGTTTTAGTGTTCAGAGAATTAGGATTTAGGGTTTAGTGTATTAAAGTTTAGGGTTTTAGATTTAGTTTTTAGGGTTTAGGGTTTAGGGTTTTTGTTTTCAATTTTAGGGTTTTGAGTTTTTGTGTTATATGCTTCGTTTTAGGGTTTAATTTTAGGTTTTAGGGTTTAGGGTTTTATTGTATTCAAGTTTAGGGTTTTAGGTTTGAGTTTTTAGGGTTTTTGTTTTAGGTTTTAGGGTTTAGAATTTTATGGTTTAATATTTAGTTTTAGGGTTTAGGGTTTTAGTGTATTAAAGATTAGGGTTCTAGTTTTTAGGGTTTAGGGTTTTGTTTTTAGGTTTTAGTGTTTAAAGTATTAGGATTTAGGGTTTAGTGTATTAAAGTTTAGGGTTTTAGATTTATTTTTTAGGGTTTAGTGTTTAGATTTTTTTTTTAAATTTTAGGGTTTTGAGTTTTTCGGTTATATGCTTAGTTTTAGGGTTTAATTTTAAGGTTTAGTATTTTAGGTATTAGTTTTTTGGGTTTTTCTTTTTGGTTTTAGGGTTTAGAATATTAGGGTTTAATGTTTAGTTTTAGGGTTTAGGGTCTTAGTGTATTTAAGATTAGGGTTTTAGTTTTAATTAGGGTTTAGGGTTTTTGTTTTAGGTTTTAGGGTTTAGAATATTAGGGTTTAATGTTTACTTTTATGGTTAAGGGTTTTAGTGTATTCAAGTTTAAGGTTATAATTTTTTGGGTTTAGGGTTTGGTTTTAGGTTTTAGGTTTTAAAATTTTAGTTTTAGGGTTTAGGGTTTTGGTGTATTAAAGATTAGGGTATTTGTTTTTAGGGTTTAAGGTTTCGTTTTTATGTTTTAGTGTTTAGAGAATTAGGATTTAGGGTTTAGTGTATTAAAGTTTAGGGTTTTAGTGTATTAAAGATTAGGGTTCTAGTTTTTAGGGTTTAGGGTTTTGTTTTTAGGATTTAGTGTTTAGAGTATTAGGATTTAGGGTTTAGTGTATTAAAGTTTAGGATTTTAGATTTAGTTTTTTAGGGTTTAGTGTTTAGATTTTTTTTAAAATTTAAGGGTTTTGAGTTTTTTGGTTATATGCTTAGTTTTAGGGTTTAATTTTAAGGTTTAGGGTTTTAGGTTTTAGTTTTTAGGGTTTTTGTTTTAGGTTTTAGGGTTTAGAATATTAGGGTTTAATGTTTAGTTTTAGGGTTTAAGGTTTTAGTGTATTCAAGATTAGGGTTTTAGTTTTTAGGGTTTAGGGTTTTTGTTTTAGGTTTTAGGGTGGGTTTAGAATATTAGGGTTTAATTTTAGGTTTTAGGGTTTAGGGTTTTATTGTATTCATGTTTAGGGTTTTAGGTTTTAGTTTTTTGGGTTTTTGTTTTAGGTTTTAGGGTTTAGAATTTTAGGATTTAATATTTAGTTTTAGGGTTTAGGGTTTTAGTGTATTAAAGATTGGGGTTCTAGTTTTTAGGGTTTAGGGTTTTGTTTTTAGGTTTTAGTGTTTAGAGTATTAGGATTTAGGGTTTAGTGTATTAAAGTTTAGGGTTTTAGATTTAGTGTTTAGGGTTTAGTGTTTAGATTTTTTTTAAATTTCAGGGTTTTGAGTTTTTCGGTTATATGCATAGTTTTAGGGTTTAATTTTAAGATTTATGGTTTTAGGTTTTAGTTTTTAGGGTTTTTGTTTTAGGTTTTAGGGTTTAGAATATTAGGGTTTAATGTTTAGTTTTAGGGTTTAGGGTTTTAGTGTATTTAAGATTAGGGTTTTAGTTTTTAGGGTTTAGGATTTTTGTTTTAGGTTTTAGGGTTTAATGTTTACTTTTAGGGTTTAGGGTTTTAGTGTATTCAAGTTTAGGGTTATAATTTTTTGGTTTTAGGTTTTAGGGTTTAAAATTTTAGTTTTAGGGTTTAGGGTTTTGTTGTATTAAAGATTAGGGTTTTTGTTTTTAGGGTTTAGGGTTTCGTTTTTATGTTTTAGTGTTTAGAGAATTAGGATTTAGGGTTTAGTGTATTAAAGTTTAGGGTTTTAGATTTAGTTATCATGGTTTAGGGTTTAGGGTTTTTGTTTTCAATTTTAGGCTTTTGAGTTTTTGGGTTATATGTTTCGTTTTAGGGTTTAATTTTAGGTTTTAGGGTTTAGGGTTTTATTAATTCAAGTTTAGGGTTTTAGGTTTTAGTTTTTAAGGTTTTTGTTTTAGGTTTTAGGGTTTAGAATTTTGGGGTTAATATTTTGTTTTAGGGTTTTGGATTTTAGTGTATTAAAGATTAGGGTTCTAGTTTTTAGGGTTTAGGGATTTGTTTTTAGGTTTTAGTGTTTAGAGTATTAGGATTTAGGGTTTAGTGTATTAAAGTTTAGGGTTTTAGATTTAGTTTATAGGGTTTAGAGTTTAGTTTTTTTTTTTTAATTTTAGGGTTTTGAGTTTTTCGGTTATATGCTTAGTTTTAGGGTTTAATTTTAAGGTTTATGGTTTTAGGGTTTAGTTTTTAGGGTTTTTGTTTTAGGTTTTAGGGTTTAGAATATTAGGGTTTAATGTTTAGTTTTAGGGTTTAGGGTTTTAGTGTATTCAAGTTTAGGGTTTTAGGATTTAGTTTTTAGGGTTTTTGTTTTAGGTTTTAGGGTTTAGAATTTTAGAGTTTAATATTTAGTTTTAGGGTTTAGGGTTTTAGTGTATTAAAGATTAGGGTTCTAGTTTTTAGGGTTTAGGGTTTTGTTTTTAGGATTTAGTGTTTAGAGTATAAGGATTTAGGGTTTAGTGTATTAAAGTTTAGGGTTTTAGATTTAGTTTTTAGGGTTTAGTGTTTAGATTTTTTTTTAAATTTTAGGGTTTTGAGTTTTTCGGTTATATGCTTAGTTTTAGGGTTTAATTTTAAGGTTTAGTATTTTAGGTTTTAGTTTTTAGGGTTTTTATTTTTGGTTTTAGGGTTTAGAATATTAGGGTTTAATGTTTAGTTTTAGGGTTTAGGGTCTTAGTGTATTCAAGATTAGGGTTTTAGTTTTATTTAGGGTTTAGGGTTTTTGTTTTACGTTTTAGGGTTTAGAATATTAGGGTTTAATGTTTACTTTTAGGGTTTAGGGTTTTAGTGTATTCAAGTTTAGGGTTATAATTTTTTGGGTTTAGGGTTTGGTTTTAGGTTTTAGGGTTTAAAATTTTAGTTTTAGGGTTTAGGGTTTTAGTGTATTAAAGATTAGGGTTTTTTTAGGGTTTAGGGTTTCGTTTTTATGTTTTAGTGTTCAGAGAATTAGGATTTAGGGTTTAGTGTATTAAAGTTTAGGGTTTTAGATTTAGTTTTTAGGGTTTAGGGTTTAGGGTTTTTGTTTTCAATTTTAGGGTTTTGAGTTTTTGTGTTATATGCTTCGTTTTAGGGTTTAATTTTAGGTTTTAGGGTTTAGGGTTTTATTGTATTCAAGTTTAGGGTTTTAGGTTTGAGTTTTTAGGGTTTTTGTTTTAGGTTTTAGGGTTTAGAATTTTATGGTTTAATATTTAGTTTTAGGGTTTAGGGTTTTAGTGTATTAAAGATTAGGGTTCTAGTTTTTAGGGTTTAGGGTTTTGTTTTTAGGTTTTAGTGTTTAAAGTATTAGGATTTAGGGTTTAGTGTATTAAAGTTTAGGGTTTTAGATTTATTTTTTAGGGTTTAGTGTTTAGATTTTTTTTTTAAATTTTAGGGTTTTGAGTTTTTCGGTTATATGCTTAGTTTTAGGGTTTAATTTTAAGGTTTAGTATTTTAGGTATTAGTTTTTTGGGTTTTTCTTTTTGGTTTTAGGGTTTAGAATATTAGGGTTTAATGTTTAGTTTTAGGGTTTAGGGTCTTAGTGTATTTAAGATTAGGGTTTTAGTTTTAATTAGGGTTTAGGGTTTTTGTTTTAGGTTTTAGGGTTTAGAATATTAGGGTTTAATGTTTACTTTTATGGTTAAGGGTTTTAGTGTATTCAAGTTTAAGGTTATAATTTTTTGGGTTTAGGGTTTGGTTTTAGGTTTTAGGTTTTAAAATTTTAGTTTTAGGGTTTAGGGTTTTGGTGTATTAAAGATTAGGGTATTTGTTTTTAGGGTTTAAGGTTTCGTTTTTATGTTTTAGTGTTTAGAGAATTAGGATTTAGGGTTTAGTGTATTAAAGTTTAGGGTTTTAGTGTATTAAAGATTAGGGTTCTAGTTTTTAGGGTTTAGGGTTTTGTTTTTAGGATTTAGTGTTTAGAGTATTAGGATTTAGGGTTTAGTGTATTAAAGTTTAGGATTTTAGATTTAGTTTTTTAGGGTTTAGTGTTTAGATTTTTTTTAAAATTTAAGGGTTTTGAGTTTTTTGGTTATATGCTTAGTTTTAGGGTTTAATTTTAAGGTTTAGGGTTTTAGGTTTTAGTTTTTAGGGTTTTTGTTTTAGGTTTTAGGGTTTAGAATATTAGGGTTTAATGTTTAGTTTTAGGGTTTAAGGTTTTAGTGTATTCAAGATTAGGGTTTTAGTTTTTAGGGTTTAGGGTTTTTGTTTTAGGTTTTAGGGTGGGTTTAGAATATTAGGGTTTAATTTTAGGTTTTAGGGTTTAGGGTTTTATTGTATTCATGTTTAGGGTTTTAGGTTTTAGTTTTTTGGGTTTTTGTTTTAGGTTTTAGGGTTTAGAATTTTAGGATTTAATATTTAGTTTTAGGGTTTAGGGTTTTAGTGTATTAAAGATTGGGGTTCTAGTTTTTAGGGTTTAGGGTTTTGTTTTTAGGTTTTAGTGTTTAGAGTATTAGGATTTAGGGTTTAGTGTATTAAAGTTTAGGGTTTTAGATTTAGTGTTTAGGGTTTAGTGTTTAGATTTTTTTTAAATTTCAGGGTTTTGAGTTTTTCGGTTATATGCATAGTTTTAGGGTTTAATTTTAAGATTTATGGTTTTAGGTTTTAGTTTTTAGGGTTTTTGTTTTAGGTTTTAGGGTTTAGAATATTAGGGTTTGATGTTTAGTTTTAGGGTTTAGGGTTTTAGTGTATTTAAGATTAGGGTTTTAGTTTTTAGGGTTTAGGATTTTTGTTTTAGGTTTTAGGGTTTAATGTTTACTTTTAGGGTTTAGGGTTTTAGTGTATTCAAGTTTAGGGTTATAATTTTTTGGTTTTAGGTTTTAGGGTTTAAAATTTTAGTTTTAGGGTTTAGGGTTTTGTTGTATTAAAGATTAGGGTTTTTGTTTTTAGGGTTTAGGGTTTCGTTTTTATGTTTTAGTGTTTAGAGAATTAGGATTTAGGGTTTAGTGTATTAAAGTTTAGGGTTTTAGATTTAGTTATCATGGTTTAGGGTTTAGGGTTTTTGTTTTCAATTTTAGGCTTTTGAGTTTTTGGGTTATATGTTTCGTTTTAGGGTTTAATTTTAGGTTTTAGGGTTTAGGGTTTTATTAATTCAAGTTTAGGGTTTTAGGTTTTAGTTTTTAAGGTTTTTGTTTTAGGTTTTAGGGTTTAGAATTTTGGGGTTAATATTTTGTTTTAGGGTTTTGGATTTTAGTGTATTAAAGATTAGGGTTCTAGTTTTTAGGGTTTAGGGATTTGTTTTTAGGTTTTAGTGTTTAGAGTATTAGGATTTAGGGTTTAGTGTATTAAAGTTTAGGGTTTTAGATTTAGTTTATAGGGTTTAGAGTTTAGTTTTTTTTTTTTAATTTTAGGGTTTTGAGTTTTTCGGTTATATGCTTAGTTTTAGGGTTTAATTTTAAGGTTTATGGTTTTAGGGTTTAGTTTTTAGGGTTTTTGTTTTAGGTTTTAGGGTTTAGAATATTAGGGTTTAATGTTTAGTTTTAGGGTTTAGGGTTTTAGTGTATTCAAGTTTAGGGTTTTAGGATTTAGTTTTTAGGGTTTTTGTTTTAGGTTTTAGGGTTTAGAATTTTAGAGTTTAATATTTAGTTTTAGGGTTTAGGGTTTTAGTGTATTAAAGATTAGGGTTCTAGTTTTTAGGGTTTAGGGTTTTGTTTTTAGGATTTAGTGTTTAGAGTATAAGGATTTAGGGTTTAGTGTATTAAAGTTTAGGGTTTTAGATTTAGTTTTTAGGGTTTAGTGTTTAGATTTTTTTTTAAATTTTAGGGTTTTGAGTTTTTCGGTTATATGCTTAGTTTTAGGGTTTAATTTTAAGGTTTAGTATTTTAGGTTTTAGTTTTTAGGGTTTTTCTTTTTTGTTTTAGGGTTTAGAATATTAGGGTTTAATGTTTACTTTTATGGTTTAGGGTTTTAGTGTATTCAAGTTTAGGGTTATAATTTTTTGGGTTTAGGGTTTGGTTTTAGGTTTTAGGTTTTAAAATTTTAGTTTTAGGGTTTAGGGTTTTAGTGTATTAAAGATTAGGGTTCTAGTTTTTAGGGTTTAGGGTTTTGTTTTTAGGATTTAGTGTTTAGAGTATTAGGATTTATGGTTTAGTGTATTAAAGTTTAGGGTTTTAGATTTAGTTTTTTAGGGTTTAGTGTTTAGATTTTTTTTAAAATTTAAGGGTTTTGAGTTTTTCGGTTATATCCTTAGTTTTAGGGTTTAATTTTAAGGTTTAGGGTTTTAGGTTTTAGTTTTTAGGGTTTTTGTTTTAGGTTTTAGGGTTAAGAATATTAGGGTTTAATGTTTAGTTTTAGGGTTTAAGGTTTTAGTGTATTCAAGATTAGGGTTTTAGTTTTAGGGTTTAGGGTTTTTGTTTTAGGTTTTAGGGTGGGTTTAGAATATTAGGGTTTAATTTTTACTATTAGGGTTTTAGGGTTTTAGTGTATTCAAATTTAGGGTTTTAGGTTTTAGGTTTTAGGGTTTTTGTTTTAGGTTTTAGGGTTTAGAATTTTAGAGTTTAATATTTAGTTTTAGGGTTTAGGGTTTTAGTGTATTAAAGATTAGGGTTTTAGTTTTTAGGGTTTAAGGTTTTGTTTTTAGGATTTAGTGTTTAGAGTATTAGGATTTAGAGTTTAGTGTATTAAAGTTTAGGGTTTTAGATTTAGTTTTTTAGGGTTTAGTGTTTAGATTTTTTTTAAAATTTAAAGGTTTTGAGTTTTTCGGTTATATGCTTAGTTTTAGGGTTTAATTTTAAGGTTTTAGGTTTTAGGGTTTAGAATATTATGGTTTAATGTTTAGTTTTAGGGTTTAGGGTTTTAGTGTATTCAAGATTAGAGTTTTAGTTTTTAGGGTTTAGAGTTTTTGTTTTAGGTTTTAGGGTTTAGAATATTAGGGTTTAATGTTTACTTTTAGGGTTTAGGGTTTTAGTGTATTCAAGTTTAGGGTTATAATTTTTTGGGTTTAGTGTTTGGTTTTAGGTTTTAGGGTTTAAAATTTTAGTTTTAGGGTTTAGGGTTTTAGTGTATTAAAGATTAGGGTTTTTTTAGGGTTTAGGGTTTCGTTTTTATGTTTTAGTCTTCAGAGAATTAGGATTTAGGGTTTAGTGTATTAAAGTTTAGGGTTTTAGATTTAGTTTTTAGGGTTTAGGGTTTAGGGTTTAGGGTTTTTGTTTTCAATTTTAGGGTTTTGAGTTTTTGGGTTATATGCTTCGTTTTAGGGTTTAATTTTAGGTTTTAGGGTTTAGGGTTTTATTGTATTCAAGTTTAGGGTTTTAGATTTTAGTTTTTAAGGTTTTTGTTTTAGGTTTTAGGGTTTAGAATTTTATGGTTTAATATTTAGTTTTAGGGTTTAGGGTTATAGTATATTAAAGATTAGGGTTCTAGTTTTTAAGGTTTAGGGTTTTGTTTTTAGATTTCAGTGTTTAGAGTATCAGGATTTAGGGTTTAGAGTATTAAAGTTTAGGGTTTTAGATTTAGTTTTTAGGGTTTAGTGTTTAGATTTTTTTTAATATTTTAGAGTTTTGAGTTTTTCAGTTTTATGCTTAGTTTTAGGGTTTAATTTTAAGGTTTAGGGTTTTAGGTTTTAGTTTTTAGGGTTTTTTTTGGGTTTTGGGGTTTAGAATATTAGGGTTTAATGTTTAGTTTTAGGGCTTAGGTTTTTGGTGTATTCAAGATTAGAGTTTTAGTTTTTAGGGTTTAGGGTTTTTGTTTTAGGTTTTAGGGTTTAGAATATTAGGGTTTAATGTTTAGTTTTAGGGTTTAGGGTTTTAGTGTATTCAAGTTTAGGGTTTTAGGATTTAGTTTTTGGGGTTTTTGTTTTAGTTTTAGGGTTTAGGGTTTTGTTGTATTAAAGATTAGGGTTTTTGTTTTTAGGGTTTAGGGTTTTATTAATTCAAGTTTAGGGTTTTAGGTTTTAGTTTTTAAGGTTTTTGTTTTAGGTTTTAGGGTTTAGAATTTTGGGGTTAATATTTTTTGTTAGGGTTTTGGATTTTAGTGTATTAAAGATTAGGGTTCTAGTTTTTAGGGTTTAGGGGTTTGTTTTTAGGTTTTAGTGTTTAGAGTATTAGGATTTAGGGTTTAGTGTATTAAAGTTTAGGGTTTTAGATTTAGTTTATAGGGTTTAGAGTTTAGGTTTTTTTTTAATTTTAGGGTTTTGAGTTTTTCGGTTATATGCTTAGTTTTAGGGTTTAATTTTAAGGTTTATGGTTTTAGGTTTTAGTTTTTAGGGTTTTTGTTTTAGGTTTTAGGGTTTAGAATATTAGGGTTTAATGTTTAGTTTTAGGGTTTAGGGTTTTAGTGTATTCAAGTTTAGGGTTTTAGGATTTAGTTTTTAGGGTTTTTGTTTTAGGTTTTAGGGTTTAGAATTTTAGAGTTTATTATTTAGTTTTAGGGTTTAGGGTTTTAGTGTATTAAAGATTAGGGTTCTAGTTTTTAGGGTTTAGGGTTTTGTTTTTAGGATTTAGTGTTTAGAGTATAAGGATTTAGGGTTTAGTGTATTAAAGGTTAGGGTTTTAGATTTAGTTTTTTAGGGTTTAGTGTTTAGATTGTTTTTTAAATTTAAAGGTTTTGAGTTTTTCGGTTATATGCTTAGTTGTAATGACAAAAAAAAAATTAATCTAAGTTAATTAATTAAGTAATTCACCTCAATTAAAATTCAAGGTTTAAGTAATTATATTGTATTCTAATTGGCTTAAATAAATCTACTATTGGGCCTTCAAGTGATTAAGTTTACATCCAGCATGTTATGACTATGATTTTAGATCAGGTCTATTTTATTGGGCTTACTCCTTAATTCATATAAATTAGCCCAATAGGCAAGCGTAGGAATTCTCAGCCTCAGACCCTAGAATTCTCTTTATATATGCGTCTGTTGTATTCTTGTAAAACACTTTATGCCATCAACCTCTTCACGCGCATCGTCAACTAAATTCTAAGTGGTATGGGTTTTATCCTCTTTTAATTTCAACCTTGCTTGTATCTCCAATTTCTGAATCTGATTAGGGTCAGTCAATCGAAAATTTTCAAGTTTGTTTGGCGAGGAATCGATGATTTAAGTTTAAACTTTAGAAGCTTGTTCGGCTAACCTTTATTGAATTGTGGAAGAGATATACGTGCTTACTTGTCTTTTGGGGGTATGATTGTTAGTGAGTTGGTTGGTAGATCCTCTTCTTAACTTAAATTGTTATTAGATTAATTGGTTCTAAGAAATTCTAACTCTATTTCTAATCGTATTGCCCACAGCAAATTATTTCTAAATTGTGGCCTATAATGTGATTATTTATTTTCCTCTAAGTTTAGTATAATCGCTTAATCTCTAGATATTTCTAATTAATATTTAGCAATTTCAATTAAATCGTAAAGAGTTCATACTTACCAATCATTACCCACTTGCCCTCCTCATTTTATTGGCTTCGTTTTTGCTGTTAAGAAGAATGTATTGGCTTTGTTTGTTTTTATTTTGAGTGGCAAGAGTTTTTAGGTTTCTGTAACTTTAACTAGCAGTTCTTTGAGATTTGTAATTCTTTTGTCGTGTGAGTAGATTTCTAGCAAGTGTACAGTAAGTTGACTTTTGGATTTAACATGTTCGATTGATTTATATCTTTCTGTAATGTTGATTTCTAAATTATTATTAAATGTTCGAACTCCATGCTTCTGTTTGTCTCTTGTCCTTGGGTCTTTTATTTATTAAGGGTTCATTGTTGTATAGTTAGCAAGAGTTTCGAGGATTAGGTTTGCACGAGCATTCATTCAAGCATCATTGTCGTTCGTCGTTTTCAAGGTAGGGGTATTTCTAAAACCTTTTCAAATACAGTTCATATCAGTGTATGGTACGTAGGTAATTGTTCGATATCGAGGACTTTATATTCTATTCATGTTATGTGCACATATTAGTCGCGCGACGAAACTCATGGCCGTGTTCACGTAGACGTGTGACGTGTTCACGGTAATAAATCAAGCAAGCAAGTGATAGGAACGTTTAATCGTTCGGAAATTCATGTCCTTGGGTATATCCCACTATCTAACAAGTTCAAGTTAGTTTATAAAGTTGAGCGTCATTCCGGTTGCTTTCGTATTGTACAATGTATGAACTGGTATCCCTACTGAGTTGTTGATAACTCACCCCTTTAAAACCCCATATTTTCAGGTTAAGCGAAATCGGAGCGAGACGGGGATGTGGCGGCGATAGTAGTAGCAGCGTTTATTTCAAAGACATTATTTTCTTTTATGCTTTCCGCTTTTGAAACTTCGTATTTGAGTATTTTTATTTAAATTTGACTATTGAGGGTTATTATTTTTAGTTAAAGATTTTATTATGAAAAGTGTTTTGACATTTTGTTATTTTAAATCTTACAATTTATTTTGAAAAGTAAGAAAATCCTCTTTAGTTTATATTATGAAAAATGGGATGTTACAACTTGGTATCAGAGCATTACGGTTCTCTTTACGGACCTAAAATAAGTTTAAAAAAAAAAAAAAAAAAATAAAAAAAAATTGCTACTATCGTCCACCTCTGCCGCTCGCGCCGACTTCGCAAGTAAGTGCATTCTATATTCATGATATTTCATTTAGGTTGCATGTTTAGTTGCATGATGTGGAGGTCGCATGCGTATTACATTCATGAGTTTCAGGTACAATGCATATCAAATTCATATTTTTCAATTTGGATACATGTCTAGTCTCATTATTTTCCAAGTAAATTGCACGTTATGTTCATGATTTTCAAGTAAGAGGCATACTCAAGTTTATAGTTTTCAAGTTCATGATCCCACAAGTACATTGCATGTGTTTATGTCGAAGTTCATGTTCATGTTAAAATTCAAGTTCAAGTTCAAGCTCATGTTTAAAGTCTAGTTCATGATTATTATGTGTATATGTGCTCAAATTATTTGAAAATATGCTGCATATGTTTATGGAAAATGTTAATCTATTAATTACCATGGACGATTCGTTTGAAGTAATGAAGTTTACTTCATGTTTACATGGTTTGTTTCGTGTAAGTAGAGCATGCCTACTCGTGGACGACCACGTGCTAATCGTAACGCTAACGCGAATGCAAATCCGCCTGTCGGGAATGGAAATCCAGCACATAATGCCCCAGTAGGAGACCAAACCGCAACTTTGCTCCAGAACTTGGTTGCAGCTATTGATGGACTCAGACAGCCAGCGCAAGCACCACCACCTCCCCCAAACCCTGCTAGTGTTACTGCAGTGGTGGTCGAGCAGTTTCGAAAGTACCTACCGCCAAGCTTCGACGGTGATGGCGACCCAATGGTGTTTGAGGAGTGGATAAGGAGTTTAGAACGGATTTTCACACATATTGCATGCGCGGATGAACACAAGATTTCATGCGCCGTATTTCAGATGATTAAGGATGCAGCCCACTGGTGGGATTCTTACAGGCGCACTCATATGGCTCAGGTGGCAGCAATGACTTGGGAACAGTTCAAGGAGGTGCTAATGCAAAAGTACTTCCCTCAATCATACTGGGATGCTAAGGAGACTGAGTTCCTTGAACTCAAGCAGGGAAACCAGACCGTGGAGGAGTATGAGCGCAACTTCAATCAGCTATCCCGTTTTGCTGAACATTTAGTCAACACTGATGAGAGGAAAGCAAGAAGGTTTGAACGGGGACTTCGACCAGAGATTGGTACCATTATGGCAGGACTAATGCTCACGACTTATGCTGACGTGGTGGGACGTGCTCAGGCCATATCTTCTCGCATGGTTCCAGCACCGCCTACTCAGATTAGTGGTGGTGAAGCTTCTGGTAAGCGCAAATGGGAGCAACATAAAGGTGGGAACTTCAGTGGAAGGAACAAGAACTTCAATAACAAAGGTGGGAGCTCTGGATACAAGGGAACCGAGGTTAAGAAAGTTAGGACCGAGGAGAATGGGCCAGCGAATTTTACTCCTACTATACCACCGTGCAACAAGTGTGGGAAGAGACATACAGGAGAGTGTTTGCAAGGGACAAGATCGTGCTACAACTGTGGACAACCAGGGCACACGTACGCATATTGTACTCGTCCAAGGGCTCCAGACAACAACAAGAAGGGCGCAGCTAGAGTGTTTTCCATGGGAGGACATGAGCCAGAGTCAGATGAGGGATCAGATGCTATGACAGGTATGCTCACTATCTCCGATGTACCTGGCTTAGTTTTGTTTGATTCTGGTGCGACGCATTCTTTCATATCTGCAAAGTATTTTACTCGAGTAAGACATGCCTGCGACGTAGTGAAAGACACCTTAGAGATTAGTATACCTTCTGGTAAAACAATGGAAACTAACCTCCTTTGTAAAGACGTAGCTATGAAATTTAACACCAAGACCTTGAAAGCCGACCTTCATGTATTAGAGATGAAAGACTTCGATGTTATACTAGGAATGGATTGGTTAAAAGATAATCACGCTAATATCATATGTCGAGAGAGGAAAGTCATCATCCGGAGGCCAGGAGAGGAGGAAGTCACGTTGCTTGGAACAAGAAACAAATCGATACCACGTTTGGTGTCAGCATTAAAGGCGATGAAGATGTTGAGGAAGAAGGACTGCCAAGGGTATTTGGTGAATATAATGGACACCCGTTCAGAGAAGCTTACTCCAACTGATGTACCGATTGTGTGTGAATTTGAAGATGTTTTCCCTGAGGACCTACCAGGACCCCCTCCTAGTAGGCAAGTGGATTTCACCATTGATCTGGTTCCCGGAGCAGCACCAGTATCCAAAGCACCCTATCGAATGGCACCCATGGAGCTTGAGATACTAAAGGAGCAAATTCAAGAGTTATTGGATAAGAAGTTAATTCAACCGAGCGTCTCCCCTTGGGGCGCACCAGTGTTGTTCGTGAAGAAGAAAGATGGGTCTTTAAGGATGTGCATCGACTATAGAGAGTTGAATAAACTCACCATTAAGAACAAGTACCCACTACCTCGAATTGATGATCTCTTTGATCAATTAAGAGGGGCTAGCGTGTTCTCGAAGATTGATTTGAGGTCGGGGTATCACCAGCTTAAAATAAAAGAGTCGGATGTCTCAAAGTCAGCTTTCAGAACTCGATATGGACACTATGAGTTTACAGTGATGCCTTTTGGTTTAACAAATGCACCTGCAGTGTTTATGGACCTGATGAACAGAGTTTTTCAGCCCTTTTTGGATCAGTTTGTCATTGTATTCATAGATGACATATTGATCTACTCGAAAGATGAAGCTCAGCACGAGGAACACCTGAGGTCTGTTTTGGAAACGTTGAGGCGAGAGAAGTTGTATGCTAAATTTTCGAAATGTGAGTTTTGGCTTAATCGTGTAGCTTTTCTCGGTCACGTTGTTACTGCTCAAGGTATTGAGGTTGACCCCGCTAAGATTGAAGCGGTCAACGATTGGAGTTCACCTAAGAACGTTGGAGAGATACGAAGCTTTCTTGGTTTGGCTGGTTATTATCGAAGATTCATTGAAGCTTTCTCCAAGATCGCTTTGCCAATGACGCAGTTAACGAGGAAAGGTGTGAAGTTTGTGTGGACAGAGAAGTGTGAAGAGAGTTTCCAAGAACTCAAGAAAAAGTTGACTACAGCTCCAGTTCTGACCATTCCAAGTGGTACAGACGGTTTTGTAGTGTATAGTGATGCATCTAAACAAGGATTGGGTTGTGTGTTAATGCAGCATGGGAAAGTGATAGCCTATGCTTCTCGACAATTGAAGACACACGAAATGAATTACCCTACACACGACCTGGAGCTAGCTGCTGTAATCCATGCACTGAAGATTTGGAGACACTACTTATATGGAGTGAAATGCGATATATACACTGATCACAAGAGTTTGAAGTATATTTTCGCGCAGAAAGAGTTGAATATGCGACAGCGAAGATGGTTAGAGCTTGTCAAGGATTATGACTGTTCAATTCATTATCATCCTGGAAAGGCGAACGTGGTGGCAGATGCCTTAAGCAGAAAATCCACAGGGCATGTAGCAAGTTTACTGACGAATCAAGAGCAACTTCGGAAGGAGTTCGAGAACCTAAGAATCGAAGTAATTTCTCAACCTCATAGTACAGACGCAATGTTATCTGCATTGACGATTCAGCCTACTCTAGTTGAAAGAATTAAAGAAGCTCAGGAGAAGGATGGTTTCCTATTAAAGATAAAGAACCGAGTTCGTGAAGGGAACATTGAGGGTTTTTCTGAAACGAGAGATGGTGTCCTAGTATTTAAGAAACGGTTGTGTGTGCCGAATGATCAGGCTTTGAGGAAAGAAATCCTAAAAGAAGCACATTGTACGCCTTACACCGCACATCCAGGAGGGACAAAGATGTATCACGATTTGAGAGAGTCTTTCTGGTGGAGGAGTATGAAAAGAGACATCGGGTTATTCGTGCAAAAGTGTTTGGTGTGTCAGCAAGTTAAAGCCGAACACCAACGACCTTCTGGTCTACTTCAACCATTAGAAATACCCGAGTGGAAATGGGAGCACGTGACGATGGACTTCGTGGTAAGTTTACCGCGGTCAGCAAGAGGAAACAACGCAATTTGGGTGATCGTTGATCGATTAACAAAATCTGCACATTTTCTCCCGGTGAAGATGACTTGCAGTATGGACCATCTCGCACAGTTGTACATTCGCGAGATAATGAGGTTGCATGGTACTCCATTATCAATCGTGTCGGATAGAGATCCGAGATTCACATCAAGGTTTTGGAGAAGCTTACATGACGCTATGGGAACGAAGTTGAAGTTCAGCACCGCGTATCATCCTCAGACAGATGGTCAGTCCGAAAGAACAATACAAACGCTGGAGGACATGTTGAGAACATGCGTGCTTGATAACGGAGGTAAATGGGAGAATCTCTTGCCATTGGTAGAGTTCGCGTACAACAATAGTTATCACTCGACTATTAAAATGGCCCCGTATGAAGCACTCTACGGTAGGAAGTGTAGATCGCCTCTATATTGGAGTGAAGTCGGTGAAAGGAAAGTTTTAGGCCCCGAAATTGTCGAGGTGACAGTTTCAGCAATAGCAAAGATACATGCTCGTATCAAAGAGGCTCAAGATAGACAGAAGTTATATGCCGATCGTCGTCGTAAGGACTTACACTTTGAAGTCGGTGATCATGTTTTCCTTAAGGTAGCTCCTACGAGAGGAGTTATAAGATTCGGAAACAGAGGGAAGTTGAGACCAAGGTACATTGGTCCCTTTGAGATTCTTAAACGAATTGGAAGTTTGGCATACGAGTTGGCTTTACCGCCAAATTTGACCTCAGTGCACAATGTATTTCACATCTCGATGCTGAGGAAGTATGTACATGACCCAAGTCATGTCGTAAACCATGAGGAGATACAAGTTGATAAAGATTTATCTTATGATGAAATGCCGGAAAGGATTCTGGACCGTAAAATCCACACGCTCAGAAATCGAGATGTGTCTTTAATCAAAGTTAAGTGGACACGTCATGGCGAGGAAGAAGCTACTTGGGAGCGTGAAGAAGAGATGTTAACCACTTACCCTGAGTTTTTCGCAAGAGGTACGTAACAAATTTCGAGGACGAAATTTTTATAAGGAGGGTAGGTTGTAATGACAAAAAAAAAATTAATCTAAGTTAATTAATTAAGTAATTCACCTCAATTAAAATTCAAGGTTTAAGTAATTATATTGTATTCTAATTGGCTTAAATAAATCTACTATTGGGCCTTCAAGTGATTAAGTTTACATCCAGCATGTTATGACTATGATTTTAGATCAGGTCTATTTTATTGGGCTTACTCCTTAATTCATATAAATTAGCCCAATAGGCAAGCGTAGGAATTCTCAGCCTCAGACCCTAGAATTCTCTTTATATATGCGTCTGTTGTATTCTTGTAAAACACTTTATGCCATCAACCTCTTCACGCGCATCGTCAACTAAATTCTAAGTGGTATGGGTTTTATCCTCTTTTAATTTCAACCTTGCTTGTATCTCCAATTTCTGAATCTGATTAGGGTCAGTCAATCGAAAATTTTCAAGTTTGTTTGGCGAGGAATCGATGATTTAAGTTTAAACTTTAGAAGCTTGTTCGGCTAACCTTTATTGAATTGTGGAAGAGATATACGTGCTTACTTGTCTTTTGGGGGTATGATTGTTAGTGAGTTGGTTGGTAGATCCTCTTCTTAACTTAAATTGTTATTAGATTAATTGGTTCTAAGAAATTCTAACTCTATTTCTAATCGTATTGCCCACAGCAAATTATTTCTAAATTGTGGCCTATAATGTGATTATTTATTTTCCTCTAAGTTTAGTATAATCGCTTAATCTCTAGATATTTCTAATTAATATTTAGCAATTTCAATTAAATCGTAAAGAGTTCATACTTACCAATCATTACCCACTTGCCCTCCTCATTTTATTGGCTTCGTTTTTGCTGTTAAGAAGAATGTATTGGCTTTGTTTGTTTTTATTTTGAGTGGCAAGAGTTTTTAGGTTTCTGTAACTTTAACTAGCAGTTCTTTGAGATTTGTAATTCTTTTGTCGTGTGAGTAGATTTCTAGCAAGTGTACAGTCAGTTGACTTTTGGATTTAACATGTTCGATTGATTTATATCTTTCTGTAATGTTGATTTCTAAATTATTATTAAATGTTCGAACTCCATGCTTCTGTTTGTCTCTTGTCCTTGGGTCTTTTATTTATTAAGGGTTCATTGTTGTATAGTTAGCAAGAGTTTCGAGGATTAGGTTTGCACGAGCATTCATTCAAGCATCATTGTCGTTCGTCGTTTTCAAGGTAGGGGTATTTCTAAAACCTTTTCAAATACAGTTCATATCAGTGTATGGTACGTAGGTAATTGTTCGATATCGAGGACTTTATATTCTATTCATGTTATGTGCACATATTAGTCGCGCGACGAAACTCATGGCCGTGTTCACGTAGACGTGTGACGTGTTCACGGTAATAAATCAAGCAAGCAAGTGATAGGAACGTTTAATCGTTCGGAAATTCATGTCCTTGGGTATATCCCACTATCTAACAAGTTCAAGTTAGTTTATAAAGTTGAGCGTCATTCCGGTTGCTTTCGTATTGTACAATGTATGAACTGGTATCCCTACTGAGTTGTTGATAACTCACCCCTTTAAAACCCCATATTTTCAGGTTAAGCGAAATCGGAGCGAGACGGGGATGTGGCGGCGATAGTAGTAGCAGCGTTTATTTCAAAGACATTATTTTCTTTTATGCTTTCCGCTTTTGAAACTTCGTATTTGAGTATTTTTATTTAAATTTGACTATTGAGGGTTATTATTTTTAGTTAAAGATTTTATTATGAAAAGTGTTTTGACATTTTGTTATTTTAAATCTTACAATTTATTTTGAAAAGTAAGAAAATCCTCTTTAGTTTATATTATGAAAAATGGGATGTTACATTAGTTTTAGGGTTTAATTTTAAGGTTTAAGGTTTTAGGTTTTAGTTTTTAGGGATTTTTTTAGGTTTTAGGGTTTATAATATTAGGGTTTAATGTTTAGTTTTAGGGTTTAAGGTTTTATTGTATTCAAGATTAGGGTTCTAGTTTTTAGGGTTTAGTGTTTTTGTTTTAGGTTTTAGGGTTTAGAATATTAGGGTTTGATGTTTACTTTTAGGGTTTAGGGTTTTAGTGTATTCAAGATTAGGGTTTTTTTTAGGGTTTAGGGTTTCGTTTTTATGTTTTAGTGTTTAGAGAATTAGGATTTAGGATTTAGTGTATTAAAGTTTAGGGTTTTAGATTTAGTTTTTAGGGTTTAGGGTTTAGGGTTTTTGTTTTCAATTTTAGGGTTTAGAGTTTTTGGGTTATATGCTTCGTTTTAGGGTTTAATTTTAGGTTTTAGGGTTTAGGGTTTTATTGTATTCAAGTTTAGGGTTTTAGGTTTTTGTTTTTAGGGTTTTTTTTAGGTTTTAGGGTTTAGAATATTAGGGTTTAATATTTAGTTTTAGGGTTTAGGGTTTTGTTTTTAGGTTTTAGTGTTTAAAGTATTAGGATGTAGGGTTTAGTGTATTAAAGTTTAGGGTTTTAGGTTTTAGGTTTTAGTTTTTAGGGTTTTTGTTTTAGGTTTTAGGGTTTAGAATTTTATGGTTTAATATTTAGTTTTAGGGTTTAGGGTTTTAGTGTATTAAAGATTAGGGTTCTAATTTTTAGGGTTTTGTTTTTAGATTTCAGTGTTTAGAGTATTAGGATTTAGGGTTTAGAGTATTAAAGTTTAGGGTTTTAGATTTAGTTTTTAGGGTTTAGTGTTTAGATTTTTTTTAAAATTTTAGGGTTTTGAATTTTTCGGTTATATGCTTAGTTTTAGGGTTTAATTTTAAGGTTTAGTGTTTTAGGTTTTAGTTTTTAGGGTTTTTGTTTTTGGTTTTAGGGTTTAGAATATTAGGGTTTAATGTTTAGTTTTAGGGTTTAGGGTCTTAGTGTATTCAAGATTAGGGTTTTAGTTTTAATTAGGGTTTAGGGTTTTTGTTTTACGTTTTAGGGTTTAGAATATTAGGGTTTAATGTTTACTTTTAGGGTTTAGGGTTTTAGTGTATTCAAGTTTAGGGTTATAATTTTTTGGGTTTAGGGTTTGGTTTTAGGTTTTAGGGTTTAAAATTCTAGTTTTAGGGTTTAGGGTTTTAGTGTATTAAATATTAGGGTTTTTTTAGGGTTTACGGTTTTGTTTTTATGTTTTAGTGTTCAGAGAATTAGGATTTTGGGTTTAGTGTATTAAAGTTTAGGGTTTTAGATTTAGTTTTTAGGGTTTTTGTTTTCAATTTTAGGGTTTTGAGTTTTTGGGTTATATGCTTCGTTTTAGGGTTTAATTTTAGGTTTTAGGGTTTAGGGTTTTATTGTATTCAAGTTTAGGATTTTAGGTTTGAGTTTTTAGGGTTTTTGTTTTAGGTTTTAGGGTTTAGAATTTTATGGTTTAATATTTAGTTTTAGGGTTTAGGGTTTTAGTGTATTAAAGATTAGGGTTCTAGTTTTTAGGGTTTAGGGTTTTGTTTTTAGGTTTTAGTGTTTAAAGTATTAGGATTTAGGGTTTAGTGTATTAAAGTTTAGGGTTTTAGGATTTAGTTTTTAGGGTTTTTGTTTTAGGTTTTAGGGTTTAGAATTTTATGGTTTAATATTTAGTTTTAGGGTTTAGGGTTTTAGTGTATTAAAGATTAGGGTTCTAGTTTTTAGGGTTTTGTTTTTAGATTTCAGTGTTTAGAGTATTAGGATTTAGGGTTTAGAGTATTAAAGTTTAGGGTTTTAGATTTAGTTTTTAGGGTTTAGTGTTTAGATTTTTTTTAAAATTTTAGGGTTTTGAATTTTTCGGTTATATGCTTAGTTTTAGGGTTTAATTTTAAGGTTTAGTGTTTTAGGTTTTAGTTTTTAGGGTTTTTGTTTTTGGTTTTAGGGTTTAGAATATTAGGGTTTAATGTTTAGTTTTAGGGTTTAGGGTCTTAGTGTATTCAAGATTAGGGTTTTAGTTTTAATTAGGGTTTAGGGTTTTTGTTTTACGTTTTAGGGTTTAGAATATTAGGGTTTAATGTTTACTTTTAGGGTTTAGGGTTTTAGTGTATTCAAGTTTAGGGTTATAATTTTTTGGGTTTAGGGTTTGGTTTTAGGTTTTAGGGTTTAAAATTTTAGTTTTAGGGTTTAGGGTTTTAGTGTATTAAAGATTAGGGTTTTTTTAGGGTTTAGGGTTTCGTTTTTATGTTTTAGTGTTCAGAGAATTAGGATTTAGGGTTTAGTGTATTAAAGTTTAGGGTTTTAGATTTAGTTTTTAGGGTTTTTGTTTTCAATTTTAGGCTTTTGAGTTTTTGGGTTATATGCTTCGTTTTAGGGTTTAATTTTAGGTTTTAGGGTTTAGGGTTTTATTGTATTCAAGTTTAGGGTTTTAGGTTTGAGTTTTTAGGGTTTTTGTTTTAGGTTTTAGGGTTTAGAATTTTATGGTTTAATATTTAGTTTTAGGGTTTAGGGTTTTAGTGTATTAAAGATTAGGGTTCTAGTTTTTAGGGTTTAGGGTTTTGTTTTTAGGTTTTAGTGTTTAAAGTATTAGGATTTAGGGTTTAGTGTATTAAAGTTTAGGGTTTTAGGTTTTAGTTTTTAGGGTTTTTGTTTTAGGTTTTAGGGTTTAGAATTTTATGGTTTAATATTTAGTTTTAGGGTTTAGGGTTTTAGTGTATTAAAGATTAGGGTTCTAGTTTTTAGGGTTTTGTTTTTAGATTTCAGTGTTTAGAGTATTAGGATTTAGGGTTTAGAGTATTAAAGTTTAGGGTTTTAGATTTAGTTTTTAGGGTTTAGTGTTTAGATTTTTTTTAAAATTTTAGGGTTTTGAATTTTTCGGTTATATGCTTAGTTTTAGGGTTTAATTTTAAGGTTTAGTGTTTTAGGTTTTAGTTTTTAGGGTTTTTGTTTTTGGTTTTAGGGTTTAGAATATTAGGGTTTAATGTTTAGTTTTAGGGTTTAGGGTCTTAGTGTATTCAAGATTAGGGTTTTAGTTTTAATTAGGGTTTAGGGTTTTTGTTTTACGTTTTAGGGTTTAGAATATTAGGGTTTAATGTTTACTTTTAGGGTTTAGGGTTTTAGTGTATTCAAGTTTAGGGTTATAATTTTTTGGGTTTAGGGTTTGGTTTTAGGTTTTAGGGTTTAAAATTTTAGTTTTAGGGTTTAGGGTTTTAGTGTATTAAAGATTAGGGTTTTTTTAGGGTTTAGGGTTTCGTTTTTATGTTTTAGTGTTCAGAGAATTAGGATTTAGGGTTTAGTGTAATAAAGTTTAGGGTTTTAGATTTAGTTTTTAGGGTTTAGGGTTTAGGGTTTTTGTTTTCAATTTTAGGGTTTTGAGTTTTTGTGTTATATGCTTCGTTTTAGGGTTTAATTTTAGGTTTTAGGGTTTAGGGTTTTATTGTATTCAAGTTTAGGGTTTTAGGTTTGAGTTTTTAGGGTTTTTGTTTTAGGTTTTAGGGTTTAGAATTTTATGGTTTAATATTTAGTTTTAGGGTTTAGGGTTTTAGTGTATTAAAGATTAGGGTTCTAGTTTTTAGGGTTTAGGGTTTTGTTTTTAGGTTTTAGTGTTTAAAGTATTAGGATTTAGGGTTTAGTGTATTAAAGTTTAGGGTTTTAGATTTTTTTTTTAGGGTTTAGTGTTTAGATTTTTTTTTTAAATTTTAGGGTTTTGAGTTTTTCGGTTATATGCTTAGTTTTAGGGTTTAATTTTAAGGTTTAGTATTTTAGGTATTAGTTTTTTGGGTTTTTCTTTTTGGTTTTAGGGTTTAGAATATTAGGGTTTAATGTTTAGTTTTAGGGTTTAGGGTCTTAGTGTATTTAAGATTAGGGTTTTAGTTTTAATTAGGGTTTAGGGTTTTTGTTTTAGGTTTTAGGGTTTAGAATATTAGGGTTTAATGTTTACTTTTATGGTTAAGGGTTTTAGTATATTCAAGTTTAAGGTTATAATTTTTTGGGTTTAGGGTTTGGTTTTAGGTTTTAGGTTTTAAAATTTTAGTTTTAGGGTTTAGGGTTTTGGTGTATTAAAGATTAGGGTATTTGTTTTTAGGGTTTAAGGTTTCGTTTTTATGTTTTTGTGTTTAGAGAATTAGGATTTAGGGTTTAGTGTATTAAAGTTTAGGGTTTTAGTGTATTAAAGATTAGGGTTCTAGTTTTTAGGGTTTAGGGTTTTGTTTTTAGGATTTAGTGTTTAGAGTATTAGGATTTAGGGTTTAGTGTATTAAAGTTTAGGATTTTAGATTTAGTTTTTTAGGGTTTAGTGTTTAGATTTTTTTTAAAATTTAAGGGTTTTGAGTTTTTCGGTTATATGCTTAGTTTTAGGGTTTAATTTTAAGGTTTAGAGTTTTAGGTTTTAGTTTTTAGGGTTTTTGTTTTAGGTTTTAGGGTTTAGAATATTAGGGTTTAATGTTTAGTTTTAGGGTTTAAGGTTTTAGTGTATTCAAGATTAGGGTTTTAGTTTTTAGGGTTTAGGGTTTTTGTTTTAGGTTTTAGGGTGGGTTTAGAATATTAGGGTTTAATTTTAGGTTTTAGGGTTTAGGGTTTTATTGTATTCATGTTTAGGGTTTTAGGTTTTAGTTTTTTGGGTTTTTGTTTTAGGTTTTAGGGTTTAGAATTTTAGGATTTAATATTTAGTTTTAGGGTTTAGGGTTTTAGTGTATTAAAGATTGGGGTTCTAGTTTTTAGGGTTTAGGGTTTTGTTTTTAGGTTTTAGTGTTTAGAGTATTAGGATTTAGGGTTTAGTGTATTAAAGTTTAGGGTTTTAGATTTAGTGTTTAGGGTTTAGTGTTTAGATTTTTTTTAAATTTCAGGGTTTTGAGTTTTTCGGTTATATGCATAGTTTTAGGGTTTAATTTTAAGATTTATGGTTTTAGGTTTTAGTTTTTAGGGTTTTTGTTTTAGGTTTTAGGGTTTAGAATATTAGGGTTTAATGTTTAGTTTTAGGGTTTAGGGTTTTAGTGTATTTAAGATTAGGGTTTTAGTTTTTAGGGTTTAGGATTTTTGTTTTAGGTTTTAGGGTTTAATGTTTACTTTTAGGGTTTAGGGTTTTAGTGTATTCAAGTTTAGGGTTATAATTTTTTGGTTTTGGGTTTTAGGGTTTAAAATTTTAGTTTTAGGGTTTAGGGTTTTGTTGTATTAAAGATTAGGGTTTTTGTTTTTAGGGTTTAGGGTTTCGTTTTTATGTTTTAGTGTTTAGAGAATTAGGATTTAGGGTTTAGTGTATTAAAGTTTAAGGTTTTAGATTTAGTTATCATGGTTTAGGGTTTAGGGTTTTTGTTTTCAATTTTAGGCTTTTGAGTTTTTGGGTTATATGTTTCGTTTTAGGGTTTAATTTTAGGTTTTAGGGTTTAGGGTTTTATTAATTCAAGTTTAGGGTTTTAGGTTTTAGTTTTTAAGGTTTTTGTTTTAGGTTTTAGGGTTTAGAATTTTGGGGTTAATATTTTGTTTTAGGGTTTTGGATTTTAGTGTATTAAAGATTAGGGTTCTAGTTTTTAGGGTTTAGGGATTTGTTTTTAGGTTTTAGTGTTTAGAGTATTAGGATTTAGGGTTTAGTGTATTAAAGTTTAGGGTTTTAGGTTTTAGTTTTTAGGGTTTTTGTTTTAGGTTTTAGGGTTTAGAATATTAGGGTTTAATGTTTACTTTTATGGTTAAGGGTTTTAGTATATTCAAGTTTAAGGTTATAATTTTTTGGGTTTAGGGTTTGGTTTTAGGTTTTAGGTTTTAAAATTTTAGTTTTAGGGTTTAGGGTTTTGGTGTATTAAAGATTAGGGTATTTGTTTTTAGGGTTTAAGGTTTCGTTTTTATGTTTTTGTGTTTAGAGAATTAGGATTTAGGGTTTAGTGTATTAAAGTTTAGGGTTTTAGTGTATTAAAGATTAGGGTTCTAGTTTTTAGGGTTTAGGGTTTTGTTTTTAGGATTTAGTGTTTAGAGTATTAGGATTTAGGGTTTAGTGTATTAAAGTTTAGGATTTTAGATTTAGTTTTTTAGGGTTTAGTGTTTAGATTTTTTTTAAAATTTAAGGGTTTTGAGTTTTTCGGTTATATGCTTAGTTTTAGGGTTTAATTTTAAGGTTTAGAGTTTTAGGTTTTAGTTTTTAGGGTTTTTGTTTTAGGTTTTAGGGTTTAGAATATTAGGGTTTAATGTTTAGTTTTAGGGTTTAAGGTTTTAGTGTATTCAAGATTAGGGTTTTAGTTTTTAGGGTTTAGGGTTTTTGTTTTAGGTTTTAGGGTGGGTTTAGAATATTAGGGTTTAATTTTAGGTTTTAGGGTTTAGGGTTTTATTGTATTCATGTTTAGGGTTTTAGGTTTTAGTTTTTTGGGTTTTTGTTTTAGGTTTTAGGGTTTAGAATTTTAGGATTTAATATTTAGTTTTAGGGTTTAGGGTTTTAGTGTATTAAAGATTGGGGTTCTAGTTTTTAGGGTTTAGGGTTTTGTTTTTAGGTTTTAGTGTTTAGAGTATTAGGATTTAGGGTTTAGTGTATTAAAGTTTAGGGTTTTAGATTTAGTGTTTAGGGTTTAGTGTTTAGATTTTTTTTAAATTTCAGGGTTTTGAGTTTTTCGGTTATATGCATAGTTTTAGGGTTTAATTTTAAGATTTATGGTTTTAGGTTTTAGTTTTTAGGGTTTTTGTTTTAGGTTTTAGGGTTTAGAATATTAGGGTTTAATGTTTAGTTTTAGGGTTTAGGGTTTTAGTGTATTTAAGATTAGGGTTTTAGTTTTTAGGGTTTAGGATTTTTGTTTTAGGTTTTAGGGTTTAATGTTTACTTTTAGGGTTTAGGGTTTTAGTGTATTCAAGTTTAGGGTTATAATTTTTTGGTTTTGGGTTTTAGGGTTTAAAATTTTAGTTTTAGGGTTTAGGGTTTTGTTGTATTAAAGATTAGGGTTTTTGTTTTTAGGGTTTAGGGTTTCGTTTTTATGTTTTAGTGTTTAGAGAATTAGGATTTAGGGTTTAGTGTATTAAAGTTTAAGGTTTTAGATTTAGTTATCATGGTTTAGGGTTTAGGGTTTTTGTTTTCAATTTTAGGCTTTTGAGTTTTTGGGTTATATGTTTCGTTTTAGGGTTTAATTTTAGGTTTTAGGGTTTAGGGTTTTATTAATTCAAGTTTAGGGTTTTAGGTTTTAGTTTTTAAGGTTTTTGTTTTAGGTTTTAGGGTTTAGAATTTTGGGGTTAATATTTTGTTTTAGGGTTTTGGATTTTAGTGTATTAAAGATTAGGGTTCTAGTTTTTAGGGTTTAGGGATTTGTTTTTAGGTTTTAGTGTTTAGAGTATTAGGATTTAGGGTTTAGTGTATTAAAGTTTAGGGTTTTAGGTTTTAGTTTTTAGGGTTTTTGTTTTAGGTTTTAGGGTTTAGAATATTAGGGTTTAATGTTTAGTTTTAGGGTTTAGGGTTTTAGTGTATTCAAGTTTAGGGTTTTAGGATTTAGTTTTTAGGGTTTTTGTTTTAGGTTTTAGGGTTTAGAATTTTAGAGTTTATTATTTAGTTTTAGGGTTTAGGGTTTTAGTGTATTAAAGATTAGGGTTCTAGTTTTTAGGGTTTAGGGTTTTGTTTTTAGGATTTAGTGTTTAGAGTATAAGGATTTAGGGTTTAGTGTATTAAAGGTTAGGGTTTTAGATTTAGTTTTTTAGGGTTTAGTGTTTAGATTGTTTTTTAAATTTAAAGGTTTTGAGTTTTTCGGTTATATGCTTAGTTTTAGGGTTTAATTTTAAGGTTTAAGGTTTTAGGTTTTAGTTTTTAGGGATTTTTTTAGGTTTTAGGGTTTATAATATTAGGGTTTAATGTTTAGTTTTAGGGTTTAAGGTTTTATTGTATTCAAGATTAGGGTTCTAGTTTTTAGGGTTTAGTGTTTTTGTTTTAGGTTTTAGGGTTTAGAATATTAGGGTTTGATGTTTACTTTTAGGGTTTAGGGTTTTAGTGTATTCAAGATTAGGGTTTTTTTTAGGGTTTAGGGTTTCGTTTTTATGTTTTAGTGTTTAGAGAATTAGGATTTAGGGTTTAGTGTATTAAAGTTTAGGGTTTTAGATTTAGTTTTTAGGGTTTAGGGTTTAGGGTTTTTGTTTTCAATTTTAGGGTTTAGAGTTTTTGGGTTATATGCTTCGTTTTAGGGTTTAATTTTAGGTTTTAGGGTTTAGGGTTTTATTGTATTCAAGTTTAGGGTTTTAGGTTTTTGTTTTTAGGGTTTTTTTTAGGTTTTAGGGTTTAGAATATTAGGGTTTAATATTTAGTTTTAGGGTTTAGGGTTTTGTTTTTAGGTTTTAGTGTTTAAAGTATTAGGATGTAGGGTTTAGTGTATTAAAGTTTAGGGTTTTAGGTTTTAGGTTTTAGTTTTTAGGGTTTTTGTTTTAGGTTTTAGGGTTTAGAATTTTATGGTTTAATATTTAGTTTTAGGGTTTAGGGTTTTAGTGTATTAAAGATTAGGGTTCTAGTTTTTAGGGTTTTGTTTTTAGATTTCAGTGTTTAGAGTATTAGGATTTAGGGTTTAGAGTATTAAAGTTTAGGGTTTTAGATTTAGTTTTTAGGGTTTAGTGTTTAGATTTTTTTTAAAATTTTAGGGTTTTGAATTTTTCGGTTATATGCTTAGTTTTAGGGTTTAATTTTAAGGTTTAGTGTTTTAGGTTTTAGTTTTTAGGGTTTTTGTTTTTGGTTTTAGGGTTTAGAATATTAGGGTTTAATGTTTAGTTTTAGGGTTTAGGGTCTTAGTGTATTCAAGATTAGGGTTTTAGTTTTAATTAGGGTTTAGGGTTTTTGTTTTACGTTTTAGGGTTTAGAATATTAGGGTTTAATGTTTACTTTTAGGGTTTAGGGTTTTAGTGTATTCAAGTTTAGGGTTATAATTTTTTGGGTTTAGGGTTTGGTTTTAGGTTTTAGGGTTTAAAATTCTAGTTTTAGGGTTTAGGGTTTTAGTGTATTAAATATTAGGGTTTTTTTAGGGTTTACGGTTTTGTTTTTATGTTTTAGTGTTCAGAGAATTAGGATTTAGGGTTTAGTGTATTAAAGTTTAGGGTTTTAGATTTAGTTTTTAGGGTTTTTGTTTTCAATTTTAGGGTTTTGAGTTTTTGGGTTATATGCTTCGTTTTAGGGTTTAATTTTAGGTTTTAGGGTTTAGGGTTTTATTGTATTCAAGTTTAGGGTTTTAGGTTTGAGTTTTTAGGGTTTTTGTTTTAGGTTTTAGGGTTTAGAATTTTATGGTTTAATATTTAGTTTTAGGGTTTAGGGTTTTAGTGTATTAAAGATTAGGGTTCTAGTTTTTAGGGTTTAGGGTTTTGTTTTTAGGTTTTAGTGTTTAAAGTATTAGGATTTAGGGTTTAGTGTATTAAAGTTTAGGGTTTTAGGATTTAGTTTTTAGGGTTTTTGTTTTAGGTTTTAGGGTTTAGAATTTTATGGTTTAATATTTAGTTTTAGGGTTTAGGGTTTTAGTGTATTAAAGATTAGGGTTCTAGTTTTTAGGGTTTTGTTTTTAGATTTCAGTGTTTAGAGTATTAGGATTTAGGGTTTAGAGTATTAAAGTTTAGGGTTTTAGATTTAGTTTTTAGGGTTTAGTGTTTAGATTTTTTTTAAAATTTTAGGGTTTTGAATTTTTCGGTTATATGCTTAGTTTTAGGGTTTAATTTTAAGGTTTAGTGTTTTAGGTTTTAGTTTTTAGGGTTTTTGTTTTTGGTTTTAGGGTTTAGAATATTAGGGTTTAATGTTTAGTTTTAGGGTTTAGGGTCTTAGTGTATTCAAGATTAGGGTTTTAGTTTTAATTAGGGTTTAGGGTTTTTGTTTTACGTTTTAGGGTTTAGAATATTAGGGTTTAATGTTTACTTTTAGGGTTTAGGGTTTTAGTGTATTCAAGTTTAGGGTTATAATTTTTTGGGTTTAGGGTTTGGTTTTAGGTTTTAGGGTTTAAAATTTTAGTTTTAGGGTTTAGGGTTTTAGTGTATTAAAGATTAGGGTTTTTTTAGGGTTTAGGGTTTCGTTTTTATGTTTTAGTGTTCAGAGAATTAGGATTTAGGGTTTAGTGTATTAAAGTTTAGGGTTTTAGATTTAGTTTTTAGGGTTTTTGTTTTCAATTTTAGGCTTTTGAGTTTTTGGGTTATATGCTTCGTTTTAGGGTTTAATTTTAGGTTTTAGGGTTTAGGGTTTTATTGTATTCAAGTTTAGGGTTTTAGGTTTGAGTTTTTAGGGTTTTTGTTTTAGGTTTTAGGGTTTAGAATTTTATGGTTTAATATTTAGTTTTAGGGTTTAGGGTTTTAGTGTATTAAAGATTAGGGTTCTAGTTTTTAGGGTTTAGGGTTTTGTTTTTAGGTTTTAGTGTTTAAAGTATTAGGATTTAGGGTTTAGTGTATTAAAGTTTAGGGTTTTAGGTTTTAGTTTTTAGGGTTTTTGTTTTAGGTTTTAGGGTTTAGAATTTTATGGTTTAATATTTAGTTTTAGGGTTTAGGGTTTTAGTGTATTAAAGATTAGGGTTCTAGTTTTTAGGGTTTTGTTTTTAGATTTCAGTGTTTAGAGTATTAGGATTTAGGGTTTAGAGTATTAAAGTTTAGGGTTTTAGATTTAGTTTTTAGGGTTTAGTGTTTAGATTTTTTTTAAAATTTTAGGGTTTTGAATTTTTCGGTTATATGCTTAGTTTTAGGGTTTAATTTTAAGGTTTAGTGTTTTAGGTTTTAGTTTTTAGGGTTTTTGTTTTTGGTTTTAGGGTTTAGAATATTAGGGTTTAATGTTTAGTTTTAGGGTTTAGGGTCTTAGTGTATTCAAGATTAGGGTTTTAGTTTTAATTAGGGTTTAGGGTTTTTGTTTTACGTTTTAGGGTTTAGAATATTAGGGTTTAATGTTTACTTTTAGGGTTTAGGGTTTTAGTGTATTCAAGTTTAGGGTTATAATTTTTTGGGTTTAGGGTTTGGTTTTAGGTTTTAGGGTTTAAAATTTTAGTTTTAGGGTTTAGGGTTTTAGTGTATTAAAGATTAGGGTTTTTTTAGGGTTTAGGGTTTCGTTTTTATGTTTTAGTGTTCAGAGAATTAGGATTTAGGGTTTAGTGTAATAAAGTTTAGGGTTTTAGATTTAGTTTTTAGGGTTTAGGGTTTAGGGTTTTTGTTTTCAATTTTAGGGTTTTGAGTTTTTGTGTTATATGCTTCGTTTTAGGGTTTAATTTTAGGTTTTAGGGTTTAGGGTTTTATTGTATTCAAGTTTAGGGTTTTAGGTTTGAGTTTTTAGGGTTTTTGTTTTAGGTTTTAGGGTTTAGAATTTTATGGTTTAATATTTAGTTTTAGGGTTTAGGGTTTTAGTGTATTAAAGATTAGGGTTCTAGTTTTTAGGGTTTAGGGTTTTGTTTTTAGGTTTTAGTGTTTAAAGTATTAGGATTTAGGGTTTAGTGTATTAAAGTTTAGGGTTTTAGATTTTTTTTTTAGGGTTTAGTGTTTAGATTTTTTTTTTAAATTTTAGGGTTTTGAGTTTTTCGGTTATATGCTTAGTTTTAGGGTTTAATTTTAAGGTTTAGTATTTTAGGTATTAGTTTTTTGGGTTTTTCTTTTTGGTTTTAGGGTTTAGAATATTAGGGTTTAATGTTTAGTTTTAGGGTTTAGGGTCTTAGTGTATTTAAGATTAGGGTTTTAGTTTTAATTAGGGTTTAGGGTTTTTGTTTTAGGTTTTAGGGTTTAGAATATTAGGGTTTAATGTTTACTTTTATGGTTAAGGGTTTTAGTATATTCAAGTTTAAGGTTATAATTTTTTGGGTTTAGGGTTTGGTTTTAGGTTTTAGGTTTTAAAATTTTAGTTTTAGGGTTTAGGGTTTTGGTGTATTAAAGATTAGGGTATTTGTTTTTAGGGTTTAAGGTTTCGTTTTTATGTTTTTGTGTTTAGAGAATTAGGATTTAGGGTTTAGTGTATTAAAGTTTAGGGTTTTAGTGTATTAAAGATTAGGGTTCTAGTTTTTAGGGTTTAGGGTTTTGTTTTTAGGATTTAGTGTTTAGAGTATTAGGATTTAGGGTTTAGTGTATTAAAGTTTAGGATTTTAGATTTAGTTTTTTAGGGTTTAGTGTTTAGATTTTTTTTAAAATTTAAGGGTTTTGAGTTTTTCGGTTATATGCTTAGTTTTAGGGTTTAATTTTAAGGTTTAGAGTTTTAGGTTTTAGTTTTTAGGGTTTTTGTTTTAGGTTTTAGGGTTTAGAATATTAGGGTTTAATGTTTAGTTTTAGGGTTTAAGGTTTTAGTGTATTCAAGATTAGGGTTTTAGTTTTTAGGGTTTAGGGTTTTTGTTTTAGGTTTTAGGGTGGGTTTAGAATATTAGGGTTTAATTTTAGGTTTTAGGGTTTAGGGTTTTATTGTATTCATGTTTAGGGTTTTAGGTTTTAGTTTTTTGGGTTTTTGTTTTAGGTTTTAGGGTTTAGAATTTTAGGATTTAATATTTAGTTTTAGGGTTTAGGGTTTTAGTGTATTAAAGATTGGGGTTCTAGTTTTTAGGGTTTAGGGTTTTGTTTTTAGGTTTTAGTGTTTAGAGTATTAGGATTTAGGGTTTAGTGTATTAAAGTTTAGGGTTTTAGATTTAGTGTTTAGGGTTTAGTGTTTAGATTTTTTTTAAATTTCAGGGTTTTGAGTTTTTCGGTTATATGCATAGTTTTAGGGTTTAATTTTAAGATTTATGGTTTTAGGTTTTAGTTTTTAGGGTTTTTGTTTTAGGTTTTAGGGTTTAGAATATTAGGGTTTAATGTTTAGTTTTAGGGTTTAGGGTTTTAGTGTATTTAAGATTAGGGTTTTAGTTTTTAGGGTTTAGGATTTTTGTTTTAGGTTTTAGGGTTTAATGTTTACTTTTAGGGTTTAGGGTTTTAGTGTATTCAAGTTTAGGGTTATAATTTTTTGGTTTTGGGTTTTAGGGTTTAAAATTTTAGTTTTAGGGTTTAGGGTTTTGTTGTATTAAAGATTAGGGTTTTTGTTTTTAGGGTTTAGGGTTTCGTTTTTATGTTTTAGTGTTTAGAGAATTAGGATTTAGGGTTTAGTGTATTAAAGTTTAGGGTTTTAGATTTAGTTATCATGGTTTAGGGTTTAGGGTTTTTGTTTTCAATTTTAGGCTTTTGAGTTTTTGGGTTATATGTTTCGTTTTAGGGTTTAATTTTAGGTTTTAGGGTTTAGGGTTTTATTAATTCAAGTTTAGTGTTTTAGGTTTTAGTTTTTAAGGTTTTTGTTTTAGGTTTTAGGGTTTAGAATTTTGGGGTTAATATTTTGTTTTAGGGTTTTGGATTTTAGTGTATTAAAGATTAGGGTTCTAGTTTTTAGGGTTTAGGGATTTGTTTTTAGGTTTTAGTGTTTAGAGTATTAGGATTTAGGGTTTAGTGTATTAAAGTTTAGGGTTTTAGATTTAGTTTATAGGGTTTAGAGTTTAGGTTTTTTTTTTAATTTTAGGGTTTTGAGTTTTTCGGTTATATGCTTAGTTTTAGGGTTTAATTTTAAGGTTTATGGTTTTAGGTTTTAGTTTTTAGGGTTTTTGTTTTAGGTTTTAGGGTTTAGAATATTAGGGTTTAATGTTTAGTTTTAGGGTTTAGGGTTTTAGTGTATTCAAGTTTAGGGTTTTAGGATTTAGTTTTTAGGGTTTTTGTTTTAGGTTTTAGGGTTTAGAATTTTAGAGTTTAATATTTAGTTTTAGGGTTTAGGGTTTTAGTGTATTAAAGATTAGGGTTCTAGTTTTTAGGGTTTAGGGTTTTGTTTTTAGGATTTAGTGTTTAGAGTATAAGGATTTAGGGTTTAGTGTATTAAAGTTTAGGGTTTTAGATTTAGTTTTTAGGGTTTAGTGTTTAGATTTTTTTTTAAATTTTAGGGTTTTGAGTTTTTCGGTTATATGCTTAGTTTTAGGGTTTAATTTTAAGGTTTAGTATTTTAGGTTTTAGTTTTTAGGGTTTTTCTTTTTTGTTTTAGGGTTTAGAATATTAGGGTTTAATGTTTACTTTTATGGTTTAGGGTTTTAGTGTATTCAAGTTTAGGGTTATAATTTTTTGGGTTTAGGGTTTGGTTTTAGGTTTTAGGTTTTAAAATTTTAGTTTTAGGGTTTAGGGTTTTAGTGTATTAAAGATTAGGGTTCTAGTTTTTAGGGTTTAGGGTTTTGTTTTTAGGATTTAGTGTTTAGAGTATTAGGATTTATGGTTTAGTGTATTAAAGTTTAGGGTTTTAGATTTAGTTTTTTAGGGTTTAGTGTTTAGATTTTTTTAAAATTTAAGGGTTTTGAGTTTTTCGGTTATATCCTTAGTTTTAGGGTTTAATTTTAAGGTTTAGGGTTTTAGGTTTTAGTTTTTAGGGTTTTTGTTTTAGGTTTTAGGGTTAAGAATATTAGGGTTTAATGTTTAGTTTTAGGGTTTAAGGTTTTAGTGTATTCAAGATTAGGGTTTTAGTTTTAGGGTTTAGGGTTTTTGTTTTAGGTTTTAGGGTGGGTTTAGAATATTAGGGTTTAATTTTTACTATTAGGGTTTTAGGGTTTTAGTGTATTCAAGTTTAGGGTTTTAGGTTTTAGGTTTTAGGGTTTTTGTTTTAGGTTTTAGGGTTTAGAATTTTAGAGTTTAATATTTAGTTTTAGGGTTTAGGGTTTTAGTGTATTAAAGATTAGGGTTTTAGTTTTTAGGGTTTAAGGTTTTGTTTTTAGGATTTAGTGTTTAGAGTATTAGGATTTAGGGTTTAGTGTATTAAAGTTTAGGGTTTTAGATTTAGTTTTTTAGGGTTTAGTGTTTAGATTTTTTTTAAAATTTAAAGGTTTTGAGTTTTTCGGTTATATGCTTAGTTTTAGGGTTTAATTTTAAGGTTTTAGGTTTTAGGGTTTAGAATATTATGGTTTAATGTTTAGTTTTAGGGTTTAGGGTTTTAGTGTATTCAAGATTAGAGTTTTAGTTTTTAGGGTTTAGAGTTTTTGTTTTAGGTTTTAGGGTTTAGAATATTAGGGTTTAATGTTTACTTTTAGGGTTTAGGGTTTTAGTGTATTCAAGTTTAGGGTTATAATTTTTTGGGTTTAGTGTTTGGTTTTAGGTTTTAGGGTTTAAAATTTTAGTTTTAGGGTTTAGGGTTTTAGTGTATTAAAGATTAGGGTTTTTTAGGGTTTAGGGTTTCATTTTTATGTTTTAGTCTTCAGAGAATTAGGATTTAGGGTTTAGTGTATTGAAGTTTAGGGTTTTAGATTTTGTTTTTAGGGTTTAGGGTTTAGGGTTTTTGTTTTCAATTTTAGGGTTTTGAGTTTTTGGGTTATATGCTTCGTTTTAGGGTTTAATTTTAGGTTTTAGGGTTTAGGGTTTTATTGTATTCAAGTTTAGGGTTTTAGATTTTAGTTTTTAATGTTTTTGTTTTAGGTTTTAGGGTTTAGAATTTTATGGTTTAATATTTAGTTTTAGGGTTTAGGGTTATAGTATATTAAAGATTAGGGTTCTAGTTTTTAAGGTTTAGGGTTTTGTTTTTAGATTTCAGTGTTTAGAGTATCAGGATTTAGGGTTTAGAGTATTAAAGTTTAGGGTTTTAGATTTAGTTTTTAGGGTTTAGTGTTTAGATTTTTTTTAATATTTTAGAGTTTTGAGTTTTTCAGTTTTATGCTTAGTTTTAGGGTTTAATTTTAAGGTTTAGGGTTTTAGGTTTTAGTTTTTAGGGTTTTTTTTGGGTTTTGGGGTTTAGAATATTAGGGTTTAATGTTTAGTTTTAGGGCTTAGGTTTTTGGTGTATTCAAGATTAGAGTTTTAGTTTTTAGGGTTTAGGGTTTTTGTTTTAGGTTTTAGGGTTTAGAATATTAGGGTTTAATGTTTAGTTTTAGGGTTTAGGGTTTTAGTGTATTCAAGTTTAGGGTTTTAGGATTTAGTTTTTGGGGTTTTTGTTTTAGTTTTAGGGTTTAGGGTTTTGTTGTATTAAAGATTAGGGTTTTTGTTTTTAGGGTTTAGGGTTTCGTTTTTATGTTTTAGTGTTTAGAGAATTAGGATTTAGGGTTTAGTGTATTAAAGTTTAGGGTTTTAGATTTAGTTATCATGGTTTAGGGTTTAGGGTTTTTGTTTTCAATTTTAGGCTTTTGAGTTTTTGGGTTATATGTTTCGTTTTAGGGTTTAATTTTAGGTTTTAGGGTTTAGGGTTTTATTAATTCAAGTTTAGGGTTTTAGGTTTTAGTTTTTAAGGTTTTTGTTTTAGGTTTTAGGGTTTAGAATTTTGAGGTTAATATTTTGTTTTAAGGTTTTGGATTTTAGTGTATTAAAGATTAGGGTTCTAGTTTTTAGGGTTTAGGGGTTTGTTTTTAGGTTTTAGTGTTTAGAGTATTAGGATTTAGGGTTTAGTGTATTAAAGTTTAGGGTTTTAGATTTAGTTTATAGGGTTTAGAGTTTAGGTTTTTTTTTTAATTTTAGGGTTTTGAGTTTTTCGGTTATATGCTTAGTTTTAGGGTTTAATTTTAAGGTTTATGGTTTTAGGTTTTAGTTTTTAGGGTTTTTGTTTTAGGTTTTAGGGTTTAGAATATTAGGGTTTAATATTTAGTTTTAGGGTTTAGGGTTTTAGTGTATTCAAGTTTAGGGTTTTAGGATTTAGTTTTTAGGGTTTTTGTTTTAGGTTTTAGGGTTTAGAATTTTAGAGTTTAATATTTAGTTTTAGGGTTTAGGGTTTTAGTGTATTAAAGATTAGGGTTCTAGTTTTTAGGGTTTAGGGTTTTGTTTTTAGGATTTAGTGTTTAGAGTATAAGGATTTAGGGTTTAGTGTATTAAAGTTTAGGGTTTTAGATTTAGTTTTTAGGGTTTAGTGTTTAGATTTTTTTTTAAATTTTAGGGTTTTGAGTTTTTCGGTTATATGCTTAGTTTTAGGGTTTAATTTTAAGGTTTAGTATTTTAGGTTTTAGTTTTTAGGGTTTTTCTTTTTTGTTTTAGGGTTTAGAATATTAGGGTTTAATGTTTACTTTTATGGTTTAGGGTTTTAGTGTATTCAAGTTTAGGGTTATAATTTTTTGGGTTTAGGGTTTGGTTTTAGGTTTTAGGTTTTAAAATTTTAGTTTTAGGGTTTAGGGTTTTAGTGTATTAAAGATTAGGGTTCTAGTTTTTAGGGTTTAGGGTTTTGTTTTTAGGATTTAGTGTTTAGAGTATTAGGATTTATGGTTTAGTGTATTAAAGTTTAGGGTTTTAGATTTAGTTTTTTAGGGTTTAGTGTTTAGATTTTTTTTAAAATTTAAGGGTTTTGAGTTTTTCGGTTATATCCTTAGTTTTAGGGTTTAATTTTAAGGTTTAGGGTTTTAGGTTTTAGTTTTTAGGGTTTTTGTTTTAGGTTTTAGGGTTAAGAATATTAGGGTTTAATGTTTAGTTTTAGAGTTTAAGGTTTTAGTGTATTCAAGATTAGGGTTTTAGTTTTTAGGGTTTAGGGTTTTTGTTTTAGGTTTTAGGGTGGGTTTAGAATATTAGGGTTTAATTTTTACTATTAGGGTTTTAGGGTTTTAGTGTATTCAAGTTTAGGGTTTTAGGTTTTAGGTTTTAGGGTTTTTGTTTTAGGTTTTAGGGTTTAGAATTTTAGAGTTTAATATTTAGTTTTAGGGTTTAGGGTTTTAGTGTATTAAAGATTAGGGTTTTAGTTTTTAGGGTTTAAGGTTTTGTTTTTAGGATTTAGTGTTTAGAGTATTAGGATTTAGGGTTTAGTGTATTAAAGTTTAGGGTTTTAGATTTAGTTTTTTAGGGTTTAGTGTTTAGATTTTTTTTAAAATTTAAAGGTTTTGAGTTTTTCGGTTATATGCTTAGTTTTAGGGTTTAATTTTAAGGTTTTAGGTTTTAGGGTTTAGAATATTATGGTTTAATGTTTAGTTTTAGGGTTTAGGGTTTTAGTGTATTCAAGATTAGAGTTTTAGTTTTTAGGGTTTAGGGTTTTTGTTTTAGGTTTTAGGGTTTAGAATATTAGGGTTTAATGTTTACTTTTAGGGTTTAAGGTTTTAGTGTATTCAAGTTTAGGGTTATAATTTTTTGGGTTTAGTGTTTGGTTTTAGGTTTTAGGGTTTAAAATTTTAGTTTTAGGGTTTAGGGTTTTAGTGTATTAAAGATTAGGGATTTTTTAGAGTTTAGGGTTTCGTTTTTATGTTTTAGTCTTCAGAGAATTAGGATTTAGGGTTTAGTGTATTAAAGTTTAGGGTTTAGGGTTTTTGTTTTCAATTTTAGGGTTTTGAGTTTTTGGGTTATATGCTTCGTTTTAGGGTTTAATTTTAGGTTTTAGGGTTTAGGGTTTTATTGTATTCAAGTTTAGGGTTTTAGATTTTAGTTTTTAGGGTTTTTGTATTAGGTTTTAGGGTTTATAATTTTATGGTTTAATATTTAGTTTTAGGGTTTAGGGTTTTAGTATATTAAAGATTAGGGTTCTAGTTTTTAAGGTTTAGGGTTTTGTTTTTAGATTTCAGTGTTTAGAGTATCAGGATTTAGGGTTTAGAGTATTAAAGTTTAGGGTTTTAGATTTAGTTTTTAGGGTTTAGTGTTTAGATTTTTTTTAATATTTTAGAGTTTTGAGTTTTTCTGTTTTATGCTTAGTTTTAGGGTTTAATTTTAAGGTTTAGGGTTTTAGGTTTTAGTTTTTAGGGTTTTTTTTGGGTTTTAGGGTTTAGAATATTAGGGTTTAATGTTTAGTTTTAGGGCTTAGGGTTTTGGTGTATTCAAGATTAGGGTTTTAGTTTTTAGGGTTTAGGGTTTTTGTTTTAGGTTTTAGGGTTTAGAATATTAGGGTTTAATGTTTACTTTTAGGGTTTAGGGTTTTAGTGTATTCAAGTTTAGGGTTTTAGGTTTTAGTTTTTAGGGTTTTTGTTTTAGGTTTTAGGGTTTAAAATTTTGGAGTTTAATATTTAGTTTTAGGGTTTAGGGTTTTAGTGTATTAAAGATTAGGGTTATAGTTTTTAGGGTTTAGGGTTTTGTTTTTAGGATTTGGTGTTTAGAGTATTAGGATTTAGGGTTTAGTATATTAAAGTTTAGGGTTTTAGATTTAGTTTTTTAGGGTTTAGTGTTTAGATTTTTTTTAAAAATTTTAGGGTTTTGAGTTTTTCGGTTATATTCTTAGTTTTAGGGTTTAATTTTAAGGTTTAGGGTTTTAGGTTTTAGTTTTTAGGGTTTTTGTTTTAGGTTTTAGGGTTTAGAATATTAGGGTTTAATGTTTAGTTTTAGGGTTTAGGGTTTTAGTGTATTCAAGATTAGGGTTTTAGTTTTTAGGGTTTAGGGTTTTTGTTTTAGGTTTTAGGGTTTAGAATATTAGGGTTTAATGTTTACTTTTAGGGTTTAGGGTTTTAGTGTATTCAAGTTTAGGGTTATAATTTTTTGGGTTTAGGGTTTTGGTTTTAGGTTTTAGGGTTTAAAATTTTAGTTTTAGGGTTTAGGGTTTTAGTGTATTAAAGATTAGGGTTTTTGTTTTTAGGGTTTAGGGTTTCGTTTTTATGTTTTAGTGTTAAGAGAATTAGGATTTAGGGTTTAGTGTATTAAAGTTTAGCGTTTTAGATTTAGTTTTTACGGTTTAGGGTTTAGGGTTTTTGTTTTCAATTTTAGAGTTTTGAGTTTTTGGGTTATATGCTTCGTTTTAGGGTTTAATTTTAGGTTTTAAGGTTTAAGGTTTTATTGTATTCAAGTTTAAGGTTTTAGGTTTTAGTTTTTAGGGTTTTTTTTAGGTTTTAGGGTTTAGAATTTTAGAGTTTAATATTTAGTTTTAGGGTTTAGGGTTTTAGTGTATTAAAGATTAGGGTTCTAGTTTTTAGGGATTAGGATTTTGTTTTTAGGATTTAGTGTTTAGAGTATAAGGACTTAGGGTTTAGTGTATTTGTTGGAGTTGTGTACTTAATGTCTAGATTTAAGTGACGGAAACTCACGATCCATTGCCACTAATCTATTTAATTAAATAAACAATTATTTGCGTTTAATTATTTATAATTAAATATATGCAAATCATAGTCCTGGATTTTATACGTTGTAGTTAGTATGGTGTTGCATGGGCACACAGAAGATCATACTATCGGTTACTCGTATTTAATCGAACAGTTGCTCACGACCTAGATGGACACGGACCAATCCATCGGTATAGTCGTTGTGTGAGAGAGAAAATAATCTATCTTGATTATTTTATCACACTTGTACACTTGGTGTATTGGGCGGATCGTTTGAGATTCATCGATTAGGATTGCCGGCGATAATCGATTCGAGTCTCAGTGTATTTTATTCTTAATCCCCGATATTATTGCGGGTGTGTATATTTAATATAAGTGACTTTGATTTACCAAAGGAATTAACCGATTTAATTATTGGGTTAATTACCGGTTAAGTTGGGTCACTATATTTTATATATGACATGCCGTGAATACTTGACGGGAAAGTGTATCCCGGAAGGGTTGATAATATCCCCGAGATGAGTTCATAAGGAATTATTATGTAAACCCTGCAGGTGGATTTAATCCGCATAATAATTAAGGTTGAATGGTACTAGTCTCGGATATAAGAGATGAATAAATTAATTAGCAATAAATTAATTTTATTCATGGATATTTATATCTTAAATACACGGAATAAATAATACTACCGGAGAAATATTATTTGATATAATATGGTTTAATATTGGGAGTGCAATTAATTTTATATAGTGGAAAATAGAATTAATTAATAATAGTAAGGATTAATAGATTTGGGCTTGGGCTCAATTTAATCACTATTATTGGAAGCCCAATATTCCACCTCCTTAAGATCCCCTACGTAGCCTATAAAAGCACTACATGGTCTTCTCTATTCTCATAACTTGAAGAACACAATTCTAGAGAGAGAAAGTAGAGAGGAGGATCCATGGAGTTCGGTAGATCGTCGCCCACACGACGTCCGGGCTAGTGCATGGAATACGTGGGAAGATCTCAAGGTCATCATAAGATCTCGTTTCTCCGCACAACGAATCGAAAGGTGAATTAAATTTCCGCAATTTAATTCTAGTTTATTGATCAATTATCGAAAAACAAGATCCAAAAGATCGAGCCCGGAGTAGACGGACGATCATGTGGTGGTGGCGAAACCACCGGACCACATGGGATCGCCCGACTAGGGTTCGGGGGCGTGAGGAGGAGAGACCCGCGGCTTAGCCGCGGGCATGCGATCGATCTCAAGATCGATCGCCGGGGGCGCGGGCTGGAGCCGCACCCCACCCCACCTCGACGGTGGGGATCCTCCAAGCGGCGGCGAGTCGCCGGACTCGCCGCGGGGGCTGCTGGGAGCAGCCCCACCCATCGATCACGGTGGCGCGATCCGTTGATCGCATGAACCCCGTACTCGCGGGGGTTCGGCTGGGGGCGGGCCGCGTGCCTTCGGGTGCGTGGTCTCCAAAGGCCGGACTCCGGCAGGTGAGTCCGTGTTCGTGTGATCTCCGGCGAAGGGTTCGTTCGGGTTATTGGTTTCCGCAAATTTAAATAACCCGGGATATCGAATTCCAACAATTGGTATCAGAGCGTACGGTTACGTTTTTTCGTTAATTGTTTCGATAATCGATTGTCGTTGTTTATAGCCATAGATTAATTTAAATTGTTAAATTATTGTGCTATATTGTTCTACGTACTTGATTTTATCTCTCGTATGAATTGTGTTTGTCGGAAAAAAAAAAATTAATTATTAAAAATCGAGGGTTTTCGGAATAATCGAACCGGAATCGATCGCGGCGTGGCTGGGCTCGGAGCGGGCTGTGCGGGCTGCTGGGCGTGACCTAAACGTGGCTGGGCATGCCGGCGTGTGCCACCAGTGGTGGTGGTTCGCCGGCAGCCGGCGGCTGCGTTCGGTGGTTGCGTTAGCGGCTTCGCGGACGGCTTCGCGATGGGCGGGCTGCTGGGGTCCGTTCGGGCACGCCTTTGCGGGCTGCTGTGCGGGCTGTGCTAGCTGGAGCATAGTCGATGGCGTGATGTCGGTGGCGGCGTCATACCAGGAGTCGGCTGCTCCGGCGAAGCTCAAGACGGGCGTCGGCGCGATCATTGAACGGCGTGGTTCGTTCGGCTCGATCGCGGGCTGCTCGTGCGTCGCTGCACCATGGGTCGATGGCATGGGTCGTCAGTGGAGACGTCGTGCCGGAGAAGACGATCGAATTTAAGTCGCGCTGCTGAAATTTTTTAAAGGTGTCGGCCGACATCGGTTTTGTCTTTGGCCGACACCATGCGATTTCTGGATGCATGTGCGTGTTTCTCATGTGCTGTACGTGTGAATGGCTCTTTGAATGCATGGCCTAGATAATTAGCACGTGGATATGCATGTGCATATTTAGTACATGTGGGTTCGATTGGGTCGACCGGAATTCGTTTCGGTTCGTCCCGGTAAATCCGATCTTTCCGGAAATAATTTAATCTTTCTAATTTTATTTAATTTAATTTTGGAATTAATTCAAATTCTATTTGGATTAGATTTCTTAATTATGGAATTAAATAATGGAATTAGATGGAGAGTTAAATTAGGAAAGAAAATCCTAGTTTCTCTAGATATCCTATACCTACTTGGATTAGAAGTCTTAAGAAGAATCAAAATTCGATTTTGATTAGGATTCTTGAGATCTAATCTAAATAGGATTGAGAAATTATTAAAATATTGATTTTATTTAATTTAAGTATTTTATTTAAAATCTTTAGATTAATTCAAATTTTATTTTGGATTGGAAAATCTTGGATTTTATTTAGAATATAATTAAATATGGAGATCAATGGATTTTAATAAAATTGATTTTATTTAATTTAAGTATTTTATTTAAAATCATTAGATTAATTCAAAATTTATTCTGGATTGGATAATATTGGATTTTATTTAGAATAGAATTAAATATGGAAATCAATGGATTTTAATAATATTGATTTTATTTAATTTAAGTATTTTATTTAAAATCATTAGATTAATTCAAAATTTATTTTGGATTGGAAAATCTTGGATTTTATTTAAAATAGAATTAAATATGGAAATCAATGGATTTGATTTTATTTAATTGGAGTAAAATTAAATATGAGAATCAAAGAATTTTTCCGTCGCTCGACAAAGTATTCAAGACGTAGAATGAAGACTCAAGGAAAGCATGCTGGAATTCATCAAGGTACGAATAGTCGAGAAATAATTTTACTTGAGTAATTATTTGATTATTTGTGAACGTACTTGCATGAAATGTATGCTTATTATTATGCTTATGTGTATTTAATTATGCATTAGATAGCGTATCCCTTTGTTATAAAAAGCTAAGTGGGAGAGGGTATGGAAACATATCCATGGTCTCCATTGTTGTTCTCTTGGTGACTTTTATGAACTTTCGAAGTTCATATAGATAAGCCATTGGAGGAGAATTCTTGTAATTCCTCTTACGAGAAACATTGATTAAGTTTATCAAACAATGCCTAATTTGTCTTTCCAAAGCTGACTTCAAGTCGACTCATTCTCACCCCGGGGAGTGGAATGGAGCCAGAGCCACTTGGTCATGTAGAGGACACAAATTAGAGACTTCCGTGCCATTCTTTGATAGATGGGTCGCTTGTCTGCTCGGCTCCCTCATTTATGAGAGATAGGGTTGTTCGCTTGGTGAATCACTGGTTAGAAACTTCGAGTTTCACTTATGATTCTCCACGTCTTGATTTACAAGATTAAATGGATCAAGTAATTGGGAGTCAATTATAAAAGTCTCTTAGTGTAGTAAACGTCCACACCACGTGGCTTGCTATACTGACGGACTTTGGATTAATTGATGTAGACAGTTGTAAGTAATTATGAAGAGTTGTGAAGTTATCGTAAACGTCCACACCACGTGGCTTGCGGTGATGTAGCAATTCCAAGTAATTTACTTTGGTACTGAGTAATGGTTTACACTTAGATACGCATTATAGTATTCCTCCCCACGAGGTTCCGCTATAAGTGATGTATGACCGAAGCAAATCTAATTGCTAAATCATTTGGGTGGGTAAACGTCCACACCACGTGGCTTGCCTTACCTGATGGGATTTTAGATGTGATTAGTGGTTTAATGATATTATTTGAGGGAGATAATATCGGAGATTAAATCGATTGTTTGTTGTTATATGTGCTCATAGATTAGGAAATGGCCTTGAACCCACTTTATGTGATACGTAAGGATTTTAACTCACTGGTCCCTAAATGTAATGATTGGAATAGAGATCTAGACATTACCCAAACTGTTAAAGAGTACTAGTTAGTACTCAGTGAGCTTTGTCCTCCCGAGCCTATTGACATAGGCGGCTAGACAAGAAGCGATGAGGATACTCATAAAGGCCAGTCACTTCGAGGAAACGCTTAAAAACTTTTTTGAGATGATTGATTTTTTAGACGAGTTGAGACGGAAATCGCGAGCTCTTGTAGCCAATGCCAAAGGTTTCGAACCTAAAGGCATGAATCGGGGGAAAGGACAAGAAAGCAAAGAAACCCAGTGGTTCTTCTTGAACCACTAGATGGGACGAGAAAGCCATGAGGCAAGTATTCTCGATGCAAACAGTCTGGGTACTGGAAGTCTAATTATCCTCTCAAAGAAGGTACGAAATTTCTTTAGTCGTAAAACATAGTCAGTGGTATTATCTACCGGAACCTGGTGTGTAGATATGGAACCACTGGCGGTATGTGCATTCTAAATGCAAGGGTTCCAGGAAACCCGACGACTTAGAAAAGAAAAGATCGTAGTCTAGATGGGCAGTGCTGTAAGGAGGCAGCTCTTGCAGTGGAAGACACTTTATAGGATTTCATTTTGAGTTATTGCTTTTATGTACTTTTCATATTAGAAAGAACTTTGTTCTGGATTTCTAATGAATGGATATTTTATTTCTTTTAATCATTTGATGGTTATAAGAAGAAATAATGATATTATCTATTTTGGTACATTAGCTAGCAATATATAAATGATGAATCCTGAGTCTACCACAATGCGACGAACCGTTTTATATAACTCGTTTTACTAATAAGAGATTTCTTTATTAAATCATTTATACTTGTGGAATCTTATGCTAAGTCATATTTATTCAAATAAGAAGTTCAAAGGTCGAAAATTGATTGTAAGATCAATTAAGTTGAAGGAGTGGACCTTCCGACCTAAGAATCTAATTTGGAAGATAATACGACTAAGCAATCCTTTATGGATATAAGATGTAAGATCCGGACAAGTATTAGAATTGATTGACTCTGATTTATGATCAGAGCTTGGGATTGGATCCCAAGTGACTACACCATACAGTCCTCTGTAAGATTGGTGTGTCGGAAATAAGAAATGGAACTCTTATAGAAATAGTAAAAGCGCGAGTTAAACGGAACTACCTATGTTCTATGGATATGTCTTGGTAACAACGGCACATTCAAATGTGGTTGTAGAATATCCTAGAAGAACAAAAGATGTGTGTTCGATAGTACTATGAACCAGAAGGACGTTATAAGTTCTAACGCCCGGTTCTTAGAGGAAGACTATTAGATGAACCACAAAGCCCAAAATGACATGATGCTTCTGAAAAGAGAGAAAACGATTAAGACTTAGAACCAGCCGAACCGAGTAGCGGTACACCACTAACTGCACCTACTGTTATTACTGTTTATACACCGGAACGCCATTGTAGTGGGAGGTTGTATAACAACCGGAGATATTCATAAATGTGGGTGAGTCTTCGGACTCTGGACCTAGTATAAGTGAAATCGATCCCTAGATCTACATAGAGGCGGTACTAGATCTAAATGTGCCTTCTTGGAAAGCAATAAGGATTATTGTTAAGAGGCGAGATCATTTAGAGTACAAGCTTAGTTGATCCATTTATGGATTGTAACAAAGCTAGAATTCGTGGAACTTGCGCATTGATGAGATAGTCCATTTGATGGATTCATCAAAAGGCATTGACGAATCGTGTGTATGGGAAACGTGATGGAAACAAGGTGGTGTTTCTCGGAGGTTTTATGTAGATAAACATTTTATCATTGGCAACAATGTAAAGATGTTGTCAGACATAAAATGATGGTTGTCTAGAAAAATCGATATATAAGATAAAGAAGAAGTTAGAGCATGTTCTTAAGATCTAGGATCTCAAGAAAAGAACATTGTACTTCTCCTGGACATCTTACATATATATGATTATGGTTCGTTTTAACATGCAAGATTCCGAGAAAGGTTCGTTACCTTTCAGAGACGGAATGCATCTATCTAAGGTATGTGTTTTGGAACACATAAAGGTGATAGAAGCAGTGAAAGCAGTTTCCTACACTTGGAGTGTGGAAAGCTTGATAAATGCATTGTTGAAAACAAGAACCTGATATCGGCTATGCGGTTAGCAGAGTGGGAGGATATCAAGGTAATCCTGGAAAGGAATATTCGACTGCCGTAAAAGTACTTTCGAAGTACTGTTCTAGACTACGAAGCAGACGAGTTTTTCCTTTGGATTACATTCTCTTAGATTTCTAATCGAATGAGGACCGGTGTAAGTCGATATCAGGCTATGTGTTTCACTATTGAAGGAGAAGGAGTTTAACATGGAAGAGTGATAAGCACGATGCTTTTCGGACTCTACCATGGGTAACCAAATAGCGGCCTCAGAGGCAGCGGAAGTTTTGGTATAACTCCGGGATAATCTCTGGGACTTAGATGTGATTCTTAATTTGCCAAAGGCTATGTAAATAGCGGTGCAATGGCAAATGGTAAGAAATCACTAGTCCATAAGTGTAAGATAACACATAGTGCAAGTACCACCTGATACGAGTCATCGTCGAGGGAGACGACGCTGTAGTCACCAAGATAACTTCAGAGCGGCAACCTAGAGTGCTCATTCACATAGTACTTCTTGGAAGTACAACTTTAGCACGTGATGAGTATGGGAGTCGGGAGTTTGGAAGAAATGACTAGACCTTAGTACAAGTGGGAGATTGTTGGAGTTGTGTACTTAATGTCTAGATTTAAGTGACGGAAACTCACGATCCATTGCCACTAATCTATTTAATTAAATAAACAATTATTTGCGTTTAATTATTTATAATTAAATATATGCAAATCATAGTCCTGGATTTTATACGTTGTAGTTAGTATGGTGTTGCATGGGCACACAGAAGATCATACTATCGGTTACTCGTATTTAATCGAACAGTTGCTCACGACCTAGATGGACACGGACCAATCCATCGGTATAGTCGTTGTGTGAGAGAGAAAATAATCTATCTTGATTATTTTATCACACTTGTACACTTGGTGTATTGGGCGGATCGTTTGAGATTCATCGATTAGGATTGCCGGCGATAATCGATTCGAGTCTCAGTGTATTTTATTCTTAATCCCCGATATTATTGCGGGTGTGTATATTTAATATAAGTGACTTTGATTTACCAAAGGAATTAACCGATTTAATTATTGGGTTAATTACCGGTTAAGTTGGGTCACTATATTTTATATATGACATGCCGTGAATACTTGACGGGAAAGTGTATCCCGGAAGGGTTGATAATATCCCCGAGATGAGTTCATAAGGAATTATTATGTAAACCCTGCAGGTGGATTTAATCCGCATAATAATTAAGGTTGAATGGTACTAGTCTCGGATATAAGAGATGAATAAATTAATTAGCAATAAATTAATTTTATTCATGGATATTTATATCTTAAATACACGGAATAAATAATACTACCGGAGAAATATTATTTGATATAATATGGTTTAATATTGGGAGTGCAATTAATTTTATATAGTGGAAAATAGAATTAATTAATAATAGTAAGGATTAATAGATTTGGGCTTGGGCTCAATTTAATCACTATTATTGGAAGCCCAATATTCCACCTCCTTAAGATCCCCTACGTAGCCTATAAAAGCACTACATGGTCTTCTCTATTCTCATAACTTGAAGAACACAATTCTAGAGAGAGAAAGTAGAGAGGAGGATCCATGGAGTTCGGTAGATCGTCGCCCACACGACGTCCGGGCTAGTGCAAGGAATACGTGGGAAGATCTCAAGGTCATCATAAGATCTCGTTTCTCCGCACAACGAATCGAAAGGTGAATTAAAATTCCGCAATTTAATTCTAGTTTATTGATCAATTATCGAAAAACAAGATCCAAAAGATCGAGCCAGGAGTAGACGGACGATCATGTGGTGGTGGCGAAGCCACCGGACCACATGGGATCGCCCGGCTAGGGTTCGGGGGCGTGAGGAGGAGAGACCCGCGGCTTAGCCGCGGGCATGCGATCGATCTCAAGATCGATCGCCGGGGGCGCGGGCTGGAGCCGCACCCCACCCCACCTCGACGGTGGGGATCCTCCAAGCGGCGGCGAGTCGCCGGACTCTCCGCGGGGGCTGCTGGGAGCAGCCCCACCCATCGATCACGGTGGCGCGATCCGTTGATCGCATGAACCCCGTACTCGCGGGGGTTCGGCTGGGGGCGGGCCGCGTGCCTTCGGGTGCGTGGTCTCCAAAGGCCGGACTCCGGCGGATGAGTCCGTGTTCGTGTGATCTCCGGCGAAGGGTTCGTTCGGGTTATTGGTTTCCGCAAATTTAAATAACCCGGGATATCGAATTCCAACAGTATTAAAGTTTAGGGTTTTAGATTTAGTTTATTAGGGTTTAGTGTTTAGATTTTTTTTAAAATTTATAGGTTTTGAGTTTTTCGGTTATATGCTTAGTTTTAGGGTTTAATTTTAAGGTTTAGGGTTTTAGGTTTTAGTTTTTAGGGATTTTTTTAGGTTTTAGGGTTTAAAATATTAGGGTTTAATGTTTAGTTTTAGGGTTTAAGGTTTTAGTGTATTCAAGATTAGGGTTCTAGTTTTTAGGGTTTAGTGTTTTTGTTTTAGGTTTTAGGGTTTAGAATATTAGGGTTTGATGTTTACTTTTAGGGTTTAGGGTTTTAGTGTATTCAAGTTTAGGGTTTTAGGTTTTAGTTTTTAGGGTTTTTGTTTTAGGTTTTAGGGTTTAGAATTTTAGGGTTTAATATTTAGTTTTAAGGTTTTAGGGTTTTGAGTTTTTCGGTTATATGCTTAGTTTTAGGGTTTAATTTTAAGGTTTAGAGTTTTAGGTTTTAGTTTTTAGCGATTTATTTAGGTTTTAGGGTTTAGAATATTAGGGTTTAATGTTTAGTTTTAGGGTTTAGGGTTTTAGTGTATTCAAGATTAGGGTTTTAGTTTTTAGGGTTTAGGGTTTTTGTTTTAGGTTTTAGGGTTTAGAATATTAGGGTTTAATGTTTACTTTTAGGGTTTAGGGTTTTAGTGTATTAAAGATTAGGGTTTTTTTTAGGGTTTAGGGTTTCGTTTTTATGTTTTAGTGTTTAGAGAATTAGGATTTAGGGTTTAGTGTATTAAAGTTTAGGGTTTTAGATTTAGTTTTTAGGGTTTAGGGTTTAGGGTTTTTGTTTTCAATTTTAGGGTTTAGAGTTTTTGGGTTATATGCTTCGTTTTAGGGTTTAATTTTAGGTTTTAGGGTTTAGGGTTTTATTGTATTCAAGTTTAGGGTTTTAGGTTTTTGTTTTTAGGGTTTTTTTTTAGGTTTTAGGGTTTAGAATATTAGGGTTTAATATTTAGTTTTAGGGTTTAGGGTTTTGTTTTTAGGTTTTAGTGTTTAAAGTATTAGGATTTAGGGTTTAGTGTATTAAAGTTTAGGGTTTTAGATTTAGTTTTTAGGGTTTAGTGTTTAGATTTTTTTTTTAAATTTTAGGGTTTTGAGTTTTTCGGTTATATGCTTAGTTTTAGGGTTTAATTTTAAGGTTTAGTATTTTAGGTTTTAGTTTTTAGGGTTTTTCTTTTTTGTTTTAGGGTTTAGAATATTAGGGTTTAATGTTTACTTTTATGGTTTAAGGTTTTAGTGTATTCAAGTTTAGGGTTATAATTTTTTGGGTTTAGGGTTTGGTTTTAGGTTTTAGGTTTTAAAATTTTAGTTTTAGGGTTTAGGGTTTTAGTGTATTAAAGATTAGGGTTCTAGTTTTTAGGGTTTAGGGTTTTGTTTTTAGGATTTAGTGTTTAGAGTATTAGGATTTATGGTTTAGTGTATTAAAGTTTAGGGTTTTAGATTTAGTTTTTTAGGGTTTAGTGTTTAGATTTTTTTTAAAATTTAAGGGTTTTGAGTTTTTCGGTTATATGCTTAGTTTTAGGGTTTAATTTTAAGGTTTAGGGTTTTAGGTTTTAGTTTTTAGGGTTTTTGTTTTAGGTTTTAGGGTTTAGAATATTAGGGTTTAATGTTTAGTTTTAGGGTTTAAGGTTTTAGTGTATTCAAGATTAGGGTTTTAGTTTTTAGGGTTTAGGGTTTTTGTTTTAGGTTTTAGGGTGGGTTTAGAATATTAGGGTTTAATTTTTACTATTAGGGTTTTAGGGTTTTAGTGTATTCAAGTTTAGGGTTTTAGGTTTTAGTTTTTAGGGTTTTTGTTTTAGGTTTTAGGGTTTAGAATTTTAGAGTTTAATATTTAGTTTTAGGGTTTAGGGTTTTAGTGTATTAAAGATTAGGGTTTTAGTTTTTAGGGTTTAAGGTTTTGTTTTTAGGATTTAATGTTTAGAGTATTAGGATTTAGGGTTTACTGTATTAAAGTTTAGGGTTTTAGATTTAGTTTTTTAGGGTTTAGTGTTTAGATTTTTTTTTTAAAATTTAAAGGTTTTGAGTTTTTCGGTTATATGCTTAGTATTAGGGTTTAATTTTAAGGTTTTAGGGTTTAGGGTTTAGAATATTATGGTTTAATGTTTAGTTTTAGGGTTTAGGGTTTTAGTGTATTCAAGATTAGAGTTTTAGTTTTTAGGGTTTAGGGTTTTTGTTTTAGGTTTTAGGGTTTAGAATATTAGGGTTTAATGTTTACTTTTAGGGTTTAGAATATTAGGGTTTAATGTTTACTTTTAGGGTTTAGGGTTTTAGTGTATTCAAGTTTAGGGTTATAATTTTTTGGGTTTAGTGTTTGGTTTTAGGTTTTAGGGTTTAAAATTTTAGTTTTAGGGTTTAGGGTTTTAGTGTATTAAAGATTAGGGTTTTTTTAGGGTTTAGGGTTTCGTTTTTATGTTTTAGTCTTCAGAGAATTAGGATTTAGGGTTTAGTGTATTAAAGTTTAGGGTTTTAGATTTAGTTTTTAGGGTTTAGGGTTTAGGGTTTTTGTTTTCAATTTTAGAGTTTTGAGTTTTCGGGTTATATGCTTCGTTTTAGGGTTTAATTTTAGGTTTTAGGGTTTAGGGTTTTATTGTATTCAAGTTTAGGGTTTTAGATTTTAGTTTTTAGGGTTTTTGTTTTAGGTTTTAGGGTTTAGAATTTTATGGTTTAATATTTAGTTTTAGGGTTTAGTGTTTTAGTATATTAAAGATTAGGGTTCCAGTTTTTAAGGTTTAGGGTTTTGTTTTTAGATTTCAGTGTTTAGAGTATCAGGATTTAGGGTTTAGAGTATTAAAGTTTAGGGTTTTAGATTTAGTTTTTAGGGTTTAGTGTTTAGATTTTTTTTAATATTTTAGAGTTTTGAGTTTTTCAGTTTTATGCTTAGTTTTAGGGTTTAATTTTAGGTTTTAGGGTTTAGAATATTAGGGTTTAATGTTTAGTTTTAGGGTTTAAGGTTTTAGTGTATTCAAGATTAGGGTTCTAGTTTTTAGGGTTCAGTGTTTTTGTTTTAGGGTTTAGAATATTAGGGTTTGATGTTTACTTTTAGGGTTTAGGGTTTTAGTGTATTCAAGTTTAGGGTTTTAGGTTTTAGTTTTTAGGGTTTTTGTTCTAGGTTTTAGGGTTTAGAATTTTAGGGTTTAATATTTAGTTTTAAGGTTTAGGGTTTTAGTGTATTAAAGATTAGAGTTCTAGTTTTTAGGGTTTAGGGTTTTGTTTTTATGGTTTTAGTGTTTAGAGTATTAGGATTTAGGGTTTAGTGTATTAAAGTTTAGGGTTTTAGATTTAATTTATAGGGTTTAGTGTTTAGATATTTTTTAAAATTTTAGGGTTTTGAGTTTTTCGGTTATATGCTTAGTTTTAGGTTTTAGTTTTTAGGGATTTATTTAGGTTTTAGGGTTTAGAATATTAGGGTTTAATGTTTAGTTTTAGGGTTTAGGGTTTTAGTGTATTCAAGATTAGGGTTTTAGTTTTTAGGGTTTAGGGTTTTTGTTTTAGGTTTTAGGGTTTAGAATATTAGGGTTTAATGTTTACTTTTAGGGTTTAGGGTTTTAGTGTATTAAAGATTAGGGTTTTTTTAGGGTTTAGGGTTTCGTTTTTATGTTTTAGTGTTTAGAGAATTAGGATTTAGGGTTTAGTGTATTAAAGTTTAGGGTTTTAGATTTAGTTTTTAGGGTTTAGGGTTTAGGGTTTTTGTTTTCAATTTTAGGGTTTAGAGTTTTTGGGTTATATGCTTCGTTTTTAGGGTTTAATTTTAGGTTTTAGGGTTTAGGGTTTTATTGTATTCAAGTTTAAGGTTTTAGGTTTTTGTTTTTAGGGTTTTTTTTAGGTTTTAGGGTTTAGAATATTAGGGTTTAATATTTAGTTTTAGGGTTTAGGGTTTTGTTTTTAGGTTTTAGTGTTTAAATTATTAGGATTTAGGGTTTAGTGTATTAAAGTTTAGGGTTTTAGATTTAGTTTTTAGGGTTTAGTGTTTAGATTTTTTTTTAAATTTTAGGGTTTTGAGTTTTTCGGTTATATGCTTAGTTTTAGGGTTTAATTTTAAGATTTAGTATTTTAGGTTTTAGTTTTTAGGGTTTTTCTTTTTTGTTTTAGGGTTTAGAATATTAGGGTTTAATGTTTACTTTTATGGTTTAGGGTTTTAGTGTATTCAAGTTTAGGGTTATAATTTTTTGGGTTTAGGGTTTGGTTTTAGGTTTTAGGTTTAGAGTATTAGGATTTATGGTTTAGTGTATTAATGTTTAGGGTTTTAGATTTAGTTTTTTAGGGTTTAGTGTTTAGATTTTTTTTAAAATTTAAGGGTTTTGAGTTTTTCGGTTATATGCTTAGTTTTAGGGTTTAATTTTAAGGTTTAGGGTTTTAGGTTTTAGTTTTTAGGGTTTTTGTTTTAGGTTTTAGGGTTTAGAATATTAGGGTTTAATGTTTAGTATTAGGGTTTAAGGTTTTAGTGTATTCAAGATTAGGGTTTTAGTTTTTAGGGTTTAGGGTTTTTGTTTTAGGTTTTAGGGTGGGTTTAGAATATTAGGGTTTAATTTTTACTATTAGGGTTTTAGGGTTTTAGTGTATTCAAGTTTAGGGTTTTAGGTTTTAGTTTTTAGGGTTTTTGTTTTAGGTTTCAGGGTTTAGAATTTTAGAGTTTAATATTTAGTTTTAGGGCTTAGGGTTTTAGTGTATTAAAGATTAGGGTTTTAGTTTTTAGGGTTTAAGGTTTTGTTTTTAGGATTTAGTGTTTAGAGTATTAGGATTTAGGGTTTAGTGTATTAAAGTTTAGGGTTTTAGATTTAGTTTTTTAGGGTTTAGTGTTTAGATTTTTTTTAAAATTTAAAGGTTTTGAGTTTTTCGGTTATATGCTTAGTTTTAGGGTTTAATTTTAAGGTTTTAGGTTTTAGGGTTTAGAATATTATGGTTTAATGTTTAGTTTTAGGGTTTAGGGTTTTAGTGTATTCAAGATTAGAGTTTTAGTTTTTAGGGTTTAGGGTTTTTGTTTTAGGTTTTAGGGTTTAGAATATTAGGGTTTAATGTTTACTTTTAGGGTTTAGGGTTTTAGTGTATTCAAGTTTAGGGTTATAATTTTTTGGGTTTAGTGTTTGGTTTTAGGTTTTAGGGTTTAAAATTTTAGTTTTAGGGTTTAGGGTTTTAGTGTATTAAAGATTAGGGTTTTTTTAGGGTTTAGGGTTTCGTTTTTATGTTTTAGTCTTCAGAGAATTAGGATTTAGGGTTTAGTGTATTAAAGTTTAGGGTTTTAGATTTAGTTTTTAGGGTTTAGGGTTTAGGGTTTTTGTTTTCAATTTTAGGGTTTTGAGTTTTTGGGTTATATGCTTCGTTTTAGGGTTTAATTTTAGGTTTTAGGGTTTAGGGTTTTATTGTATTCAAGTTTAGGGTTTTAGATTTTAGTTTTTAGGGTTTTTGTTTTAGGTTTTAGGGTTTAGAATTTTATGGTTTAATATTTAGTTTTAGGGTTTAGGGTTTTAGTATATTAAAGATTAGGGTTCTAGTTTTTAAGGTTTAGGGTTTTGTTTTTAGATTTCAGTGTTTAGAGTATCAGGATTTAGGGTTTAGAGTATTAAAGTTTAGGGTTTTAGATTTAGTTTTTAGGGTTTAGTGTTTAGATTTTTTTTAATATTTTAGAGTTTTGAGTTTTTCAGTTTTATGCTTAGTTTTAGGGTTTAATTTTAAGGTTTAGGGTTTTAGGTTTTAGTTTTTAGGGTTTTTTTGGGTTTTAGGGTTTAGAATATTAGGGTTTAATGTTTAGTTTTAGGGCTTAGGGTTTTGGTGTATTCAAGATTAGGGTTTTAGTTTTTAGGGTTTAGGGTTTTTGTTTTAGGTTTTAGGGTTTAGAATATTAGGGTTTAATGTTTACTTTTAGGGTTTAGGGTTTTAGTGTATTCAAGTTTAGGGTTTTAGGTTTTAGTTTTTAGGGTTTTTGTTTTAGGTTTTAGGGTTTAGAATTTTAGAGTTTAATATTTAGTTTTAGGGTTTAGGGTTTTAGTGTATTAAAGATTAGGGTTATAGTTTTTAGGGTTTAGGGTTTTGTTTTTAGGATTTGGTGTTTAGAGTATTAGGATTTAGGGTTTAGTGTATTAAAGTTTAGGGTTTTAGATTTAGTTTTTTAGGGTTTAGTGTTTAGATTTTTTTTAAAATTTTAGGGTTTTGAGTTTTTCGGTTATATTCTTAGTTTTAGGGTTTAATTTTAAGGTTTAGGGTTTTAGGTTTTAGTTTTTAGGGTTTTTGTTTTAGGGTTTAGGGTTTAGAATATTAGGGTTTAATGTTTAGTTTTAGGGTTTAGGGTTTTAGTGTATTCAAGATTAGGGTTTTAGTTTTTAGGGTTTAGGGTTTTTGTTTTAGGTTTTAGGGTTTAGAATATTAGGGTTTAATGTTTACTTTTAGGGTTTAGGGTTTTAGTGTATTCAAGTTTAGGGTTATAATTTTTTGGGTTTAGTGTTTGGTTTTAGGTTTTAGGGTTTAAAATTTTAGTTTTAGGGTTTAGGGTTTTAGTGTATTAAAGATTAGGGTTTTTTTAGGGTTTAGGGTTTCGTTTTTATGTTTTAGTCTTCAGAGAATTAGGATTTAGGGTTTAGTGTATTAAAGTTTAGGGTTTTAGATTTAGTTTTTAGGGTTTAGGGTTTAGGGTTTTTGTTTTCAATTTTAGGGTTTTGAGTTTTTGGGTTATATGCTTCGTTTTAGGGTTTAATTTTAGGTTTTAGGGTTTAGGGTTTTATTGTATTCAAGTTTAGGGTTTTAGATTTTAGTTTTTAGGGTTTTTGTTTTAGGTTTTAGGGTTTAGAATTTTATGGTTTAATATTTAGTTTTAGGGTTTAGGGTTTTAGTATATTAAAGATTAGGGTTCTAGTTTTTAAGGTTTAGGGTTTTGTTTTTAGATTTCAGTGTTTAGAGTATCAGGATTTAGGGTTTAGAGTATTAAAGTTTAGGGTTTTAGATTTAGTTTTTAGGGTTTAGTGTTTAGATTTTTTTTAATATTTTAGAGTTTTGAGTTTTTCAGTTTTATGCTTAGTTTTAGGGTTTAATTTTAAGGTTTAGGGTTTTAGGTTTTAGTTTTTAGGGTTTTTTTGAGTTTTAGGGTTTAGAATATTAGGGTTTAATGTTTAGTTTTAGGGCTTAGGGTTTTGGTGTATTCAAGATTAGGGTTTTAGTTTTTAGGGTTTAGGGTTTTTGTTTTAGGTTTTAGGGTTTAGAATATTAGGGTTTAATGTTTACTTTTAGGGTTTAGGGTTTTAGTGTATTCAAGTTTAGGGTTTTAGGTTTTAGTTTTTAGGGTTTTTGTTTTAGGTTTAAGGGTTTAGAATTTTAGAGTTTAATATTTAGTTTTAGGGTTTAGGGTTTTAGTGTATTAAAGATTAGGGTTATAGTTTTTAGGGTTTAGGGTTTTGTTTTTAGGATTTGGTGTTTAGAGTATTAGGATTTAGGGTTTAGTGTATTAAAGTTTAGGGTTTTAGATTTAGTTTTTTAGGGTTTAGTGTTTAGATTTTTTTTAAAATTTTAGGGTTTTGAGTTTTTCGGTTATATTCTTAGTTTTACGGTTTAATTTTAAGGTTTAGGGTTTTAGGTTTTAGTTTTTAGGGTTTTTGTTTTAGGGTTTAGGGTTTAGAATATTAGGGTTTAATGTTTAGTTTTAGGGTTTAGTGTTTTAGTGTATTCAAGATTAGGGTTTTAGTTTTTAGGGTTTAGGGTTTTTGTTTTAGGTTTTAGGGTTTAGAATATTAGGGTTTAATGTTTACTTTTAGGGTTTAGGGTTTTAGTGTATTCAAGTTTAGGGTTATAATTTTTTGGGTTTAGGGTTTTGGTTTTAGGTTTTAGGGTTTAAAATTTTAGTTTTAGGGTTTAGGGTTTTAGTGTATTAAAGATTAGGGTTTTTGTTTTTAGGGTTTAGGGTTTAGAGAATTAGGATTTAGGGTTTAGTGTATTAAAGTTTAGGGTTTTATATTTAGTTTTTACGGTTTAGGGTTTAGGGTTTTTGTTTTAAATTTTAGAGTTTTGAGTTTTTGGGTTATATGCTTCGTTTTAGGGTTTAATTTTAGGTTTTAAGGTTTAAGGTTTTATTGTATTCAAGTTTAAGGTTTTAGGTTTTAGTTTTTAGGGTTTTTTTTAGGTTTTAGGGTTTAGAATTTTAGAGTTTAATATTTAGTTTTAGGGTTTAGGGTTTTAGTGTATTAAAGATTAGGGTTCTAGTTTTTAGGGATTAGGATTTTGTTTTTAGGATTTAGTGTTTAGAGTATAAGGATTTAGGGTTTAGTGTATTAAAGTTTAGGGTTTTAGATTTAGTTTATTAGGGTTTAGTGTTTAGATTTTTTTTAAAATTTAAAGGTTTTGAGTTTTTCGGTTATATGCTTAGTTTTAGGGTTTAATTTTAAGGTTTAGGGTTTTAGGTTTTAGTTTTTAGGGATTTTTTTAGGTTTTAGGGTTTAGAATATTAGGGTTTAATGTTTAGTTTTAGGGTTTAGGGTTTTAGTGTATTCAAGATTAGGGTTTTAGTTTTTAGGGTATAGGGTTTTTGTTTTAGGTTTTAGGGTTTAGAATATTAGGGTTTAATGTTTACTTTTACGGTTTAGGGTTTTAGTGTATTCAAGTTTAGGATTTTAGGTTTTAGTTTTTAGGGTTTTTGTTTTAGGTTTTAGGGTTTATAATTTTAGAGTTTAATATTTAGTTTTAGGGTTTAGGGTTTTAGTGTATTAAAGATTAGGGTTATAGTTTTTAGGGTTTAGGGTTTTGTTTTTAGGATTTGGTGTTTAGAGTATTAGGATTTAGGGTTTAGTGTATTAAAGTTTAGGGTTTTAGATTTAGTTTTTTAGGGTTTAGTGTTTAGATTTTTTTTAAAATTTTAGGGTTTTGAGTTTTTCGGTTATATGCTTAGTTTTAGGGTTTAATTTTAAAGTTTAGGGTTTTAGGTTTTAGTTTTTAGGGTTTTTGTTTTAGGTTTTAGGGTTTAGAATATTAGGGTTTAATGTTTAGTTTTAGGGTTAAAGGTGTTAGTGTATTCAAGATTAGGGTTTTAGTTTTTAGGGTTTAGGGTTTTTGTTTTAGGTTTTAGGGTGGGTTTAGAATATTAGGGTTTAATTTTTACTATTAGGGTTTTAGGGTTTTAGTGTATTCAAGTTTAGGGTTTTAGGTTTTAGTTTTTAGGGTTTTTGTTTTAGGTTTTAGGGTTTAGAATTTTAGAGTTTAATATTTAGTTTTAGGGTTTAGGGTTTTAGTGTATTAAAGATTAGGGTTTTAGTTTTTAGGGTTTAAGGTTTTGTTTTTAGGATTTAGTGTTTAGAGTATTAGGATTTAGGGTTTAGTGTATTAAAGTTTAGGGTTTTAGATTTAGTTTTTTAGGGTTTAGTGTTTAGATTTTTTTTAAAATTTAAAGGTTTTGAGTTTTTCGGTTATATGCTTAGTTTTAGGGTTTAATTTTAAGGTTTTAGGTTTTAGGATTTAGAATATTATGGTTTAATGTTTAGTTTTAGGGTTTAGGGTTTTAGTGTATTCAAGATTAGAGTTTTAGGTTTTAGGGTTTAGGGTTTTTGTTTTAGGTTTTAGGGTTTAGAATATTAGGGTTTAATGTTTACTTTTAGGGTTTAGGGTTTTAGTGTATTCAAGTTTAGGGTTATAATTTTTTGGGTTTAGTGTTTGGTTTTAGGTTTTAGGGTTTAAAATTTTAGTTTTAGGGTTTAGGGTTTTAGTGTATTAAAGATTAGGGTTTTTTTAGGGTTTAGGGTTTCGTTTTTATGTTTTAGTGTTCAGAGAATTAGGATTTAGGGTTTAGTGTATTAAAGTTTAGGGTTTTAGATTTAGTTTTTAGGGTTTAGGGTTTAGGGTTTTTGTTTTCAATTTTAGGGTTTTGAGTTTTTGGGTTATATGCTTCGTTTTAGGGTTTAATTTTAGGTTTTAGGGTTTAGGGTTTTATTGTATTCAAGTTTAGTGTTTTAGATTTTAGTTTTTAGGGTTTTTGTTTTAGGTTTTAGGGTTTAGAATTTTATGGTTTAATATTTAGTTTTAGGGTTTAGGGTTTTAGTATATTAAATATTAGGGTTCTAGTTTTTAAGGTTTAGGGTTTTGTTTTTAGATTTCAGTGTTTAGAGTATCAGGATTTAGGGTTTAGAGTATTAAAGTTTAGGGTTTTAGATTTAGTTTTTAGGGTTTAGTGTTTAGATTTTTTTTAAAATTTTAGGGTTTTGAGTTTTTCGGTTTTATGCTTAATTTTAGGGTTTAATTTTAAGGTTTAGGGTTTTAGGTTTTAGTTTTAGGGTTTTTTTTAGGTTTTAGGGTTTAGAATATTAGGGTTTAATGTTTAGTTTTAGGGCTTAGGGTTTTGGTGTATTCAAGATTAGGGTTTTAGTTTTTAGGGTTTAGGGTTTTTGTTTTAGGTTTTAGGGTTTAGAATATTAGGGTTTAATGTTTACTTTTAGGGTTTAGGGTTTTATTGTATTCAAGTTTAGGATTTTAGATTTTAGTTTTTAGGGTTTTTATTTTAGGTTTTAGGGTTTAGAATTTTATGGTTTAATATTTAGTTTTAGGGTTTAGGGTTTTAGTATATTAAAGATTAGAGTTCTAGTTTTTAAGGTTTAGGGTTTTGTTTTTAGATTTCAGTGTTTAGAGTATTAGGATTTAGTGTTTAGAGTATTAAAGTTTAGGGTTTTAGATTTAGTTATTAGGGTTTAGTGTTTAGATTTTTTTTAAAATTTTAGGGTTTTGAGTTTTTCAATTTTATGCTTAGTTTTAGGGTTTAATTTTAAGGTTTAGGGTTTTAGGTTTTAGTTTTTAGGGTTTTTTTTAGGTTTTAGGGTTTAGAATATTAGGGTTTAATGTTTAGTTTTAGGGCTTAGAGTTTTGGTGTATTCAAGATTAGGGTTTTAGTTTTTAGGGTTTAGGGTTTTTGTTTTAGGTTTTAGGGTTTAGAATATTAGGGTTTAATGTTTACTTTTAGGGTTTAGGGTTTTAGTGTATTCAAGTTTAGGGTTTTAGATTTAATTTATAGGGTTTTTGTTTTAGGTTTTAGGGTTTATAATTTTAGAGTTTAATATTTAGTTTATTTTAGGGTTTAGGGTTTTAGTGTATTAAAGATTAGGGTTATAGTTTTTAGGGTTTAGGGTTTTGTTTTTAGGATTTGGTGTTTAGAGTATTAGGATTTAGGGATAAGTGTAATAAAGTTTAGGGTTTTAGATTTAGTTTTTAGGGTTTAGGGTTTAGGGTTTTTGTTTTCAATTTTAGGGTTTTGAGTTTTTGGGTTATATGCTTCGTTTTAGGGTTTAATTTTAGGTTTTAGGGTTTAGGGTTTTATTGTATTCAAGTTTAGTGTTTTAGATTTTAGTTTTTAGGGTTTTTGTTTTAGGTTTTAGGGTTTAGAATTTTATGGTTTAATATTTAGTTTTAGGGTTTAGGGTTTTAGTATATTAAATATTAGGGTTCTAGTTTTTAAGGTTTAGGGTTTTGTTTTTAGATTTCAGTGTTTAGAGTATCAGGATTTAGGGTTTAGAGTATTAAAGTTTAGGGTTTTAGATTTAGTTTTTAGGGTTTAGTGTTTAGATTTTTTTTAAAATTTTAGGGTTTTGAGTTTTTCGGTTTTATGCTTAGTTTTAGGGTTTAATTTTAAGGTTTAGGGTTTTAGGTTTTAGTTTTTAGGGTTTTTTTTAGGTTTTAGGGTTTAGAATATTAGGGTTTAATGTTTAGTTTTAGGGCTTAGGGTTTTGGTGTATTCAAGATTAGGGTTTTAGTTTTTAGGGTTTAGGGTTTTTGTTTTAGGTTTTAGGGTTTAGAATATTAGGGTGTAATGTTTACTTTTAGGGTTTAAGGTTTTAGTGTATTCAAATTTAGGGTTATAATTTTTTGGGTTTAGGGTTTTGGTTTTAGGTTTTAGGGTTTAAAATTTTAGTTTTAGGGTTTAGGGTTTTAGTGTATTAAAGATTAGGGTTTTTTTAGGGTTTAGGGTTTCGTTTTTATGTTTTAGTGTTTAGAGAATTAGGATTTAGGGTTTAGTGTATTAAAGTTTAGGGTTTTAGATTTAGTTTTTAGGGTTTAGGGTTTAGGGTTTTTGTTTTCAATTTTAGGGTTTTGAGTTTTTGGGTTATATGCTTCGTTTTAGGGTTTAATTTTAGGTTTTAGGGTTTAGGGTTTTATTGTATTCAAGTTTAGGATTTTAGATTTTAGTTTTTAGGGTTTTTTTTTTAGGTTTTAGGGTTTAGAATTTTATGGTTTAATATTTAGTTTTAGGGTTTAGGGTTTTAGTATATTAAAGATTAGAGTTCTAGTTTTTAAGGTTTAGGGTTTTGTTTTTAGATTTCAGTGTTTAGAGTATTAGGATTTAGTGTTTAGAGTATTAAAGTTTAGGGTTTTAGATTTAGTTATTAGGGTTTAGTGTTTAGATTTTTTTTAAAATTTTAGGGTTTTGAGTTTTTCAATTTTATGCTTAGTTTTAGGGTTTAATTTTAAGGTTTAGGGTTTTAGGTTTTAGTTTTTAGGGTTTTTTTTAGGTTTTAGGGTTTAGAATATTAGGGTTTAATGTTTAGTTTTAGGGCTTAGGGTTTTGGTGTATTCAAGATTAGGGTTTTAGTTTTTAGGGTTTAGGATTTTTGTTTTAGGTTTTAGGGTTTAGAATATTAGGGTTTAATGTTTACTTTTAGGGTTTAGGGTTTTAGTGTATTCAAGTTTAGGGTTTTAGATTTAATTTATAGGGTTTTTGTTTTAGGTTTTAGGGTTTATAATTTTAGAGTTTAATATTTAGTTTATTTTAGGGTTTAGGGTTTTAGTGTATTAAAGATTAGGGTTATAGTTTTTAGGGTTTAGGGTTTTGTTTTTAGGATTTGGTGTTTAGAGTATTAGGATTTAGGGTTTAGTGTATTAAAGTTTAGGGTTTTAGATTTAGTTTTTTAGGGTTTAGTGTTTAGATTTTTTTTAAAATTTTAGGGTTTTGAGTTTTTCGGTTATATGCTTAGTTTTAGGGTTTAATTTTAAAGTTTAGGGTTTTAGGTTTTAGTTTTTAGGGTTTTTGTTTTAGGTTTTAGGGTTTAGAATATTAGGGTTTAATGTTTAGTTTTAGGGTTAAAGGTGTTAGTGTATTCAAGATTAGGGTTTTAGTTTTTAGGGTTTAGGGTTTTTGTTTTAGGTTTTAGGGTGGGTTTAGAATATTAGGGTTTAATTTTTACTATTAGGGTTTTAGGGTTTTAGTGTATTCAAGTTTAGGGTTTTAGGTTTTAGTTTTTAGGGTTTTTGTTTTAGGTTTTAGGGTTTAGAATTTTAGAGTTTAATATTTAGTTTTAGGGTTTAGGGTTTTAGTGTATTAAAGATTAGGGTTTTAGTTTTTAGGCTTTAAGGTTTTGTTTTTAGGATTTAGTGTTTAGAGTATTAGGATTTAGGGTTTAGTGTATTAAAGTTTAGGGTTTTAGATTTAGTTTTTTAGGGTTTAGTGTTTAGATTTTTTTTAAAATTTAAAGGTTTTGAGTTTTTCGGTTATATGCTTAGTTTTAGGGTTTAATTTTAAGGTTTTAGGTTTTAGGATTTAGAATATTATGGTTTAATGTTTAGTTTTAGGGTTTAGGGTTTTAGTGTATTCAAGATTAGAGTTTTAGTTTATAGGGTTTAGGGTTTTTGTTTTAGGTTTTAGGGTTTAGAATATTAGGGTTTAATGTTTACTTTTAGGGTTTAGGGTTTTAGTGTATTCAAGTTTAGAGTTATAATTTTTTGGGTTTAGTGTTTGGTTTTAGGTTTTAGGGTTTAAAATTTTAGTTTTAGGGTTTAGGGTTTTAGTGTATTAAAGATTAGGGTTTTTTTAGGGTTTAGGGTTTCGTTTTTATGTTTTAGTGTTCAGAGAATTAGGATTTAGGGTTTAGTGTATTAAAGTTTAGGGTTTTAGATTTAGTTTTTAGGGTTTAGGGTTTAGGGTTTTTGTTTTCAATTTTAGGGTTTTGAGTTTTTGGGTTATATGCTTCGTTTTAGGGTTTAATTTTAGGTTTTAGGGTTTAGGGTTTTATTGTATTCAAGTTTAGTGTTTTAGATTTTAGTTTTTAGGGTTTTTGTTTTAGGTTTTAGGGTTTAGAATTTTATGGTTTAATATTTAGTTTTAGGGTTTAGGGTTTTAGTATATTAAATATTAGGGTTCTAGTTTTTAAGGTTTAGGGTTTTGTTTTTAGATTTCAGTGTTTAGAGTATCAGGATTTAGGGTTTAGAGTATTAAAGTTTAGGGTTTTAGATTTAGTTTTTAGGGTTTAGTGTTTAGATTTTTTTTAAAATTTTAGGGTTTTGAGTTTTTCGGTTTTATGCTTAGTTTTAGGGTTTAATTTTAAGGTTTAGGGTTTTAGGTTTTAGTTTTTAGGGTTTTTTTTAGGTTTTAGGGTTTAGAATATTAGGGTTTAATGTTTAGTTTTAGGGCTTAGGGTTTTGGTGTATTCAAGATTAGGGTTTTAGTTTTTAGGGTTTAGGGTTTTTGTTTTAGGTTTTAGGGTTTAGAATATTAGGGTTTAATGTTTACTTTTAGGGTTTAGGGTTTTATTGTATTCAAGTTTAGGATTTTAGATTTTAGTTTTTAGGGTTTTTGTTTTAGGTTTTAGGGTTTAGAATTTTATGGTTTAATATTTAGTTTTAGGGTTTAGGGTTTTAGTATATTAAAGATTAGAGTTCTAGTTTTTAAGGTTTAGGGTTTTGTTTTTAGATTTCAGTGTTTAGAGTATTAGGATTTAGTGTTTAGAGTATTAAAGTTTAGGGTTTTAGATTTAGTTATTAGGGTTTAGTGTTTAGATTTTTTTTAAAATTTTAGGGTTTTGAGTTTTTCAATTTTATGCTTAGTTTTAGGGTTTAATTTTAAGGTTTAGGGTTTTAGGTTTTAGTTTTTAGGGTTTTTTTTAGGTTTTAGGGTTTAGAATATTAGGGTTTAATGTTTAGTTTTAGGGCTTAGGGTTTTGGTGTATTCAAGATTAGGGTTTTAGTTTTTAGGGTTTAGGGTTTTTGTTTTAGGTTTTAGGGTTTAGAATATTAGGGTTTAATGTTTACTTTTAGGGTTTAGGGTTTTAGTGTATTCAAGTTTAGGGTTTTAGATTTAATTTATAGGGTTTTTGTTTTAGGTTTTAGGGTTTATAATTTTAGAGTTTAATATTTAGTTTATTTTAGGGTTTAGGGTTTTAGTGTATTAAAGATTAGGGTTATAGTTTATAGGGTTTAGGGTTTTGTTTTTAAGATTTGGTGTTTAGAGTATTAGGATTTTGGGTTTAGTGTATTAAAGTTTAGGGTTTTAGATTTAGTTTTTAGGGTTTAGGGTTTAGGGTTTTTGTTTTCAATTTTATGGTTTTGAGTTTTTGGGTTATATGCTTCGTTTTAGGGTTTAATTTTAGGTTTTAGGGTTTAGGGTTTTATTGTATTCAAGTTTAGTGTTTTAGATTTTAGTTTTTAGGGTTTTTGTTTTAGGTTTTAGGGTTTAGAATTTTATGGTTTAATATTTAGTTTTAGGGTTTAGGGTTTTAGTATATTAAATATTAGGGTTCTAGTTTTTAAGGTTTAGGGTTTTGTTTTTAGATTTCAGTGTTTAGAGTATCAGGATTTAGGGTTTAGAGTATTAAAGTTTAGGGTTTTAGATTTAGTTTTTAGGGTTTAGTGTTTAGATTTTTTTTAAAATTTTAGGGTTTTGAGTTTTTCGGTTTTATGCTTAGTTTTAGGGTTTAATTTTAAGGTTTAGGGTTTTAGGTTTTAGTTTTTAGGGTTTTTTTTAGGTTTTAGGGTTTAGAATATTAGGGTTTAATGTTTAGTTTTAGGGCTTAGGGTTTTGGTGTATTCAAGATTAGGGTTTTAGTTTTTAGGGTTTAGGGTTTTTGTTTTAGGTTTTAGGGTTTAGAATATTAGGGTTTAATGTTTACTTTTAGGGTTTAGGGTTTTATTGTATTTAAGTTTAGGATTTTAGATTTTAGTTTTTAGGGTTTTTGTTTTAGGTTTTAGGTTTTAGAATTTTATGGTTTAATATTTAGTTTTAGGGTTTAGGGTTTTAGTATATTAAAGATTAGAGTTCTAGTTTTTAAGGTTCAGGGTTTTGTTTTTAGATTTCAGTGTTTAGAGTATTAGGATTTAGTGTTTAGAGTATTAAAGTTTAGGGTTTTAGATTTAGTTATTAGGGTTTAGTGTTTAGATTTTTTTTAAAATTTTAGGGTTTTGAGTTTTTCAATTTTATGCTTAGTTTTAGGGTTTAATTTTAAGGTTTAGGGTTTTAGGTTTTAGTTTTTAGGGTTTTTTTTAGGTTTTAGGGTTTAGAATATTAGGGTTTAATGTTTAGTTTTAGGGCTTAGGGTTTTAGTGTATTCAAGATTAGGGTTTTAGTTTTTAGGGTTTAGGGTTTTTGTTTTAGGTTTTAGGGTTTAGAATATTAGGGTTTAATTTTAGGTTTTAGGGTTTAGGGTTTTATTGTATTCAAGTTTAGGGTTTTAGATTTAATTTATAGGGTTTTTGTTTTAGGTTTTAGGGTTTATAATTTTAGAGTTTAATATTTAGTTTATTTTAGGGTTTAGGGTTTTAGTGTATTAAAGATTAGGGTTATAGTTTTTAGGGTTTAGGGTTTTGTTTTTAGGATTTGGTGTTTAGAGTATTAGGATTTAGGGTTTAGTGTATTAAAGTTTAGGGTTTTAGATTTAGTTTTTTAGGGTTTAGTGTTTAGATTTTTTTTAAAATTTTAGGGTTTTGAGTTTTTCGGTTATATGCTTAGTTTTAGGGTTTAATTTTAAGGTTTAGGGTTTTAGGTTTTAGTTTTTAGGGTTTTTGTTTTAGGTTTTAGGGTTTAGAATATTATGGTTTAATGTTTAGTTTTAGGGTTTAGGGTTTAAGTGTATTCAAGATTAGGGTTTTAGTTTTTAGGGTTTAGGGTTTTTGTTTTAGGTTTTAGGGTTTAGAATATTAGGGTTTAATGTTTACTTTTAGGGTTTAGGGTTTTTGTGTATTCAAGTTTAGGGTTTTAGGTTTTAGTTTTTAGGGTTTTGTATTAGGTTTTAGGGTTTAGAATATTAGGGTTTAATGTTTAGTTTTAGGGTTTAAGGTTTTAGTGTATTCAAGATTAGGGTTTTAGTTTTTAGGGTTTAGGGTTTTTGTTTTAGGTTTTAGGGTGGATTTAGAATATTAGGGTTTAATTTTAACTATTAGGGTTTTAGGGTTTTAGTGTATTCAAGTTTAGGGATTTAGGTTTTAGTTTTTAGGGTTTTTGTTTTAGGTTTTAGGGTTTAGAATTTTAGAGTTTAATATTTAGTTTTAGGGTTTAGGGTTTTAGTGTATTAAAGATTAGGGTTTTAGTTTTTAGGGTTTAAGGTTTTGTTTTTAGGATTTAAAGTTTAGAGTATTAGGATTTAGGGTTTAGTGTATTAAAGTTTAGAGTTTTAGATTTAGTTTTTTAGGGTTTAGTGTTTAGATTTTTTTAAAAATTTTAGGGTTTTGAGTTTTTCGGTTTTATGCTTAGTTTTAGGGTTTAATTTTAAGGTTTAGGGTTTTAGGTTTTAGTTTTTAAGTTTTTTTTTAGGTTTTAGGGTTTAGAATATTAGGGTTTAATGTTTAATTTTAGGGCTTAGGGTTTTGGTGTATTCAAGATTAGGGTTTTAGTTTTTAGGGTTTAGGGTTTTTGTTTTAGGTTTTAGGGTTTAGAATATTAGGATTTAATGTTTACTTTTAGGGTTTAGGGTTTTATTGTATTCAAGTTTAGGGTTTTAGATTTTAGTTTTTAGGGTTTTTGTTTTAGGTTTTAGGGTTTAGAATTTTATGGTTTAATATTTAGTTTTAGGGTTTAGGGTTTTAGTATATTAAAGATTAGGGTTCTAGTTTTTAAGGTCTAGGGTTTTGTTTGTAGATTTCAGTGTTTAAAGTATCAGGATTTAGGGTTTAGAGTATTAAAGTTTAGGGTTTTAGATTTAGTTTTTAGGGTTTAGTGTTTAGATTTTTTTTAAAATTTTAGGGTTTTGAGTTTTTCAGTTTTATGCTTAGTTTTAGGGTTTAATTTTAAGGTTTAGGATTTTAGGTTTTAGTTTTTAGGGTTTTTTTTAGGTTTTAGGGTTTAGAATATTAGGGTTTAATGTTTAGTTTTGGGGCTTAGGGTTTTGGTGTATTCAAGATTAGGGTTTTAGTTTTTAGGGTTTAGGGTTTTTGTTTTAGGTTTTAGGGTTTAGAATATTAGGGTTTAATGTTTACTTTTACAGTTTAGGGTTTTAGTGTATTCAAGTTTAGGGTTTTAGGTTTTAGTTTTTAGGGTTTTTGTTTTAGGTTTTAGGGTTTAGAATTTTAGAGTTTAATATTTAGTTTTAGGGTTTAGGGTTTTAGTGTATTAAAGATTAGGGTTTTAGTTTTTAGGGTTTAAGGTTTTGTTTTTAGGATTTAAAGTTTAGAGTATTAGGATTTAGGGTTTAGTGTATTAAAGTTTAGAGTTTTAGATTTAGTTTTTTAGGGTTTAGTGTTTAGATTTTTTTAAAAATTTTAGGGTTTTGAGTTTTTCGGTTTTATGCTTAGTTTTAGGGTTTAATTTTAAGGTTTAGGGTTTTAGGTTTTAGTTTTTAAGTTTTTTTTTAGGTTTTAGGGTTTAGAATATTAGGGTTTAATGTTTAATTTTAGGGCTTAGGGTTTTGGTGTATTCAAGATTAGGGTTTTAGTTTTTAGGGTTTAGGGTTTTTGTTTTAGGTTTTAGGGTTTAGAATATTAGGATTTAATGTTTACTTTTAGGGTTTAGGGTTTTATTGTATTCAAGTTTAGGGTTTTAGATTTTAGTTTTTAGGGTTTTTGTTTTAGGTTTTAGGGTTTAGAATTTTATGGTTTAATATTTAGTTTTAGGGTTTAGGGTTTTAGTATATTAAAGATTAGGGTTCTAGTTTTTAAGGTCTAGGGTTTTGTTTGTAGATTTCAGTGTTTAAAGTATCAGGATTTAGGGTTTAGAGTATTAAAGTTTAGGGTTTTAGATTTAGTTTTTAGGGTTTAGTGTTTAGATTTTTTTTAAAATTTTAGGGTTTTGAGTTTTTCAGTTTTATGCTTAGTTTTAGGGTTTAATTTTAAGGTTTAGGATTTTAGGTTTTAGTTTTTAGGGTTTTTTTTAGGTTTTAGGGTTTAGAATATTAGGGTTTAATGTTTAGTTTTGGGGCTTAGGGTTTTGGTGTATTCAAGATTAGGGTTTTAGTTTTTAGGGTTTAGGGTTTTTGTTTTAGGTTTTAGGGTTTAGAATATTAGGGTTTAATGTTTACTTTTACAGTTTAGGGTTTTAGTGTATTCAAGTTTAGGGTTTTAGGTTTTAGTTTTTAGGGTTTTTGTTTTAGGTTTTAGGGTTTATAATTTTAGAGTTTAATATTTAGTTTTAGGGTTTAGGGTTTTAGTGTATTAAAGATTAGGGTTATAGTTTTTAGGGTTTAGGGTTTTTTTTTTAGGATTTGGTGTTTAGAGTATTAGGATTTAGGGTTTAGTGTATTAAAGTTTAGGGTTTTAGATTTAGTTTTTTAGGGTTTAGTGTTTAGATTTTTTTTTAAATTTTAGGGTTTTGAGTTTTTCGGTTATATGCTTAGTTTTAGGGTTTAATTTTAAAGTTTAGGGTTTTAGGTTTTAGTTTTTAGGGTTTTTGTTTTAGGTTTTAGGGTTTAGAATATTAGGTTTTAATGTTTAGTTTTAGGGTTAAAGGTGTTAGTGTATTCAAGATTAGGGTTTTAGTTTTTAGGGTTTAGGGTTTTTGTTTTAGGTTTTAGGGTGGGTTTAGAATATTAGGGTTTAATTTTTACTATTAGGGTTTTAGGGTTTTAGTGTATTCAAGTTTAGGGTTTTAGGTTTTAGTTTTTAGGGTTTTTGTTTTAGGTTTTAGGGTTTAGAATTTTAGAGTTTAATATTTAGTTTTAGGGTTTAGGGTTTTAGTGTATTAAAGATTAGGGTTTTAGTTTTTAGGGTTTAAGGTTTAGTTTTTAGGATTTAGTGTTTAGAGTATTAGGATTTAGGGTTTAGTGTATTAAAGTTTAGGGTTTTAGATTTAGTTTTTTAGGGTTTAGTGTTTAGATTTTTTTTAAAATTTAAAGGTTTTGAGTTTTTCGGTTATATGCTTAGTTTTAGGGTTTAATTTTAAGGTTTTAGGTTTTAGGATTTAGAATATTATGGTTTAATGTTTAGTTTTAGGGTTTAGGGTTTTAGTGTATTCAAGATTAGAGTTTTAGGTTTTAGGGTTTAGGGTTTTTGTTTTAGGTTTTAGGGTTTAGAATATTAGGGTTTAATGTTTACTTTTAGGGTTTAGGGTTTTAGTGTATTCAAGTTTAGGGTTATAATTTTTTGGGTTTAGTGTTTGGTTTTAGGTTTTAGGGTTTAAAATTTTAGTTTTAGGGTTTAGGGTTTTAGTGTATTAAAGATTAGGGTTTTTTTAGGGTTTAGGGTTTCGTTTTTATGTTTTAGTGTTCAGAGAATTAGGATTTAGGGTTTAGTGTATTAAAGTTTAGGGTTTAGGGTTTAGGGTTTTTGTTTTCAATTTTAGGGTTTTGAGTTTTTGGGTTATATGCTTCGTTTTAGGGTTTAATTTTAGGTTTTAGGGTTTAGGGTTTTATTGTATTCAAGTTTAGTGTTTTAGATTTTAGTTTTTAGGGTTTTCGTTTTAGGTTTTAGGGTTTAGAATTTTATGGTTTAATATTTAGTTTTAGGGTTTAGGGTTTTAGTATATTAAATATTAGGGTTCTAGTTTTTAAGGTTTAGGGTTTTGTTTTTAGATTTCAGTGTTTAGAGTATCAGGATTTAGGGTTTAGAGTATTAAAGTTTAGGGTTTTAGATTTAGTTTTTAGGGTTTAGTGTTTAGATTTTTTTTAAAATTTTAGGGTTTTGAGTTTTTCGGTTTTATGCTTAGTTTTAGGGTTTAATTTTAAGGTTTAGGGTTTTAGGTTTTAGTTTTTAGGGTTTTTTTTAGGTTTTAGGGTTTAGAATATTAGGGTTTAATGTTTAGTTTTAGGGCTTAGGGTTTTGGTGTATTCAAGATTAGGGTTTTAGTTTTTAGGGTTTAGGGTTTTTGTTTTAGGTTTTAGGGTTTAGAATATTAGGGTTTAATGTTTACTTTTAGGGTTTAGGGTTTTATTGTATTCAAGTTTAGGATTTTAGATTTTAGTTTTTAGGGTTTTTATTTTAGGTTTTAGGGTTTAGAATTTTATGGTTTAATATTTAGTTTTAGGGTTTAGGGTTTTAGTATATTAAAGATTAGAGTTCTAGTTTTTAAGGTTTAGGGTTTTGTTTTTAGATTTCAGTGTTTAGAGTATTAGGATTTAGTGTTTAGAGTATTAAAGTTTAGGGTTTTAGGTTTTAGTTTTTAGGGTTTTTTTTAGGTTTTAGGGTTTAGAATATTAGGGTTTAATGTTTAGTTTTAGGGCTTAGAGTTTTGGTGTATTCAAGCTTAGGGTTTTAGTTTTTAGGGTTTAGGGTTTTTGTTTTAGGTTTTAGGGTTTAGAATATTAGGGTTTAATGTTTACTTTTAGGGTTTAGGGTTTTAGTGTATTCAAGTTTAGGGTTTTAGATTTAATTTATAAGGTTTTTGTTTTAGGTTTTAGGGTTTATAATTTTAGAGTTTAATATTTAGTTTATTTTAGGGTTTAGGGTTTTAGTGTATTAAAGATTAGGGTTATAGTTTTTAGGGTTTAGGGTTTTGTTTTTAGGATTTGGTGTTTAGAGTATTAGGATTTAGGGTTTAGTGTAATAAAGTTTAGGGTTTTAGATTTAGTTTTTAGGGTTTAGGGTTTAGGGTTTTTGTTTTCAATTTTAGGGTTTTGAGTTTTTGGGTTATATGCTTCGTTTTAGGGTTTAATTTTAGGTTTTAGGGTTTAGGGTTTTATTGTATTCAAGTTTAATGTTTTAGATTTTAGTTTTTAGGGTTTTTGTTTTAGGTTTTAGGGTTTAGAATTTTATGGTTTAATATTTAGTTTTAGGGTTTAGGGTTTTAGTATATTAAATATTAGGGTTCTAGTTTTTAAGGTTTAGGGTTTTGTTTTTAGATTTCAGTGTTTAGAGTATCAGGATTTAGGGTTTAGAGTATTAAAGTTTAGGGTTTTAGATTTAGTTTTTAGGGTTTAGTGTTTAGATTTTTTTTAAAATTTTAGGGTTTTGAGTTTTTCGGTTTTATGCTTAGTTTTAGGGTTTAATTTTAAGGTTTAGGGTTTTAGGTTTTAGTTTTTAGGGTTTTTTTTAGGTTTTAGGGTTTAGAATATTAGGGTTTAATGTTTAGTTTTAGGGCTTAGGGTTTTGGTGTATTCAAGATTAGGGTTTTAGTTTTTAGGGTTTAGGGTTTTTGTTTTAGGTTTTAGGGTTTAGAATATTAGGGTGTAATGTTTACTTTTAGGGTTTAAGGTTTTAGTGTATTCAAATTTAGGGTTATAATTTTTTGGGTTTAGGGTTTTGGTTTTAGGTTTTAGGGTTTAAAATTTTAGTTTTAGGGTTTAGGGTTTTAGTGTATTAAAGATTAGGGTTTTTTTAGGGTTTAGGGTTTCGTTTTTATGTTTTAGTGTTTAGAGAATTAGGATTTAGGGTTTAGTGTATTAAAGTTTAGGGTTTTAGATTTAGTTTTTAGGGTTTAGGGTTTAGGGTTTTTGTTTTCAATTTTAGGGTTTTGAGTTTTTGGGTTATATGCTTCGTTTTAGGGTTTAATTTTAGGTTTTAGGGTTTAGGGTTTTATTGTATTCAAGTTTAGGATTTTAGATTTTAGTTTTTAGGGTTTTTGTTTTAGGTTTTAGGGTTTAGAATTTTATGGTTTAATATTTAGTTTTAGGGTTTAGGGTTTTAGTATATTAAAGATTAGAGTTCTAGTTTTTAAGGTTTAGGGTTTTGTTTTTAGATTTCAGTGTTTAGAGTATTAGGATTTAGTGTTTAGAGTATTAAAGTTTAGGGTTTTAGATTTAGTTATTAGGGTTTAGTGTTTAGATTTTTTTTAAAATTTTAGGGTTTTGAGTTTTTCAATTTTATGCTTAGTTTTAGGGTTTAATTTTAAGGTTTAGGGTTTTAGGTTTTAGTTTTTAGGGTTTTTTTTAGGTTTTAGGGTTTAGAATATTAGGGTTTAATGTTTAGTTTTAGGGCTTAGGGTTTTGGTGTATTCAAGATTAGGGTTTTAGTTTTTAGGGTTTAGGATTTTTGTTTTAGGTTTTAGGGTTTAGAATATTAGGGTTTAATGTTTACTTTTAGGGTTTAGGGTTTTAGTGTATTCAAGTTTAGGGTTTTAGATTTAATTTATAGGGTTTTTGTTTTAGGTTTTAGGGTTTATAATTTTAGAGTTTAATATTTAGTTTATTTTAGGGTTTAGGGTTTTAGTGTATTAAAGATTAGGGTTATAGTTTTTAGGGTTTAGGGTTTTGTTTTTAGGATTTGGTGTTTAGAGTATTAGGATTTAGGGTTTAGTGTATTAAAGTTTAGGGTTTTAGATTTAGTTTTTTAGGGTTTAGTGTTTAGATTTTTTTTAAAATTTTAGGGTTTTGAGTTTTTCGGTTATATGCTTAGTTTTAGGGTTTAATTTTAAAGTTTAGGGTTTTAGGTTTTAGTTTTTAGGGTTTTTGTTTTAGGTTTTAGGGTTTAGAATATTAGTGTTTAATGTTTAGTTTTAGGGTTAAAGGTGTTAGTGTATTCAAGATTAGGGTTTTAGTTTTTAGGGTTTAGGGTTTTTGTTTTAGGTTTTAGGGTGGGTTTAGAATATTAGGGTTTAATTTTTACTATTAGGGTTTTAGGGTTTTAGTGTATTCAAGTTTAGGGTTTTAGGTTTTAGTTTTTAGGGTTTTTGTTTTAGGTTTTAGGGTTTAGAATTTTAGAGTTTAATATTTAGTTTTAGGGTTTAGGGTTTTAGTGTATTAAAGATTAGGGTTTTAGTTTTTAGGCTTTAAGGTTTTGTTTTTAGGATTTAGTGTTTAGAGTATTAGGATTTAGGGTTTAGTGTATTAAAGTTTAGGGTTTTAGATTTAGTTTTTTAGGGTTTAGTGTTTAGATTTTTTTTAAAATTTAAAGGTTTTGAGTTTTTCGGTTATATGCTTAGTTTTAGGGTTTAATTTTAAGGTTTTAGGTTTTAGGATTTAGAATATTATGGTTTAATGTTTAGTTTTAGGGTTTAGGGTTTTAGTGTATTCAAGATTAGAGTTTTAGTTTTTAGGGTTTAGGGTTTTTGTTTTAGGTTTTAGGGTTTAGAATATTAGGGTTTAATGTTTACTTTTAGGGTTTAGGGTTTTAGTGTATTCAAGTTTAGAGTTATAATTTTTTGGGTTTAGTGTTTGGTTTTAGGTTTTAGGGTTTAAAATTTTAGTTTTAGGGTTTAGGGTTTTAGTGTATTAAAGATTAGGGTTTTTTTAGGGTTTAGGGTTTCGTTTTTATGTTTTAGTGTTCAGAGAATTAGGATTTAGGGTTTAGTGTATTAAAGTTTAGGGTTTTAGATTTAGTTTTTAGGGTTTAGGGTTTAGGGTTTTTGTTTTCAATTTTAGGGTTTTGAGTTTTTGGGTTATATGCTTCGTTTTAGGGTTTAATTTTAGATTTTAGGGTTTAGGGTTTTATTGTATTCAAGTTTAGTGTTTTAGATTTTAGTTTTTAGGGTTTTTGTTTTAGGTTTTAGGGTTTAGAATTTTATGGTTTAATATTTAGTTTTAGGGTTTAGGGTTTTAGTATATTAAATATTAGGGTTCTAGTTTTTAAGGTTTAGGGTTTTGTTTTTAGATTTCAGTGTTTAGAGTATCAGGATTTAGGGTTTAGAGTATTAAAGTTTAGGGTTTTAGATTTAGTTTTTAGGGTTTAGTGTTTAGATTTTTTTTAAAATTTTAGGGTTTTGAGTTTTTCGGTTTTATTCTTAGTTTTAGGGTTTAATTTTAAGGTTTAGGGTTTTAGGTTTTAGTTTTTAGGGTTTTTTTTAGGTTTTAGGGTTTAGAATATTAGGGTTTAATGTTTAGTTTTAGGGCTTAGGGTTTTGGTGTATTCAAGATTAGGGTTTTAGTTTTTAGGGTTTAGGGTTTTTGTTTTAGGTTTTAGGGTTTAGAATATTAGGGTTTAATGTTTACTTTTAGGGTTTAGGGTTTTATTGTATTCAAGTTTAGGATTTTAGATTTTAGTTTTTAGGGTTTTTGTTTTAGGTTTTAGGGTTTAGAATTTTATGGTTTAATATTTAGTTTTAGGGTTTAGGGTTTTAGTATATTAAAGATTAGAGTTCTAGTTTTTAAGGTTTAGGGTTTTGTTTTTAGATTTCAGTGTTTAGAGTATTAGGATTTAGTGTTTAGAGTATTAAAGTTTAGGGTTTTAGATTTAGTTATTAGGGTTTAGTGTTTAGATTTTTTTTAAAATTTTAGGGTTTTGAGTTTTTCAATTTTATGCTTAGTTTTAGGGTTTAATTTTAAGGTTTAGGGTTTTAGGTTTTAGTTTTTAGGGTTTTTTTTAGGTTTTAGGGTTTAGAATATTAGGGTTTAATGTTTAGTTTTAGGGCTTAGGGTTTTGGTGTATTCAAGATTAGGGTTTTAGTTTTTAGGGTTTAGGGTTTTTGTTTTAGGTTTTAGGGTTTAGAATATTAGGGTTTAATGTTTACTTTTAGGGTTTAGGGTTTTAGTGTATTCAAGTTTAGTGTTTTAGATTTAATTTATAGGGTTTTTGTTTTAGGTTTTAGGGTTTATAATTTTAGAGTTTAATATTTAGTTTATTTTAGGGTTTCGGGTTTTAGTGTATTAAAGATTAGGGTTATAGTTTATAGGGTTTAGGGTTTTGTTTTTAGGATTTGGTGTTTAGAGTATTAGGATTTAGGGTTTAGTGTATTAAAGTTTAGGGTTTTAGATTTAGTTTTTAGGGTTTAGGGTTTAGGGTTTTTGTTTTCAATTTTACGGTTTTGAGTTTTTGGGTTATATGCTTCGTTTTAGGGTTTAATTTTAGGTTTTAGGGTTTAGGGTTTTATTGTATTCAAGTTTAGTGTTTTAGATTTTAGTTTTTAGGGTTTTTGTTTTAGGTTTTAGGGTTTAGAATTTTATGGTTTAATATTTAGTTTTAGGGTTTAGGGTTTTAGTATATTAAATATTAGGGTTCTAGTTTTTAAGGTTTAGGGTTTTGTTTTTAGATTTCAGTGTTTAGAGTATCAGGATTTAGGGTTTAGAGTATTAAAGTTTAGGGTTTTAGATTTAGTTTTTAGGGTTTAGTGTTTAGATTTTTTTTAAAATTTTAGGGTTTTGAGTTTTTCGGTTTTATGCTTAGTTTTAGGGTTTAATTTTAAGGTTTAGGGTTTTAGGTTTTAGTTTTTAGGGTTTTTTTTAGGTTTTAGGGTTTAGAATATTAGGGTTTAATGTTTACTTTTAGGGTTTAGGGTTTTAGTGTATTCAAGTTTAGGGTTATAATTTTTTGGGTTTAGTGTTTGGTTTTAGGTTTTGGGGTTTAAAATTTTAGTTTTAGGGTTTAGGGTTTTAGTGTATTAAAGATTAGGGTTTTTTTAGGGTTTAGGGTTTCGTTTTTTATGTTTTAGTGTTCAGAGAATTAGGATTTAGGGTTTAGTGTATTAAAGTTTAGGGTTTTAGATTTAGTTTTTAGGGTTTAGGGTTTAGGGTTTTTGTTTTCAATTTTAGGGTTTTGAGTTTTTGGGTTATATGCTTCGTTTTAGGGTTTAATTTTAGGTTTTAGGGTTTAGGGTTTTATTGTATTCAAGTTTAGTGTTTTAGATTTTAGTTTTTAGGGTTTTTGTTTTAGGTTTTAGGGTTTAGAATTTTATGGTTTAATATTTAGTTTTAGGGTTTAGGGTTTTAGTATATTAAATATTAGGGTTCTAGTTTTTAAGGTTTAGGGTTTTGTTTTTAGATTTCAGTGTTTAGAGTATCAGGATTTAGGGTTTAGAGTATTAAAGTTTAGGGTTTTAGATTTAGTTTTTAGGGTTTAGTGTTTAGATTTTTTTTAAAATTTTAGGGTTTTGAGTTTTTCGGTTTTATTCTTAGTTTTAGGGTTTAATTTTAAGGTTTAGGGTTTTAGGTTTTAGTTTTTAGGGTTTTTTTTAGGTTTTAGGGTTTAGAATATTAGGGTTTAATGTTTAGTTTTAGGGCTTAGGGTTTTGGTGTATTCAAGATTAGGGTTTTAGTTTTTAGGGTTTAGGGTTTTTGTTTTAGGTTTTAGGGTTTAGAATATTAGGGTTTAATGTTTACTTTTAGGGTTTAGGGTTTTATTGTATTCAAGTTTAGGATTTTAGATTTTAGTTTTTAGGGTTTTTGTTTTAGGTTTTAGGGTTTAGAATTTTATGGTTTAATATTTAGTTTTAGGGTTTAGGGTTTTAGTATATTAAAGATTAGAGTTCTAGTTTTTAAGGTTTAGGGTTTTGTTTTTAGATTTCAGTGTTTAGAGTATTAGGATTTAGTGTTTAGAGTATTAAAGTTTAGGGTTTTAGATTTAGTTATTAGGGTTTAGTGTTTAGATTTTTTTTAAAATTTTAGGGTTTTGAGTTTTTCAATTTTATGCTTAGTTTTAGGGTTTAATTTTAAGGTTTAGGGTTTTAGGTTTTAGTTTTTAGGGTTTTTTTTAGGTTTTAGGGTTTAGAATATTAGGGTTTAATGTTTAGTTTTAGGGCTTAGGGTTTTGGTGTATTCAAGATTAGGGTTTTAGTTTTTAGGGTTTAGGGTTTTTGTTTTAGGTTTTAGGGTTTAGAATATTAGGGTTTAATGTTTACTTTTAGGGTTTAGGGTTTTAGTGTATTCAAGTTTAGGGTTTTAGATTTAATTTATAGGGTTTTTGTTTTAGGTTTTAGGGTTTATAATTTTAGAGTTTAATATTTAGTTTATTTTAGGGTTTAGGGTTTTAGTGTATTAAAGATTAGGGTTATAGTTTATAGGGTTTAGGGTTTTGTTTTTAGGATTTGGTGTTTAGAGTATTAGGATTTAGGGTTTAGTGTATTAAAGTTTAGGGTTTTAGATTTAGTTTTTAGGGTTTAGGGTTTAGGGTTTTTGTTTTCAATTTTATGGTTTTGAGTTTTTGGGTTATATGCTTCGTTTTAGGGTTTAATTTTAGGTTTTAGGGTTTAGGGTTTTATTGTATTCAAGTTTAGTGTTTTAGATTTTAGTTTTTAGGGTTTTTGTTTTAGGTTTTAGGGTTTAGAATTTTATGGTTTAATATTTAGTTTTAGGGTTTAGGGTTTTAGTATATTAAATATTAGGGTTCTAGTTTTTAAGGTTTAGGGTTTTGTTTTTAGATTTCAGTGTTTAGAGTATCAGGATTTAGGGTTTAGAGTATTAAAGTTTAGGGTTTTAGATTTAGTTTTTAGGGTTTAGTGTTTAGATTTTTTTTAAAATTTTAGGGTTTTGAGTTTTTCGGTTTTATGCTTAGTTTTAGGGTTTAATTTTAAGGTTTAGGGTTTTAGGTTTTAGTTTTTAGGTTTTTTTTTAGGTTTTAGGGTTTAGAATATTAGGGTTTAATGTTTAGTTTTAGGGCTTAGGGTTTTGGTGTATTCAAGATTAGGGTTTTAGGGTTTAGGGTTTAGGGTTTTTGTTTTAGGTTTTAGGGTTTATAATATTAGGGTTTAATGTTTACTTTTAGGGTTTAGGGTTTTATTGTATTCAAGTTTAGGATTTTAGATTTTAGTTTTTAGGGTTTTTGTTTTAGGTTTTAGGGTTTAGAATTTTATGGTTTAATATTTAGTTTTAGGGTTTAGGGTTTTAGTATATTAAAGATTAGAGTTCTAGTTTTTAAGGTTTAGGGTTTTGTTTTTAGATTTCAGTGTTTAGAGTATTAGGATTTAGTGTTTAGAGTATTAAAGTTTAGGGTTTTAGATTTAGTTATTAGGGTTTAGTGTTTAGATTTTTTTTAAAATTTTAGGGTTTTGAGTTTTTCAATTTTATGCTTAGTTTTAGGGTTTAATTTTAAGGTTTAGGGTTTTAGGTTTTAGTTTTTAGGGTTTTTTTTAGGTTTTAGGGTTTAGAATATTAGGGTTTAATGTTTAGTTTTAGGGCTTAGGGTTTTGGTGTATTCAAGATTAGGGTTTTAGTTTTTAGGGTTTAGGGTTTTTGTTTTAGGTTTTAGGGTTTAGAATATTAGGGTTTAATGTTTACTTTTAGGGTTTAGGGTTTTAGTGTATTCAAGTTTAGGGTTTTAGATTTAATTTATAGGGTTTTTGTTTTAGGTTTTAGGGTTTATAATTTTAGAGTTTAATATTTAGTTTATTTTAGGGTTTAGGGTTTTAGTGTATTAAAGATTAGGGTTATAGTTTTTAGGGTTTAGGGTTTTGTTTTTAGGATTTGGTGTTTAGAGTATTAGGATTTAGGGTTTAGTGTATTAAAGTTTAGGGTTTTAGATTTAGTTTTTTAGGGTTTTAGATTTAGTTTTTTAGGGTTTAGTGTTTAGATTTTTTTTAAAATTTTAGGGTTTTGAGTTTTTCGGTTATATGCTTAGTTTTAGGGTTTAATTTTAAGGTTTAGGGTTTTAGGTTTTAGTTTTTAGGGTTTTTGTTTTAGGTTTTAGGGTTTAGAATATTAGGGTTTAATGTTTAGTTTTAGGGTTTAAGGTTTTAGTGTATTCAAGATTAGGGTTTTAGTTTTTAGGGTTTAGGGTTTTTGTTTTAGGTTTTAGGGTGGGTTTAGAATATTAGGGTTTAATTTTTACTATTAGGGTTTTAGGGTTTTAGTGTATTCAAGTTTAGGGTTTTAGGTTTTAGTTTTTAGGGTTTTTGTTTTAGGTTTTAGGGTTTAGAATTTTAGAGTTTAATATTTAGTTTTAGGGTTTAGGGTTTTAGTGTATTAAAGATTAGGGTGTTAGTTTTTAGGGTTTAAGGTTTTGTTTTTAGGATTTAGTGTTTAGAGTATTAGGATTTAGGGTTTAGTGTATTAAAGTTTAGGGTTTTAGATTTAGTTTTTTATGGTTTAGTGTTTAGATTTTTTTTAAAATTTAAAGGTTTTGAGTTTTTCGGTTATATGCTTAGTTTTAGGGTTTAATTTTAAGGTTTTAGATTCTAGGGTTTAGAATATTATGGTTTAATGTTTAGTTTTAGGGTTTAGGGTTTTAGTGTATTCAAGATTATAGTTTTAGTTTTTAGGGTTTAGGGTTTTTGTTTTAGGTTTTAGGGTTTAGAATATTAGGGTTTAATGTTTACTTTTAGGGTTTAGGGTTTTAGTGTATTCAAGTTTAGGGTTATAATTTTTTGGGTTTAGTGTTTGGTTTTAGGTTTTAGGGTTTAAAATTTTAGTTTTAGGGTTTAGGGTTTTAGTGTATTAAAGATTAGGGTTTTTTTAGGGTTAAGGGTTTCGTTTTTATGTTTTAGTGTTCAGAGAATTATGATTTAGGGTTTAGTGTATTAAAGTTTAGGGTTTTAGATTTAGTTTTTAGGGTTTAGGGTTTAGGGTTTTTGTTTTCAATTTTAGGGTTTTGAGTTTTTGGGTTATATGCTTCGTTTTAGGGTTTAATTTTAGGTTTTAGGGTTTAGGGTTTTATTGTATTCAAGTTTAGTGTTTTAGATTTTAGTTTTTAGGGTTTTTGTTTTAGGTTTTAGGATTTAGAATTTTATGGTTTAATATTTAGTTTTAGGGTTTAGGGTTTTAGTATATTAAAGATTAGGGTTCTAGTTTTTAAGGTTTAGGGTTTTGTTTTTAGATTTCAGTGTTTAGAGTATCAGGATTTAGGGTTTAGAGTATTAATGTTTAGGGTTTTAGATTTAGTTTTTAGGGTTTAGTGTTTAGATTTTTTTTAAAATTTTAGGGTTTTGAGTTTTTCGGTTTTATGCTTAGTTTTAGGGTTTAATTTTAAGGTTTAGGGTTTTAGGTTTTAGTTTTTAGGGTTTTTTTAGGTTTTAGGGTTTAGAATATTGGGGTTTAATGTTTAGTTTTAGGGCTTAGGGTTTTGGTGTATTCAAGATTAGGGTTCTAGTTTTTAGGGTTTAGGGTTTTTGTTTTAGGTTTTATGGTTTAGAATATTAGGGTTTAATGTTTACTTTTAAGGTTTAGGGTTTTATTGTATTCAAGTTTAGGGTTTTAGATTTTAGTTTTTAGGGTTTTTGTTTTAGGTTTTAGGGTTTAGAATTTTATGGTTTAATATTTAGTTTTAGGGTTTAGGGTTTTAGTATATTAAAGATTAGGGTTCTAGTTTTTAAGGTTTAGGGTTTTGTTTTTAGATTTCAGTGTTTAGAGTATTAGGATTTAGTGTTTAGAGTATTAAAGATTAGGGTTTTAGATTTAGTTTTTAGGGTTTAGTGTTTAGATTTTTTTTAAAATTTTAGGGTTTTGAGTTTTTCAGTTTTATGCTTAGTTTTAGGGTTTAATTTTAAGGTTTAGGGTTTTAGGTTTTAGTTTCTAGGGTTTTTTTTTAGGTTTTAGGGTTTAGAATATTAGGGTTTAATGTTTAGTTTTAGGGCTTAGGGTTTTGGTGTATTCAAGATTAGGGTTTTAGTTTTTAGGGTTTAGGGTTTTTGTTTTAGGTTTTAGGGTTTAGAATATTAGGGTTTAATGTTTACTTTTAGGGTTTAGGGTTTTAGTGTATTCATGTTTAGGGTTTTAGGTTTTAGTTTTTAGGGTTTTTGTTTTAGGTTTTAGGGTTTATAATTTTAGAGTTTAATATTTAGTTTTAGGGTTTAGGGTTTTAGTGTATTAAAGATTAGGGTTATAGTTTTTAGGGTTTAGGGTTTTGTTTTTAGGATTTGGTGTTTAGAGTATAAGGATTTAGGGTTTAGTGTATTAAAGTTTAGGGTTTTAGATTTAGTTTATTAGGGTTTAGTGTTTAGATTTTTTTTTAAAATTTAAAGGTTTTGAGTTTTTCGGTTATATGCTTAGTTTTAGGGTTTAATTTTAAGGTTTAGGGTTTTAGGTTTTAGTTTTTAGGGATTTTTTTAGGTTTTAGGGTTTAGAATATTAGGGTTTAATGTTTAGTTTTAGGGTTTAAGGTTTTATTGTATTCAAAATTAGGGTTCTAGTTTTTAGGGTTTAGTGTTTTTGTTTTAGGTTTTAGGGTTTAGAATATTAGGGTTTGATGTTTACTTTTAGGGTTTAGGGTTTTAGTGTATTCAAGTTTAGGGTTTTGTGTTTTTGTTTTAGGTTTTAGGGTTTAGAATTTTATGGTTTAATATTTAGTTTTAGGGTTTAGGGTTTTTGTGTATTCAAGTTTAGGGTTTTAGGTTTTAGTTTTTAGGGTTTTTGTTTTAGGTTTTAGGGTTTAGAATATTAGGGTTTAATGTTTAGTTTTAGGGTTAAAGGTGTTAGTGTATTCAAGATTAGGGTTTTAGTTTTTAGGGTTTAGGGTTTTTGTTTTAGGTTTTAGGGTGGGTTTAGAATATTAGGGTTTAATTTTTACTATTAGGGTTTTAGGGTTTTAGTGTATTCAAGTTTAGGGTTTTAGGTTTTAGTTTTTAGGGTTTTTGTTTTAGGTTTTAGGGTTTAGAATTTTAGAGTTTAATATTTAGTTTTAGGGTTTAGGGTTTTAGTGTATTAAAGATTAGGGTTTTAGTTTTTAGGTTTTAATGTTTTGTTTTTAGGATTTAGTGTTTAGAGTATTAGGATTTAGGGTTTAGTGTATTAAAGTTTAGGGTTTTAGATTTAGTTTTTTAGGGTTTAGTGTTTAGATTTTTTTTAAAATTTAAAGGTTTTGAGTTTTTCGGTTATATGCTTAGTTTTAGGGTTTAATTTTAAGGTTTTAGGTTTTAGGATTTAGAATATTATGGTTTAATGTTTAGTTTTAGGGTTTAGGGTTTTAGTGTATTCAATATTAGAGTTTTAGTTTTTAGGGTTTAGGGTTTTTGTTTTAGGTTTTAGGGTTTAGAATATTAGGGTTTAATGTTTAGTTTTAGGGTTTAAGGTTTTAGTGTATTCAAGATTAGGGTTTTAGTTTTTAGGGTTTAGGGTTTTTGTTTTAGGTTTTAGGGTGGGTTTAGAATATTAGGGTTTAATTTTTACTATTAGGGTTTTAGGGTTTTAGTGTATTCAAGTTTAGGGTTTTAGGTTTTAGTTTTTAGGGTTTTTGTTTTAGGTTTTAGGGTTTAGAATTTTAGAGTTTAATATTTAGTTTTAGGGTTTAGGGTTTTAGTGTATTAAAGATTAGGGTGTTAGTTTTTAGGGTTTAAGGTTTTGTTTTTAGGATTTAGTGTTTAGAGTATTAGGATTTAGGGTTTAGTGTATTAAAGTTTAGGGTTTTAGATTTAGTTTTTTATGGTTTAGTGTTTAGATTTTTTTTAAAATTTAAAGGTTTTGAGTTTTTCGGTTATATGCTTAGTTTTAGGGTTTAATTTTAAGGTTTTAGATTCTAGGGTTTAGAATATTATGGTTTAATGTTTAGTTTTAGGGTTTAGGGTTTTAGTGTATTCAAGATTATAGTTTTAGTTTTTAGGGTTTAGGGTTTTTGTTTTAGGTTTTAGGGTTTAGAATATTAGGGTTTAATGTTTACTTTTAGGGTTTAGGGTTTTAGTGTATTCAAGTTTAGGGTTATAATTTTTTGGGTTTAGTGTTTGGTTTTAGGTTTTAGGGTTTAAAATTTTAGTTTTAGGGTTTAGGGTTTTAGTGTATTAAAGATTAGGGTTTTTTTAGGGTTAAGGGTTTCGTTTTTATGTTTTAGTGTTCAGAGAATTATGATTTAGGGTTTAGTGTATTAAAGTTTAGGGTTTTAGATTTAGTTTTTAGGGTTTAGGGTTTAGGGTTTTTGTTTTCAATTTTAGGGTTTTGAGTTTTTGGGTTATATGCTTCGTTTTAGGGTTTAATTTTAGGTTTTAGGGTTTAGGGTTTTATTGTATTCAAGTTTAGTGTTTTAGATTTTAGTTTTTAGGGTTTTTGTTTTAGGTTTTAGGATTTAGAATTTTATGGTTTAATATTTAGTTTTAGGGTTTAGGGTTTTAGTATATTAAAGATTAGGGTTCTAGTTTTTAAGGTTTAGGGTTTTGTTTTTAGATTTCAGTGTTTAGAGTATCAGGATTTAGGGTTTAGAGTATTAATGTTTAGGGTTTTAGATTTAGTTTTTAGGGTTTAGTGTTTAGATTTTTTTTAAAATTTTAGGGTTTTGAGTTTTTCGGTTTTATGCTTAGTTTTAGGGTTTAATTTTAAGGTTTAGGGTTTTAGGTTTTAGTTTTTAGGGTTTTTTTAGGTTTTAGGGTTTAGAATATTGGGGTTTAATGTTTAGTTTTAGGGCTTAGGGTTTTGGTGTATTCAAGATTAGGGTTCTAGTTTTTAGGGTTTAGGGTTTTTGTTTTAGGTTTTATGGTTTAGAATATTAGGGTTTAATGTTTACTTTTAAGGTTTAGGGTTTTATTGTATTCAAGTTTAGGGTTTTAGATTTTAGTTTTTAGGGTTTTTGTTTTAGGTTTTAGGGTTTAGAATTTTATGGTTTAATATTTAGTTTTAGGGTTTAGGGTTTTAGTATATTAAAGATTAGGGTTCTAGTTTTTAAGGTTTAGGGTTTTGTTTTTAGATTTCAGTGTTTAGAGTATTAGGATTTAGTGTTTAGAGTATTAAAGATTAGGGTTTTAGATTTAGTTTTTAGGGTTTAGTGTTTAGATTTTTTTTAAAATTTTAGGGTTTTGAGTTTTTCAGTTTTATGCTTAGTTTTAGGGTTTAATTTTAAGGTTTAGGGTTTTAGGTTTTAGTTTCTAGGGTTTTTTTTTAGGTTTTAGGGTTTAGAATATTAGGGTTTAATGTTTAGTTTTAGGGCTTAGGGTTTTGGTGTATTCAAGATTAGGGTTTTAGTTTTTAGGGTTTAGGGTTTTTGTTTTAGGTTTTAGGGTTTAGAATATTAGGGTTTAATGTTTACTTTTAGGGTTTAGGGTTTTAGTGTATTCATGTTTAGGGTTTTAGGTTTTAGTTTTTAGGGTTTTTGTTTTAGGTTTTAGGGTTTATAATTTTAGAGTTTAATATTTAGTTTTAGGGTTTAGGGTTTTAGTGTATTAAAGATTAGGGTTATAGTTTTTAGGGTTTAGGGTTTTGTTTTTAGGATTTGGTGTTTAGAGTATAAGGATTTAGGGTTTAGTGTATTAAAGTTTAGGGTTTTAGATTTAGTTTATTAGGGTTTAGTGTTTAGATTTTTTTTTAAAATTTAAAGGTTTTGAGTTTTTCGGTTATATGCTTAGTTTTAGGGTTTAATTTTAAGGTTTAGGGTTTTAGGTTTTAGTTTTTAGGGATTTTTTTAGGTTTTAGGGTTTAGAATATTAGGGTTTAATGTTTAGTTTTAGGGTTTAAGGTTTTATTGTATTCAAAATTAGGGTTCTAGTTTTTAGGGTTTAGTGTTTTTGTTTTAGGTTTTAGGGTTTAGAATATTAGGGTTTGATGTTTACTTTTAGGGTTTAGGGTTTTAGTGTATTCAAGTTTAGGGTTTTGTGTTTTTGTTTTAGGTTTTAGGGTTTAGAATTTTATGGTTTAATATTTAGTTTTAGGGTTTAGGGTTTTTGTGTATTCAAGTTTAGGGTTTTAGGTTTTAGTTTTTAGGGTTTTTGTTTTAGGTTTTAGGGTTTAGAATATTAGGGTTTAATGTTTAGTTTTAGGGTTAAAGGTGTTAGTGTATTCAAGATTAGGGTTTTAGTTTTTAGGGTTTAGGGTTTTTGTTTTAGGTTTTAGGGTGGGTTTAGAATATTAGGGTTTAATTTTTACTATTAGGGTTTTAGGGTTTTAGTGTATTCAAGTTTAGGGTTTTAGGTTTTAGTTTTTAGGGTTTTTGTTTTAGGTTTTAGGGTTTAGAATTTTAGAGTTTAATATTTAGTTTTAGGGTTTAGGGTTTTAGTGTATTAAAGATTAGGGTTTTAGTTTTTAGGTTTTAATGTTTTGTTTTTAGGATTTAGTGTTTAGAGTATTAGGATTTAGGGTTTAGTGTATTAAAGTTTAGGGTTTTAGATTTAGTTTTTTAGGGTTTAGTGTTTAGATTTTTTTTAAAATTTAAAGGTTTTGAGTTTTTCGGTTATATGCTTAGTTTTAGGGTTTAATTTTAAGGTTTTAGGTTTTAGGATTTAGAATATTATGGTTTAATGTTTAGTTTTAGGGTTTAGGGTTTTAGTGTATTCAATATTAGAGTTTTAGTTTTTAGGGTTTAGGGTTTTTGTTTTAGGTTTTAGGGTTTAGAATATTAGGGTTTAATGTTTACTTTTAGGGTTTAGGGTTTTAGTGTATTCAAGTTTAGGGTTATAATTTTTTGGGTTTAGTGTTTGGTTTTAGGTTTTAGGGTTTAAAATTTTAGTTTTAGGGTTTAGGGTTTTAGTGTATTAACGATAAGGGTTTTTTTAGGGTTTAGAATATTAGGGTTTAATGTTTACTTTTAGGGTTTCGTTTTTATGTTTTAGTGTTCAGAGAATTAGGATTTAGGGTTTAGTGTATTAAAGTTTAGGGTTTTAGATTTAGTTTTTAGGGTTTAGGGTTTAAGGTTTTTGTTTTCAATTTTAGGGTTTTGAGTTTTTGGGTTATATGCTTCGTTTTAGGGTTTAATTTTAGGTTTTAGGGTTTAGGGTTTTATTGTATTCAAGTTTAGTGTTTTAGATTTTAGTTTTTAGGGTTTTTGTTTTAGGTTTTAGGGTTTAGAATTTTAGAGTTTAATATTTAGTTTTAGGGTTTAGGGTTTTAGTGTATTAAAGATTAGGGTTATAGTTTTTAGGGTTTAGGTTTTTGTTTTTAGGATTTGGTGTTTAGAGTATTAGGATTTAGGGTTTAGTGTATTAAAGTTTAGGGTTTTAGATTTAGTTTTTTAGGGTTTAGTGTTTGGATTTTTTTTTAAATTTTAGGGTTTTGAGTTTTTCAGTTATATTCTTAGTTTTAGGGTTTAATTTTAAGGTTTAGGGTTTTAGGTTTTAGTTTTTAGGGTTTTTGTTTTAGGTTTTAGGGTTTAGAATATTATGGTTTAATGTTTAGTTTTAGGGTTTAGGGTTTAAGTGTATTCAAGATTAGGGTTTTAGTTTTTAGGGTTTAGGGTTTTTGTTTTAGGTTTTAGGGTTTAGAATATTAGGGTTTAATGTTTACTTTTAGGGTTTAGGGTTTTTGTGTATTCAAGTTTAGGGTTTTAGGTTTTAGTTTTTAGGGTTTTGTTTTAGGTTTTAGGGTTTAGAATATTAGGGTTTAATGTTTAGTTTTAGGGTTTAAGGTTTTAGTGTATTCAAGATTAGGGTTTTAGTTTTTAGGGTTTAGGGTTTTTGTTTTAGGTTTTAGGGTGGATTTAGAATATTAGGGTTTAATTTTAACTATTAGGGTTTTAGGGTTTTAGTGTATTCAAGTTTAGGGTTTTAGGTTTTAGTTTTTAGGGTTTTTGTTTTAGGTTTTAGGGTTTAGAATTTTAGAGTTTAATATTTAGTTTTAGGGTTTAGGGTTTTAGTGTATTAAAGATTAGGGTTTTAGTTTTTAGGGTTTAAGGTTTTGTTTTTAGGATTTAGTGTTTAGAGTATTAGGATTTAGGGTTTAGTGTATTAAAGTTTAGAGTTTTAGATTTAGTTTTTTAGGGTTTAGTGTTTAGATTTTTTTAAAAATTTTAGGGTTTTGAGTTTTTCGGTTTTATGCTTAGTTTTAGGGTTTAATTTTAAGGTTTAGGGTTTTAGGTTTTAGTTTTTAGGGGTTTTTTTAGGTTTAAGGGTTTAGAATATTAGGGTTTAATGTTTAATTTTAGGGCTTAGGGTTTTGGTGTATTCAAGATTAGGGTTTTAGTTTTTAGGGTTTAGGGTTTTTGTTTTAGGTTTTAGGGTTTAGAATATTAGGATTTAATGTTTACTTTTAGGGTTTAGGGTTTTATTGTATTCAAGTTTAGGGTTTTAGATTTTAGTTTTTAGGGTTTTTGTTTTAGGTTTTAGGGTTTAGAATTTTATGGTTTAATATTTAGTTTTAGGGTTTAGGGTTTTAGTATATTAAAGATTAGGGTTCTAGTTTTTAAGGTCTAGGGTTTTGTTTGTAGATTTCAGTGTTTAAAGTATCAGGATGTAGGGTTTAGAGTATTAAAGTTTAGGGTTTTAGATTTAGTTTTTAGGGTTTAGTGTTTAGATTTTTTTTAAAATTTTAGGGTTTTGAGTTTTTCAGTTTTATGCTTAGTTTTAGGGTTTAATTTTAAGGTTTAGGATTTTAGGTTTTAGTTTTTAGGTTTTTTTTTAGGTTTTAGGGTTTAGAATATTAGGGTTTAATGTTTAGTTTTAGGGCTTAGGGTTTTGGTGTATTCAAGATTAGGGTTTTAGTTTTTAGGGTTTAGGGTTTTTGTTTTAGGTTTTAGGGTTTAGAATATTAGGGTTTAATGTTTACTTTTACAGTTTAGGGTTTTAGTGTATTCAAGTTTAGGGTTTTAGGTTTTAGTTTTTAGGGTTTTTGTTTTAGGTTTTAGGGTTTAAAATTTTAGAGTTTAATATTTAGTTTTAGGGTTTAGGGTTTTAGTGTATTAAAGATTAGGGTTATAGTTTTTAGGGTTTAGGGTTTTGTTTTTAGGATTTGGTGTTTAGAGTATTAGGATTTAGGGTTTAGTGTATTAAAGTTTATGGTTTTAGATTTAGTTTTTTAGGGTTTAGTGTTTAGATTTTTTTTTAAATTTTAGGGTTTTGAGTTTTTCAGTTATATTCTTAGTTTTAGGGTTTAATTTTAAGGTTTAGGGTTTTAGGTTTTAGTTTTTAGGGTTTTTGTTTTAGGTTTTAGGGTTTAGAATATTATGGTTTAATGTTTAGTTTTAGGGTTTAGGGTTTAAGTGTATTCAAGATTAGGGTTTTAGTTTTTAGGGTTTAGGGTTTTTGTTTTAGGTTTTAGGGTTTAGAATATTAGGGTTTAATGTTTACTTTTAGGGTTTAGGGTTTTTGTGTATTCATGTTTAGGGTTTTAGGTTTTAGTTTTTAGGGTTTTTGTTTTTGGTTTTAGGGTTTAGAATATTAGGGTTTAATGTTTAGTTTTAGGGTTTAAGGTTTTAGTGTATTCAAGATTAGGGTTTTAGTTTTTAGGGTTTAGGGTTTTTGTTTTAGGTTTTAGGGTGGGTTTAGAATATTAGGGTTTAATTTTTACTATTAGGGTTTTAGGGTTTTAGTGTATTCAAGTTTAGGGTTTTAGGTTTTAGTTTTTAGGGTTTTTGTTTTAGGTTTTAGGGTTTAGAATTTTAGAGTTTAATATTTAGTTTTAGGGTTTAGAGTTTTAGTGTATTAAAGATTATGGTTTTAGTTTTTAGGGTTTAAGGTTTTGTTTTTAGGATTTAGTGTTTAGAGTATTAGGATTTAGGGTTTAGTGTATTAAAGTTTAGGGTTTTAGATTTAGTTTTTTAGGGTTTAGTGTTTAGATTTTTTTTAAAATTTAAAGGTTTTGAGTTTTTCGGTTATATGATTAGTTTTAGGGTTTAATTTTAAGGTTTTAGGTTTTAGGGTTTAGAATATTATGGTTTAATGTTTAGTTTTAGGGTTTAGGGTTTTAGTGTATTCAAGATTAGAGTTTTAGTTTTTAGGGTTTAGGGTTTTTGTTTTAGGTTTTAGGGTTTAGAATATTAGGGTTTAATGTTTACTTTTAGGGTTTAGGGTTTTAGTGTATTCAAGTTTAGGGTTATAATTTTTTGGGTTTAGTGTTTGGTTTTAGGTTTTGGGGTTTAAAATTTTAGTTTTAGGTTTTAGTGTATTAAAGATTAGGGTTTTTTTAGGGTTTAGGGTTTCGTTTTTATGTTTTAGTGTTCAGAGAATTAGGATTTAGGGTTTAGTGTATTAAAGTTTAGGGTTTTAGATTTAGTTTTTAGGGTTTAGGGTTTAGGGTTTTTGTTTTCAATTTTAGGGTTTTGAGTTTTTGGGTTATATGCTTCGTTTTAGGGTTTAATTTTAGGTTTTAGGGTTTAAGGTTTTATTGTATTCAAGTTTAGGGTTTTAGATTTTAGTTTTTAGGGTTTTTGTTTTAGGTTTTAGGGTTTAGAATTTTATGGTTTAATATTTAGTTTTAGGGTTTAGGGTTTTAGTATATTAAAGATTAGGGTTCAAGTTTTTAAGGTTTAGGGTTTTGTTTTTAGATTTCACTGTTTAGAGTATCAGGATTTAGGGTTTAGAGTATTAAAGTTTAGGGTTTTAGATTTAGTTTTTAGGGTTTAGTGTTTAGATTTTTTTTTTAAATTTTAGGGTTTTGTGTTTTTCGGTTTTATGCTTAGTTTTAGGGTGTAATTTTAAGGTTTAGGGTTTTAGGTTTTAGTTTTTAGGGTTTTTTTAGGTTTTAGGGTTTAGAATATTAGGGTTTAATGTTTAGTTTTAGGGCTTGGGGTTTTGGTGTATTCAAGATTAGGGTTTTAGTTTTTAGGGTTTTTGTTTTAGGTTTTAGGGTTTAGAATATTAGGGTTTAATGTTTACTTTTAGGGTTTAGGGTTTTAGTGTATTCAAGTTTAGGGTTTTAGGTTTTAGTTTTTAGGGTTTTTGTTTTAGGTTTTAGGGTTTAGAATTTTAGAGTTTAATATTTAGTTTTAGGGTTTAGGGTTTTAGTGCATTAAAGATTAGGGTTATAGTTTTTAGGGTTTAGGGTTTTGTTTTTAGGATTTGGTGTTTAGAGTATTAGGATTTAGGGTTTAGTGTATTAAAGTTTAGGGTTTTAGAATTAGTTTTTTAGGGTTTAGTGTTTAGATTTTTTTTAAAATTTTAGGGTTATGAGTTTTTCGGTTATATGCTTAGTTTTGGGGTTTAATTTTAAGGTTTAGGGTTTTAGGTTTTAGTTTTTAGGGTTTTTGTTTTAGGTTTTAGGGTTTAGAATATTAGGGTTTAATGTTTAGTTTTAGGGTTTAGGGTTTTAGTGTATTCAAGATTAGGGTTTTAGTTTTTAGGGTTTAGGGTTTTTGTTTTAGGTTTTAGGGTTTAGAATAATAGGGTTTAATGTTTAGTTTTAGGGTTTAGGGTTTTAGTGTATTCAAGTTTAGGGTTATAATTTTTTGGGTTTAGGGTTTTGGTTTTAGGTTTTAGGGTTTAAAATTTTAGGTTTAGGGTTTAGGGTTTTAGTGTATTAAAGATTATGGTTTTTGTTTTTAGGGTTTAGGGTTTCGTTTTTATGTTTTAGTGTTTAGAGAATTAGGATTTAGGGTTTAGTGTATTAAAGTTTAGGGTTTTAGATTTAGTTTTTACGGTTTAGGGTTTAGGGTTTTTGTTTTCAATTTTAGGGTTTTGAGTTTTTGGGTTATATGCTTCGTTTTAGGGTTTAATATTAGGTTTTAGGGTTTAAGGTTTTATTGTATTCAAGTTTAGGGTTTTAGGTTTTGGTTTTTAGGGTTTTTGTTTTAGGTTTTAGGGTTTAGAATTTTAGAGTTTAATATTTAGTTTTAGGGTTTAGGGTTTTAGTGTATTAAAGATTAGGGTTCTAGTTTTTAGGGATTAGGGTTTTGTTTTTAGGATTTAGTGTTTAGAGTATAAGGATTTAGGGTTTAGTGTATTAAAGTTTAGGGTTTTAGATTTAGTTTATTAGGGTTTAGTGTTTAGATTTTTTTTTTAAATTTAAAGGTTTTGAGTTTTTCGGTTATATGCTTAGTTTTAGGGTTTAATTTTAAGGTTTAGGGTTCTAGTTTTTAGGGTTTAGTGTTTTTGTTTTAGGTTTTAGGGTTTAGAATATTAGGGTTTGATGTTTACTTTTAGGGTTTAGGGTTTTGGTGTATTCAAGATTAGGGTTTTAGTTTTTAGGGTTTAGGGTTTCTGTTTTAGGTTTTAGGGTTTAGAATATTAGGATTTAATGTTTACTTTTAGGGTTTAGGGTTTTATTGTATTCAAGTTTAGGGTTTTAGATTTTAGTTTTTAGGGTTTTTGTTTTAGGTTTTAGGGTTTAGAATTTTATGGTTTAATATTTAGTTTTAGGGTTTAGGGTTTTAGTATATTAAAGATTAGGGTTCTAGTTTTTAAGGTCTAGGGTTTTGTTTGTAGATTTCAGTGTTTAAAGTATCAGGATTTAGGGTTTAGAGTATTAAAGTTTAGGGTTTTAGATTTAGTTTTTAGGGTTTAGTGTTTAGATTTTTTTTAAAATTTTAGGGTTTTGAGTTTTTCAGTTTTATGCTTAGTTTTAGGGTTTAATTTTAAGGTTTAGGATTTTAGGTTTTAGTTTTTAGGGTTTTTTTTAGGTTTTAGGGTTTAGAATATTAGGGTTTAATGTTTAGTTTTAGGGCTTAGGGTTTTAGTGTATTAAAGATTAGGGTTTTTTTAGGGTTTAGGGTTTCGTTTTTATGTTTTAGTGTTCAGAGAATTAGGATTTAGGGTTTAGTGTATTAAAGTTTAGGGTTTTAGATTTAGTTTTTAGGGTTTAGGGTTTAGGGTTTTTGTTTTCAATTTTAGGGTTTTGAGTTTTTGGGTTATATGCTTCGTTTTAGGGTTTAATTTTAGGTTTTAGGGTTTAGGGTTTTATTGTATTCAAGTTTAGTGTTTTAGATTTTAGTTTTTAGGGTTTTTGTTTTAGGTTTTAGGGTTTAGAATTTTAGAGTTTAATATTTAGTTTTAGGGTTTAGGGTTTTAGTGTATTAAAGATTAGGGTTATAGTTTTTAGGGTTTAGGTTTTTGTTTTTAGGATTTGGTGTTTAGAGTATTAGGATTTAGGGTTTAGTGTATTAAAGTTTAGGGTTTTAGATTTAGTTTTTTAGGGTTTAGTGTTTAGATTTTTTTTAAAATTTTAGGGTTTTGAGTTTTTCAGTTATATTCTTAGTTTTAGGGTTTAATTTTAAGGTTTAGGGTTTTAGGTTTTAGTTTTTAGGGTTTTTGTTTTAGGTTTTAGGGTTTAGAATATTATGGTTTAATGTTTAGTTTTAGGGTTTAGGGTTTAAGTGTATTCAAGATTAGGGTTTTAGTTTTTAGGGTTTAGGGTTTTTGTTTTAGGTTTTAGGGTTTAGAATATTAGGGTTTAATGTTTACTTTAGGGGTTTAGGGTTTTTGTGTATTCAAGTTTAGGGTTTTAGGTTTTAGTTTTTAGGGTTTTGTTTTAGGTTTTAGGGTTTAGAATATTAGGGTTTAATGTTTAGTTTTAGGGTTTAAGGTTTTAGTGTATTCAAGATTAGGGTTTTAGTTTTTAGGGTTTAGGGTTTTTGTTTTAGGTTTTAGGGTGGATTTAGAATATTAGGGTTTAATTTTAACTATTAGGGTTTTAGGGTTTTAGTGTATTCAAGTTTAGGGTTTTAGGTTTTAGTTTTTAGGGTTTTTGTTTTAGGTTTTAGGGTTTAGAATTTTAGAGTTTAATATTTAGTTTTAGGGTTTAGGGTTTTAGTGTATTAAAGATTAGGGTTTTAGTTTTTAGGGTTTAAGGTTTTGTTTTTAGGATTTAGTGTTTAGAGTATTAGGATTTAGGGTTTAGTGTATTAAAGTTTAGAGTTTTAGATTTAGTTTTTTAGGGTTTAGTGTTTAGATTTTTTTAAAAATTTTAGGGTTTTGAGTTTTTCGGTTTTATGCTTAGTTTTAGGGTTTAATTTTAAGGTTTAGGGTTTTAGGTTTTAGTTTTTAGGGTTTTTTTTAGGTTTAAGGGTTTAGAATATTAGGGTTTAATGTTTAATTTTAGGGCTTAGGGTTTTGGTGTATTCAAGATTAGGGTTTTAGTTTTTAGGGTTTAGGGTTTTTGTTTTAGGTTTTAGGGTTTAGAATATTAGGATTTAATGTTTACTTTTAGGGTTTAGGGTTTTATTGTATTCAAGTTTAGGGTTTTAGATTTTAGTTTTTAGGGTTTTTGTTTTAGGTTTTAGGGTTTAGAATTTTATGGTTTAATATTTAGTTTTAGGGTTTAGGGTTTTAGTATATTAAAGATTAGGGTTCTAGTTTTTAAGGTCTAGGGTTTTGTTTGTAGATTTCAGTGTTTAAAGTATCAGGATGTAGGGTTTAGAGTATTAAAGTTTAGGGTTTTAGATTTAGTTTTTAGGGTTTAGTGTTTAGATTTTTTTTAAAATTTTAGGGTTTTGAGTTTTTCAGTTTTATGCTTAGTTTTAGGGTTTAATTTTAAGGTTTAGGATTTTAGGTTTTAGTTTTTAGGGTTTTTTTTAGGTTTTAGGGTTTAGAATATTAGGGTTTAATGTTTAGTTTTAGGGCTTAGGGTTTTAGTGTATTAAAGATTAGGGTTTTTTTAGGGTTTAGGGTTTCGTTTTTATGTTTTAGTGTTCAGAGAATTAGGATTTAGGGTTTAGTGTATTAAAGTTTAGGGTTTTAGATTTAGTTTTTAGGGTTTAGGGTTTAGGGTTTTTGTTTTCAATTTTAGGGTTTTGAGTTTTTGGGTTATATGCTTCGTTTTAGGGTTTAATTTTAGGTTTTAGGGTTTAGGGTTTTATTGTATTCAAGTTTAGTGTTTTAGATTTTAGTTTTTAGGGTTTTTGTTTTAGGTTTTAGGGTTTAGAATTTTAGAGTTTAATATTTAGTTTTAGGGTTTAGGGTTTTAGTGTATTAAAGATTAGGGTTATAGTTTTTAGGGTTTAGGTTTTTGTTTTTAGGATTTGGTGTTTAGAGTATTAGGATTTAGGGTTTAGTGTATTAAAGTTTAGGGTTTTAGATTTAGTTTTTTAGGGTTTAGTGTTTAGATTTTTTTTAAAATTTTAGGGTTTTGAGTTTTTCAGTTATATTCTTAGTTTTAGGGTTTAATTTTAAGGTTTAGGGTTTTAGGTTTTAGTTTTTAGGGTTTTTGTTTTAGGTTTTAGGGTTTAGAATATTATGGTTTAATGTTTAGTTTTAGGGTTTAGGGTTTAAGTGTATTCAAGATTAGGGTTTTAGTTTTTAGGGTTTAGGGTTTTTGTTTTAGGTTTTAGGGTTTAGAATATTAGGGTTTAATGTTTACTTTTAGGGTTTAGGGTTTTTGTGTATTCAAGTTTAGGGTTTTAGGTTTTAGTTTTTAGGGTTTTGTTTTAGGTTTTAGGGTTTAGAATATTAGGGTTTAATGTTTAGTTTTAGGGTTTAAGGTTTTAGTGTATTCAAGATTAGGGTTTTAGTTTTTAGGGTTTAGGGTTTTTGTTTTAGGTTTTAGGGTGGATTTAGAATATTAGGGTTTAATTTTAACTATTAGGGTTTTAGGGTTTTAGTGTATTCAAGTTTAGGGTTTTAGGTTTTAGTTTTTAGGGTTTTTGTTTTAGGTTTTAGGGTTTAGAATTTTAGAGTTTAATATTTAGTTTTAGGGTTTAGGGTTTTAGTGTATTAAAGATTAGGGTTTTAGTTTTTAGGGTTTAAGGTTTTGTTTTTAGGATTTAGTGTTTAGAGTATTAGGATTTAGGGTTTAGTGTATTAAAGTTTAGAGTTTTAGATTTAGTTTTTTAGGGTTTAGTGTTTAGATTTTTTTAAAAATTTTAGGGTTTTGAGTTTTTCGGTTTTATGCTTAGTTTTAGGGTTTAATTTTAAGGTTTAGGGTTTTAGGTTTTAGTTTTTAGGGTTTTTTTTAGGTTTAAGGGTTTAGAATATTAGGGTTTAATGTTTAATTTTAGGGCTTAGGGTTTTGGTGTATTCAAGATTAGGGTTTTAGTTTTTAGGGTTTAGGGTTTTTGTTTTAGGTTTTAGGGTTTAGAATATTAGGATTTAATGTTTACTTTTAGGGTTTAGGGTTTTATTGTATTCAAGTTTAGGGTTTTAGATTTTAGTTTTTAGGGTTTTTGTTTTAGGTTTTAGGGTTTAGAATTTTATGGTTTAATATTTAGTTTTAGGGTTTAGGGTTTTAGTATATTAAAGATTAGGGTTCTAGTTTTTAAGGTCTAGGGTTTTGTTTGTAGATTTCAGTGTTTAAAGTATCAGGATGTAGGGTTTAGAGTATTAAAGTTTAGGGTTTTAGATTTAGTTTTTAGGGTTTAGTGTTTAGATTTTTTTTAAAATTTTAGGGTTTTGAGTTTTTCAGTTTTATGCTTAGTTTTAGGGTTTAATTTTAAGGTTTAGGATTTTAGGTTTTAGTTTTTAGGTTTTTTTTTAGGTTTTAGGGTTTAGAATATTAGGGTTTAATGTTTAGTTTTAGGGCTTAGGGTTTTGGTGTATTCAAGATTAGGGTTTTAGTTTTTAGGGTTTAGGGTTTTTGTTTTAGGTTTTAGGGTTTAGAATATTAGGGTTTAATGTTTACTTTTACAGTTTAGGGTTTTAGTGTATTCAAGTTTAGGGTTTTAGGTTTTAGTTTTTAGGGTTTTTGTTTTAGGTTTTAGGGTTTAGAATTTTAGAGTTTAATATTTAGTTTTAGGGTTTAGGGTTTTAGTGTATTAAAGATTAGGGTTATAGTTTTTAGGGTTTAGGGTTTTGTTTTTAGGATTTGGTGTTTAGAGTATTAGGATTTAGGGTTTAGTGTATTAAAGTTTATGGTTTTAGATTTAGTTTTTTAGGGTTTAGTGTTTAGATTTTTTTTTAAATTTTAGGGTTTTGAGTTTTTCAGTTATATTCTTAGTTTTAGGGTTTAATTTTAAGGTTTAGGGTTTTAGGTTTTAGTTTTTAGGGTTTTTGTTTTAGGTTTTAGGGTTTAGAATATTATGGTTTAATGTTTAGTTTTAGGGTTTAGGGTTTAAGTGTATTCAAGATTAGGGTTTTAGTTTTTAGGGTTTAGGGTTTTTGTTTTAGGTTTTAGGGTTTAGAATATTAGGGTTTAATGTTTACTTTTAGGGTTTAGGGTTTTTGTGTATTCAAGTTTAGGGTTTTAGGTTTTAGTTTTTAGGGTTTTTGTTTTAGGTTTTAGGGTTTAGAATATTAGGGTTTAATGTTTAGTTTTAGGGTTAAAGGTGTTAGTGTATTCAAGATTAGGGTTTTAGTTTTTAGGGTTTAGGGTTTTTGTTTTAGGTTTTAGGGTGGGTTTAGAATATTAGGGTTTAATTTTTACTATTAGGGTTTTAGGGTTTTAGTGTATTCAAGTTTAGGGTTTTAGGTTTTAGTTTTTAGGGTTTTTGTTTTAGGTTTTAGGGTTTAGAATTTTAGAGTTTAATATTTAGTTTTAGGGTTTAGGGTTTTAGTGTATTAAAGATTAGGGTTTTAGTTTTTAGGGTTTAAGGTTTTGTTTTTAGGATTTAGTGTTTAGAGTATTAGGATTTAGGGTTTAGTGTATTAAAGTTTAGAGTTTTAGATTTAGTTTTTTAGGGTTTAGTGTTTAGATTTTTTTAAAAATTTTAGGGTTTTGAGTTTTTCGGTTTTATGCTTAGTTTTAGGGTTTAATTTTAAGGTTTAGGGTTTTAGGTTTTAGTTTTTAGGGTTTTTTTTAGGTTTTAGGGTTTAGAATATTAGGGTTTAATGTTTAATTTTAGGGCTTAGGGTTTTGGTGTATTCAAGATTAGGGTTTTAGTTTTTAGGGTTTAGGGTTTCTGTTTTAGGTTTTAGGGTTTAGAATATTAGGATTTAATGTTTACTTTTAGGGTTTAGGGTTTTATTGTATTCAAGTTTAGGGTTTTAGATTTTAGTTTTTAGGGTTTTTGTTTTAGGTTTTAGGGTTTAGAATTTTATGGTTTAATATTTAGTTTTAGGGTTTAGGGTTTTAGTATATTAAAGATTAGGGTTCTAGTTTTTAAGGTCTAGGGTTTTGTTTGTAGATTTCAGTGTTTAAAGTATCAGGATTTAGGGTTTAGAGTATTAAAGTTTAGGGTTTTAGATTTAGTTTTTAGGGTTTAGTGTTTAGATTTTTTTTAAAATTTTAGGGTTTTGAGTTTTTCAGTTTTATGCTTAGTTTTAGGGTTTAATTTTAAGGTTTAGGATTTTAGGTTTTAGTTTTTAGGGTTTTTTTTAGGTTTTAGGGTTTAGAATATTAGGGTTTAATGTTTAGTTTTAGGGCTTAGGGTTTTAGTGTATTAAAGATTAGGGTTTTTTTAGGGTTTAGGGTTTCGTTTTTATGTTTTAGTGTTCAGAGAATTAGGATTTAGGGTTTAGTGTATTAAAGTTTAGGGTTTTAGATTTAGTTTTTAGGGTTTAGGGTTTAGGGTTTTTGTTTTCAATTTTAGGGTTTTGAGTTTTTGGGTTATATGCTTCGTTTTAGGGTTTAATTTTAGGTTTTAGGGTTTAGGGTTTTATTGTATTCAAGTTTAGTGTTTTAGATTTTAGTTTTTAGGGTTTTTGTTTTAGGTTTTAGGGTTTAGAATTTTAGAGTTTAATATTTAGTTTTAGGGTTTAGGGTTTTAGTGTATTAAAGATTAGGGTTATAGTTTTTAGGGTTTAGGTTTTTGTTTTTAGGATTTGGTGTTTAGAGTATTAGGATTTAGGGTTTAGTGTATTAAAGTTTAGGGTTTTAGATTTAGTTTTTTAGGGTTTAGTGTTTAGATTTTTTTTAAAATTTTAGGGTTTTGAGTTTTTCAGTTATATTCTTAGTTTTAGGGTTTAATTTTAAGGTTTAGGGTTTTAGGTTTTAGTTTTTAGGGTTTTTGTTTTAGGTTTTAGGGTTTAGAATATTATGGTTTAATGTTTAGTTTTAGGGTTTAGGGTTTAAGTGTATTCAAGATTAGGGTTTTAGTTTTTAGGGTTTAGGGTTTTTGTTTTAGGTTTTAGGGTTTAGAATATTAGGGTTTAATGTTTACTTTTAGGGTTTAGGGTTTTTGTGTATTCAAGTTTAGGGTTTTAGGTTTTAGTTTTTAGGGTTTTGTTTTAGGTTTTAGGGTTTAGAATATTAGGGTTTAATGTTTAGTTTTAGGGTTTAAGGTTTTAGTGTATTCAAGATTAGGGTTTTAGTTTTTAGGGTTTAGGGTTTTTGTTTTAGGTTTTAGGGTGGATTTAGAATATTAGGGTTTAATTTTAACTATTAGGGTTTTAGGGTTTTAGTGTATTCAAGTTTAGGGTTTTAGGTTTTAGTTTTTAGGGTTTTTGTTTTAGGTTTTAGGGTTTAGAATTTTAGAGTTTAATATTTAGTTTTAGGGTTTAGGGTTTTAGTGTATTAAAGATTAGGGTTTTAGTTTTTAGGGTTTAAGGTTTTGTTTTTAGGATTTAGTGTTTAGAGTATTAGGATTTAGGGTTTAGTGTATTAAAGTTTAGAGTTTTAGATTTAGTTTTTTAGGGTTTAGTGTTTAGATTTTTTTAAAAATTTTAGGGTTTTGAGTTTTTCGGTTTTATGCTTAGTTTTAGGGTTTAATTTTAAGGTTTAGGGTTTTAGGTTTTAGTTTTTAGGGTTTTTTTTAGGTTTAAGGGTTTAGAATATTAGGGTTTAATGTTTAATTTTAGGGCTTAGGGTTTTGGTGTATTCAAGATTAGGGTTTTAGTTTTTAGGGTTTAGGGTTTTTGTTTTAGGTTTTAGGGTTTAGAATATTAGGATTTAATGTTTACTTTTAGGGTTTAGGGTTTTATTGTATTCAAGTTTAGGGTTTTAGATTTTAGTTTTTAGGGTTTTTGTTTTAGGTTTTAGGGTTTAGAATTTTATGGTTTAATATTTAGTTTTAGGGTTTAGGGTTTTAGTATATTAAAGATTAGGGTTCTAGTTTTTAAGGTCTAGGGTTTTGTTTGTAGATTTCAGTGTTTAAAGTATCAGGATGTAGGGTTTAGAGTATTAAAGTTTAGGGTTTTAGATTTAGTTTTTAGGGTTTAGTGTTTAGATTTTTTTTAAAATTTTAGGGTTTTGAGTTTTTCAGTTTTATGCTTAGTTTTAGGGTTTAATTTTAAGGTTTAGGATTTTAGGTTTTAGTTTTTAGGTTTTTTTTTAGGTTTTAGGGTTTAGAATATTAGGGTTTAATGTTTAGTTTTAGGGCTTAGGGTTTTGGTGTATTCAAGATTAGGGTTTTAGTTTTTAGGGTTTAGGGTTTTTGTTTTAGGTTTTAGGGTTTAGAATATTAGGGTTTAATGTTTACTTTTACAGTTTAGGGTTTTAGTGTATTCAAGTTTAGGGTTTTAGGTTTTAGTTTTTAGGGTTTTTGTTTTAGGTTTTAGGGTTTAGAATTTTAGAGTTTAATATTTAGTTTTAGGGTTTAGGGTTTTAGTGTATTAAAGATTAGGGTTATAGTTTTTAGGGTTTAGGGTTTTGTTTTTAGGATTTGGTGTTTAGAGTATTAGGATTTAGGGTTTAGTGTATTAAAGTTTATGGTTTTAGATTTAGTTTTTTAGGGTTTAGTGTTTAGATTTTTTTTTAAATTTTAGGGTTTTGAGTTTTTCAGTTATATACTTAGTTTTAGGGTTTAATTTTAAGGTTTAGGGTTTTAGGTTTTAGTTTTTAGGGTTTTTGTTTTAGGTTTTAGGGTTTAGAATATTATGGTTTAATGTTTAGTTTTAGGGTTTAGGGTTTAAGTGTATTCAAGATTAGGGTTTTAGTTTTTAGGGTTTAGGGTTTTTGTTTTAGGTTTTAGGGTTTAGAATATTAGGGTTTAATGTTTACTTTTAGGGTTTAGGGTTTTTGTGTATTCATGTTTAGGGTTTTAGGTTTTAGTTTTTAGGGTTTTTGTTTTTGGTTTTAGGGTTTAGAATATTAGGGTTTAATGTTTAGTTTTAGGGTTTAAGGTTTTAGTGTATTCAAGATTAGGGTTTTAGTTTTTAGGGTTTAGGGTTTTTGTTTTAGGTTTTAGGGTGGGTTTAGAATATTAGGGTTTAATTTTTACTATTAGGGTTTTAGGGTTTTAGTGTATTCAAGTTTAGGGTTTTAGGTTTTAGTTTTTAGGGTTTTTGTTTTAGGTTTTAGGGTTTAGAATTTTAGAGTTTAATATTTAGTTTTAGGGTTTAGAGTTTTAGTGTATTAAAGATTATGGTTTTAGTTTTTAGGGTTTAAGGTTTTGTTTTTAGGATTTAGTGTTTAGAGTATTAGGATTTAGGGTTTAGTGTATTAAAGTTTAGGGTTTTAGATTTAGTTTTTTAGGGTTTAGTGTTTAGATTTTTTTTAAAATTTAAAGGTTTTGAGTTTTTCGGTTATATGATTAGTTTTAGGGTTTAATTTTAAGGTTTTAGGTTTTAGGGTTTAGAATATTATGGTTTAATGTTTAGTTTTAGGGTTTAGGGTTTTAGTGTATTCAAGATTAGAGTTTTAGTTTTTAGGGTTTAGGGTTTTTGTTTTAGGTTTTAGGGTTTAGAATATTAGGGTTTAATGTTTACTTTTAGGGTTTAGGGTTTTAGTGTATTCAAGTTTAGGGTTATAATTTTTTGGGTTTAGTGTTTGGTTTTAGGTTTTGGGGTTTAAAATTTTAGTTTTAGGTTTTAGTGTATTAAAGATTAGGGTTTTTTTAGGGTTTAGGGTTTCGTTTTTATGTTTTAGTGTTCAGAGAATTAGGATTTAGGGTTTAGTGTATTAAAGTTTAGGGTTTTAGATTTAGTTTTTAGGGTTTAGGGTTTAGGGTTTTTGTTTTCAATTTTAGGGTTTTGAGTTTTTGGGTTATATGCTTCGTTTTAGGGTTTAATTTTAGGTTTTAGGGTTTAAGGTTTTATTGTATTCAAGTTTAGGGTTTTAGATTTTAGTTTTTAGGGTTTTTGTTTTAGGTTTTAGGGTTTAGAATTTTATGGTTTAATATTTAGTTTTAGGGTTTAGGGTTTTAGTATATTAAAGATTAGGGTTCAAGTTTTTAAGGTTTAGGGTTTTGTTTTTAGATTTCACTGTTTAGAGTATCAGGATTTAGGGTTTAGAGTATTAAAGTTTAGGGTTTTAGATTTAGTTTTTAGGGTTTAGTGTTTAGATTTTTTTTTTAAATTTTAGGGTTTTGTGTTTTTCGGTTTTATGCTTAGTTTTAGGGTGTAATTTTAAGGTTTAGGGTTTTAGGTTTTAGTTTTTAGGGTTTTTTTAGGTTTTAGGGTTTAGAATATTAGGGTTTAATGTTTAGTTTTAGGGCTTGGGGTTTTGGTGTATTCAAGATTAGGGTTTTAGTTTTTAGGGTTTTTGTTTTAGGTTTTAGGGTTTAGAATATTAGGGTTTAATGTTTACTTTTAGGGTTTAGGGTTTTAGTGTATTCAAGTTTAGGGTTTTAGGTTTTAGTTTTTAGGGTTTTTGTTTTAGGTTTTAGGGTTTAGAATTTTAGAGTTTAATATTTAGTTTTAGGGTTTAGGGTTTTAGTGCATTAAAGATTAGGGTTATAGTTTTTAGGGTTTAGGGTTTTGTTTTTAGGATTTGGTGTTTAGAGTATTAGGATTTAGGGTTTAGTGTATTAAAGTTTAGGGTTTTAGAATTAGTTTTTTAGGGTTTAGTGTTTAGATTTTTTTTAAAATTTTAGGGTTATGAGTTTTTCGATTATATGCTTAGTTTTGGGGTTTAATTTTAAGGTTTAGGGTTTTAGGTTTTAGTTTTTAGGGTTTTTGTTTTAGGTTTTAGGGTTTAGAATATTAGGGTTTAATGTTTAGTTTTAGGGTTTAGGGTTTTAGTGTATTCAAGATTAGGGTTTTAGTTTTTAGGGTTTAGGGTTTTTGTTTTAGGTTTTAGGGTTTAGAATAATAGGGTTTAATGTTTAGTTTTAGGGTTTAGGGTTTTAGTGTATTCAAGTTTAGGGTTATAATTTTTTGGGTTTAGGGTTTTGGTTTTAGGTTTTAGGGTTTAAAATTTTAGGTTTAGGGTTTAGGGTTTTAGTGTATTAAAGATTATGGTTTTTGTTTTTAGGGTTTAGGGTTTCGTTTTTATGTTTTAGTGTTTAGAGAATTAGGATTTAGGGTTTAGTGTATTAAAGTTTAGGGTTTTAGATTTAGTTTTTACGGTTTAGGGTTTAGGGTTTTTGTTTTCAATTTTAGGGTTTTGAGTTTTTGGGTTATATGCTTCGTTTTAGGGTTTAATATTAGGTTTTAGGGTTTAAGGTTTTATTGTATTCAAGTTTAGGGTTTTAGGTTTTGGTTTTTAGGGTTTTTGTTTTAGGTTTTAGGGTTTAGAATTTTAGAGTTTAATATTTAGTTTTAGGGTTTAGGGTTTTAGTGTATTAAAGATTAGGGTTCTAGTTTTTAGGGATTAGGGTTTTGTTTTTAGGATTTAGTGTTTAGAGTATAAGGATTTAGGGTTTAGTGTATTAAAGTTTAGGGTTTTAGATTTAGTTTATTAGGGTTTAGTGTTTAGATTTTTTTTTTAAATTTAAAGGTTTTGAGTTTTTCGGTTATATGCTTAGTTTTAGGGTTTAATTTTAAGATTTAGGGTTCTAGTTTTTAGGGTTTAGTGTTTTTGTTTTAGGTTTTAGGGTTTAGAATATTAGGGTTTGATGTTTACTTTTAGGGTTTAGGGTTTTAGTGTATTCAAGTTTAGGGTTTAGTGTTTTTGTTTTAGGTTTTAGGGTTTAGAATTTTATGGTTTAATATTTAGTTTTAGGGTTTAGGGTTTTAGTATATTAAAGATTAGGGTTCTAGTTTTTAAGGTTTAGGGTTTTGTTTTTAGATTTCAGTGTTTAGAGTATCAGGATTTAGGGTTTAGAGTATTAAAGTTTAGGGTTTTAGATTTAGTTTTTAGGGTTTAGTGTTTAGATTTTTTTTAATATTTTAGAGTTTTGAGTTTTTCAGTTTTATGCTTAGTTTTAGGGTTTAATTTTAGGTTTTAGGGTTTAGAATATTAGGGTTTAATGTTTAGTTTTAGGGTTTAAGGTTTTAGTGTATTCAAGATTAGGGTTCTAGTTTTTAGGGTTCAGTGTTTTTGTTTTAGGGTTTAGGGTTTAGAATATTAGGGTTTGATGTTTACTTTTAGGGTTTAGGGTTTTAGTGTATTCAAGTTTAGGGTTTTAGGTTTTAGTTTTTAGGGTTTTTGTTTTAGGTTTTAGGGTTTAGAATTTTAGGGTTTAATATTTAGTTTTAAGGTTTAGGGTTTTAGTGTATTAAAGATTAGAGTTCTAGTTTTTAGGGTTTAGGGTTTTCTTTTTATGGTTTTAGTGTTTAGAGTATTAGGATTTAGGGTTTAGTGTATTAAAGTTTAGGGTTTTAGATTTAGTTTATAGGGTTTAGTGTTTAGATATTTTTTAAAATTTTAGGGTTTTGAGTTTTTCGGTTATATGCTTAGTTTTAGGGTTTAATTTTAAGGTTTAGAGTTTTAGGTTTTAGTTTTTAGGGATTTATTTAGGTTTTAGGGTTTAGAATATTAGGGTTTAATGTTTAGTTTTAGGGTTTAGGGTTTTAGTGTATTCAAGATTAGGGTTTTAGTTTTTAGGGTTTAGGGTTTTTGTTTTAGGTTTTAGGGTTTAGAATATTAGGGTTTAATGTTTACTTTTAGGGTTTAGGGTTTTAGTGTATTAAAGATTAGGGTTTTTTTTAGGGTTTAGGGTTTCGTTTTTATGTTTTAGTGTTTAGAGAATTAGGATTTAGGGTTTAGTGTATTAAAGTTTAGGGTTTAAGATTTAGTTTTTAGGGTTTAGGGTTTAGGGTTTTTGTTTTCAATTTTAGGGTTTAGAGTTTTTGGGTTATATGCTTCGTTTTTAGGGTTTAATTTTAGGTTTTAGGGTTTAGGGTTTTATTGTATTCAAGTTTAAGGTTTTAGGTTTTTGTTTTTAGGGTTTTTTTTTAGGTTTTAGGGTTTAGGAATATTAGGGTTTAATATTTAGTTTTAGGGTTTAGGGTTTTGTTTTAGGTTTTAGTGTTTAAAGTATTAGGATTTAGGGTTTAGTGTATTAAAGTTTAGGGTTTTAGATTTAGTTTTTAGGGTTAAGTGTTTAGATTTTTTTTTAAATTTTAGGGTTTTGAGTTTTTCGGTTATATGCTTAGTTTTAGGGTTTAATTTTAAGATTTAGTATTTTAGGTTTTAGTTTTTAGGGTTTTTCTTTTTTGTTTTAGGGTTTAGAATATTAGGGTTTAATGTTTACTTTTATGGTTTAGGGTTTTAGTGTATTCAAGTTTAGGGTTATAATTTTTTGGGTTTAGGGTTTGGTTTTAGGTTTTAGGTTTTAAAATTTTAGTTTTAGGGTTTAGGGTTTTAGTGTATTAAAGATTAGGGTTCTAGTTTTTAGGGTTTAGGGTTTTGTTTTTAGGATTTAGTGTTTAGAGTATTAGGATTTATGGTTTAGTGTATTAATGTTTAGGGTTTTAGATTTAGTTTTTTAGGGTTTAGTGTTTAGATTTTTTTTAAAATTTAACGGTTTTGAGTTTTTCGGTTATATGCTTAGTTTTAGGGTTTAATTTTAAAGTTTAAGGTTTTAGGTTTTAGTTTTTAGGGTTTTTGTTTTAGGTTTTAGGGTTTAGAATATTAGGGTTTAATGTTTAGTTTTAGGGTTTAAGGTTTTAGTGTATTCAAGATTAGGGTTTTAGTTTTTAGGGTTTAGGGTTTTTGTTTTAGGTTTTAGGGTTTAGAATATTAGGGTTTAATGTTTACTTTTAAGGTTTACGGTTTTATTGTATTCAAGTTTAGGGTTTTAGATTTTAGTTTTTAGGGTTTTTGTTTTAGGTTTTAGGGTTTAGAATTTTATGGTTTAATATTTAGTTTTAGGGTTTAGGGTTTTAGTATATTAAAGATTAGGGTTCTAGTTTTTAAGGTTTAGGGTTTTGTTTTTAGATTTCAGTGTTTAGAGTATTAGGATTTAGTGTTTAGAGTATTAAAGTTTAGGGTTTTAGATTTAGTTTTTAGGGTTTAGTGTTTAGATTTTTTTTAAAATTTTAGGGTTTTGAGTTTTTCAGTTTTATGCTTAGTTTTAGGGTTTAATTTTAAGGTTTAGGGTTTTAGGTTTTAGTTTTTAGGGTTTTTTTTTAGGTTTTAGGGTTTAGAATATTAGGGTTTAATGTTTAGTTTTAGGGCTTAGGGTTTTGGTGTATTCAAGATTAGGGTTTTAGGTTTTAGGGTTTAGGGTTTTTGTTTTAGGTTTTAGGGTTTAGAATATTAGGGTTTAATGTTTACTTTTAGGGTTTAGGGTTTTAGTGTATTCATGTTTAGGGTTTTAGGTTTTAGTTTTTAGGGTTTTTGTTTTAGGTTTTAGGGTTTATAATTTTAGAGTTTAATATTTAGTTTTAGGGTTTAGGGTTTTAGTGTATTAAAGATTAGGGTTATAGTTTTTAGGGTTTAGGGTTTTGTTTTTAGGATTTGGTGTTTAGAGTATAAGGATTTAGGGTTTAGTGTATTAAAGTTTAGGGTTTTAGATTTAGTTTATTAGGGTTTAGTGTTTAGATTTTTTTTTAAAATTTAAAGGTTTTGAGTTTTTCGGTTATATGCTTAGTTTTAGGGTTTAATTTTAAGGTTTAGGGTTTTAGGTTTTAGTTTTTAGGGATTTTTTTAGGTTTTAGGGTTTAGAATATTAGGGTTTAATGTTTAGTTTTAGGGTTTAAGGTTTTATTGTATTCAAGATTAGGGTTCTAGTTTTTAGGGTTTAGTGTTTTTGTTTTAGGTTTTAGGGTTTAGAATATTAGGGTTTGATGTTTACTTTTAGGGTTTAGGGTTTTAGTGTATTCAAGTTTAGGGTTTAGTGTTTTTGTTTTAGGTTTTAGGGTTTAGAATTTTATGGTTTAATATTTAGTTTTAGGGTTTAGGGTTTTTGTGTATTCAAGTTTAGGGTTTTAGGTTTTAGTTTTTAGGGTTTTTGTTTTAGGTTTTAGGGTTTAGAATATTAGGGTTTAATGTTTAGTTTTAGGGTTAAAGGTGTTAGTGTATTCAAGATTAGGGTTTTAGTTTTTAGGGTTTAGGGTTTTTGTTTTAGGTTTTAGGGTGGGTTTAGAATATTAGGGTTTAAGTTTTACTATTAGGGTTTTAGTGTTTTAGTGTATTCAAGTTTAGGGTTTTAGGTTTTAGTTTTTAGGGTTTTTGTTTTAGGTTTTAGGGTTTAGAATTTTAGAGTTTAATATTTAGTTTTAGGGTTTAGGGTTTTAGTGTATTAAAGATTAGGGTTTTAGTTTTTAGGGTTTAATGTTTTGTTTTTAGGATTTAGTGTTTAGAGTATTAGGATTTAGGGTTTAGTGTATTAAAGTTTAGGGTTTTAGATTTAGTTTTTTAGGGTTTAGTGTTTAGATTTTTTTTAAAATTTAAAGGTTTTGAGTTTTTCGGTTATATGCTTAGTTTTAGGGTTTAATTTTAAGGTTTTAGGTTTTAGGATTTAGAATATTATGGTTTAATGTTTAGTTTTAGGGTTTAGGGTTTTAGTGTATTCAAGATTAGAGTTTTAGTTTTTAGGGTTTAGGGTTTTTGTTTTAGGTTTTAGGGTTTAGAATATTAGGGTTTAATGTTTACTTTTAGGGTTTAGGGTTTTAGTGTATTCAAGTTTAGGGTTATAATTTTTTGGGTTTAGTGTTTGGTTTTAGGTTTTAGGGTTTAAAATTTTAGTTTTAGGGTTTAGGGTTTTAGTGTATTAAAGATTAGGGTTTTTTTAGGGTTTAGGGTTTCGTTTTTATGTTTTAGTGTTCAGAGAATTAGGATTTAGGGTTTAGTGTATTAAAGTTTAGGGTTTTAGATTTAGTTTTTAGGGTTTAGGGTTTAGGGTTTTTGTTTTCAATTTTAGGGTTTTGAGTTTTTGGGTTATATGCTTCGTTTTAGGGTTTAATTTTAGGTTTTAGGGTTTAAGGTTTTATTGTATTCAAGTTTAGGGTTTTAGATTTTAGTTTTTAGGGTTTTTGTTTTAGGTTTTAGGGTTTAGAATTTTATGGTTTAATATTTAGTTTTAGGGTTTAGGGTTTTAGTATATTAAAGATTAGGGTTCTAGTTTTTAAGGTTTAGGGTTTTGTTTTTAGATTTCAGTGTTTAGAGTATCAGAATTTAGGGTTTAGAGTATTAAAGTTTAGGGTTTTAGATTTAGTTTTTAGGGTTTAGTGTTTAGATTTTTTTTTTAAATTTTAGGGTTTTGTGTTTTTCGGTTTTATGCTTAGTTTTAGGGTTTAATTTTAAGGTTTAGGGTTTTAGGTTTTAGTTTTTAGGGTTTTTTTAGGTTTTAGGGTTTAGAATATTAGGGTTTAATGTTTAGTTTTAGGGCTTAGGGTTTTGGTGTATTCAAGATTAGGGTTTTAGTTTTTAGGGTTTAGGGTTTTTGTTTTAGGTTTTAGGGTTTGGAATATTAGGGTTTAATGTTTACTTTTAGGGTTTAGGGTTTTAGTGTATTCAAGTTTAGGGTTTTAGGTTTTAGTTTTTAGGGTTTTTGTTTTAGGTTTTAGGGTTTAGAATTTTAGAGTTTAATATTTAGTTTTAGGGTTTAGGGTTTTAGTGCATTAAAGATTAGGGTTATAGTTTTTAGGGTTTAGGGTTTTGTTTTTAGGATTTGGTGTTTAAAGTATCAGGATTTAGGGTTTAGAGTATTAAAGTTTAGGGTTTTAGATTTAGTTTTTAGGGTTTAGTGTTTAGATTTTTTTTAATATTTTAGAGTTTTGAGTTTTTCAGTTTTATGCTTAGTTTTAGGGTTTAATTTTAGGTTTTAGGGTTTAGAATATTAGGGTTTAATGTTTAGTTTTAGGGTTTAAGGTTTTAGTGTATTCAAGATTAGGGTTCTAGTTTTTAGGGTTCAGTGTTTTTGTTTTAGGGTTTAGGGTTTAGAATATTAGGGTTTGATGTTTACTTTTAGGGTTTAGGGTTTTAGTGTATTCAAGTTTAGGGTTTTAGGTTTTAGTTTTTAGGGTTTTTGTTTTAGGTTTTAGGGTTTAGAATTTTAGGGTTTAATATTTAGTTTTAAGGTTTAGGGTTTTAGTGTATTAAAGATTAGAGTTCTAGTTTTTAGGGTTTAGGGTTTTCTTTTTATGGTTTTAGTGTTTAGAGTATTAGGATTTAGGGTTTAGTGTATTAAAGTTTAGGGTTTTAGATTTAGTTTATAGGGTTTAGTGTTTAGATATTTTTTAAAATTTTAGGGTTTTGAGTTTTTCAGTTATATGCTTAGTTTTAGGGTTTAATTTTAAGGTTTAGAGTTTTAGGTTTTAGTTTTTAGGGATTTATTTAGGTTTTAGGGTTTAGAATATTAGGGTTTAATGTTTAGTTTTAGGGTTTAGGGTTTTAGTGTATTCAAGATTAGGGTTTTAGTTTTTAGGGTTTAGGGTTTTTGTTTTAGGTTTTAGGGTTTAGAATATTAGGGTTTAATGTTTACTTTTAGGGTTTAGGGTTTTAGTGTATTAAAGATTAGGGTTTTTTTTAGGGTTTAGGGTTTCGTTTTTATGTTTTAGTGTTTAGAGAATTAGGATTTAGGGTTTAGTGTATTAAAGTTTAGGGTTTAAGATTTAGTTTTTAGGGTTTAGGGTTTAGGGTTTTTGTTTTCAATTTTAGGGTTTAGAGTTTTTGGGTTATATGCTTCGTTTTTAGGGTTTAATTTTAGGTTTTAGGGTTTAGGGTTTTATTGTATTCAAGTTTAAGGTTTTAGGTTTTTGTTTTTAGGGTTTTTTTTTAGGTTTTAGGGTTTAGGAATATTAGGGTTTAATATTTAGTTTTAGGGTTTAGGGTTTTGTTTTAGGTTTTAGTGTTTAAAGTATTAGGATTTAGGGTTTAGTGTATTAAAGTTTAGGGTTTTAGATTTAGTTTTTAGGGTTAAGTTTTTAGATTTTTTTTTAAATTTTAGGGTTTTGAGTTTTTCGGTTATATGCTTAGTTTTAGGGTTTAATTTTAAGATTTAGTATTTTAGGTTTTAGTTTTTAGGGTTTTTCTTTTTTGTTTTAGGGTTTAGAATATTAGGGTTTAATGTTTACTTTTATGGTTTAGGGTTTTAGTGTATTCAAGTTTAGGGTTATAATTTTTTGGGTTTAGGGTTTGGTTTTAGGTTTTAGGTTTTAAAATTTTAGTTTTAGGGTTTAGGGTTTTAGTGTATTAAAGATTAGGGTTCTAGTTTTTAGGGTTTAGGGTTTTGTTTTTAGGATTTAGTGTTTAGAGTATTAGGATTTATGGTTTAGTGTATTAATGTTTAGGGTTTTAGATTTAGTTTTTTAGGGTTTAGTGTTTAGATTTTTTTTAAAATTTAACGGTTTTGAGTTTTTCGGTTATATGCTTAGTTTTAGGGTTTAATTTTAAAGTTTAAGGTTTTAGGTTTTAGTTTTTAGGGTTTTTGTTTTAGGTTTTAGGGTTTAGAATATTAGGGTATAATGTTTAGTTTTAGGGTTTAAGGTTTTAGTGTATTCAAGATTAGGGTTTTAGTTTTTAGGGTTTAGGGTTTTTGTTTTAGGTTTTAGGGTTTAGAATATTAGGGTTTAATGTTTACTTTTAAGGTTTAGGGTTTTATTGTATTCAAGTTTAGGGTTTTAGATTTTAGTTTTTAGGGTTTTTGTTTTAGGTTTTAGGGTTTAGAATTTTATGGTTTAATATTTAGTTTTAGGGTTTAGGGTTTTAGTATATTAAAGATTAGGGTTCTAGTTTTTAAGGTTTAGGGTTTTGTTTTTAGATTTCAGTGTTTAGAGTATTAGGATTTAGTGTTTAGAGTATTAAAGTTTAGGGTTTTAGATTTAGTTTTTAGGGTTTAGTGTTTAGATTTTTTTTAAAATTTTAGGGTTTTGAGTTTTTCAGTTTTATGCTTAGTTTTAGGGTTTAATTTTAAGGTTTAGGGTTTTAGGTTTTAGTTTTTAGGTTTTTTTTTAGGTTTTAGGGTTTAGAATATTAGGGTTTAATGTTTAGTTTTAGGGCTTAGGGTTTTGGTGTATTCAAGATTAGGGTTTTAGTTTTTAGGGTTTAGGGTTTTTGTTTTAGGTTTTAGGGTTTAGAATATTAGGGTTTAATGTTTACTTTTAGGGTTTAGGGTTTTAGTGTATTCATGTTTAGGGTTTTAGGTTTTAGTTTTTAGGGTTTTTGTTTTAGGTTTTAGGGTTTATAATTTTAGAGTTTAATATTTAGTTTTAGGGTTTAGGGTTTTAGTGTATTAAAGATTAGGGTTATAGTTTTTAGGGTTTAGGGTTTTGTTTTTAGGATTTGGTGTTTAGAGTATAAGGATTTAGGGTTTAGTGTATTAAAGTTTAGGGTTTTAGATTTAGTTTATTAGAGTTTAGTGTTTAGATTTTTTTTTAAAATTTAAAGGTTTTGAGTTTTTCGGTTATATGCTTAGTTTTAGGGTTTAATTTTAAGGTTTAGGGTTTTAGGTTTTAGTTTTTAGGGATTTTTTTAGGTTTTAGGGTTTAGAATATTAGGGTTTAATGTTTAGTTTTAGGGTTTAAGGTTTTATTGTATTCAAGATTAGGGTTCTAGTTTTTAGGGTTTAGTGTTTTTGTTTTAGGTTTTAGGGTTTAGAATATTAGGGTTTGATGTTTACTTTTAGGGTTTAGGGTTTTAGTGTATTCAAGTTTAGGGTTTAGTGTTTTTGTTTTAGGTTTTAGGGTTTAGAATTTTATGGTTTAATATTTAGTTTTAGGGTTTAGGGTTTTTGTGTATTCAAGTTTAGGGTTTTAGGTTTTAGTTTTTAGGGTTTTTGTTTTAGGTTTTAGGGTTTAGAATATTAGGGTTTAATGTTTAGTTTTAGGGTTAAAGGTGTTAGTGTATTCAAGATTAGGGTTTTAGTTTTTAGGGTTTAGGGTTTTTGTTTTAGGTTTTAGGGTGGGTTTAGAATATTAGGGTTTAAGTTTTACTATTAGGGTTTTAGGGTTTTAGTGTATTCAAGTTTAGGGTTTTAGGTTTTAGTTTTTAGGGGTTTTGTTTTAGGTTTTAGGGTTTAGAATTTTAGAGTTTAATATTTAGTTTTAGGGTTTAGGGTTTTAGTGTATTAAAGATTAGGGTTTTAGTTTTTAGGGTTTAATGTTTTGTTTTTAGGATTTAGTGTTTAGAGTATTAGGATTTAGGGTTTAGTGTATTAAAGTTTAGGGTTTTAGATTTAGTTTTTTAGGGTTTAGTGTTTAGATTTTTTTTAAAATTTAAAGGTTTTGAGTTTTTCGGTTATATGCTTAGTTTTAGGGTTTAATTTTAAGGTTTTAGGTTTTAGGATTTAGAATATTATGGTTTAATGTTTAGTTTTAGGGTTTAGGGTTTTAGTGTATTCAAGATTAGAGTTTTAGTTTTTAGGGTTTAGGGTTTTTGTTTTAGGTTTTAGGGTTTAGAATATTAGGGTTTAATGTTTACTTTTAGGGTTTAGGGTTTTAGTGTATTCAAGTTTAGGGTTATAATTTTTTGGGTTTAGTGTTTGGTTTTAGGTTTTAGGGTTTAAAATTTTAGTTTTAGGGTTTAGGGTTTTAGTGTATTAAAGATTAGGGTTTTTTTAGGGTTTAGGGTTTCGTTTTTATGTTTTAGTGTTCAGAGAATTAGGATTTAGGGTTTAGTGTATTAAAGTTTAGGGTTTTAGATTTAGTTTTTAGGGTTTAGGGTTTAGGGTTTTTGTTTTCAATTTTAGGGTTTTGAGTTTTTGGGTTATATGCTTCGTTTTAGGGTTTAATTTTAGGTTTTAGGGTTTAAGGTTTTATTGTATTCAAGTTTAGGGTTTTAGATTTTAGTTTTTAGGGTTTTTGTTTTAGGTTTTAGGGTTTAGAATTTTATGGTTTAATATTTAGTTTTAGGGTTTAGGGTTTTAGTATATTAAAGATTAGGGTTCTAGTTTTTAAGGTTTAGGGTTTTGTTTTTAGATTTCAGTGTTTAGAGTATCAGGATTTAGGGTTTAGAGTATTAAAGTTTAGGGTTTTAGATTTAGTTTTTAGGGTTTAGTGTTTAGATTTTTTTTTTAAATTTTAGGGTTTTGTGTTTTTCGGTTTTATGCTTAGTTTTAGGGTTTAATTTTAAGGTTTAGGGTTTTAGGTTTTAGTTTTTAGGGTTTTTTTAGGTTTTAGGGTTTAGAATATTAGGGTTTAATGTTTAGTTTTAGGGCTTAGGGTTTTGGTGTATTCAAGATTAGGGTTTTAGTTTTTAGGGTTTAGGGTTTTTGTTTTAGGTTTTAGGGTTTGGAATATTAGGGTTTAATGTTTACTTTTAGGGTTTAGGGTTTTAGTGTATTCAAGTTTAGTGTTTTAGGTTTTAGTTTTTAGGGTTTTTGTTTTAGGTTTTAGGGTTTAGAATTTTAGAGTTTAATATTTAGTTTTAGGGTTTAGGGTTTTAGTGCATTAAAGATTAGGGTTATAGTTTTTAGGGTTTAGGGTTTTGTTTTTAGGATTTGGTGTTTAAAGTATCAGGATTTAGGGTTTAGAGTATTAAAGTTTAGGGTTTTAGATTTAGTTTTTAGGGTTTAGTGTTTAGATTTTTTTTAAAATTTTAGGGTTTTGAGTTTTTCAGTTATATTCTTAGTTTTAGGGTTTAATTTTAAGGTTTAGGGTTTTAGGTTTTAGTTTTTAGGGTTTTTGTTTTAGGTTTTAGGGTTTAGAATATTATGGTTTAATGTTTAGTTTTAGGGTTTAGGGTTTAAGTGTATTCAAGATTAGGGTTTTAGTTTTTAGGGTTTAGGGTTTTTGTTTTAGGTTTTAGGGTTTAGAATATTAGGGTTTAATGTTTACTTTTAGGGTTTAGGGTTTTTGTGTATTCATGTTTAGGGTTTTAGGTTTTAGTTTTTAGGGTTTTGTTTTAGGTTTTAGGGTTTAGAATATTAGGGTTTAATGTTTAGTTTTAGAGTTTAAGGTTTTAGTGTATTCAAGATTAGGGTTTTAGTTTTTAGGGTTTAGGGTTTTTGTTTTAGGTTTTAGGGTGGGTTTAGAATATTAGGGTTTAATTTTTACTATTAGGGTTTTAGGGTTTTAGTGTATTCAAGTTTAGGGTTTTAGGTTTTAGTTTTTAGGGTTTTTGTTTTAGGTTTTAGGGTTTAGAATTTTAGAGTTTAATATTTAGTTTTAGGGTTTAGAGTTTTAGTGTATTAAAGATTATGGTTTTAGTTTTTAGGGTTTAAGGTTTTGTTTTTAGGATTTAGTGTTTAGAGTATTAGGATTTAGGGTTTAGTGTATTAAAGTTTAGGGTTTTAGATTTAGTTTTTTAGGGTTTAGTGTTTAGATTTTTTTTAAAATTTAAAGGTTTTGACTTTTTCGGTTATATGATTAGTTTTAGGGTTTAATTTTAAGGTTTTAGGTTTTAGGGTTTAGAATATTATGGTTTAATGTTTAGTTTTAGGGTTTAGGGTTTTAGTGTATTCAAGATTAGAGTTTTAGTTTTTAGGGTTTAGGGTTTTTGTTTTAGGTTTTAGGGTTTAGAATATTAGGGTTTAATGTTTACTTTTAGGGTTTAGGGTTTTAGTGTATTCAAGTTTAGGGTTATAATTTTTTGGGTTTAGTGTTTGGTTTTAGGTTTTGGGGTTTAAAATTTTAGTTTTAGGGTTTAGGGTTTTAGTGTATTAAAGATTAGGGTTTTTTTAGGGTTTAGGGTTTCGTTTTTATGTTTTAGTGTTCAGAGAATTAGGATTTAGGGTTTAGTGTATTAAAGTTTAGGGTTTTAGATTTAGTTTTTAGGGTTTAGGGTTTAGGGTTTTTGTTTTCAATTTTAGGGTTTTGAGTTTTTGGGTTATATGCTTCGTTTTAGGGTTTAATTTTAGGTTTTAGGGTTTAAGGTTTTATTGTATTCAAGTTTAGGGTTTTAGATTTTAGTTTTTAGGGTTTTTGTTTTAGGTTTTAGGGTTTAGAATTTTATGGTTTAATATTTAGTTTTAGGGTTTAGGGTTTTAGTATATTAAAGATTAGGGTTCTAGTTTTTAAGGTTTAGGGTTTTGTTTTTAGATTTCAGTGTTTAGAGTATCAGGATTTAGGGTTTAGAGTATTAAAGTTTAGGGTTTTAGATTTAGTTTTTAGGGTTTAGTGTTTAGATTTTTTTTTTAAATTTTAGGGTTTTGTGTTTTTCGGTTTTATGCTTAGTTTTAGGGTTTAATTTTAAGGTTTAGGGTTTTAGGTTTTAGTTTTTAGGGTTTTTTTAGGTTTTAGGGTTTAGAATATTAGGGTTTAATGTTTAGTTTTAGGGCTTAGGGTTTTGGTGTATTCAAGATTAGGGTTTTAGTTTTTAGGGTTTAGGGTTTTTGTTTTAGGTTTTAGGGTTTGGAATATTAGGGTTTAATGTTTACTTTTAGGGTTTAGGGTTTTAGTGTATTCAAGTTTAGGGTTTTAGGTTTTAGTTTTTAGGGTTTTTGTTTTAGGTTTTAGGGTTTAGAATTTTAGAGTTTAATATTTAGTTTTAGGGTTTAGGGTTTTAGTGCATTAAAGATTAGGGTTATAGTTTTTAGGGTTTAGGGTTTTGTTTTTAGGATTTGGTGTTTAAAGTATCAGGATTTAGGGTTTAGAGTATTAAAGTTTAGGGTTTTAGATTTAGTTTTTAGGGTTTAGTGTTTAGATTTTTTTTAAAATTTTAGGGTTTTGAGTTTTTCAGTTTTATGCTTAGTTTTAGGGTTTAATTTTAAGGTTTAGGATTTTAGGTTTTAGTTTTTAGGGTTTTTTTTAGGTTTTAGGGTTTAGAATATTAGGGTTTAATGTTTAGTTTTAGGGCTTAGGGTTTTGGTGTATTCAAGATTAGGGTTTTAGTTTTTAGGGTTTAGGGTTTTTGTTTTAGGTTTTAGGGTTTAGAATATTAGGGTTTAATGTTTACTTTTACGGTTTAGGGTTTTAGTGTATTCAAGTTTAGGGTTTTAGGTTTTAGTTTTTAGGGTTTTTGTTTTAGGTTTTAGGGTTTAGAATTTTAGAGTTTAATATTTAGTTTTAGGGTTTAGGGTTTTAGTGTATTAAAGATTAGGGTTATAGTTTTTAGGGTTTAGGGTTTTGTTTTTAGGATTTGGTGTTTAGAGTATTAGGATTTAGGGTTTAGTGTATTAAAGTTTAGGGTTTTAGATTTAGTTTTTTAGGGTTTAGTGTTTAGATTTTTTTTTAAATTTTAGGGTTTTGAGTTTTTCAGTTATATTCTTAGTTTTAGGGTTTAATTTTAAGGTTTAGGGTTTTAGGTTTTAGTTTTTAGGGTTTTTGTTTTAGGTTTTAGGGTTTAGAATATTATGGTTTAATGTTTAGTTTTAGGGTTTAGGGTTTAAGTGTATTCAAGATTAGGGTTTTAGTTTTTAGGGTTTAGGGTTTTTGTTTTAGGTTTTAGGGTTTAGAATATTAGGGTTTAATGTTTACTTTTAGGGTTTAGGGTTTTTGTGTATTCATGTTTAGGGTTTTAGGTTTTAGTTTTTAGGGTTTTTGTTTTTGGTTTTAGGGTTTAGAATATTAGGGTTTAATGTTTAGTTTTAGGGTTTAAGGTTTTAGTGTATTCAAGATTAGGGTTTTAGTTTTTAGGGATTAGGGTTTTTGTTTTAGGTTTTAGGGTGGGTTTAGAATATTAGGGTTTAATTTTTACTATTAGGGTTTTAGGGTTTTAGTGTATTCAAGTTTAGGGTTTTAGGTTTTAGTTTTTAGGGTTTTTGTTTTAGGTTTTAGGGTTTAGAATTTTAGAGTTTAATATTTAGTTTTAGGGTTTAGAGTTTTAGTGTATTAAAGATTATGGTTTTAGTTTTTAGGGTTTATGGTTTTGTTTTTAGGATTTAGTGTTTAGAGTATTAGGATTTAGGGTTTAGTGTATTAAAGTTTAGGGTTTTAGATTTAGTTTTTTAGGGTTTAGTGTTTAGATTTTTTTTAAAATTTAAAGGTTTTGACTTTTTCGGTTATATGATTAGTTTTAGGGTTTAATTTTAAGGTTTTAGGTTTTAGGGTTTAGAATATTATGGTTTAATGTTTAGTTTTAGGGTTTAGGGTTTTAGTGTATTCAAGATTAGAGTTTTAGTTTTTAGGGTTTAGGGTTTTTGTTTTAGGTTTTAGGGTTTAGAATATTAGGGTTTAATGTTTACTTTTAGGGTTTAGGGTTTTAGTGTATTCAAGTTTAGGGTTATAATTTTTTGGGTTTAGTGTTTGGTTTTAGGTTTTGGGGTTTAAAATTTTAGTTTTAGGGTTTAGGGTTTTAGTGTATTAAAGATTAGGGTTTTTTTAGGGTTTAGGGTTTCGTTTTTATGTTTTAGTGTTCAGAGAATTAGGATTTAGGGTTTAGTGTATTAAAGTTTAGGGTTTTAGATTTAGTTTTTAGGGTTTAGGGTTTAGGGTTTTTGTTTTCAATTTTAGGGTTTTGAGTTTTTGGGTTATATGCTTCGTTTTAGGGTTTAATTTTAGGTTTTAGGGTTTAAGGTTTTATTGTATTCAAGTTTAGGGTTTTAGATTTTAGTTTTTAGGGTTTTTGTTTTAGGTTTTAGGGTTTAGAATTTTATGGTTTAATATTTAGTTTTAGGGTTTAGGGTTTTAGTATATTAAAGATTAGGGTTCTAGTTTTTAAGGTTTAGGGTTTTGTTTTTAGATTTCAGTGTTTAGAGTATCAGGATTTAGGGTTTAGAGTATTAAAGTTTAGGGTTTTAGATTTAGTTTTTAGGGTTTAGTGTTTAGATTTTTTTTTTAAATTTTAGGGTTTTGTGTTTTTCGGTTTTATGCTTAGTTTTAGGGTTTAATTTTAAGGTTTAGGGTTTTAGGTTTTAGTTTTTAGGGTTTTTTTAGGTTTTAGGGTTTAGAATATTAGGGTTTAATGTTTAGTTTTAGGGCTTAGGGTTTTGGTGTATTCAAGATTAGGGTTTTAGTTTTTAGGGTTTAGGGTTTTTGTTTTAGGTTTTAGGGTTTAGAATATTAGGGTTTAATGTTTACTTTTAGGGTTTAGGGTTTTAGTGTATTCAAGTTTAGGGTTTTAGGTTTTAGTTTTTAGGGTTTTTGTTTTAGGTTTTAGGGTTTAGAATTTTAGAGTTTAATATTTAGTTTTAGGGTTTAGGGTTTTAGTGCATTAAAGATTAGGGTTATAGTTTTTAGGGTTTAGGGTTTTGTTTTTAGGATTTGGTGTTTAGAGTATTAGGATTTAGGGTTTAGTGTATTAAAGTTTAGGGTTTTAGAATTAGTTTTTTAGGGTTTAGTGTTTAGATTTTTTTTTAAATTTTAGGGTTATGAGTTTTTCGGTTATATGCTTAGTTTTGGGGTTTAATTTTAAGGTTTAGGGTTTTAGGTTTTAGTTTTTAGGGTTTTTGTTTTAGGTTTTAGGGTTTAGAATATTAGGGTTTAATGTTTAGTTTTAGGGTTTAGGGTTTTAGTGTATTCAAGTTTAGGGTTATAATTTTTTGGGTTTAGGGTTTTGGTTTTAGGTTTTAGGGTTTAAAATTTTAGGTTTAGGGTTTAGGGTTTTAGTGTATTAAAGATTATGGTTTTTGTTTTTAGGGTTTAGGGTTTCGTTTTTATGTTTTAGTGTTTAGAGAATTAGGATTTAGGGTTTAGTGTATTAAAGTTTAGGGTTTTAGATTTAGTTTTTACGGTTTAGGGTTTAGGGTTTTTGTTTTCAATTTTACGGTTTTGAGTTTTTGGGTTATATGCTTCGTTTTAGGGTTTAATATTAGGTTTTAGGGTTTAAGGTTTTATTGTATTCAAGTTTAGGGTTTTAGGTTTTGGTTTTTAGGGTTTTTGTTTTAGGTTTTAGGGTTTAGAATTTTAGAGTTTAATATTTAGTTTTAGGGTTTAGGGTTTTAGTGTATTAAAGATTAGGGTTCTAGTTTTTAGGGATTAGGGTTTTGTTTTTAGGATTTAGTGTTTAGAGTATAAGGATTTAGGGTTTAGTGTATTAAAGTTTAGGGTTTTAGATTTAGTTTATTAGGGTTTAATGTTTAGATTTTTTTTTTAAATTTAAAGGTTTTGAGTTTTTCGGTTATATGCTTAGTTTTAGGGTTTAATTTTAAGGTTTAGGGTTTTAGTTTTTAGTTTTTAGAGATTTTTTTAGGTTTTAGGGTTTAGGGTTCTAGTTTTTAGGGTTTAGTGTTTTTGTTTTAGGTTTTAGGGTTTAGAATATTAGGGTTTGATGTTTACTTTTAGGGTTTAGGGTTTTAGTGTATTCAAGTTTAGGGTTTAGTGTTTTTGTTTTAGGTTTTAGGGTTTAGAATTTTATGGTTTAATATTTAGTTTTAGGGTTTAGGGTTTTAGTATATTAAAGATTAGGGTTCTAGTTTTTAAGGTTTAGGGTTTTGTTTTTAGATTTCAGTGTTTAGAGTATCAGGATTTAGGGTTTAGAGTATTAAAGTTTAGGGTTTTAGATTTAGTTTTTAGGGTTTAGTGTTTAGATTTTTTTTAATATTTTAGAGTTTTGAGTTTTTCAGTTTTATGCTTAGTTTTAGGGTTTAATTTTAGGTTTTAGGGTTTAGAATATTAGGGTTTAATGTTTAGTTTTAGGGTTTAAGGTTTTAGTGTATTCAAGATTAGGGTTCTAGTTTTTAGGGTTCAGTGTTTTTGTTTTAGGGTTTAGGGTTTAGAATATTAGGGTTTGATGTTTACTTTTAGGGTTTAGGGTTTTAGTGTATTCAAGTTTAGGGTTTTAGGTTTTAGTTTTTAGGGTTTTTGTTTTAGGTTTTAGGGTTTAGAATTTTAGGGTTTAATATTTAGTTTTAAGGTTTAGGGTTTTAGTGTATTAAAGATTAGAGTTCTAGTTTTTAGGGTTTAGGGTTTTCTTTTTAGGGTTTAGTGTATTAAAGTTTAGGGTTTTAGATTTAGTTTATAGGGTTTAGTGTTTAGATATTTTTTAAAATTTTAGGGTTTTGAGTTTTTCGGTTATATGCTTAGTTTTAGGGTTTAATTTTAAGGTTTAGAGTTTTAGGTTTTAGTTTTTAGGGATTTATTTAGGTTTTAGGGTTTAGAATATTAGGGTTTAATGTTTAGTTTTAGGGTTTAGGGTTTTAGTGTATTCAAGATTAGGGTTTTAGTTTTTAGGGTTTAGGGTTTTTGTTTTAGGTTTTAGGGTTTAGAATATTAGGGTTTAATGTTTACTTTTAGGGTTTAGGGTTTTAGTGTATTAAAGATTAGGTTTTTTTTTAGGGTTTAGGGTTTCGTTTTTATGTTTTAGTGTTTAGAGAATTAGGATTTAGGGTTTAGTGTATTAAAGTTTAGGGTTTTAGATTTAGTTTTTAGGGTTTAGGGTTTAGGGTTTTTGTTTTCAATTTTAGGGTTTAGAGTTTTTGGGTTATATGCTTCGTTTTTAGGGTTTAATTTTAGGTTTTAGGGTTTAGGGTTTTATTGTATTCAAGTTTAAGGTTTTAGGTTTTTGTTTTTAGGGTTTTTTTTTAGGTTTTAGGGTTTAGGAATATTAGGGTTTAATATTTAGTTTTAAGGTTTAGGGTTTTGTTTTAGGTTTTAGTGTTTAAAGTATTAGGATTTAGGGTTTAGTGTATTAAAGTTTAGGGTTTTAGATTTAGTTTTCGGTTATATGCTTAGTTTTAGGGTTTAATTTTAAGATTTAGTATTTTAGGTTTTAGTTTTTAGGGTTTTTCTTTTTTGTTTTAGGGTTTAGAATATTAGGGTTTAATGTTTACTTTTATGGTTTAGGGTTTTAGTGTATTCAAGTTTAGGGTTATAATTTTTTGGGTTTAGGGTTTGGTTTTAGGTTTTAGGTTTTAAAATTTTAGTTTTAGGGTTTAGGGTTTTAGTGTATTAAAGATTAGGGTTCTAGTTTTTAGGGTTTAGGGTTTTATTTTTAGGATTTAGTGTTTAGAGTATTAGGATTTATGGTTTAGTGTATTAATGTTTAGGGTTTTAGATTTAGTTTTTTAGGGTTTAGTGTTTAGATTTTTTTTAAAATTTAAGGGTTTTGAGTTTTTCGGTTATATGCTTAGTTTTAGGGTTTAATTTTAAAGTTTAGGGTTTTAGGTTTTAGTTTTTAGGGTTTTTGTTTTAGGTTTTAGGGTTTAGAATATTAGGGTTTAATGTTTAGTTTTAGGGTTTAAGGTTTTAGTGTATTCAAGATTAGGGTTTTAGTTTTTAGGGTTTAGGGTTTTTGTTTTAGGTTTTAGGGTTTAGAATATTAGGGTTTAATGTTTACTTTTAAGGTTTAGGGTTTTATTGTATTCAAGTTTAGGGTTTTAGATTTTAGTTTTTAGGGTTTTTGTTTTAGGTTTTAGGGTTTAGAATTTTATGGTTTAATATTTAGTTTTAGGGTTTAGGGTTTTAGTATATTAAAGATTAGGGTTCTAGTTTTTAAGGTTTAGGGTTTTGTTTTTAGATTTCAGTGTTTAGAGTATTAGGATTTAGTGTTTAGAGTATTAAAGTTTAGGGTTTTAGATTTAGTTTTTAGGGTTTAGTGTTTAGATTTTTTTTAAAATTTTAGGGTTTTGAGTTTTTCAGTTTTATGCTTAGTTTTAGGGTTTAATTTTAAGGTTTAGGGTTTTAGGTTTTAGTTTTTAGGGTTTTTTTTTAGGTTTTAGGGTTTAGAATATTAGGTTTTAATGTTTAGTTTTAGGGCTTAGGGTTTTGGTGTATTCAAGATTAGGGTTTTAGTTTTTAGGGTTTAGGGTTTTTGTTTTAGGTTTTAGGGTTTAGAATATTAGGGTTTAATGTTTACTTTTAGGGTTTAGGGTTTTAGTGTATTCATGTTTAGGGTTTTAGGTTTTAGTTTTTAGGGTTTTTGTTTTAGGTTTTAGGGTTTATAATTTTAGAGTTTAATATTTAGTTTTAGGGTTTAGGGTTTTAGTGTATTAAAGATTAGGGTTATAGTTTTTAGGGTTTAGGGTTTTGTTTTTAGGATTTGGTGTTTAGAGTATAAGGATTTAGGGTTTAGTGTATTAAAGTTTAGGGTTTTAGATTTAGTTTATTAGGGTTTAGTGTTTAGATTTTTTTTTAAAATTTAAAGGTTTTGAGTTTTTCGGTTATATGCTTAGTTTTAGGGTTTAATTTTAAGGTTTAGGGTTTTAGGTTTTAGTTTTTAGGGATTTTTTTAGGTTTTAGGGTTTAGAATATTAGGGTTTAATGTTTAGTTTTAGGGTTTAAGGTTTTATTGTATTCAAGATTAGGGTTCTAGTTTTTAGGGTTTAGTGTTTTTGTTTTAGGTTTTAGGGTTTAGAATATTAGGGTTTGATGTTTACTTTTAGGGTTTAGGGTTTTAGTGTATTCAAGTTTAGGGTTTAGTGTTTTTGTTTCAGGTTTTAGGGTTTAGAATTTTATGGTTTAATATTTAGTTTTAGGGTTTAGGGTTTTAGTATATTAAAGATTAGGGTTCTAGTTTTTAAGGTTTAGGGTTTTGTTTTTAGATTTCAGTGTTTAGAGTATTAGGATTTAGTGTTTAGAGTATTAAAGTTTAGGGTTTTAGATTTAGTTTTTAGGGTTTAGTGTTTAGATTTTTTTTAAAATTTTAGGGTTTTGAGTTTTTCAGTTTTATGCTTAGTTTTAGGGTTTAATTTTAAGGTTTAGGGTTTTAGGTTTTAGTTTTTAGGGTTTTTTTTTAGGTTTTAGGGTTTAGAATATTAGGTTTTAATGTTTAGTTTTAGGGCTTAGGGTTTTGGTGTATTCAAGATTAGGGTTTTAGTTTTTAGGGTTTAGGGTTTTTGTTTTAGGTTTTAGGGTTTAGAATATTAGGGTTTAATGTTTACTTTTAGGGTTTAGGGTTTTAGTGTATTCATGTTTAGGGTTTTAGGTTTTAGTTTTTAGGGTTTTTGTTTTAGGTTTTAGGGTTTATAATTTTAGAGTTTAATATTTAGTTTTAGGGTTTAGGGTTTTAGTGTATTAAAGATTAGGGTTATAGTTTTTAGGGTTTAGGGTTTTGTTTTTAGGATTTGGTGTTTAGAGTATAAGGATTTAGGGTTTAGTGTATTAAAGTTTAGGGTTTTAGATTTAGTTTATTAGGGTTTAGTGTTTAGATTTTTTTTTAAAATTTAAAGGTTTTGAGTTTTTCGGTTATATGCTTAGTTTTAGGGTTTAATTTTAAGGTTTAGGGTTTTAGGTTTTAGTTTTTAGGGATTTTTTTAGGTTTTAGGGTTTAGAATATTAGGGTTTAATGTTTAGTTTTAGGGTTTAAGGTTTTATTGTATTCAAGATTAGGGTTCTAGTTTTTAGGGATTAGGGTTTTGTTTTTAGGATTTAGTGTTTAGAGTATAAGGATTTAGGGTTTAGTGTATTAAAGTTTAGGGTTTTAGATTTAGTTTATTAGGGTTTAATGTTTAGATTTTTTTTTTAAATTTAAAGGTTTTGAGTTTTTCGGTTATATGCTTAGTTTTAGGGTTTAATTTTAAGGTTTAGGGTTTTAGTTTTTAGTTTTTAGAGATTTTTTTAGGTTTTAGGGTTTAGGGTTCTAGTTTTTAGGGTTTAGTGTTTTTGTTTTAGGTTTTAGGGTTTAGAATATTAGGGTTTGATGTTTACTTTTAGGGTTTAGGGTTTTAGTGTATTCAAGTTTAGGGTTTAGTGTTTTTGTTTTAGGTTTTAGGGTTTAGAATTTTATGGTTTAATATTTAGTTTTAGGGTTTAGGGTTTTAGTATATTAAAGATTAGGGTTCTAGTTTTTAAGGTTTAGGGTTTTGTTTTTAGATTTCAGTGTTTAGAGTATCAGGATTTAGGGTTTAGAGTATTAAAGTTTAGGGTTTTAGATTTAGTTTTTAGGGTTTAGTGTTTAGATTTTTTTTAATATTTTAGAGTTTTGAGTTTTTCAGTTTTATGCTTAGTTTTAGGGTTTAATTTTAGGTTTTAGGGTTTAGAATATTAGGGTTTAATGTTTAGTTTTAGGGTTTAAGGTTTTAGTGTATTCAAGATTAGGGTTCTAGTTTTTAGGGTTCAGTGTTTTTGTTTTAGGGTTTAGGGTTTAGAATATTAGGGTTTGATGTTTACTTTTAGGGTTTAGGGTTTTAGTGTATTCAAGTTTAGGGTTTTAGGTTTTAGTTTTTAGGGTTTTTGTTTTAGGTTTTAGGGTTTAGAATTTTAGGGTTTAATATTTAGTTTTAAGGTTTAGGGTTTTAGTGTATTAAAGATTAGAGTTCTAGTTTTTAGGGTTTAGGGTTTTCTTTTTAGGGTTTAGTGTATTAAAGTTTAGGGTTTTAGATTTAGTTTATAGGGTTTAGTGTTTAGATATTTTTTAAAATTTTAGGGTTTTGAGTTTTTCGGTTATATGCTTAGTTTTAGGGTTTAATTTTAAGGTTTAGAGTTTTAGGTTTTAGTTTTTAGGGATTTATTTAGGTTTTAGGGTTTAGAATATTAGGGTTTAATGTTTAGTTTTAGGGTTTAGGGTTTTAGTGTATTCAAGATTAGGGTTTTAGTTTTTAGGGTTTAGGGTTTTTGTTTTAGGTTTTAGGGTTTAGAATATTAGGGTTTAATGTTTACTTTTAGGGTTTAGGGTTTTAGTGTATTAAAGATTAGGTTTTTTTTTAGGGTTTAGGGTTTCGTTTTTATGTTTTAGTGTTTAGAGAATTAGGATTTAGGGTTTAGTGTATTAAAGTTTAGGGTTTTAGATTTAGTTTTTAGGGTTTAGGGTTTAGGGTTTTTGTTTTCAATTTTAGGGTTTAGAGTTTTTGGGTTATATGCTTCGTTTTTAGGGTTTAATTTTAGGTTTTAGGGTTTAGGGTTTTATTGTATTCAAGTTTAAGGTTTTAGGTTTTTGTTTTTAGGGTTTTTTTTTAGGTTTTAGGGTTTAGGAATATTAGGGTTTAATATTTAGTTTTAAGGTTTAGGGTTTTGTTTTAGGTTTTAGTGTTTAAAGTATTAGGATTTAGGGTTTAGTGTATTAAAGTTTAGGGTTTTAGATTTAGTTTTCGGTTATATGCTTAGTTTTAGGGTTTAATTTTAAGATTTAGTATTTTAGGTTTTAGTTTTTAGGGTTTTTCTTTTTTGTTTTAGGGTTTAGAATATTAGGGTTTAATGTTTACTTTTATGGTTTAGGGTTTTAGTGTATTCAAGTTTAGGGTTATAATTTTTTGGGTTTAGGGTTTGGTTTTAGGTTTTAGGTTTTAAAATTTTAGTTTTAGGGTTTAGGGTTTTAGTGTATTAAAGATTAGGGTTCTAGTTTTTAGGGTTTAGGGTTTTATTTTTAGGATTTAGTGTTTAGAGTATTAGGATTTATGGTTTAGTGTATTAATGTTTAGGGTTTTAGATTTAGTTTTTTAGGGTTTAGTGTTTAGATTTTTTTTAAAATTTAAGGGTTTTGAGTTTTTCGGTTATATGCTTAGTTTTAGGGTTTAATTTTAAAGTTTAGGGTTTTAGGTTTTAGTTTTTAGGGTTTTTGTTTTAGGTTTTAGGGTTTAGAATATTAGGGTTTAATGTTTAGTTTTAGGGTTTAAGGTTTTAGTGTATTCAAGATTAGGGTTTTAGTTTTTAGGGTTTAGGGTTTTTGTTTTAGGTTTTAGGGTTTAGAATATTAGGGTTTAATGTTTACTTTTAAGGTTTAGGGTTTTATTGTATTCAAGTTTAGGGTTTTAGATTTTAGTTTTTAGGGTTTTTGTTTTAGGTTTTAGGGTTTAGAATTTTATGGTTTAATATTTAGTTTTAGGGTTTAGGGTTTTAGTATATTAAAGATTAGGGTTCTAGTTTTTAAGGTTTAGGGTTTTGTTTTTAGATTTCAGTGTTTAGAGTATTAGGATTTAGTGTTTAGAGTATTAAAGTTTAGGGTTTTAGATTTAGTTTTTAGGGTTTAGTGTTTAGATTTTTTTTAAAATTTTAGGGTTTTGAGTTTTTCAGTTTTATGCTTAGTTTTAGGGTTTAATTTTAAGGTTTAGGGTTTTAGGTTTTAGTTTTTAGGGTTTTTTTTTAGGTTTTAGGGTTTAGAATATTAGGTTTTAATGTTTAGTTTTAGGGCTTAGGGTTTTGGTGTATTCAAGATTAGGGTTTTAGTTTTTAGGGTTTAGGGTTTTTGTTTTAGGTTTTAGGGTTTAGAATATTAGGGTTTAATGTTTACTTTTAGGGTTTAGGGTTTTAGTGTATTCATGTTTAGGGTTTTAGGTTTTAGTTTTTAGGGTTTTTGTTTTAGGTTTTAGGGTTTATAATTTTAGAGTTTAATATTTAGTTTTAGGGTTTAGGGTTTTAGTGTATTAAAGATTAGGGTTATAGTTTTTAGGGTTTAGGGTTTTGTTTTTAGGATTTGGTGTTTAGAGTATAAGGATTTAGGGTTTAGTGTATTAAAGTTTAGGGTTTTAGATTTAGTTTATTAGGGTTTAGTGTTTAGATTTTTTTTTAAAATTTAAAGGTTTTGAGTTTTTCGGTTATATGCTTAGTTTTAGGGTTTAATTTTAAGGTTTAGGGTTTTAGGTTTTAGTTTTTAGGGATTTTTTTAGGTTTTAGGGTTTAGAATATTAGGGTTTAATGTTTAGTTTTAGGGTTTAAGGTTTTATTGTATTCAAGATTAGGGTTCTAGTTTTTAGGGTTTAGTGTTTTTGTTTTAGGTTTTAGGGTTTAGAATATTAGGGTTTGATGTTTACTTTTAGGGTTTAGGGTTTTAGTGTATTCAAGTTTAGGGTTTAGTGTTTTTGTTTCAGGTTTTAGGGTTTAGAATTTTATGGTTTAATATTTAGTTTTAGGGTTTAGGGTTTTAGTATATTAAAGATTAGAGTTCTAGTTTTTAAGGTTTAGGGTTTTGTTTTTAGATTTCAGTGTTTAGAGTATTAGGATTTAGTGTTTAGAGTATTAAAGTTTAGGGTTTTAGATTTAGTTTTTAGGGTTTAGTGTTTAGATTTTTTTTAAAATTTTAGGGTTTTGAGTTTTTCAGTTTTATGCTTAGTTTTAGGGTTTAATTTTAAGGTTTAGGGTTTTAGGTTTTAGTTTTTAGGGTTTTTTTTTAGGTTTTAGGGTTTAGAATATTAGGTTTTAATGTTTAGTTTTAGGGCTTAGGGTTTTGGTGTATTCAAGATTAGGGTTTTAGTTTTTAGGGTTTAGGGTTTTTGTTTTAGGTTTTAGGGTTTAGAATATTAGGGTTTAATGTTTACTTTTAGGGTTTAGGGTTTTAGTGTATTCATGTTTAGGGTTTTAGGTTTTAGTTTTTAGGGTTTTTGTTTTAGGTTTTAGGGTTTATAATTTTAGAGTTTAATATTTAGTTTTAGGGTTTAGGGTTTTAGTGTATTAAAGATTAGGGTTATAGTTTTTAGGGTTTAGGGTTTTGTTTTTAGGATTTGGTGTTTAGAGTATAAGGATTTAGGGTTTAGTGTATTAAAGTTTAGGGTTTTAGATTTAGTTTATTAGGGTTTAGTGTTTAGATTTTTTTTTAAAATTTAAAGGTTTTGAGTTTTTCGGTTATATGCTTAGTTTTAGGGTTTAATTTTAAGGTTTAGGGTTTTAGGTTTTAGTTTTTAGGGATTTTTTTAGGTTTTAGGGTTTAGAATATTAGGGTTTAATGTTTAGTTTTAGGGTTTAAGGTTTTATTGTATTCAAGATTAGGGTTCTAGTTTTTAGGGTTTAGTGTTTTTGTTTTAGGTTTTAGGGTTTAGAATATTAGGGTTTGATGTTTACTTTTAGGGTTTAGGGTTTTAGTGTATTCAAGTTTAGGGTTTAGTGTTTTTGTTTTAGGTTTTAGGGTTTAGAATTTTATGGTTTAATATTTAGTTTTAGGGTTTAGGGTTTTTGTGTATTCAAGTTTAGGGTTTTAGGTTTTAGTTTTTGGGGTTTTTGTTTTAGGTTTTAGGGTTTAGAATATTAGGGTTTAATGTTTAGTTTTAGGGTTAAAAGTGTTAGTGTATTCAAGATTAGGGTTTTAGTTTTTAGGGTTTAGGGTTTTTGTTTTAGGTTTTAGGGTGGGTTTAGAATATTAGGGTTTAATTTTTACTATTAGGGTTTTAGGGTTTTAGTGTATTCAAGTTTAGGGTTTTAGGTTTTAGTTTTTAGGGTTTTTGTTTTAGGTTTTAGGGTTTAGAATTTTAGAGTTTAATATTTAGTTTTAGGGTTTAGGGTTTTAGTGTATTAAAGATTAGGGTTTTAGTTTTTAGGGTTTAATGTTTTGTTTTTAGGATTTAGTGTTTAGAGTATTAGGATTTAGGGTTTAGTGTATTAAAGTTTAGGGTTTTAGATTTAGTTTTTTAGGGTTTAGTGTTTAGATTTTTTTTAAAATTTAAAGGTTTTGAGTTTTTCGGTTATATGCTTAGTTTTAGGGTTTAATTTTAAGGTTTTAGGTTTTAGGATTTAGAATATTATGGTTTAATGTTTAGTTTTAGGGTTTAGGGTTTTAGTGTATTCAAGATTAGAGTTTTAGTTTTTAGGGTTTAGGGTTTTTGTTTTAGGTTTTAGGGTTTAGAATATTAGGGTTTAATGTTTACTTTTAGGGTTTAGGGTTTTAGTGTATTCAAGTTTAGGGTTATAATTTTTTGGGTTTAGTGTTTGGTTTTAGGTTTTAGGGTTTAAAATTTTAGTTTTAGGGTTTAGGGTTTTAGTGTATTAAAGATTAGGGTTTTTTTAGGGTTTAGGGTTTCGTTTTTATGTTTTAGTGTTCAGAGAATTAGGATTTAGGGTTTAGTGTATTAAAGTTTAGGGTTTTAGATTTAGTTTTTAGGGTTTAGGGTTTAGGGTTTTTGTTTTCAATTTTAGGGTTTTGAGTTTTTGGGTTATATGCTTCGTTTTAGGGTTTAATTTTAGGTTTTAGGGTTTAGGGTTTTATTGTATTCAAGTTTAGTGTTTTAGATTTTAGTTTTTAGGGTTTTTGTTTTAGGTTTTAGGGTTTAGAATTTTAGAGTTTAATATTTAGTTTTAGGGTTTAGGGTTTTAGTGTATTAAAGATTAGGGTTATAGTTTTTAGGGTTTAGGTTTTTGTTTTTAGGATTTGGTGTTTAGAGTATTAGGATTTAGGGTTTAGTGTATTAAAGTTTAGGGTTTTAGATTTAGTTTTTTAGGGTTTAGTGTTTGGATTTTTTTTTAAATTTTAGGGTTTTGAGTTTTTCAGTTATATTCTTAGTTTTAGGGTTTAATTTTAAGGTTTAGGGTTTTAGGTTTTAGTTTTTAGGGTTTTTGTTTTAGGTTTTAGGGTTTAGAATATTATGGTTTAATGTTTAGTTTTAGGGTTTAGGGTTTAAGTGTATTCAAGATTAGGGTTTTAGTTTTTAGGGTTTAGGGTTTTTGTTTTAGGTTTTAGGGTTTAGAATATTAGGGTTTAATGTTTACTTTTAGGGTTTAGGGTTTTTGTGTATTCAAGTTTAGGGTTTTAGGTTTTAGTTTTTAGGGTTTTGTTTTAGGTTTTAGGGTTTAGAATATTAGGGTTTAATGTTTAGTTTTAGGGTTTAAGGTTTTAGTGTATTCAAGATTAGGGTTTTAGTTTTTAGGGTTTAGGGTTTTTGTTTTAGGTTTTAGGGTGGATTTAGAATATTAGGGTTTAATTTTAACTATTAGGGTTTTAGGGTTTTAGTGTATTCAAGTTTAGGGTTTTAGGTTTTAGTTTTTAGGGTTTTTGTTTTAGGTTTTAGGGTTTAGAATTTTAGAGTTTAATATTTAGTTTTAGGGTTTAGGGTTTTAGTGTATTAAAGATTAGGGTTTTAGTTTTTAGGGTTTAAGGTTTTGTTTTGAGGATTTAGTGTTTAGAGTATTAGGATTTAGGGTTTAGTGTATTAAAGTTTAGAGTTTTAGATTTAGTTTTTTAGGGTTTAGTGTTTAGATTTTTTTAAAAATTTTAGGGTTTTGAGTTTTTCGGTTTTATGCTTAGTTTTAGGGTTTAATTTTAAGGTTTAGGGTTTTAGGTTTTAGTTTTTAGGGTTTTTTTTAGGTTTTAGGGTTTAGAATATTAGGGTTTAATGTTTAATTTTAGGGCTTAGGGTTTTGGTGTATTCAAGATTAGGGTTTTAGTTTTTAGGGTTTAGGGTTTTTGTTTTAGGTTTTAGGGTTTAGAATATTAGGATTTAATGTTTACTTTTAGGGTTTAGGGTTTTATTGTATTCAAGTTTAGGGTTTTAGATTTTAGTTTTTAGGGTTTTTGTTTTAGGTTTTAGGGTTTAGAATTTTATGGTTTAATATTTAGTTTTAGGGTTTAGGGTTTTAGTATATTAAAGATTAGGGTTCTAGTTTTTAAGGTCTAGGGTTTTGTTTGTAGATTTCAGTGTTTAAAGTATCAGGATTTAGGGTTTAGAGTATTAAAGTTTAGGGTTTTAGATTTAGTTTTTAGGGTTTAGTGTTTAGATTTTTTTTAAAATTTTAGGGTTTTGAGTTTTTCAGTTTTATGCTTAGTTTTAGGGTTTAATTTTAAGGTTTAGGATTTTAGGTTTTAGTTTTTAGGGTTTTTTTTAGGTTTTAGGGTTTAGAATATTAGGGTTTAATGTTTAGTTTTAGGGCTTAGGGTTTTAGTGTATTAAAGATTAGGGTTTTTTTAGGGTTTAGGGTTTCGTTTTTATGTTTTAGTGTTCAGAGAATTAGGATTTAGGGTTTAGTGTATTAAAGTTTAGGGTTTTAGATTTAGTTTTTAGGGTTTAGGGTTTAGGGTTTTTGTTTTCAATTTTAGGGTTTTGAGTTTTTGGGTTATATGCTTCGTTTTAGGGTTTAATTTTAGGTTTTAGGGTTTAGGGTTTTATTGTATTCAAGTTTAGTGTTTTAGATTTTAGTTTTTAGGGTTTTTGTTTTAGGTTTTAGGGTTTAGAATTTTAGAGTTTAATATTTAGTTTTAGGGTTTAGGGTTTTAGTGTATTAAAGATTAGGGTTATAGTTTTTAGGGTTTAGGTTTTTGTTTTTAGGATTTGGTGTTTAGAGTATTAGGATTTAGGGTTTAGTGTATTAAAGTTTAGGGTTTTAGATTTAGTTTTTTAGGGTTTAGTGTTTAGATTTTTTTTAAAATTTTAGGGTTTTGAGTTTTTCAGTTATATTCTTAGTTTTAGGGTTTAATTTTAAGGTTTAGGGTTTTAGGTTTTAGTTTTTAGGGTTTTTGTTTTAGGTTTTAGGGTTTAGAATATTATGGTTTAATGTTTAGTTTTAGGGTTTAGGGTTTAAGTGTATTCAAGATTAGGGTTTTAGTTTTTAGGGTTTAGGGTTTTTGTTTTAGGTTTTAGGGTTTAGAATATTAGGGTTTAATGTTTACTTTTAGGGTTTAGGGTTTTTGTGTATTCAAGTTTAGGGTTTTAGGTTTTAGTTTTTAGGGTTTTGTTTTAGGTTTTAGGGTTTAGAATATTAGGGTTTAATGTTTAGTTTTAGGGTTTAAGGTTTTAGTGTATTCAAGATTAGGGTTTTAGTTTTTAGGGTTTAGGGTTTTTGTTTTAGGTTTTAGGGTGGATTTAGAATATTAGGGTTTAATTTTAACTATTAGGGTTTTAGGGTTTTAGTGTATTCAAGTTTAGGGTTTTAGGTTTTAGTTTTTAGGGTTTTTGTTTTAGGTTTTAGGGTTTAGAATTTTAGAGTTTAATATTTAGTTTTAGGGTTTAGGGTTTTAGTGTATTAAAGATTAGGGTTTTAGTTTTTAGGGTTTAAGGTTTTGTTTTTAGGATTTAGTGTTTAGAGTATTAGGATTTAGGGTTTAGTGTATTAAAGTTTAGAGTTTTAGATTTAGTTTTTTAGGGTTTAGTGTTTAGATTTTTTTAAAAATTTTAGGGTTTTGAGTTTTTCGGTTTTATGCTTAGTTTTAGGGTTTAATTTTAAGGTTTAGGGTTTTAGGTTTTAGTTTTTAGGGTTTTTTTTAGGTTTAAGGGTTTAGAATATTAGGGTTTAATGTTTAATTTTAGGGCTTAGGGTTTTGGTGTATTCAAGATTAGGGTTTTAGTTTTTAGGGTTTAGGGTTTTTGTTTTAGGTTTTAGGGTTTAGAATATTAGGATTTAATGTTTACTTTTAGGGTTTAGGGTTTTATTGTATTCAAGTTTAGGGTTTTAGATTTTAGTTTTTAGGGTTTTTGTTTTAGGTTTTAGGGTTTAGAATTTTATGGTTTAATATTTAGTTTTAGGGTTTAGGGTTTTAGTATATTAAAGATTAGGGTTCTAGTTTTTAAGGTCTAGGGTTTTGTTTGTAGATTTCAGTGTTTAAAGTATCAGGATGTAGGGTTTAGAGTATTAAAGTTTAGGGTTTTAGATTTAGTTTTTAGGGTTTAGTGTTTAGATTTTTTTTAAAATTTTAGGGTTTTGAGTTTTTCAGTTTTATGCTTAGTTTTAGGGTTTAATTTTAAGGTTTAGGATTTTAGGTTTTAGTTTTTAGGTTTTTTTTTAGGTTTTAGGGTTTAGAATATTAGGGTTTAATGTTTAGTTTTAGGGCTTAGGGTTTTGGTGTATTCAAGATTAGGGTTTTAGTTTTTAGGGTTTAGGGTTTTTGTTTTAGGTTTTAGGGTTTAGAATATTAGGGTTTAATGTTTACTTTTACAGTTTAGGGTTTTAGTGTATTCAAGTTTAGGGTTTTAGGTTTTAGTTTTTAGGGTTTTTGTTTTAGGTTTTAGGGTTTAGAATTTTAGAGTTTAATATTTAGTTTTAGGGTTTAGGGTTTTAGTGTATTAAAGATTAGGGTTATAGTTTTTAGGGTTTAGGGTTTTGTTTTTAGGATTTGGTGTTTAGAGTATTAGGATTTAGGGTTTAGTGTATTAAAGTTTATGGTTTTAGATTTAGTTTTTTAGGGTTTAGTGTTTAGATTTTTTTTTAAATTTTAGGGTTTTGAGTTTTTCAGTTATATTCTTAGTTTTAGGGTTTAATTTTAAGGTTTAGGGTTTTAGGTTTTAGTTTTTAGGGTTTTTGTTTTAGGTTTTAGGGTTTAGAATATTATGGTTTAATGTTTAGTTTTAGGGTTTAGGGTTTAAGTGTATTCAAGATTAGGGTTTTAGTTTTTAGGGTTTAGGGTTTTTGTTTTAGGTTTTAGGGTTTAGAATATTAGGGTTTAATGTTTACTTTTAGGGTTTAGGGTTTTTGTGTATTCATGTTTAGGGTTTTAGGTTTTAGTTTTTAGGGTTTTTGTTTTTGGTTTTAGGGTTTAGAATATTAGGGTTTAATGTTTAGTTTTAGGGTTTAAGGTTTTAGTGTATTCAAGATTAGGGTTTTAGTTTTTAGGGTTTAGGGTTTTTGTTTTAGGTTTTAGGGTGGGTTTAGAATATTAGGGTTTAATTTTTACTATTAGGGTTTTAGGGTTTTAGTGTATTCAAGTTTAGGGTTTTAGGTTTTAGTTTTTAGGGTTTTTGTTTTAGGTTTTAGGGTTTAGAATTTTAGAGTTTAATATTTAGTTTTAGGGTTTAGAGTTTTAGTGTATTAAAGATTATGGTTTTAGTTTTTAGGGTTTAAGGTTTTGTTTTTAGGATTTAGTGTTTAGAGTATTAGGATTTAGGGTTTAGTGTATTAAAGTTTAGGGTTTTAGATTTAGTTTTTTAGGGTTTAGTGTTTAGATTTTTTTTAAAATTTAAAGGTTTTGAGTTTTTCGGTTATATGATTAGTTTTAGGGTTTAATTTTAAGGTTTTAGGTTTTAGGGTTTAGAATATTATGGTTTAATGTTTAGTTTTAGGGTTTAGGGTTTTAGTGTATTCAAGATTAGAGTTTTAGTTTTTAGGGTTTAGGGTTTTTGTTTTAGGTTTTAGGGTTTAGAATATTAGGGTTTAATGTTTACTTTTAGGGTTTAGGGTTTTAGTGTATTCAAGTTTAGGGTTATAATTTTTTGGGTTTAGTGTTTGGTTTTAGGTTTTGGGGTTTAAAATTTTAGTTTTAGGTTTTAGTGTATTAAAGATTAGGGTTTTTTTAGGGTTTAGGGTTTCGTTTTTATGTTTTAGTGTTCAGAGAATTAGGATTTAGGGTTTAGTGTATTAAAGTTTAGGGTTTTAGATTTAGTTTTTAGGGTTTAGGGTTTAGGGTTTTTGTTTTCAATTTTAGGGTTTTGAGTTTTTGGGTTATATGCTTCGTTTTAGGGTTTAATTTTAGGTTTTAGGGTTTAAGGTTTTATTGTATTCAAGTTTAGGGTTTTAGATTTTAGTTTTTAGGGTTTTTGTTTTAGGTTTTAGGGTTTAGAATTTTATGGTTTAATATTTAGTTTTAGGGTTTAGGGTTTTAGTATATTAAAGATTAGGGTTCTAGTTTTTAAGGTTTAGGGTTTTGTTTTTAGATTTCACTGTTTAGAGTATCAGGATTTAGGGTTTAGAGTATTAAAGTTTAGGGTTTTAGATTTAGTTTTTAGGGTTTAGTGTTTAGATTTTTTTTTTAAATTTTAGGGTTTTGTGTTTTTCGGTTTTATGCTTAGTTTTAGGGTGTAATTTTAAGGTTTAGGGTTTTAGGTTTTAGTTTTTAGGGTTTTTTTAGGTTTTAGGGTTTAGAATATTAGGGTTTAATGTTTAGTTTTAGGGCTTGGGGTTTTGGTGTATTCAAGATTAGGGTTTTAGTTTTTAGGGTTTTTGTTTTAGGTTTTAGGGTTTAGAATATTAGGGTTTAATGTTTACTTTTAGGGTTTAGGGTTTTAGTGTATTCAAGTTTAGGGTTTTAGGTTTTAGTTTTTAGGGTTTTTGTTTTAGGTTTTAGGGTTTAGAATTTTAGAGTTTAATATTTAGTTTTAGGGTTTAGGGTTTTAGTGCATTAAAGATTAGGGTTATAGTTTTTAGGGTTTAGGGTTTTGTTTTTAGGATTTGGTGTTTAGAGTATTAGGATTTAGGGTTTAGTGTATTAAAGTTTAGGGTTTTAGAATTAGTTTTTTAGGGTTTAGTGTTTAGATTTTTTTTAAAATTTTAGGGTTATGAGTTTTTCGGTTATATGCTTAGTTTTGGGGTTTAATTTTAAGGTTTAGGGTTTTAGGTTTTAGTTTTTAGGGTTTTTGTTTTAGGTTTTAGGGTTTAGAATATTAGGGTTTAATGTTTAGTTTTAGGGTTTAGGGTTTTAGTGTATTCAAGATTAGGGTTTTAGTTTTTAGGGTTTAGGGTTTTTGTTTTAGGTTTTAGGGTTTAGAATAATAGGGTTTAATGTTTAGTTTTAGGGTTTAGGGTTTTAGTGTATTCAAGTTTAGGGTTATAATTTTTTGGGTTTAGGGTTTTGGTTTTAGGTTTTAGGGTTTAAAATTTTAGGTTTAGGGTTTAGGGTTTTATTGTATTAAAGATTATGGTTTTTGTTTTTAGGGTTTAGGGTTTCGTTTTTATGTTTTAGTGTTTAGAGAATTAGGATTTAGGGTTTAGTGTATTAAAGTTTAGGGTTTTAGATTTAGTTTTTACGGTTTAGGGTTTAGGGTTTTTGTTTTCAATTTTAGGGTTTTGAGTTTTTGGGTTATATGCTTCGTTTTAGGGTTTAATATTAGGTTTTAGGGTTTAAGGTTTTATTGTATTCAAGTTTAGGGTTTTAGGTTTTGGTTTTTAGGGTTTTTGTTTTAGGTTTTAGGGTTTAGAATTTTAGAGTTTAATATTTAGTTTTAGGGTTTAGGGTTTTAGTGTATTAAAGATTAGGGTTCTAGTTTTTAGGGATTAGGGTTTTGTTTTTAGGATTTAGTGTTTAGAGTATAAGGATTTAGGGTTTAGTGTATTAAAGTTTAGGGTTTTAGATTTAGTTTATTAGGGTTTAGTGTTTAGATTTTTTTTTTAAATTTAAAGGTTTTGAGTTTTTCGGTTATATGCTTAGTTTTAGGGTTTAATTTTAAGGTTTAGGGTTCTAGTTTTTAGGGTTTAGTGTTTTTGTTTTAGGTTTTAGGGTTTAGAATATTAGGGTTTGATGTTTACTTTTAGGGTTTAGGGTTTTAGTGTATTCAAGTTTAGGGTTTAGTGTTTTTGTTTTAGGTTTTAGGGTTTAGAATTTTATGGTTTAATATTTAGTTTTAGGGTTTAGGGTTTTAGTATATTAAAGATTAGGGTTCTAGTTTTTAAGGTTTAGGGTTTTGTTTTTAGATTTCAGTGTTTAGAGTATCAGGATTTAGGGTTTAGAGTATTAAAGTTTAGGGTTTTAGATTTAGTTTTTAGGGTTTAGTGTTTAGATTTTTTTTAATATTTTAGAGTTTTGAGTTTTTCAGTTTTATGCTTAGTTTTAGGGTTTAATTTTAGGTTTTAGGGTTTAGAATATTAGGGTTTAATGTTTAGTTTTAGGGTTTAAGGTTTTAGTGTATTCAAGATTAGGGTTCTAGTTTTTAGGGTTCAGTGTTTTTGTTTTAGGGTTTAGGGTTTAGAATATTAGGGTTTGATGTTTACTTTTAGGGTTTAGGGTTTTAGTGTATTCAAGTTTAGGGTTTTAGGTTTTAGTTTTTAGGGTTTTTGTTTTAGGTTTTAGGGTTTAGAATTTTAGGGTTTAATATTTAGTTTTAAGGTTTAGGGTTTTAGTGTATTAAAGATTAGAGTTCTAGTTTTTAGGGTTTAGGGTTTTCTTTTTATGGTTTTAGTGTTTAGAGTATTAGGATTTAGGGTTTAGTGTATTAAAGTTTAGGGTTTTAGATTTAGTTTATAGGGTTTAGTGTTTAGATATTTTTTAAAATTTTAGGGTTTTGAGTTTTTCGGTTATATGCTTAGTTTTAGGGTTTAATTTTAAGGTTTAGAGTTTTAGGTTTTAGTTTTTAGGGATTTATTTAGGTTTTAGGGTTTAGAATATTAGGGTTTAATGTTTAGTTTTAGGGTTTAGGGTTTTAGTGTATTCAAGATTAGGGTTTTAGTTTTTAGGGTTTAGGGTTTTTGTTTTAGGTTTTAGGGTTTAGAATATTAGGGTTTAATGTTTACTTTTAGGGTTTAGGGTTTTAGTGTATTAAAGATTAGGGTTTTTTTTAGGGTTTAGGGTTTCGTTTTTATGTTTTAGTGTTTAGAGAATTAGGATTTAGGGTTTAGTGTATTAAAGTTTAGGGTTTAAGATTTAGTTTTTAGGGTTTAGGGTTTAGGGTTTTTGTTTTCAATTTTAGGGTTTAGAGTTTTTGGGTTATATGCTTCGTTTTTAGGGTTTAATTTTAGGTTTTAGGGTTTAGGGTTTTATTGTATTCAAGTTTAAGGTTTTAGGTTTTTGTTTTTAGGGTTTTTTTTTAGGTTTTAGGGTTTAGGAATATTAGGGTTTAATATTTAGTTTTAGGGTTTAGGGTTTTGTTTTAGGTTTTAGTGTTTAAAGTATTAGGATTTAGGGTTTAGTGTATTAAAGTTTAGGGTTTTAGATTTAGTTTTTAGGGTTAAGTGTTTAGATTTTTTTTTAAATTTTAGGGTTTTGAGTTTTTCGGTTATATGCTTAGTTTTAGGGTTTAATTTTAAGATTTAGTATTTTAGGTTTTAGTTTTTAGGGTTTTTCTTTTTTGTTTTAGGGTTTAGAATATTAGGGTTTAATGTTTACTTTTATGGTTTAGGGTTTTAGTGTATTCAAGTTTAGGGTTATAATTTTTTGGGTTTAGGGTTTGGTTTTAGGTTTTAGGTTTTAAAATTTTAGTTTTAGGGTTTAGGGTTTTAGTGTATTAAAGATTAGGGTTCTAGTTTTTAGGGTTTAGGGTTTTGTTTTTAGGATTTAGTGTTTAGAGTATTAGGATTTATGGTTTAGTGTATTAATGTTTAGGGTTTTAGATTTAGTTTTTTAGGGTTTAGTGTTTAGATTTTTTTTAAAATTTAACGGTTTTGAGTTTTTCGGTTATATGCTTAGTTTTAGGGTTTAATTTTAAAGTTTAAGGTTTTAGGTTTTAGTTTTTAGGGTTTTTGTTTTAGGTTTTAGGGTTTAGAATATTAGGGTTTAATGTTTAGTTTTAGGGTTTAAGGTTTTAGTGTATTCAAGATTAGGGTTTTAGTTTTTAGGGTTTAGGGTTTTTGTTTTAGGTTTTAGGGTTTAGAATATTAGGGTTTAATGTTTACTTTTAAGGTTTAGGGTTTTATTGTATTCAAGTTTAGGGTTTTAGATTTTAGTTTTTAGGGTTTTTGTTTTAGGTTTTAGGGTTTAGAATTTTATGGTTTAATATTTAGTTTTAGGGTTTAGGGTTTTAGTATATTAAAGATTAGGGTTCTAGTTTTTAAGGTTTAGGGTTTTGTTTTTAGATTTCAGTGTTTAGAGTATTAGGATTTAGTGTTTAGAGTATTAAAGTTTAGGGTTTTAGATTTAGTTTTTAGGGTTTAGTGTTTAGATTTTTTTTAAAATTTTAGGGTTTTGAGTTTTTCAGTTTTATGCTTAGTTTTAGGGTTTAATTTTAAGGTTTAGGGTTTTAGGTTTTAGTTTTTAGGGTTTTTTTTTAGGTTTTAGGGTTTAGAATATTAGGGTTTAATGTTTAGTTTTAGGGCTTAGGGTTTTGGTGTATTCAAGATTAGGGTTTTAGTTTTTAGGGTTTAGGGTTTTTGTTTTAGGTTTTAGGGTTTAGAATATTAGGGTTTAATGTTTACTTTTAGGGTTTCGGGTTTTAGTGTATTCATGTTTAGGGTTTTAGGTTTTAGTTTTTAGGGTTTTTGTTTTAGGTTTTAGGGTTTATAATTTTAGAGTTTAATATTTAGTTTTAGGGTTTAGGGTTTTAGTGTATTAAAGATTAGGGTTATAGTTTTTAGGGTTTAGGGTTTTGTTTTTAGGATTTGGTGTTTAGAGTATAAGGATTTAGGGTTTAGTGTATTAAAGTTTAGGGTTTTAGATTTAGTTTATTAGGGTTTAGTGTTTAGATTTTTTTTTAAAATTTAAAGGTTTTGAGTTTTTCGGTTATATGCTTAGTTTTAGGGTTTAATTTTAAGGTTTAGGGTTTTAGGTTTTAGTTTTTAGGGATTTTTTTAGGTTTTAGGGTTTAGAATATTAGGGTTTAATGTTTAGTTTTAGGGTTTAAGGTTTTATTGTATTCAAGATTAGGGTTCTAGTTTTTAGGGTTTAGTGTTTTTGTTTTAGGTTTTAGGGTTTAGAATATTAGGGTTTGATGTTTACTTTTAGGGTTTAGGGTTTTAGTGTATTCAAGTTTAGGGTTTAGTGTTTTTGTTTTAGGTTTTAGGGTTTAGAATTTTATGGTTTAATATTTAGTTTTAGGGTTTAGGGTTTTTGTGTATTCAAGTTTAGGGTTTTAGGTTTTAGTTTTTAGGGTTTTTGTTTTAGGTTTTAGGGTTTAGAATATTAGGGTTTAATGTTTAGTTTTAGGGTTAAAGGTGTTAGTGTATTCAAGATTAGGGTTTTAGTTTTTAGGGTTTAGGGTTTTTGTTTTAGGTTTTAGGGTGGGTTTAGAATATTAGGGTTTAAGTTTTACTATTAGGGTTTTAGGGTTTTAGTGTATTCAAGTTTAGGGTTTTAGGTTTTAGTTTTTAGGGTTTTTGTTTTAGGTTTTAGGGTTTAGAATTTTAGAGTTTAATATTTAGTTTTAGGGTTTAGGGTTTTAGTGTATTAAAGATTAGGGTTTTAGTTTTTAGGGTTTAATGTTTTGTTTTTAGGATTTAGTGTTTAGAGTATTAGGATTTAGGGTTTAGTGTATTAAAGTTTAGGGTTTTAGATTTAGTTTTTTAGGGTTTAGTGTTTAGATTTTTTTTAAAATTTAAAGGTTTTGAGTTTTTCGGTTATATGCTTAGTTTTAGGGTTTAATTTTAAGGTTTTAGGTTTTAGGATTTAGAATATTATGGTTTAATGTTTAGTTTTAGGGTTTAGGGTTTTAGTGTATTCAAGATTAGAGTTTTAGTTTTTAGGGTTTAGGGTTTTTGTTTTAGGTTTTAGGGTTTAGAATATTAGGGTTTAATGTTTACTTTTAGGGTTTAGGGTTTTAGTGTATTCAAGTTTAGGGTTATAATTTTTTGGGTTTAGTGTTTGGTTTTAGGTTTTAGGGTTTAAAATTTTAGTTTTAGGGTTTAGGGTTTTAGTGTATTAAAGATTAGGGTTTTTTTAGGGTTTAGGGTTTCGTTTTTATGTTTTAGTGTTCAGAGAATTAGGATTTAGGGTTTAGTGTATTAAAGTTTAGGGTTTTAGATTTAGTTTTTAGGGTTTAGGGTTTAGGGTTTTTGTTTTCAATTTTAGGGTTTTGAGTTTTTGGGTTATATGCTTCGTTTTAGGGTTTAATTTTAGGTTTTAGGGTTTAAGGTTTTATTGTATTCAAGTTTAGGGTTTTAGATTTTAGTTTTTAGGGTTTTTGTTTTAGGTTTTAGGGTTTAGAATTTTATGGTTTAATATTTAGTTTTAGGGTTTAGGGTTTTAGTATATTAAAGATTAGGGTTCTAGTTTTTAAGATTTAGGGTTTTGTTTTTAGATTTCAGTGTTTAGAGTATCAGGATTTAGGGTTTAGAGTATTAAAGTTTAGGGTTTTAGATTTAGTTTTTAGGGTTTAGTGTTTAGATTTTTTTTTTAAATTTTAGGGTTTTGTGTTTTTCGGTTTTATGCTTAGTTTTAGGGTTTAATTTTAAGGTTTAGGGTTTTAGGTTTTAGTTTTTAGGGTTTTTTTAGGTTTTAGGGTTTAGAATATTAGGGTTTAATGTTTAGTTTTAGGGCTTAGGGTTTTGGTGTATTCAAGATTAGGGTTTTAGTTTTTAGGGTTTAGGGTTTTTGTTTTAGGTTTTAGGGTTTGGAATATTAGGGTTTAATGTTTACTTTTAGGGTTTAGGGTTTTAGTGTATTCAAGTTTAGGGTTTTAGGTTTTAGTTTTTAGGGTTTTTGTTTTAGGTTTTAGGGTTTAGAATTTTAGAGTTTAATATTTAGTTTTAGGGTTTAGGGTTTTAGTGCATTAAAGATTAGGGTTATAGTTTTTAGGGTTTAGGGTTTTGTTTTTAGGATTTGGTGTTTAAAGTATCAGGATTTAGGGTTTAGAGTATTAAAGTTTAGGGTTTTAGATTTAGTTTTTAGGGTTTAGTGTTTAGATTTTTTTTAATATTTTAGAGTTTTGAGTTTTTCAGTTTTATGCTTAGTTTTAGGGTTTAATTTTAGGTTTTAGGGTTTAGAATATTAGGGTTTAATGTTTAGTTTTAGGGTTTAAGGTTTTAGTGTATTCAAGATTAGGGTTCTAGTTTTTAGGGTTCAGTGTTTTTGTTTTAGGGTTTAGGGTTTAGAATATTAGGGTTTGATGTTTACTTTTAGGGTTTAGGGTTTTAGTGTATTCAAGTTTAGGGTTTTAGGTTTTAGTTTTTAGGGTTTTTGTTTTAGGTTTTAGGGTTTAGAATTTTAGGGTTTAATATTTAGTTTTAAGGTTTAGGGTTTTAGTGTATTAAAGATTAGAGTTCTAGTTTTTAGGGTTTAGGGTTTTCTTTTTATGGTTTTAGTGTTTAGAGTATTAGGATTTAGGGTTTAGTGTATTAAAGTTTAGGGTTTTAGATTTAGTTTATAGGGTTTAGTGTTTAGATATTTTTTAAAATTTTAGGGTTTTGAGTTTTTCGGTTATATGCTTAGTTTTAGGGTTTAATTTTAAGGTTTAGAGTTTTAGGTTTTAGTTTTTAGGGATTTATTTAGGTTTTAGGGTTTAGAATATTAGGGTTTAATGTTTAGTTTTAGGGTTTAGGGTTTTAGTGTATTCAAGATTAGGGTTTTAGTTTTTAGGGTTTAGGGTTTTTGTTTTAGGTTTTAGGGTTTAGAATATTAGGGTTTAATGTTTACTTTTAGGGTTTAGGGTTTTAGTGTATTAAAGATTAGGGTTTTTTTTAGGGTTTAGGGTTTCGTTTTTATGTTTTAGTGTTTAGAGAATTAGGATTTAGGGTTTAGTGTATTAAAGTTTAGGGTTTAAGATTTAGTTTTTAGGGTTTAGGGTTTAGGGTTTTTGTTTTCAATTTTAGGGTTTAGAGTTTTTGGGTTATATGCTTCGTTTTTAGGGTTTAATTTTAGGTTTTAGGGTTTAGGGTTTTATTGTATTCAAGTTTAAGGTTTTAGGTTTTTGTTTTTAGGGTTTTTTTTTAGGTTTTAGGGTTTAGGAATATTAGGGTTTAATATTTAGTTTTAGGGTTTAGGGTTTTGTTTTAGGTTTTAGTGTTTAAAGTATTAGGATTTAGGGTTTAGTGTATTAAAGTTTAGGGTTTTAGATTTAGTTTTTAGGGTTAAGTGTTTAGATTTTTTTTTAAATTTTAGGGTTTTGAGTTTTTCGGTTATATGCTTAGTTTTAGGGTTTAATTTTAAGATTTAGTATTTTAGGTTTTAGTTTTTAGGGTTTTTCTTTTTTGTTTTAGGGTTTAGAATATTAGGGTTTAATGTTTACTTTTATGGTTTAGGGTTTTAGTGTATTCAAGTTTAGGGTTATAATTTTTTGGGTTTAGGGTTTGGTTTTAGGTTTTAGGTTTTAAAATTTTAGTTTTAGGGTTTAGGGTTTTAGTGTATTAAAGATTAGGGTTCTAGTTTTTAGGGTTTAGGGTTTTGTTTTTAGGATTTAGTGTTTAGAGTATTAGGATTTATGGTTTAGTGTATTAATGTTTAGGGTTTTAGATTTAGTTTTTTAGGGTTTAGTGTTTAGATTTTTTTTAAAATTTAACGGTTTTGAGTTTTTCGGTTATATGCTTAGTTTTAGGGTTTAATTTTAAAGTTTAAGGTTTTAGGTTTTAGTTTTTAGGGTTTTTGTTTTAGGTTTTAGGGTTTAGAATATTAGGGTTTAATGTTTAGTTTTAGGGTTTAAGGTTTTAGTGTATTCAAGATTAGGGTTTTAGTTTTTAGGGTTTAGGGTTTTTGTTTTAGGTTTTAGGGTTTAGAATATTAGGGTTTAATGTTTACTTTTAAGGTTTAGGGTTTTATTGTATTCAAGTTTAGGGTTTTAGATTTTAGTTTTTAGGGTTTTTGTTTTAGGTTTTAGGGTTTAGAATTTTATGGTTTAATATTTAGTTTTAGGGTTTAGGGTTTTAGTATATTAAAGATTAGGGTTCTAGTTTTTAAGGTTTAGGGTTTTGTTTTTAGATTTCAGTGTTTAGAGTATTAGGATTTAGTGTTTAGAGTATTAAAGTTTAGGGTTTTAGATTTAGTTTTTAGGGTTTAGTGTTTAGATTTTTTTTAAAATTTTAGGGTTTTGAGTTTTTCAGTTTTATGCTTAGTTTTAGGGTTTAATTTTAAGGTTTAGGGTTTTAGGTTTTAGTTTTTAGGTTTTTTTTTTAGGTTTTAGGGTTTAGAATATTAGGGTTTAATGTTTAGTTTTAGGGCTTAGGGTTTTGGTGTATTCAAGATTAGGGTTTTAGTTTTTAGGGTTTAGGGTTTTTGTTTTAGGTTTTAGGGTTTAGAATATTAGGGTTTAATGTTTACTTTTAGGGTTTAGGGTTTTAGTGTATTCATGTTTAGGGTTTTAGGTTTTAGTTTTTAGGGTTTTTGTTTTAGGTTTTAGGGTTTATAATTTTAGAGTTTAATATTTAGTTTTAGGGTTTAGGGTTTTAGTGTATTAAAGATTAGGGTTATAGTTTTTAGGGTTTAGGGTTTTGTTTTTAGGATTTGGTGTTTAGAGTATAAGGATTTAGGGTTTAGTGTATTAAAGTTTAGGGTTTTAGATTTAGTTTATTAGGGTTTAGTGTTTAGATTTTTTTTTAAAATTTAAAGGTTTTGAGTTTTTCGGTTATATGCTTAGTTTTAGGGTTTAATTTTAAGGTTTAGGGTTTTAGGTTTTAGTTTTTAGGGATTTTTTTAGGTTTTAGGGTTTAGAATATTAGGGTTTAATGTTTAGTTTTAGGGTTTAAGGTTTTATTGTATTCAAGATTAGGGTTCTAGTTTTTAGGGTTTAGTGTTTTTGTTTTAGGTTTTAGGGTTTAGAATATTAGGGTTTGATGTTTACTTTTAGGGTTTAGGGTTTTAGTGTATTCAAGTTTAGGGTTTAGTGTTTTTGTTTTAGGTTTTAGGGTTTAGAATTTTATGGTTTAATATTTAGTTTTAGGGTTTAGGGTTTTTGTGTATTCAAGTTTAGGGTTTTAGGTTTTAGTTTTTAGGGTTTTTGTTTTAGGTTTTAGGGTTTAGAATATTAGGGTTTAATGTTTAGTTTTAGGGTTAAAGGTGTTAGTGTATTCAAGATTAGGGTTTTAGTTTTTAGGGTTTAGGGTTTTTGTTTTAGGTTTTAGGGTGGGTTTAGAATATTAGGGTTTAAGTTTTACTATTAGGGTTTTAGGGTTTTAGTGTATTCAAGTTTAGGGTTTTAGGTTTTAGTTTTTAGGGTTTTTGTTTTAGGTTTTAGGGTTTAGAATTTTAGAGTTTAATATTTAGTTTTAGGGTTTAGGGTTTTAGTGTATTAAAGATTAGGGTTTTAGTTTTTAGGGTTTAATGTTTTGTTTTTAGGATTTAGTGTTTAGAGTATTAGGATTTAGGGTTTAGTGTATTAAAGTTTAGGGTTTTAGATTTAGTTTTTTAGGGTTTAGTGTTTAGATTTTTTTTAAAATTTAAAGGTTTTGAGTTTTTCGGTTATATGCTTAGTTTTAGGGTTTAATTTTAAGGTTTTAGGTTTTAGGATTTAGAATATTATGGTTTAATGTTTAGTTTTAGGGTTTAGGGTTTTAGTGTATTCAAGATTAGAGTTTTAGTTTTTAGGGTTTAGGGTTTTTGTTTTAGGTTTTAGGGTTTAGAATATTAGGGTTTAATGTTTACTTTTAGGGTTTAGGGTTTTAGTGTATTCAAGTTTAGGGTTATAATTTTTTGGGTTTAGTGTTTGGTTTTAGGTTTTAGGGTTTAAAATTTTAGTTTTAGGGTTTAGGGTTTTAGTGTATTAAAGATTAGGGTTTTTTTAGGGTTTAGGGTTTCGTTTTTATGTTTTAGTGTTCAGAGAATTAGGATTTAGGGTTTAGTGTATTAAAGTTTAGGGTTTTAGATTTAGTTTTTAGGGTTTAGGGTTTAGGGTTTTTGTTTTCAATTTTAGGGTTTTGAGTTTTTGGGTTATATGCTTCGTTTTAGGGTTTAATTTTAGGTTTTAGGGTTTAAGGTTTTATTGTATTCAAGTTTAGGGTTTTAGATTTTAGTTTTTAGGGTTTTTGTTTTAGGTTTTAGGGTTTAGAATTTTATGGTTTAATATTTAGTTTTAGGGTTTAGGGTTTTAGTATATTAAAGATTAGGGTTCTAGTTTTTAAGGTTTAGGGTTTTGTTTTTAGATTTCAGTGTTTAGAGTATCAGGATTTAGGGTTTAGAGTATTAAAGTTTAGGGTTTTAGATTTAGTTTTTAGGGTTTAGTGTTTAGATTTTTTTTTTAAATTTTAGGGTTTTGTGTTTTTCGGTTTTATGCTTAGTTTTAGGGTTTAATTTTAAGGTTTAGGGTTTTAGGTTTTAGTTTTTAGGGTTTTTTTAGGTTTTAGGGTTTAGAATATTAGGGTTTAATGTTTAGTTTTAGGGCTTAGGGTTTTGGTGTATTCAAGATTAGGGTTTTAGTTTTTAGGGTTTAGGGTTTTTGTTTTAGGTTTTAGGGTTTGGAATATTAGGGTTTAATGTTTACTTTTAGGGTTTAGGGTTTTAGTGTATTCAAGTTTAGGGTTTTAGGTTTTAGTTTTTAGGGTTTTTGTTTTAGGTTTTAGGGTTTAGAATTTTAGAGTTTAATATTTAGTTTTAGGGTTTAGGGTTTTAGTGCATTAAAGATTAGGGTTATAGTTTTTAGGGTTTAGGGTTTTGTTTTTAGGATTTGGTGTTTAAAGTATCAGGATTTAGGGTTTAGAGTATTAAAGTTTAGGGTTTTAGATTTAGTTTTTAGGGTTTAGTGTTTAGATTTTTTTTAAAATTTTAGGGTTTTGAGTTTTTCAGTTATATTCTTAGTTTTAGGGTTTAATTTTAAGGTTTAGGGTTTTAGGTTTTAGTTTTTAGGGTTTTTGTTTTAGGTTTTAGGGTTTAGAATATTATGGTTTAATGTTTAGTTTTAGGGTTTAGGGTTTAAGTGTATTCAAGATTAGGGTTTTAGTTTTTAGGGTTTAGGGTTTTTGTTTTAGGTTTTAGGGTTTAGAATATTAGGGTTTAATGTTTACTTTTAGGGTTTAGGGTTTTTGTGTATTCAAGTTTAGGGTTTTAGGTTTTAGTTTTTAGGGTTTTGTTTTAGGTTTTAGGGTTTAGAATATTAGGGTTTAATGTTTAGTTTTAGAGTTTAAGGTTTTAGTGTATTCAAGATTAGGGTTTTAGTTTTTAGGGTTTAGGGTTTTTGTTTTAGGTTTTAGGGTGGGTTTAGAATATTAGGGTTTAATTTTTACTATTAGGGTTTTAGGGTTTTAGTGTATTCAAGTTTAGGGTTTTAGGTTTTAGTTTTTAGGGTTTTTGTTTTAGGTTTTAGGGTTTAGAATTTTAGAGTTTAATATTTAGTTTTAGGGTTTAGAGTTTTAGTGTATTAAAGATTATGGTTTTAGTTTTTAGGGTTTAAGGTTTTGTTTTTAGGATTTAGTGTTTAGAGTATTAGGATTTAGGGTTTAGTGTATTAAAGTTTAGGGTTTTAGATTTAGTTTTTTAGGGTTTAGTGTTTAGATTTTTTTTAAAATTTAAAGGTTTTGACTTTTTCGGTTATATGATTAGTTTTAGGGTTTAATTTTAAGGTTTTAGGTTTTAGGGTTTAGAATATTATGGTTTAATGTTTAGTTTTAGGGTTTAGGGTTTTAGTGTATTCAAGATTAGAGTTTTAGTTTTTAGGGTTTAGGGTTTTTGTTTTAGGTTTTAGGGTTTAGAATATTAGGGTTTAATGTTTACTTTTAGGGTTTAGGGTTTTAGTGTATTCAAGTTTAGGGTTATAATTTTTTGGGTTTAGTGTTTGGTTTTAGGTTTTGGGGTTTAAAATTTTAGTTTTAGGGTTTAGGGTTTTAGTGTATTAAAGATTAGGGTTTTTTTAGGGTTTAGGGTTTCGTTTTTATGTTTTAGTGTTCAGAGAATTAGGATTTAGGGTTTAGTGTATTAAAGTTTAGGGTTTTAGATTTAGTTTTTAGGGTTTAAGGTTTAGGGTTTTTGTTTTCAATTTTAGGGTTTTGAGTTTTTGGGTTATATGCTTCGTTTTAGGGTTTAATTTTAGGTTTTAGGGTTTAAGGTTTTATTGTATTCAAGTTTAGGGTTTTAGATTTTAGTTTTTAGGGTTTTTGTTTTAGGTTTTAGGGTTTAGAATTTTATGGTTTAATATTTAGTTTTAGGGTTTAGGGTTTTAGTATATTAAAGATTAGGGTTCTAGTTTTTAAGGTTTAGGGTTTTGTTTTTAGATTTCAGTGTTTAGAGTATCAGGATTTAGGGTTTAGAGTATTAAAGTTTAGGGTTTTAGATTTAGTTTTTAGGGTTTAGTGTTTAGATTTTTTTTTTAAATTTTAGGGTTTTGTGTTTTTCGGTTTTATGCTTAGTTTTAGGGTTTAATTTTAAGGTTTAGGGTTTTAGGTTTTAGTTTTTAGGGTTTTTTTAGGTTTTAGGGTTTAGAATATTAGGGTTTAATGTTTAGTTTTAGGGCTTAGGGTTTTGGTGTATTCAAGATTAGGGTTTTAGTTTTTAGGGTTTAGGGTTTTTGTTTTAGGTTTTAGGGTTTGGAATATTAGGGTTTAATGTTTACTTTTAGGGTTTAGGGTTTTAGTGTATTCAAGTTTAGGGTTTTAGGTTTTAGTTTTTAGGGTTTTTGTTTTAGGTTTTAGGGTTTAGAATTTTAGAGTTTAATATTTAGTTTTAGGGTTTAGGGTTTTAGTGCATTAAAGATTAGGGTTATAGTTTTTAGGGTTTAGGGTTTTGTTTTTAGGATTTGGTGTTTAAAGTATCAGGATTTAGGGTTTAGAGTATTAAAGTTTAGGGTTTTAGATTTAGTTTTTAGGGTTTAGTGTTTAGATTTTTTTTAAAATTTTAGGGTTTTGAGTTTTTCAGTTTTATGCTTAGTTTTAGGGTTTAATTTTAAGGTTTAGGATTTTAGGTTTTAGTTTTTAGGGTTTTTTTTAGGTTTTAGGGTTTAGAATATTAGGGTTTAATGTTTAGTTTTAGGGCTTAGGGTTTTGGTGTATTCAAGATTAGGGTTTTAGTTTTTAGGGTTTAGGGTTTTTGTTTTAGGTTTTAGGGTTTAGAATATTAGGGTTTAATGTTTACTTTTACGGTTTAGGGTTTTAGTGTATTCAAGTTTAGGGTTTTAGGTTTTAGTTTTTAGGGTTTTTGTTTTAGGTTTTAGGGTTTAGAATTTTAGAGTTTAATATTTAGTTTTAGGGTTTAGGGTTTTAGTGTATTAAAGATTAGGGTTATAGTTTTTAGGGTTTAGGGTTTTGTTTTTAGGATTTGGTGTTTAGAGTATTAGGATTTAGGGTTTAGTGTATTAAAGTTTAGGGTTTTAGATTTAGTTTTTTAGGGTTTAGTGTTTAGATTTTTTTTTAAATTTTAGGGTTTTGAGTTTTTCAGTTATATTCTTAGGTTTAGGGTTTAATTTTAAGGTTTAGGGTTTTAGGTTTTAGTTTTTAGGGTTTTTGTTTTAGGTTTTAGGGTTTAGAATATTATGGTTTAATGTTTAGTTTTAGGGTTTAGGGTTTAAGTGTATTCAAGATTAGGGTTTTAGTTTTTAGGGTTTAGGGTTTTTGTTTTAGGTTTTAGGGTTTAGAATATTAGGGTTTAATGTTTACTTTTAGGGTTTAGGGTTTTTGTGTATTCATGTTTAGGGTTTTAGGTTTTAGTTTTTAGGGTTTTTGTTTTTGGTTTTAGGGTTTAGAATATTAGGGTTTAATGTTTAGTTTTAGGGTTTAAGGTTTTAGTGTATTCAAGATTAGGGTTTTAGTTTTTAGGGATTAGGGTTTTTGTTTTAGGTTTTAGGGTGGGTTTAGAATATTAGGGTTTAATTTTTACTATTAGGGTTTTAGGGTTTTAGTGTAACATCCCATTTTTCATAACATAAACTAAAGAGGATTTTCTTACCTTTCAAAATAAATTTTAGTGTTTAAAATAAACAAATGTCAAAACGACTTTTCAAAATAAAATCTTTAACTAAAATAATAACCCTCAATAGTCAAATTTAAATAAAATACTAAAGTGCGAAGTTTCAAAAGCGGAAAGCATAAAAGAAAATAATGTCTTTGAAATAAACGCTGCTACTACTATCGCCGTCACATCCCCGTCTCGCTCCGATTTCGCTTAACCTGAAAAGATGGGGTTTTAAAAAAGGGGTGAGTTATCAACAACTCAGTAGGGATAACAGTTCATATAACTATACGATACAGTGTTCACCGGATGGTTCATAACTCAGACCATCTTGAACTTGATAGACGGTGGGATAAACCCAAGGACATGAATTTCCGAACGATTAAACGTTCCCGTCACATGACTTGCTTGAATACCGTGAACACGTCACTCGTCTACGTGAACACGGCCATGAATTTCGTCGCGCGACTAATATGTGCACATAACATGAATAGATCGTACATCACAAACCACCACGCAGTTTATCCACGTACCATAAATATTATGAACTGTATTTAAAAAGGTTTTAGAATATCCCTACCTTGAAAACGACGAATGACAATGATGCTTGAATGAATGCTCGTGCATATCCTAATCCTCAATATCCTTGTTAACTATACATATGTCAATTAAAGCCTTAATAAGTAACTGACTCACCAATTAAGAACAAAATGTGGCACGAAATTCATCTATGTATTTAAATTCAAGCGAGAGGGGGTAAACAGATTTCAGATTTGTCAATCAAATACAAGAAATAACATCAGACAAGTAGGCATGTCACCGTGTCAAATAAATAGATCACTTATAACCCCCTAAAGCACTCACTTTGTTGCTATCAGAAATTCAATCACCCCATTCCAACAATAAACAATTAAAAGTATAATCCAATTAAAACAATAGTAAATAAATCAACTTGAAACCCACTCTCAGTTATAATTAGTCAACACATTGACAACCAATGTCATTCTTTTCAAACATCAGAACCGATCCCAACAAAAGAAAGAAACCAACCCGTGATGATTAACAATTTCGAAACCCACTTTCACATTGAGACTTTGTTTACAAATAAACTAGGAATAATGGTATTGAATATCAAAAGAAATTGGTTTACAGGAGGTTGCATGTAATATATAAAGTGGTTTGTGGGGATTACCAATTCATGAAATGCATCAGCTACTCGACTCTTTGAAAATTAATTACTAAGGTGTAAAGAATAGATTGTAATCACAATAATTTCACATAAGGGGCAAGGGAAATTAAACACTGAAGGAGCATCTCTATCTATGGGTGAACAGCCGAGAAGGGGTTATGGAATAGGGATAAATCGAGAAGAAAATAAAATAGCTATAAACTGTTACCTATGTTGCTTTCGCGGAGAAGGTGAAAGTAAGGAGGGCACGAAATCTGAACTTCAATCCACAATATGAACTCACACGGTTGCAGCTAATAAATATACAAGAAAAGGATCTAGGTCCGTGTATATATATATACATAGGGTTTCTAGGATATTGCTATGTGGAATATTATGCACAAAGGGTTTAATAATACGCATCGGGCCTAAAAGAGTGTAATGGGCCCCATAAACATGAACTTAATGACTCAAATACTTGTAAGCCCAACAATATAACTACATCCAATATTCAACTGCTCCAATAAACTAACAGTTAAGTAAACATGTTTAGAGAATTATTTCATACGAAAATATTAATTAGACCGAAATTACTTAAATAATTAATTTAGATTTTTCGGTCGTTACAACCTACCCTTCTTATAAAAATTTCGTCCTCGAAATTCGTTACGTACCTCTTTCATAAAATTCAGGGTAAGTAATTATTATCTTAAGTTCTAAAAGCCACAATTAACAAAATATTTGCAAAGAAATAATTATACACATCATGAAAGTCATTTATTGTGCAAATAACCTCTTCGTAAACATATGCGCACAATTGGACATTATAATCATGAGCTTGACTTTAAACATGAGCTTGAACTTGAACTTGAACTTGACATAAACACATGCAATGTACTTGTGAAATCATGATCTTGAAAACTATGAACTTGAGTATGCCTCTTACTTGAAAATCATGAAATGACATGCAATTTACTTGAAAAAATAATGAAACTAGACATGCATCCTAAAAAAAAAACATGAACTTGATATGCATTGTACTTGAAACTCATGAATGTAATACGCATGCGACCTCCACATCATGAAACTAGACATGCAACTTAAACGAAATATCATGAATGTAGAATGCACTTACTTGCGAAGTCGGCGCGAGCGGCAGAGGTGGACGATAGTAGCAAATTTTTTTAAACTATTTTCGGTCCGTAAAGAGAACCGTAATGCTCTGATACCAAGTTGTAACATCCCATTTTTCATAACATAAACTAAAGAGGATTTTCTTACCTTTCAAAATAAATTTTAGTGTTTAAAATAAACAAATGTCAAAACGACTTTTCAAAATAAAATCTTTAACTAAAATAATAACCCTCAATAGTCAAATTTAAATAAAATACTAAAGTGCGAAGTTTCAAAAGCGGAAAGCATAAAAGAAAATAATGTCTTTGAAATAAACGCTGCTACTACTATCGCCGTCACATCCCCGTCTCGCTCCGATTTCGCTTAACCTGAAAAGATGGGGTTTTAAAAAAGGGGTGAGTTATCAACAACTCAGTAGGGATAACAGTTCATATAACTATACGATACAGTGTTCACCGGATGGTTCATAACTCAGACCATCTTGAACTTGATAGACGGTGGGATAAACCCAAGGACATGAATTTCCGAACGATTAAACGTTCCCGTCACATGACTTGCTTGAATACCGTGAACACGTCACTCGTCTACGTGAACACGGCCATGAATTTCGTCGCGCGACTAATATGTGCACATAACATGAATAGATCGTACATCACAAACCACCACGCAGTTTATCCACGTACCATAAATATTATGAACTGTATTTAAAAAGGTTTTAGAATATCCCTACCTTGAAAACGACGAATGACAATGATGCTTGAATGAATGCTCGTGCATATCCTAATCCTCAATATCCTTGTTAACTATACATATGTCAATTAAAGCCTTAATAAGTAACTGACTCACCAATTAAGAACAAAATGTGGCACGAAATTCATCTATGTATTTAAATTCAAGCGAGAGGGGGTAAACAGATTTCAGATTTGTCAATCAAATACAAGAAATAACATCAGACAAGTAGGCATGTCACCGTGTCAAATAAATAGATCACTTATAACCCCCTAAAGCACTCACTTTGTTGCTATCAGAAATTCAATCACCCCATTCCAACAATAAACAATTAAAAGTATAATCCAATTAAAACAATAGTAAATAAATCAACTTGAAACCCACTCTCAGTTATAATTAGTCAACACATTGACAACCAATGTCATTCTTTTCAAACATCAGAACCGATCCCAACAAAAGAAAGAAACCAACCCGTGATGATTAACAATTTCGAAACCCACTTTCACATTGAGACTTTGTTTACAAATAAACTAGGAATAATGGTATTGAATATCAAAAGAAATTGGTTTACAGGAGGTTGCATGTAATATATAAAGTGGTTTGTGGGGATTACCAATTCATGAAATGCATCAGCTACTCGACTCTTTGAAAATTAATTACTAAGGTGTAAAGAATAGATTGTAATCACAATAATTTCACATAAGGGGCAAGGGAAATTAAACACTGAAGGAGCATCTCTATCTATGGGTGAACAGCCGAGAAGGGGTTATGGAATAGGGATAAATCGAGAAGAAAATAAAATAGCTATAAACTGTTACCTATGTTGCTTTCGCGGAGAAGGTGAAAGTAAGGAGGGCACGAAATCTGAACTTCAATCCACAATATGAACTCACACGGTTGCAGCTAATAAATATACAAGAAAAGGATCTAGGTCCGTGTATATATATATACATAGGGTTTCTAGGATATTGCTATGTGGAATATTATGCACAAAGGGTTTAATAATACGCATCGGGCCTAAAAGAGTGTAATGGGCCCCATAAACATGAACTTAATGACTCAAATACTTGTAAGCCCAACAATATAACTACATCCAATATTCAACTGCTCCAATAAACTAACAGTTAAGTAAACATGTTTAGAGAATTATTTCATACGAAAATATTAATTAGACCGAAATTACTTAAATAATTAATTTAGATTTTTCGGTCGTTACATTTAGTGTATTCAAGTTTAGGGTTTTAGGTTTTAGTTTTTAGGGTTTTTGTTTTAGGTTTTAGGGTTTAGAATTTTAGAGTTTAATATTTAGTTTTAGGGTTTAGAGTTTTAGTGTATTAAAGATTATGGTTTTAGTTTTTAGGGTTTAAGGTTTTGTTTTTAGGATTTAGTGTTTAGAGTATTAGGATTTAGGGTTTAGTGTATTAAAGTTTAGGGTTTTAGATTTAGTTTTTTAGGGTTTAGTGTTTAGATTTTTTTTAAAATTTAAAGGTTTTGACTTTTTCGGTTATATGATTAGTTTTAGGGTTTAATTTTAAGGTTTTAGGTTTTAGGGTTTAGAATATTATGGTTTAATGTTTAGTTTTAGGGTTTAGGGTTTTAGTGTATTCAAGATTAGAGTTTTAGTTTTTAGGGTTTAGGGTTTTTGTTTTAGGTTTTAGGGTTTAGAATATTAGGGTTTAATGTTTACTTTTAGGGTTTAGGGTTTTAGTGTATTCAAGTTTAGGGTTATAATTTTTTGGGTTTAGTGTTTGGTTTTAGGTTTTGGGGTTTAAAATTTTAGTTTTAGGGTTTAGGGTTTTAGTGTATTAAAGATTAGGGTTTTTTTAGGGTTTAGGGTTTCGTTTTTATGTTTTAGTGTTCAGAGAATTAGGATTTAGGGTTTAGTGTATTAAAGTTTAGGGTTTTAGATTTAGTTTTTAGGGTTTAGGGTTTAGGGTTTTTGTTTTCAATTTTAGGGTTTTGAGTTTTTGGGTTATATGCTTCGTTTTAGGGTTTAATTTTAGGTTTTAGGGTTTAAGGTTTTATTGTATTCAAGTTTAGGGTTTTAGATTTTAGTTTTTAGGGTTTTTGTTTTAGGTTTTAGGGTTTAGAATTTTATGGTTTAATATTTAGTTTTAGGGTTTAGGGTTTTAGTATATTAAAGATTAGGGTTCTAGTTTTTAAGGTTTAGGGTTTTGTTTTTAGATTTCAGTGTTTAGAGTATCAGGATTTAGGGTTTAGAGTATTAAAGTTTAGGGTTTTAGATTTAGTTTTTAGGGTTTAGTGTTTAGATTTTTTTTTTAAATTTTAGGGTTTTGTGTTTTTCGGTTTTATGCTTAGTTTTAGGGTTTAATTTTAAGGTTTAGGGTTTTAGGTTTTAGTTTTTAGGGTTTTTTTAGGTTTTAGGGTTTAGAATATTAGGGTTTAATGTTTAGTTTTAGGGCTTAGGGTTTTGGTGTATTCAAGATTAGGGTTTTAGTTTTTAGGGTTTAGGGTTTTTGTTTTAGGTTTTAGGGTTTAGAATATTAGGGTTTAATGTTTACTTTTAGGGTTTAGGGTTTTAGTGTATTCAAGTTTAGGGTTTTAGGTTTTAGTTTTTAGGGTTTTTGTTTTAGGTTTTAGGGTTTAGAATTTTAGAGTTTAATATTTAGTTTTAGGGTTTAGGGTTTTAGTGCATTAAAGATTAGGGTTATAGTTTTTAGGGTTTAGGGTTTTGTTTTTAGGATTTGGTGTTTAGAGTATTAGGATTTAGGGTTTAGTGTATTAAAGTTTAGGGTTTTAGAATTAGTTTTTTAGGGTTTAGTGTTTAGATTTTTTTTTAAATTTTAGGGTTATGAGTTTTTCGGTTATATGCTTAGTTTTGGGGTTTAATTTTAAGGTTTAGGGTTTTAGGTTTTAGTTTTTAGGGTTTTTGTTTTAGGTTTTAGGGTTTAGAATATTAGGGTTTAATGTTTAGTTTTAGGGTTTAGGGTTTTAGTGTATTCAAGTTTAGGGTTATAATTTTTTGGGTTTAGGGTTTTGGTTTTAGGTTTTAGGGTTTAAAATTTTAGGTTTAGGGTTTAGGGTTTTAGTGTATTAAAGATTATGGTTTTTGTTTTTAGGGTTTAGGGTTTCGTTTTTATGTTTTAGTGTTTAGAGAATTAGGATTTAGGGTTTAGTGTATTAAAGTTTAGGGTTTTAGATTTAGTTTTTACGGTTTAGGGTTTAGGGTTTTTGTTTTCAATTTTACGGTTTTGAGTTTTTGGGTTATATGCTTCGTTTTAGGGTTTAATATTAGGTTTTAGGGTTTAAGGTTTTATTGTATTCAAGTTTAGGGTTTTAGGTTTTGGTTTTTAGGGTTTTTGTTTTAGGTTTTAGGGTTTAGAATTTTAGAGTTTAATATTTAGTTTTAGGGTTTAGGGTTTTAGTGTATTAAAGATTAGGGTTCTAGTTTTTAGGGATTAGGGTTTTGTTTTTAGGATTTAGTGTTTAGAGTATAAGGATTTAGGGTTTAGTGTATTAAAGTTTAGGGTTTTAGATTTAGTTTATTAGGGTTTAATGTTTAGATTTTTTTTTTAAATTTAAAGGTTTTGAGTTTTTCGGTTATATGCTTAGTTTTAGGGTTTAATTTTAAGGTTTAGGGTTTTAGTTTTTAGTTTTTAGAGATTTTTTTAGGTTTTAGGGTTTAGGGTTCTAGTTTTTAGGGTTTAGTGTTTTTGTTTTAGGTTTTAGGGTTTAGAATATTAGGGTTTGATGTTTACTTTTAGGGTTTAGGGTTTTAGTGTATTCAAGTTTAGGGTTTAGTGTTTTTGTTTTAGGTTTTAGGGTTTAGAATTTTATGGTTTAATATTTAGTTTTAGGGTTTAGGGTTTTAGTATATTAAAGATTAGGGTTCTAGTTTTTAAGGTTTAGGGTTTTGTTTTTAGATTTCAGTGTTTAGAGTATCAGGATTTAGGGTTTAGAGTATTAAAGTTTAGGGTTTTAGATTTAGTTTTTAGGGTTTAGTGTTTAGATTTTTTTTAATATTTTAGAGTTTTGAGTTTTTCAGTTTTATGCTTAGTTTTAGGGTTTAATTTTAGGTTTTAGGGTTTAGAATATTAGGGTTTAATGTTTAGTTTTAGGGTTTAAGGTTTTAGTGTATTCAAGATTAGGGTTCTAGTTTTTAGGGTTCAGTGTTTTTGTTTTAGGGTTTAGGGTTTAGAATATTAGGGTTTGATGTTTACTTTTAGGGTTTAGGGTTTTAGTGTATTCAAGTTTAGGGTTTTAGGTTTTAGTTTTTAGGGTTTTTGTTTTAGGTTTTAGGGTTTAGAATTTTAGGGTTTAATATTTAGTTTTAAGGTTTAGGGTTTTAGTGTATTAAAGATTAGAGTTCTAGTTTTTAGGGTTTAGGGTTTTCTTTTTAGGGTTTAGTGTATTAAAGTTTAGGGTTTTAGATTTAGTTTATAGGGTTTAGTGTTTAGATATTTTTTAAAATTTTAGGGTTTTGAGTTTTTCGGTTATATGCTTAGTTTTAGGGTTTAATTTTAAGGTTTAGAGTTTTAGGTTTTAGTTTTTAGGGATTTATTTAGGTTTTAGGGTTTAGAATATTAGGGTTTAATGTTTAGTTTTAGGGTTTAGGGTTTTAGTGTATTCAAGATTAGGGTTTTAGTTTTTAGGGTTTAGGGTTTTTGTTTTAGGTTTTAGGGTTTAGAATATTAGGGTTTAATGTTTACTTTTAGGGTTTAGGGTTTTAGTGTATTAAAGATTAGGTTTTTTTTTAGGGTTTAGGGTTTCGTTTTTATGTTTTAGTGTTTAGAGAATTAGGATTTAGGGTTTAGTGTATTAAAGTTTAGGGTTTTAGATTTAGTTTTTAGGGTTTAGGGTTTAGGGTTTTTGTTTTCAATTTTAGGGTTTAGAGTTTTTGGGTTATATGCTTCGTTTTTAGGGTTTAATTTTAGGTTTTAGGGTTTAGGGTTTTATTGTATTCAAGTTTAAGGTTTTAGGTTTTTGTTTTTAGGGTTTTTTTTTAGGTTTTAGGGTTTAGGAATATTAGGGTTTAATATTTAGTTTTAAGGTTTAGGGTTTTGTTTTAGGTTTTAGTGTTTAAAGTATTAGGATTTAGGGTTTAGTGTATTAAAGTTTAGGGTTTTAGATTTAGTTTTCGGTTATATGCTTAGTTTTAGGGTTTAATTTTAAGATTTAGTATTTTAGGTTTTAGTTTTTAGGGTTTTTCTTTTTTGTTTTAGGGTTTAGAATATTAGGGTTTAATGTTTACTTTTATGGTTTAGGGTTTTAGTGTATTCAAGTTTAGGGTTATAATTTTTTGGGTTTAGGGTTTGGTTTTAGGTTTTAGGTTTTAAAATTTTAGTTTTAGGGTTTAGGGTTTTATTGTATTAAAGATTAGGGTTTTTTTAGGGTTTAGGGTTTCGTTTTTATGTTTTAGTGTTCAGAGAATTAGGATTTTAGGTTTTAGGGTTTAGAATTTTAGAGTTTAATATTTAGTTTTAGGGTTTAGGGTTTTAGTGTATTAAAGATTAGGGTTCTAGTTTTTAGGGTTTAGGGTTTTATTTTTAGGATTTAGTGTTTAGAGTATTAGGATTTATGGTTTAGTGTATTAATGTTTAGGGTTTTAGATTTAGTTTTTTAGGGTTTAGTGTTTAGATTTTTTTTAAAATTTAAGGGTTTTGAGTTTTTCGGTTATATGCTTAGTTTTAGGGTTTAATTTTAAAGTTTAGGGTTTTAGGTTTTAGTTTTTAGGGTTTTTGTTTTAGGTTTTAGGGTTTAGAATATTAGGGTTTAATGTTTAGTTTTAGGGTTTAAGGTTTTAGTGTATTCAAGATTAGGGTTTTAGTTTTTAGGGTTTAGGGTTTTTGTTTTAGGTTTTAGGGTTTAGAATATTAGGGTTTAATGTTTACTTTTAAGGTTTAGGGTTTTATTGTATTCAAGTTTAGGGTTTTAGATTTTAGTTTTTAGGGTTTTTGTTTTAGGTTTTAGGGTTTAGAATTTTATGGTTTAATATTTAGTTTTAGGGTTTAGGGTTTTAGTATATTAAAGATTAGGGTTCTAGTTTTTAAGGTTTAGGGTTTTGTTTTTAGATTTCAGTGTTTAGAGTATTAGGATTTAGTGTTTAGAGTATTAAAGTTTAGGGTTTTAGATTTAGTTTTTAGGGTTTAGTGTTTAGATTTTTTTTAAAATTTTAGGGTTTTGAGTTTTTCAGTTTTATGCTTAGTTTTAGGGTTTAATTTTAAGGTTTAGGGTTTTAGGTTTTAGTTTTTAGGGTTTTTTTTTAGGTTTTAGGGTTTAGAATATTAGGTTTTAATGTTTAGTTTTAGGGCTTAGGGTTTTGGTGTATTCAAGATTAGGGTTTTAGTTTTTAGGGTTTAGGGTTTTTGTTTTAGGTTTTAGGGTTTAGAATATTAGGGTTTAATGTTTACTTTTAGGGTTTAGGGTTTTAGTGTATTCATGTTTAGGGTTTTAGGTTTTAGTTTTTAGGGTTTTTGTTTTAGGTTTTAGGGTTTATAATTTTAGAGTTTAATATTTAGTTTTAGGGTTTAGGGTTTTAGTGTATTAAAGATTAGGGTTATAGTTTTTAGGGTTTAGGGTTTTGTTTTTAGGATTTGGTGTTTAGAGTATAAGGATTTAGGGTTTAGTGTATTAAAGTTTAGGGTTTTAGATTTAGTTTATTAGGGTTTAGTGTTTAGATTTTTTTTTAAAATTTAAAGGTTTTGAGTTTTTCGGTTATATGCTTAGTTTTAGGGTTTAATTTTAAGGTTTAGGGTTTTAGGTTTTAGTTTTTAGGGATTTTTTTAGGTTTTAGGGTTTAGAATATTAGGGTTTAATGTTTAGTTTTAGGGTTTAAGGTTTTATTGTATTCAAGATTAGGGTTCTAGTTTTTAGGGTTTAGTGTTTTTGTTTTAGGTTTTAGGGTTTAGAATATTAGGGTTTGATGTTTACTTTTAGGGTTTAGGGTTTTAGTGTATTCAAGTTTAGGGTTTAGTGTTTTTGTTTTAGGTTTTAGGGTTTAGAATTTTATGGTTTAATATTTAGTTTTAGGGTTTAGGGTTTTTGTGTATTCAAGTTTAGGGTTTTAGGTTTTAGTTTTTGGGGTTTTTGTTTTAGGTTTTAGGGTTTAGAATATTAGGGTTTAATGTTTAGTTTTAGGGTTAAAAGTGTTAGTGTATTCAAGATTAGGGTTTTAGTTTTTAGGGTTTAGGGTTTTTGTTTTAGGTTTTAGGGTGGGTTTAGAATATTAGGGTTTAATTTTTACTATTAGGGTTTTAGGGTTTTAGTGTATTCAAGTTTAGGGTTTTAGGTTTTAGTTTTTAGGGTTTTTGTTTTAGGTTTTAGGGTTTAGAATTTTAGAGTTTAATATTTAGTTTTAGGGTTTAGGGTTTTAGTGTATTAAAGATTAGGGTTTTAGTTTTTAGGGTTTAATGTTTTGTTTTTAGGATTTAGTGTTTAGAGTATTAGGATTTAGGGTTTAGTGTATTAAAGTTTAGGGTTTTAGATTTAGTTTTTTAGGGTTTAGTGTTTAGATTTTTTTTAAAATTTAAAGGTTTTGAGTTTTTCGGTTATATGCTTAGTTTTAGGGTTTAATTTTAAGGTTTTAGGTTTTAGGATTTAGAATATTATGGTTTAATGTTTAGTTTTAGGGTTTAGGGTTTTAGTGTATTCAAGATTAGAGTTTTAGTTTTTAGGGTTTAGGGTTTTTGTTTTAGGTTTTAGGGTTTAGAATATTAGGGTTTAATGTTTACTTTTAGGGTTTAGGGTTTTAGTGTATTCAAGTTTAGGGTTATAATTTTTTGGGTTTAGTGTTTGGTTTTAGGTTTTAGGGTTTAAAATTTTAGTTTTAGGGTTTAGGGTTTTAGTGTATTAAAGATTAGGGTTTTTTTAGGGTTTAGGGTTTCGTTTTTATGTTTTAGTGTTCAGAGAATTAGGATTTAGGGTTTAGTGTATTAAAGTTTAGGGTTTTAGATTTAGTTTTTAGGGTTTAGGGTTTAGGGTTTTTGTTTTCAATTTTAGGGTTTTGAGTTTTTGGGTTATATGCTTCGTTTTAGGGTTTAATTTTAGGTTTTAGGGTTTAGGGTTTTATTGTATTCAAGTTTAGTGTTTTAGATTTTAGTTTTTAGGGTTTTTGTTTTAGGTTTTAGGGTTTAGAATTTTAGAGTTTAATATTTAGTTTTAGGGTTTAGGGTTTTAGTGTATTAAAGATTAGGGTTATAGTTTTTAGGGTTTAGGTTTTTGTTTTTAGGATTTGGTGTTTAGAGTATTAGGATTTAGGGTTTAGTGTATTAAAGTTTAGGGTTTTAGATTTAGTTTTTTAGGGTTTAGTGTTTAGATTTTTTTTAAAATTTTAGGGTTTTGAGTTTTTCAGTTATATTCTTAGTTTTAGGGTTTAATTTTATGGTCCGTTTGTTTTGGGGTGAATCAGAGTAAATCAAGGGTAATTTAATCATTAATCTTGTTTGGGACCAAAAAATAGAATGTGAATCAGAGTAGATCGGGGTGAATCGGGGTGAATGAAGGGGAATTTATTTACACTGATTCCCCCTCTGATTTTTACCCCCCGAATTGGGGATGAATGGAGGTGAATCAATGAAAAATAAAAATAAAAATTGTATTTGACAAAAACACCCATACGATATATTTTGAGGGCCAAACTCACCATCGTCATTCTCACTGCTCTCCAAAAAGCAAACCGAAGAAAAACCTACAGGTAACTGTGAATCTGCTTGAGCAATGTGCTATCGTCAATTCAATTGTTGTTACTCTTTATTATTCTTCTCTATTTTCTAAATTTATTAGAAAACTAATTTTTTCCTATGTATATTCATAGATGGATTTAGATATTTTGAGTGCAATAATCAATTGGTTTGTTGTGGTGACGACCACTTTTCGGTACCTTGATGCTAATGGTCTGTTAGCTGATGGAGATGGCGATGAAATTGACAGAGATATTCATAAGGAATCTGTTGAAACTCGCATTTTTGTAAGAGACATCATGACCAACCGAGTGATATGTAGGGATATGATTCGGATGAGCGAGACTGCATTTTATAATTTTTGTGACCTATTAGCAAAATATGGCGACTTGCGTTCAAATAAATTTATGAATCTCGAAGAACAAGTCGCTATGTTTATATTTATTGTTGGTCATAAGACAACAAATAGAGTAGTGCAACGTGTTTTTGGTAGGTCTGGAGAAGTTATTAGTCGACATTTTCACGAAGTCCTACAAGCTGTATTACAATTAGAGGATTTTTTTATTAGACAACCGGATGGATCATCAACTCCATCAGAAATTCTGGATGATCCAAATTTCTATCCTTATTTTCAGGTTAGTATTATGTACCTTTTATTTATTTGTGCCCACTATTTTATAGATTTATAATGATTCTAAGTAATATAGTATAATGAAAAACTTATTGCAGAATTGCATAGGAGCCATTGACGGTACTCATGTACGCGTAAAAGTTCCAGCATTAGAAGCTTCAAGATATCGCGGGAGGAAAGATTACACCACCCAAAATGTTTTTGCAGCTTGCACTTTCGATTTAAGATTTACGTATGTTCTAGCTGGATGGGAAGGGACAACATCCGACGCTCGTATATTGAAAAATGCTCTAAGAAGACAACTTGGCCTTAAGATTCCTCGAGGTATGTGCTAGATATTTGGTCACTGGTTGTAGTAAAGTAAGACTAGCAATAGGACTAGCTACTGATTTGTTCGCTCTGTATGCTGAATTGTTATACATAATGGTTGAAGCAAATGTCATAAACAAGTTAGAGCCGTCTCCATATGATCACAGATTCATGTGATTTTTCCTAGCGACATCACTTCTACGAGAGTTTAATATTTTTTTCATTTAGCTTTTTTCATACTGGTAATTTGTAAGTTGTTGCTGCTGTTTTCTCATATTTTGCGTTGTTTTCTCATGTTTTGTTTATTTGTTTGTTATCTCTGTTATTTTAATGAAGTGATGTTTTTTTATTGAATTGCAAATGTCTTGCTCAGATTTTTACATTGTTGCTGATGTTTTCTCATATTGTTGCTGCTAACCGATCGAACAGGGTGCTAATATTGCCTCCAAGTTTGTGTGATGATTTCGGAAGATCTTCATATTGACAAATGATGTCAAGGGTTATAAATGTAATTGATTAACATTTATATTTTTAATTCATTTTCATTTAAATAGATTACCCTAGTAAGAAAATTTTGTATCCAAACACAAAATTTAAAACATTTACTTCGATTCACCTCGATTACTTTTCCCTGGAGTAAATTTAAAAATTTACCCTCACCCTGATTCACCCCAAAACAAACAGACCATTAAGGTTTAGGGTTTTAGGTTTTAGTTTTTAGGGTTTTTGTTTTAGGTTTTGGGGTTTAGAATATTATGGTTTAATGTTTAGTTTTAGGGTTTAGGGTTTAAGTGTATTCAAGATTAGGGTTTTAGTTTTTAGGGTTTAGGGTTTTGTTTTTAGGATTTAGTGTTTAGAGTATAAGGATTTAGGGTTTAGTGTATTAAAGTTTAGGGTTTTAGATTTAGTTTTTAGGGTTTAGTGTTTAGATTTTTTTTTAAATTTTAGGGTTTTGAGTTTTTCGGTTATATGCTTAGTTTTAGGGTTTAATTTTAAGGTTTAGTATTTTAGGTTTTAGTTTTTAGGGTTTTTGTTTTAGGTTTTAGGGTTTAGAATTTTATGGTTTAATATTTAGTTTTAGGGTTTAGGGTTTTAGTATATTAAAGATTAGGGTTCTAGTTTTTAAGGTTTAGGGTTTTGTTTTTAGATTTCAGTGTTTAGAGTATTAGGATTTAGTGTTTAGAGTATTAAAGTTTAGGGTTTTAGATTTAGTTTTTAGGGTTTAGTGTTTAGATTTTTTTTAAAATTTTAGGGTTTTGAGTTTTTCAGTTTTATGCTTAGTTTTAGGGTTTAATTTTAAGGTTTAGGGTTTTAGGTTTTAGTTTTTAGGTTTTTTTTTTAGGTTTTAGGGTTTAGAATATTAGGTTTTAATGTTTAGTTTTAGGGCTTAGGGTTTTGGTGTATTCAAGATTAGGGTTTTAGTTTTTAGGGTTTAGGGTTTTTGTTTTAGGTTTTAGGGTTTAGAATATTAGGGTTTAATGTTTACTTTTAGGGTTTAGGGTTTTAGTGTATTCATGTTTAGGGTTTTAGGTTTTAGTTTTTAGGGTTTTTGTTTTAGGTTTTAGGGTTTATAATTTTAGAGTTTAATATTTAGTTTTAGGGTTTAGGGTTTTAGTGTATTAAAGATTAGGGTTATAGTTTTTAGGGTTTAGGGTTTTGTTTTTAGGATTTGGTGTTTAGAGTATAAGGATTTAGGGTTTAGTGTATTAAAGTTTAGGGTTTTAGATTTAGTTTATTAGGGTTTAGTGTTTAGATTTTTTTTTAAAATTTAAAGGTTTTGAGTTTTTCGGTTATATGCTTAGTTTTAGGGTTTAATTTTAAGGTTTAGGGTTTTAGGTTTTAGTTTTTAGGGATTTTTTTAGGTTTTAGGGTTTAGAATATTAGGGTTTAATGTTTAGTTTTAGGGTTTAAGGTTTTATTGTATTCAAGATTAGGGTTCTAGTTTTTAGGGTTTAGTGTTTTTGTTTTAGGTTTTAGGGTTTAGAATATTAGGGTTTGATGTTTACTTTTAGGGTTTAGGGTTTTAGTGTATTCAAGTTTAGGGTTTAGTGTTTTTGTTTTAGGTTTTAGGGTTTAGAATTTTATGGTTTAATATTTAGTTTTAGGGTTTAGGGTTTTTGTGTATTCAAGTTTAGGGTTTTAGGTTTTAGTTTTTAGGGTTTTTGTTTTAGGTTTTAGGGTTTAGAATATTAGGGTTTAATGTTTAGTTTTAGGGTTAAAGGTGTTAGTGTATTCAAGATTAGGGTTTTAGTTTTTAGGGTTTAGGGTTTTTGTTTTAGGTTTTAGGGTGGGTTTAGAATATTAGGGTTTAAGTTTTACTATTAGGGTTTTAGGGTTTTAGTGTATTCAAGTTTAGGGTTTTAGGTTTTAGTTTTTAGGGTTTTTGTTTTAGGTTTTAGGGTTTAGAATTTTAGAGTTTAATATTTAGTTTTAGGGTTTAGGGTTTTAGTGTATTAAAGATTAGGGTTTTAGTTTTTAGGGTTTAATGTTTTGTTTTTAGGATTTAGTGTTTAGAGTATTAGGATTTAGGGTTTAGTGTATTAAAGTTTAGGGTTTTAGATTTAGTTTTTTAGGGTTTAGTGTTTAGATTTTTTTTAAAATTTAAAGGTTTTGAGTTTTTCGGTTATATGCTTAGTTTTAGGGTTTAATTTTAAGGTTTTAGGTTTTAGGATTTAGAATATTATGGTTTAATGTTTAGTTTTAGGGTTTAGGGTTTTAGTGTATTCAAGATTAGAGTTTTAGTTTTTAGGGTTTAGGGTTTTTGTTTTAGGTTTTAGGGTTTAGAATATTAGGGTTTAATGTTTGTAACATCCCATTTTTCATAACATAAATTAAAGAGGATTTTATTATTTCCCAAAAGAAATTGAAGTATTTAAAATAAACAAGTCAAAAATGACTTATTATAGAATAAACTCTTTAACTAAAAATCAACCCTCAATAGTCAAATTTAAATAAAGTAGTCAAGTATGAAATTTCAAAAGCGGAAAGCATAAGAGAAAAATAATGTCTTGAAAATAAATGTTGCTACTACTATCGCTGCCACATCCCCGTCTCGCTCCGATTTCGCTTAACCTGAAAAGATGGGGTTTTAAAGGGGTGAGTTATCAACAACTCAGTAGGGATACCAGTTCACACATTGCACGATACGAAAATAACCGGAATGACGCTCAACTTTATAAACTAACTTGAACTTGTTAGATAGTGGGATATACCCAAGGACATGAATTTCCGAACGATTAAACGTTCCTATCACTTGCTTGCTTGATTTATTACCGTGAACACGTCACACGTCTACGTGAACACGGCCATGAGTTTCGTCGCGCGACTAATATGTGCACATAACATGAATAGAATATAAAGTCCTCGATATCGAACAATTACCTGCGTACCATACACTGATATGAACTGTATTTGAAAAGGTTTTAGAAATACCCCTACCTTGACAATGCAGACTCTGAAAGAAAGATGCTTGAATGTATGCTAGTGCAAATCCTAGTCCTCAAAATCCATAAATCCTAATTATAATAATAATATAGTATTAATAAACATATATTTATAAACACTTAAGTAGTAAGAATTGGGCGTGACATATAAATATAATGGGCTGACCTTAGAATAAAGTAATTGGGCTTGAGATAATTGGGCTAGGAAACTAATTAGTGTTGATGACATTGTTGACCCGTAAGCAACCCACTTGTCTTCTTCTTCAAATCCGGTCGATGAATTTGGGGATCTAACACGAAATCGCTTTTCCTATTTCTTTCTGGACGAAAAGAGAGAGATTCAAAGAGGGATCGAGGCACCAGAATCACGGGGCGGTGGCTGCGGTGCTCGAAAGCGAACGACGGCCCTGAGCTTGGATGGAACGTTCTGTGGCGACAACGGCGCGTCTCGTCTCCGGCGGACGCGACTCGTGAAGTCCAGTACCGGCGAGGGCTATGGTCGTCCTTTGGTTGAGAATTGTGGCTTCGACGGTGATGGGCTGATTTCGGGGAATAGCGGGTCCGCGGCCTTCAATTGGTTCAGTGGATTACGGCAGGAGGCGATGACTAATTGATCCCAGTAGTTTGACGCTGCTGCACGGCGTCGACATGATGTCTTCTCCGGCGGACAGGGTCCTTGACGACGAACAATGGATGAATATGGGAGAGGTGAGGGAGCTTCATCGGTGAGGCAACGACTTCTTCTCGAAACTCCATCTCCATCGATAGAAGATCTCGGTGCTTTGACGTGCAGCAGTTCGTCGAGGGTTCAAAGGCAGTCTTGATTGGGTAATGGCTCCTGCGACTCGCTAAATCCTTGGATTCTCAAACCGGTGGCGATTCGATGGGCGACATGCTCCATCTCTCACAGCGAATCACGACGATAACGGGAAAGGTTTGAGGTTCTTCTACGTCAAAGTATGCGGGGTGGCTCGGATTTGGTTATGGAGTTTTGTATGTATGTGTAGCAAAGGAGTAGAATACGAACTCTAATTGCAGACGAGGGGAAGAGGGATACTATAGATGGGCGGACTAATCTTACATATATATATACTCCATATAAGGGTCTTGTGGCTTGTGAAAAGGGTTTGAGGAGAGAATTCCTAAACGGATTGTACAACCTCTAATGGTTTTATGGACTTAGCAACTTATTCCTAATAAACTACCCTTAATACTATTTATAATTGCTTTAATAATAATAATAATAATAATAATAATAATAATAATTTTAGAAAATTTGTATTGAGGATTACTATATGCTTTATGAAATGTCAATATAATGATGAAATAAATCGTGAATCTAAATGCAATATATGACTCAACATGAACATTCATATAAATTTCAATTAATATCGTACTCATGCATAGTATAATTATTTCTTATGTCTAATTAATTGGGCCGAAAAACACTTAATTAATTTATATAAAATTTTCGGTTGTTACAACCTACCCTACTTATAAAAATTTCGTCCTCGAAATTCGTTATTTACTTCTTGTAAAAGATTCTATTTAAGTGATTTCCTTTCTTGCTCGTGCTCTCAACATATATTAAGGATGCGTCGTTGTTCTTGAACATGATCCAAAATCATTTCACACATCTCATATTAGATGACTCCTTATGCATTCGTAACTCTTCATGGTCAAGAACACATGTTCTAATATTTCTCCTCGTTCGTCTTGTTCTTTCATATTGGCCTTTTGTCCAAAGATAGCACGCGGTGCTAAACTTCATCTTCGTCCTCATCATATCGCACAAACTTCTCCCAAGTCTTGAAGTGAATATTGAATCTCTATTAGACACAATTGATATTGAAGTACCGTGAAACCTCATTATCTCACAAAAGTATATCCGTTCGAGCTGACCCATACTAGATGTCAACTTCACATGCAGAAACTGCGCAGATTTTCTTAATCGATCAACAATTATCCAAATTGCATTATTTCCTCTTGATGATTGCGGTAAACTTATCATAAATTCAATGACCACGTGCTTAACTTTCCACTCGGGTACTTCCACTGGTTGAATTAAAACTCGAAGGTCGTTGGTGTTAAGCCTTAGCTTGATGACACACCAAACATTTCTGCATGAATAACTCGATGTATCTTTTCATACTTCTCCACCAGAATGACTCTCACAAGTCGTGATACATCTTTGTACCTCTCGGATGGGAAGTATATGGCGTACACTGTGCTTCTTCTATGATTTAATTCCTCAAGATCTCGTTTTTGATACACACAACCTCAACACTAGGACTCCATTTTTTTTTCGTTTTAGAAAGACCCTCAACGTTTTCTTCACGAACATGAATCCTTATCTGTAACAGGGAACCATCATTCTCTTGAGCTTCTTTACTGCTTTCCAACAAAGTATGACGAATCATCAAAGTACATAATGTCGCTCTTGTAATCTTCGAGTGAGAAATCACTTTGATTCTCCACTTCTCAAACTTTTCCTTAAGTTGATCTTGATTTGTCAGCAACTTGCTACGTGCTATGTGGATTTTCGGCTCAAAGCATCTGCCACGACATTAGCCTTTCTAGGGTGGTAATGAATTGAACAGTCGCAATCTTTAAAAACCTTTGGCTATCTTCTCTGATGCATGTTCAACTCTTTCTGCGTGAAAATATACTTTATCTCTTATGATACCAATAATGTCTCAAAATCTTCAATGCATGGATTACATCAGTTGGCTCTGGTGTGTAGGGTAATTAACTTCGTGTGCTTTCAGTTGTCAGGAAGCATATGCTATCACTTTCTCATGCTGCATCCACCAACCCAATCTTTGGATAGGGGCATCACTATAGACCATGAAACTTTCTGTACAGGTTGAAATGGTCAGAAGTGGAGTTGTGGTCAATTTCCTCTCGAGTTGCTGAAAACTTTCCTCTTCAACTATGTCATCGGTTGTGCTATCTTGAACACCTTCAATGAATCTTTGATAGCAATCAGCAAAATCAGAAAGTTACGTATCTTTTTAACATTCTTGGGTGAACAATTGGTTGACCTCTTCAATCTTAGAAGGGTAAAATTTAATTCTATGAGCCATGAAAACTTGCTCGAGAAATAAAACATGATTTAGCTAAACTCACACTTCGAGAAATTTGCATAGACTCCTCTATGCTCAATGTATAAAAGGAAAACCACAAATTTTCCTTGAGTTAAGCCTCGTCTTCGAGTATAACAATATTTCATCAATGAACATGATCATAAACTGATCGAGTTCCGAAAGTTGACCTTGAGATACCAAGCTCACTCTTGGTGATGTCCCGACTTTAAGTTGATCTTCGAGAACACACGTGCCCCTTTTAATTAATCACAAACATCGTCAATTTTGAGGTAGTGGATACTTGTTCTTTGTTGTGCTCCGATTCAACTCTCTGTAATCGGTGCACCTCCTTCAATATCATTATCTTTATCTCTTGGTAAGATACTATTACGATTATCCAATGAACATTCAAATTCTATTATGACAACGAATCGATTCGTTCTAGTATGTCAAGACCAACTCTTACGGCTTTTTGTGCCATAGTTCGCTACTATGTTCTTACATAGGCGATTGGTCTCACTTCTTTCACTTGAGTATATACTAACCCCCAAAAAGTAACTTACTACGTCACATGTTCATAACTTACTTGAGTAAGCAACATACTTGGTAAATACTGAATTGAAAGTCCATTTCATAGTTCTATATGCTCAACAACTTAATTCTATATCAAGCCTCCAGCATAATCGAAGATTAATCACATAATTTATATCATTATTCTTAACCATTTTAAATTCCTAAGGCCACAATTAACTTAATATTTGCATACATATAATTATATAATAACTTGAACATTTATTTATCACGGAAGTAACCTCTTTTTTTTTTTTTTTCAAAAACATAAATGTAGCATATTTTGCAATAAATTGCGCACATCTTGGTATAATAATCATGAACTTGAATTTTAACATGAACTTGAACTTGAAATTTTATATAAAGTGCGCAATTTAAGCAACATAAAATTTTAACTTGAAAACTTGAACATGCAATGCACTTGAAAAATCATGAATTTGAAAACTATGAACTTGAGTATGCATCTTACTTGAAAATCATGAACATGACGTGCAATTTACTTGGAAAATAATGAGACTAGACATGCATCCTAATTGAAAAACATGGACTTGATATATATTGTACTTGAAAGTCATGAATGTAATACGCATGCGACCTCCACATCATGAAACTAGACATGCAACTTAAATGAAATATCATGAATGTAGAATGCACTTACTTGCGAAGTCGGCTCGAGCGGCAGAGATGGACGATAGTAGCTAATTTTTAAAACTATTTTAGGTCCGTAAAGAGAACCGTAATGCTCTGATACCAAGTTGTAACATCCCATTTTTCATAACATAAATTAAAGAGGATTTTATTATTTCCCAAAAGAAATTGAAGTATTTAAAATAAACAAGTCAAAAATGACTTATTATAGAATAAACTCTTTAACTAAAAATCAACCCTCAATAGTCAAATTTAAATAAAGTAGTCAAGTATGAAATTTCAAAAGCGGAAAGCATAAGAGAAAAATAATGTCTTGAAAATAAATGTTGCTACTACTATCGCTGCCACATCCCCGTCTCGCTCCGATTTCGCTTAACCTGAAAAGATGGGGTTTTAAAGGGGTGAGTTATCAACAACTCAGTAGGGATACCAGTTCACACATTGCACGATACGAAAATAACCGGAATGACGCTCAACTTTATAAACTAACTTGAACTTGTTAGATAGTGGGATATACCCAAGGACATGAATTTCCGAACGATTAAACGTTCCTATCACTTGCTTGCTTGATTTATTACCGTGAACACGTCACACGTCTACGTGAACACGGCCATGAGTTTCGTCGCGCGACTAATATGTGCACATAACATGAATAGAATATAAAGTCCTCGATATCGAACAATTACCTGCGTACCATACACTGATATGAACTGTATTTGAAAAGGTTTTAGAAATACCCCTACCTTGACAATGCAGACTCTGAAAGAAAGATGCTTGAATGTATGCTAGTGCAAATCCTAGTCCTCAAAATCCATAAATCCTAATTATAATAATAATATAGTATTAATAAACATATATTTATAAACACTTAAGTAGTAAGAATTGGGCGTGACATATAAATATAATGGGCTGACCTTAGAATAAAGTAATTGGGCTTGAGATAATTGGGCTAGGAAACTAATTAGTGTTGATGACATTGTTGACCCGTAAGCAACCCACTTGTCTTCTTCTTCAAATTCGGTCGATGAATTTGGGGATCTAACACGAAATCGCTTTTCCTATTTCTTTCTGGACGAAAAGAGAGAGATTCAAAGAGGGATCGAGGCACCAGAATCACGGGGCGGTGGCTGCGGTGCTCGAAAGCGAACGACGGCCCTGAGCTTGGATGGAACGTTCTGTGGCGACAACGGCGCGTCTCGTCTCCGGCGGACGCGACTCGTGAAGTCCAGTACCGGCGAGGGCTATGGTCGTCCTTTGGTTGAGAATTGTGGCTTCGACGGTGATGGGCTGATTTCGGGGAATAGCGGGTCCGCGGCCTTCAATTGGTTCAGTGGATTACGGCAGGAGGCGATGACTAATTGATCCCAGTAGTTTGACGCTGCTGCACGGCGTCGACAGGATGTCTTCTCCGGCGGACAGGGTCCTTGACGACGAACAATGGATGAATATGGGAGAGGTGAGGGAGCTTCATCGGTGAGGCAACGACTTCTTCTCGAAACTCCATCTCCATCGATAGAAGATCTCGGTGCTTTGACGTGCAGCAGTTCGTCGAGGGTTCAAAGGCAGTCTTGATTGGGTAATGGCTCCTGCGACTCGCTAAATCCTTGGATTCTCAAACCGGTGGCGATTCGATGGGCGACATGCTCCATCTCTCACAGCGAATCACGACGATAACGGGAAAGGTTTGAGGTTCTTCTACGTCAAAGTATGCGGGGTGGCTCGGATTTGGTTATGGAGTTTTGTATGTATGTGTAGCAAAGGAGTAGAATACGAACTCTAATTGCAGACGAGGGGAAGAGGGATACTATAGATGGGCGGACTAATCTTACATATATATATACTCCATATAAGGGTCTTGTGGCTTGTGAAAAGGGTTTGAGGAGAGAATTCCTAAACGGATTGTACAACCTCTAATGGTTTTATGGACTTAGCAACTTATTCCTAATAAACTACCCTTAATACTATTTATAATTGCTTTAATAATAATAATAATAATAATAATAATAATAATAATAATTTTAGAAAATTTGTATTGAGGATTACTATATGCTTTATGAAATGTCAATATAATGATGAAATAAATCGTGAATCTAAATGCAATATATGACTCAACATGAACATTCATATAAATTTCAATTAATATCGTACTCATGCATAGTATAATTATTTCTTATGTCTAATTAATTGGGCCGAAAAACACTTAATTAATTTATATAAAATTTTCGGTTGTTACAATGTTTACTTTTAGGGTTTAGGGTTTTAGTGTATTCAAGTTTAGGGTTATAATTTTTTGGGTTTAGTGTTTGGTTTTAGGTTTTAGGGTTTAAAATTTTAGTTTTAGGGTTTAGGGTTTTATTGTATTAAAGATTAGGGTTTTTTTAGGGTTTAGGGTTTCGTTTTTATGTTTTAGTGTTCAGAGAATTAGGATTTAGGGTTTAGTGTATTAAAGTTTAGGGTTTTAGATTTAGTTTTTAGGGTTTAGGGTTTAGGGTTTTTGTTTTCAATTTTAGGGTTTTGAGTTTTTGGGTTATATGCTTCGTTTTAGGGTTTAATTTTAGGTTTTAGGGTTTAGGGTTTTATTGTATTCAAGTTTAGTGTTTTAGATTTTAGTTTTTAGGGTTTTTGTTTTAGGTTTTAGGGTTTAGAATTTTAGAGTTTAATATTTAGTTTTAGGGTTTAGGGTTTTAGTGTATTAAAGATTAGGGTTATAGTTTTTAGGGTTTAGGTTTTTGTTTTTAGGATTTGGTGTTTAGAGTATTAGGATTTAGGGTTTAGTGTATTAAAGTTTAGGGTTTTAGATTTAGTTTTTTAGGGTTTAGTGTTTAGGTTTTTTTTAAAATTTTAGGGTTTTGAGTTTTTCAGTTATATTCTTAGTTTTAGGGTTTAATTTTAAGGTTTAGGGTTTTAGGTTTTAGTTTTTAGGGTTTTTGTTTTAGGTTTTGGGGTTTAGAATATTATGGTTTAATGTTTAGTTTTAGGGTTTAGGGTTTAAGTGTATTCAAGATTAGGGTTTTAGTTTTTAGGGTTTAGGGTTTTTGTTTTAGGTTTTAGGGTTTAGAATATTAGGGTTTAATGTTTACTTTTAGGGTTTAGGGTTTTTGTGTATTCAAGTTTAGGGTTTTAGGTTTTAGTTTTTAGGGTTTTGTTTTAGGTTTTAGGGTTTAGAATATTAGGGTTTAATGTTTAGTTTTAGGGTTTAAGGTTTTAGTGTATTCAAGATTAGGGTTTTAGTTTTTAGGGTTTAGGGTTTTTGTTTTAGGTTTTAGGGTGGATTTAGAATATTAGGGTTTAATTTTAACTATTAGGGTTTTAGGGTTTTAGTGTATTCAAGTTTAGGGTTTTAGGTTTTAGTTTTTAGGGTTTTTGTTTTAGGTTTTAGGGTTTAGAATTTTAGAGTTTAATATTTAGTTTTAGGGTTTAGGGTTTTAGTGTATTAAAGATTAGGGTTTTAGTTTTTAGGGTTTAAGGTTTTGTTTTTAGGATTTAGTGTTTAGAGTATTAGGATTTAGGGTTTAGTGTATTAAAGTTTAGAGTTTTAGATTTAGTTTTTTAGGGTTTAGTGTTTAGATTTTTTTAAAAATTTTAGGGTTTTGACTTTTCGGTTTTATGCTTAGTTTTAGGGTTTAATTTTAAGGTTTAGAGTTTTAGGTTTTAGTTTTTAGGGTTTTTTTTAGGTTTTAGGGTTTAGAATATTAGGGTTTAATGTTTAGTTTTAGGGCTTAGGGTTTTGGTGTATTCAAGATTAGGGTTTTAGTTTTTAGGGTTTAGGGTTTTTGTTTTAGGTTTTAGGGTTTAGAATATTAGGGTTTAATGTTTACTTTTACGGTTTAGGGTTTTAGTGTATTCAAGTTTAGGGTTTTAGGTTTTAGTTTTTAGGGTTTTTGTTTTAGGTTTTAGGGTTTAGAATTTTAGAGTTTAATATTTAGTTTTAGGGTTTAGGGTTTTAGTGTATTAAAGATTAGGGTTATAGTTTTTAGGGTTTAGGGTTTTGTTTTTAGGATTTGGTGTTTAGAGTATTAGGATTTAGGGTTTAGTGTATTAAAGTTTAGGGTTTTAGATTTAGTTTTTTAGGGTTTAGTGTTTAGATTGTTTTTTAAATTTTAGGGTTTTGAGTTTTTCAGTTATATTCTTAGTTTTAGGGTTTAATTTTAAGGTTTAGGGTTTTAGGTTTTAGTTTTTAGGGTTTTTGTTTTAGGTTTTAGGGTTTAGAATATTATGGTTTAATGTTTAGTTTTAGGGTTTAGGGTTTAAGTGTATTCAAGATTAGGGTTTTAGTTTTTAGGGTTTAGGGTTTTTGTTTTAGGTTTTAGGGTTTAGAATATTAGGGTTTAATGTTTACTTTTAGGGTTTAGGGTTTTTGTGTATTCATGTTTAGGGTTTTAGGTTTTAGTTTTTAGGGTTTTTGTTTTTGGTTTTAGGGTTTAGAATATTAGGGTTTAATGTTTAGTTTTAGGGTTTAAGGTTTTAGTGTATTCAAGATTAGGGTTTTAGTTTTTAGGGTTTAGGGTTTTTGTTTTAGGTTTTAGGGTGGGTTTAGAATATTAGGGTTTAATTTTTACTATTAGGGTTTTAGGGTTTTAGTGTATTCAAGTTTAGGGTTTTAGGTTTTAGTTTTTAGGGTTTTTGTTTTAGGTTTTAGGGTTTAGAATTTTAGAGTTTAATATTTAGTTTTAGGGTTTAGAGTTTTAGTGTATTAAAGATTATGGTTTTAGTTTTTAGGGTTTAAGGTTTTGTTTTTAGGATTTAGTGTTTAGAGTATTAGGATTTAGGGTTTAGTGTATTAAAGTTTAGGGTTTTAGATTTAGTTTTTTAGGGTTTAGTGTTTAGATTTTTTTTAAAATTTAAAGGTTTTGAGTTTTTCGGTTATATGATTAGTTTTAGGGTTTAATTTTAAGGTTTTAGGTTTTAGGGTTTAGAATATTATGGTTTAATGTTTAGTTTTAGGGTTTAGGGTTTTAGTGTATTCAAGATTAGAGTTTTAGTTTTTAGGGTTTAGGGTTTTTGTTTTAGGTTTTAGGGTTTAGAATATTAGGGTTTAATGTTTACTTTTAGGGTTTAGGGTTTTAGTGTATTCAAGTTTAGGGTTATAATTTTTTGGGTTTAGTGTTTGGTTTTAGGTTTTGGGGTTTAAAATTTTAGTTTTAGGGTTTAGGGTTTTAGTGTATTAAAGATTAGGGTTTTTTTAGGGTTTAGGGTTTCGTTTTTTATGTTTTAGTGTTCAGAGAATTAGGATTTAGGGTTTAGTGTATTAAAGTTTAGGGTTTTAGATTTAGTTTTTAGGGTTTAGGGTTTAGGGTTTTTGTTTTCAATTTTAGGGTTTTGAGTTTTTGGGTTATATGCTTCGTTTTAGGGTTTAATTTTAGGTTTTAGGGTTTAAGGTTTTATTGTATTCAAGTTTAGGGTTTTAGATTTTAGTTTTTAGGGTTTTTGTTTTAGGTTTTAGGGTTTAGAATTTTATGGTTTAATATTTAGTTTTAGGGTTTAGGGTTTTAGTATATTAAAGATTAGGGTTCTAGTTGTTAAGGTTTAGGGTTTTGTTTTTAGATTTCAGTGTTTAGAGTATCAGGATTTAGGGTTTAGAGTATTAAAGTTTAGGGTTTTAGATTTAGTTTTTAGGGTTTAGTGTTTAGATTTTTTTTTTTAAATTTTAGGGTTTTGTGTTTTTCGGTTTTATGCTTAGTTTTAGGGTTTAATTTTAAGGTTTAGGGTTTTAGGTTTTAGTTTTTAGGGTTTTTTTAGGTTTTAGGGTTTAGAATATTAGGGTTTAATGTTTAGTTTTAGGGCTTAGGGTTTTGGTGTATTCAAGATTAGGGTTTTAGTTTTTAGGGTTTAGGGTTTTTGTTTTAGGTTTTAGGGTTTAGAATATTAGGGTTTAATGTTTACTTTTAGGGTTTAGGGTTTTAGTGTATTCAAGTTTAGGGTTTTAGGTTTTAGTTTTTAGGGTTTTTGTTTTAGGGTTTAGAATTTTAGAGTTTAATATTTAGTTTTAGGGTTTAGGGTTTTAGTGCATTAAAGATTAGGGTTATAGTTTTTAGGGTTTAGGGTTTTGTTTTTAGGATTTGGTGTTTAGAGTATTAGGATTTAGGGTTTAGTGTATTAAAGTTTAGGGTTTTAGAATTAGTTTTTTAGGGTTTAGTGTTTAGATTTTTTTTAAAATTTTAGAGTTATGAGTTTTTCGGTTATATGCTTAGTTTTGGGGTTTAATTTTAAGGTTTAGGGTTTTAGGTTTTAGTTTTTAGGGTTTTTGTTTTAGGTTTTAGGGTTTAGAATATTAGGGTTTAATGTTTAGTTTTAGGGTTTAGGGTTTTAGTGTATTCAAGATTAGGGTTTTAGTTTTTAGGGTTTAGGGTTTTTGTTTTAGGTTTTAGGGTTTAGAATAATAGGGTTTAATGTTTAGTTTTAGGGTTTAGGGTTTTAGTGTATTCAAGTTTAGGGTTATAATTTTTTGGGTTTAGGGTTTTGGTTTTAGGTTTTAGGGTTTAAAATTTTAGGTTTAGGGTTTAGGGTTTTAGTGTATTAAAGATTATGGTTTTTGTTTTTAGGGTTTAGGGTTTCGTTTTTATGTTTTAGTGTTTAGAGAATTAGGATTTAGGGTTTAGTGTATTAAAGTTTAGGGTTTTAGATTTAGTATTTACGGTTTAGGGTTTAGGGTTTTTGTTTTCAATTTTAGGGTTTTGAGTTTTTGGGTTATATGCTTCGTTTTAGGGTTTAATATTAGGTTTTAGGGTTTAAGGTTTTATTGTATTCAAGTTTAGGGTTTTAGGTTTTGGTTTTTAGGGTTTTTGTTTTAGGGTTTAGGGTTTAGAATTTTAGAGTTTAATATTTAGTTTTAGGGTTTAGGGTTTTAGTGTATTAAAGATTAGGGTTCTAGTTTTTAGGGATTAGGGTTTTGTTTTTAGGATTTAGTGTTTAGAGTATAAGGATTTAGGGTTTAGTGTATTAAAGTTTAGGGTTTTAGATTTAGTTTATTAGGGTTTAGTGTTTAGATTTTTTTTTTAAATTTAAAGGTTTTGAGTTTTTCGGTTATATGCTTAGTTTTAGGGTTTAATTTTAAGGTTTAGGGTTTTATGTTTTAGTTTTTAGAGATTTTTTTAGGTTTTAGGGTTTAGGGTTCTAGTTTTTAGGGTTTAGTGTTTTTGTTTTAGGTTTTAGGGTTTAGAATATTAGGGTTTGATGTTTACTTTTAGGGTTTAGGGTTTTAGTGTATTCAAGTTTAGGGTTTAGTGTTTTTGTTTTAGGTTTTAGGGTTTAGAATTTTATGGTTTAATATTTAGTTTTAGGGTTTAGGGTTTTAGTATATTAAATATTAGGGTTCTAGTTTTTAAGGTTTAGGGTTTTGTTTTTAGATTTCAGTGTTTAGAGTATCAGGATTTAGGGTTTAGAGTATTAAAGTTTAGGGTTTTAGATTTAGTTTTTAGGGTTTAGTGTTTAGATTTTTTTTAATATTTTAGAGTTTTGAGTTTTTCAGTTTTATGCTTAGTTTTAGGGTTTAATTTTAGGTTTTAGGGTTTAGAATATTAGGGTTTAATGTTTAGTTTTAGGGTTTAAGGTTTTAGTGTATTCAAGATTAGGGTTCTAGTTTTTAGGGTTCAGTGTTTTTGTTTTAGGGTTTAGGGTTCAGAATATTAGGGTTTGATGTTTACTTTTAGGGTTTAGGGTTTTAGTGTATTCAAGTTTAGGGTTTTAGGTTTTAGTTTTTAGGGTTTTTGTTTTAGGTTTTAGGGTTTAGAATTTTAGGGTTTAATATTTAGTTTTAAGGTTTAGGGTTTTAGTGTATTAAAGATTAGAGTTCTAGTTTTTAGGGTTTAGGTTTTTGTTTTTATGGTTTTAGTGTTTAGAGTATTAGGATTTAGGGTTTAGTGTATTAAAGTTTAGGGTTTTAGATTTAGTTTATAGGGTTTAGTGTTTAGATATTTTTTAAAATTTTAGGGTTTTGAGTTTTTCGGTTATATGCTTAGTTTTAGGGTTTAATTTTAAGGTTTAGAGTTTTAGGTTTTAGTTTTTAGGGATTTATTTAGGTTTTAGGGTTTAGAATATTAGGGTTTAATGTTTAGTTTTAGGGTTTAGGGTTTTAGGGTATTCAAGATAAGGGTTTTGATTTTTAGGGTTTAGGGTTTTTGTTTTAGGTTTTAGGGTTTAGAATATTAGGGTTTAATGTTTACTTTTAGGGTTTAGGGTTTTAGTGTATTAAAGATTAGGGTTTTTTTTAGGGTTTAGGGTTTCGTTTTTATGTTTTAGTGTTTAGAGAATTAGGATTTAGGGTTTAGTGTATTAAAGTTTAGGGTTTTAGATTTAGTTTTTAGGGTTTAGGGTTTAGGGTTTTTGTTTTCAATTTTAGGGTTTAGAGTTTTTGGGTTATATGCTTCGTTTTTAGGGTTTAATTTTAGGTTTTAGGGTTTAGGGTTTTATTGTATTCAAGTTTAAGGTTTTAGGTTTTTGTTTTTAGGGTTTTTTTTTAGGTTTTAGGGTTTAGGAATATTAGGGTTTAATATTTAGTTTTAGGGTTTAGGGTTTTGTTTTAGGTTTTAGTGTTTAAAGTATTAGGATTTAGGGTTTAGTGTATTAAAGTTTAGGGTTTTAGATTTAGTTTTTAGGGTTAAGTGTTTAGATTTTTTTTTAAATTTTAGGGTTTTGAGTTTTTCGGTTATATGCTTAGTTTTAGGGTTTAATTTTAAGATTTAGTATTTTAGGTTTTAGTTTTTAGGGTTTAGGGTTTTTGTTTTAGGTTTTAGGGTTTAGAATATTAGGGTTTAATGTTTACTTTTAGGGTTTAGGGTTTTAGTGTATTCAAGTTTAGGGTTATAATTTTTTGGGTTTAGGGTTTGGTTTTAGGTTTTAGGTTTTAAAATTTTAGTTTTAGGGTTTAGGGTTTTAGTGTATTAAAGATTAGGGTTCTAGTTTTTAGGGTTTAGGGTTTTGTTTTTAGGATTTAGTGTTTAGAGTATTAGGATTTATGGTTTAGTGTATTAATGTTTAGGGTTTTAGATTTAGTTTTTTAGGGTTTAGTGTTTAGATTTTTTTTAAAATTTAAGGGTTTTGAGTTTTTCGGTTATATGCTTAGTTTTAGGGTTTAATTTTAAAGTTTAGGGTTTTAGGTTTTAGTTTTTAGGGTTTTTGTTTTAGGTTTTAGGGTTTAGAATATTAGGGTTTAATGTTTAGTTTTAGGGTTTAAGGTTTTAGTGTATTCAAGATTAGGGTTTTAGTTTTTAGGGTTTAGGGTTTTTGTTTTAGGTTTTAGGGTGGGTTTAGAATATTAGAGTTTAATTTTTACTATTAGGGTTTTAGGGTTTTAGTGTATTCAAGTTTAGGGTTTTAGGTTTTAGTTTTTAGGGTTTTTGTTTTAGGTTTTAGGGTTTAGAATTTTAGAGTTTAATATTTAGTTTTAGGGTTTAGGGTTTTAGTGTATTAAAGATTAGGGTTTTAGTTTTTAGGGTTTAAGGTTTTGTTTTTAGGATTTAGTGTTTAGAGTATTAGGATTTAGGGTTTAGTGTATTAATGTTTAGGGTTTTAGATTTAGTTTTTTAGGGTTTAGTGTTTAGATTTTTTTTAAAATTTAAAGGTTTTGAGTTTTTCGGTTATATGCTTAGTTTTAGGGTTTAATTTTAAGGTTTTAGGTTTTAGGGTTTAGAATATTATGGTTTAATGTTTAGTTTTAGGGTTTAGGGTTTTAGTGTATTCAAGATTAGAGTTTTAGTTTTTAGGGTTTAGGGTTTTTGTTTTAGGTTTTAGGGTTTAGAATATTAGGGTTTAATGTTTACTTTTAGGGTTTAGGGTTTTAGTGTATTCAAGTTTAGGGTTATAATTTTTTGGGTTTAGTGTTTGGTTTTAGGTTTTAGGGTTTAAAATTTTAGTTTTAGGGTTTAGGGTTTTAGTGTAATAAAGATTAGGGTTTTTTTAGGGTTTAGGGTTTCGTTTTTATGTTTTAGTCTTCAGAGAATTAGGATTTAGGGTTTAGTGTATTAAAGTTTAGGGTTTTAGATTTAGTTTTTAGGGTTTAGGGTTTAGGGTTTTTGTTTTCAATTTTAGGGTTTTGAGTTTTTGGGTTATATGCTTTGTTTTAGGGTTTAATTTTAGGTTTTAGGGTTTAGGGTTTTATTGTATTCAAGTTTAGGGTTTTAGATTTTAGTTTTTAGGGTTTTTGTTTTAGGTTTTAGGGTTTAGAATTTTATGGTTTAATATTTAGTTTTAGGGTTTAGGGTTTTAGTATATTAAAGATTAGGGTTCTAGTTTTTAAGGTTTAGGGTTTTGTTTTTAGATTTTAGTGTTTAGAGTATCAGGATTTAGGGTTTAGAGTATTAAAGTTTAGGGTTTTAGATTTAGTTTTTAGGGTTTAGTGTTTAGATTTTTTTTAATATTTTAGAGTTTTGAGTTTTTCAGTTTTATGCTTAGTTTTAGGGTTTAATTTTAAGGTTTAGGGTTTTAGGTTTTAGTTTTTAGGGTTTTTTTGGGTTTTAGGGTTTAGAATATTAGGGTTTAATGTTTAGTTTTAGGGCTTAGGGTTTTGGTGTATTCAAGATTAGGGTTTAGTTTTTAGGGTTTAGGGTTTTTGTTTTAGGTTTTAGGGTTTAGAATATTAGGGTTTAATGTTTCTTGAATGCTCCATGTGACGAGAATATTAATCTCCAATATTTAAATCTATTTATTTTCAATTAATCCAAAAGTTACTTAATTCAAAAAATTAAGTCAATTGAATATATCAAAAATAAAATTAAATATTATTAATATTTTTATTTATTTATTTTCCTATCTAATTCTATTAAATCTCTAGAATAATCTATCCAAGTTAAACTCGGAATATTCTAGAAGACTCCTATAATAGAATAAGGAAATAAATAAATTAGGACTCACTACTTTCCAAATTTATTTTTATTCCTAATCCATGAATATTCCCATGAGTAGGAATAATCAAATAGGAAAAAATAAATAAATTTAGTACTAAATTAATTAAATTTCTAATCTATGAATATTTCCATGAAGGAAATAAATCAATAGAAATAAAATTAATTTAAATTAATTCTTTTCCTAATGCATGAGAATTTCCTAAAAGGAAAGTACTCAAATAGGAAACCCGAATTAATTAGGAAAGTTGGATTATGGTAGGAGTAGCACGGGTTGGGAGTCCCCGCACCACCCCCACCGTCGACCGCCGCTCGTGAGGAGCACCGCCGCCGCCCCCAGCCCACGCGCCACCACCTCCGGTGGCCGGCGTGGCCGGGAGCTCCCACGGACAGCCCTCATGTGGGTGATCGATCCATGGGGTCGATCATGGGGTTGATCGGCCCCTTCGTCCATCGTCTTCTTCGTCACACCTTCTTCGTCTTCCGGCGATCGTCTCAACATCGAACCAACGTAATTAAAATTACAAGAATTAAATTACACTATCCGGTATCGATTCTATACATGAAATCGACCCTATACATTTTCCGGAAAATAAAGAACGTAATACTAAATCCTAAATTCGGTCAACCCCCGAATTTTTACTATTACAAACATTCAACCACACAAAACGAATCTCGACATGTCCGAGAGTTTAATAATCATGATAATTAATTAAAAAAAAAAAATTAAATCCAACCATGATAGCCGGAAATCCTGCAAGGTAGAACAATAATCGAGCATATACATGAACACGAAACCAAACGCTCTGATACCAATTGTTGGAAATCGATATCCCGGATTACCGAAATATGCGGAAACCGATAATCCGATCGAAATCCCATCGCCGGAAATACGCGAACCATCTCACGTCGACGGAGCTCGACTTGAGCATCACCGCCGCGGGATGAAACCCCGCGGCTAGAAAACCCTAGCCGAGCCCCCCGCCGCGAGGGGGCTCGCGATCGCACGCCGCGATCGCCGGGGCTGCCCAGCAGCCCCCGGTGGTGAGTCCGGCGACTCACCACCATCGCCGGATGAGGGGCGGTCAGCCCCCAGCTGACCCGCCGCGGCTCCAGCCGCGGCTTTCCCCGCGATCGACCTCGCGGTCGATCGCATGCCCCGGCTCCAGCCGGGGCTCCTCCGTCGCGCCTGCCCGCCGGTCGAGGGCTGGGGAGGGACCAGCTGCCGTGGCACCAGCCCACAGTGGTCTCCCCGCGATCGACCCATGGTCGATCGCTCGCCCCGGCGTCCAGCCGGGGCTCCCTCGTCCGCGCGCCGCGATCGAACCCTAGGGTTCGATCGCCCCCTCGGCTCCAAGCCGAGGGTTCTCTCGATCTTCGCCGGGGATCTCGAATCCCCGTCCCCGAAGTTCGTACGTTTACCCGGATCGTGTGTTCATGTATATACTACAATTAATCACACAAAATCATAGAAGAGGGTTTATGATTTATTACCTTCGATTCGTTGTACGGAGAAACGAATTTACGCGTTGATGACCTTGCGATCTTCCCACGTATTCCTTGCACCTTGTCCGAACGTCGTGTGGGCGACGATCTATCGAACACCTTATGGATCTCCTTCACTCTTCAAGACTTTATTGTTGGCGTAACTTAGGTTGTGAAAAGTGAAGACCATGTAGTGCTTTTATAGGCTACGTAGGGGATCATAAGGAGAATAAATATTGGGCTTCCAATATTGAAAATTAAATTGGGTCCAACCCAAATCCATTAATTCTTATCAATATTAATTTTATTTATTTTCCACTATATAAATAAAATTGCACTCCCAATATTATTCCATATTATATCAAATAATATTTCTCCATCTTAGTATTATTTATTCCGTGTATTTAAGATTTAAATATCCATGAATAAATTTATTTATTGCTCAATAAATAATATTCATATCTTTTATCCGAGACTAGTACCGTTCAACCTTTATTATTATGCGGATTAAATCCACCTGCAGGGTTTACATAATAATTCCTTATGAACTCATCTCGGGGATATTATCAACCCTTACGGGATACACTGTCCCTTCAAGAATTCACGGCATGCCATACATAAAATATAGTGACCCAACTCAACCGGTAATTAACCCAATAATTAAATCGGTTAATTCCTTTGGAAAATCAAAGTCACTTATATTAGATATACACACCCGCAATAATATCGGGGATTAAGAATAAAATACTCTGAGATTTAAATTGATTATCCAAGGCAATTCTAATCAATAAATCTCAAGCTAATCCGCCCAATACACCAAGTGTACAAGTGTGATAAAATAATTAAGACAAATTATTTTCTCTCTCACACAACGACTATACCGATGGATTGGTCCGTGTCCATCTAGGTCGTGAGCCACTGTTCGATTAAATACGAGTAACCGATAGTATGATCTTCCGTGTGGGCCAGACACACCATACTAACTACAACGTATAAAATCCAGGACTATATTTTGCATAATTAATTAATAATAAATAATTGCAAATAATTGTTTATTAATTAAATAGGTTAAATGCTATGACCGGGAGTTTACCGGTACTTAAATCTAGACATTAAGTACACAACCCCAACAGAATATTGGGGTTTAATGTTTAGTTTTAGGGCTTAGGGTTTTGGTGTATTCAAGATTAGGGTTCTAGTTTTTAGGGTTTAGGGTTTTTGTTTTAGGTTTTAAGGTTTAGAATATTAGGGTTTAATGTTTACTTTTAAGGTTTAGGGTTTTATTGTATTCAAGTTTAGGGTTTTAGATTTTAGTTTTTAGGGTTTTTGTTTTAGGTTTTAGGGTTTAGAATTTTATGGTTTAATATTTAGTTTTAGGGTTTAGGGTTTTAGTATATTAAAGATTAGGGTTCTAGTTTTTAAGGTTTAGGGTTTTGTTTTTAGATTTCAGTGTTTAGAGTATTAGGATTTAGTGTTTAGAGTATTAAAGTTTAGGGTTTTAGATTTAGTTTTTAGGGTTTAGTGTTTAGATTTTTTTTAAAATTTTAGGGTTTTGAGTTTTTCAGTTTTATGCTTAGTTTTAGGGTTTAATTTTAAGGTTTAGGGTTTTAGGTTTTAGTTTTAAGGGTTTTTTTTAGGTTTTAGGGTTTAGAATATTAGGGTTTAATGTTTAGTTTTAGGGCTTAGGGTTTTGGTGTATTCAAGATTAGGGTTTTAATTTTTAGGGTTTAGGGTTTTTGTTTTAGGTTTTAGGGTTTAGAATATTAGGGTTTAATGTTTACTTTTAGGGTTTAGGGTTTTAGTGTATTCATGTTTAGGGTTTTAGGTTTTAGTTTTTAGGGTTTTTGTTTTAGGTTTTAGGGTTTAGAATTTTAGAGTTTAATATTTAGTTTTAGGGTTTAGGGTTTTAGTGTATTAAAGATTAGGGTTATAGTTTTTAGGGTTTAGGGTTTTGTTTTTAGGATTTGGTGTTTAGAGTATTAGGATTTAGGGTTTAGTGTATTAAAGTTTAGGGTTTTAGATTTAGTTTTTTAGGGTTTAGTGTTTAGATTTTTTTTTAAATTTTAGGGTTTTGAGTTTTTCAGTTATATTCTTAGTTTTAGGGTTTAATTTTAAGGTTTAGGGTTTTAGGTTTTAGTTTTTAGGGTTTTTGTTTTAGGTTTTAGGGTTTAGAATATTATGGTTTAATGTTTAGTTTTAGGGTTTAGGGTTTAAGTGTATTCAAGATTAGGGTTTTAGTTTTTAGGGTTTAGGGTTTTTGTTTTAGGTTTTAGGGTTTAGAATATTAGGGTTTAATGTTTACTTTTAGGGTTTAGGGTTTTTGTGTATTCAAGTTTAGGGTTTTAGGTTTTAGTTTTTAGGGTTTTTGTTTTTGGTTTTAGGGTTTAGAATATTAGGGTTTAATGTTTAGTTTTAGGGTTTAAGGTTTTAGTGTATTCAAGATTAGGGTTTTAGTTTTTAGGGTTTAGGGTTTTTGTTTTAGGTTTTAGGGTGGGTTTAGAATATTAGGGTTTAATTTTTACTATTAGGGTTTTAGGGTTTTAGTGTATTCAAGTTTAGGGTTTTAGGTTTTAGTTTTTAGGGTTTTTGTTTTAGGTTTTAGGGTTTAGGGTTTTAGTGTATTAAAGATTATGGTTTTAGTTTTTAGGGTTTAAGGTTTTGTTTTTAGGATTTAGTGTTTAGAGTATTAGGATTTAGGGTTTAGTGTATTAAAGTTTAGGGTTTTAGATTTAGTTTTTTAGGGTTTAGTGTTTAGATTTTTTTTAAAATTTATAGGTTTTGAGTTTTTCGGTTATATGATTAGTTTTAGGGTTTAATTTTAAGGTTTTAGGTTTTAGGGTTTAGAATATTATGGTTTAATGTTTAGTTTTAGGGTTTAGGGTTTTAGTGTATTCAAGATTAGAGTTTTAGTTTTTAGGGTTTAGGGTTTTTGTTTTAGGTTTTAGGGTTTAGAATATTAGGGTTTAATGTTTACTTTTAGGGTTTAGGGTTTTAGTGTATTCAAGTTTAGGGTTATAATTTTTTGGGTTTAGTGTTTGGTTTTAGGTTTTAGGGTTTAAAATTTTAGTTTTAGGGTTTAGGGTTTTAGTGTATTAAAGATTAGGGTTTTTTTAGGGTTTAGGGTTTCGTTTTTATGTTTTAGTGTTCAGAGAATTAGGATTTAGGGTTTAGTGTATTAAAGTTTAGGGTTTTAGATTTAGTTTTTAGGGTTTAGGGTTTAGGGTTTTTGTTTTCAATTTTAGGGTTTTGAGTTTTTGGGTTATATGCTTCGTTTTAGGGTTTAATTTTAGGTTTTAGGGTTTAAGGTTTTATTGTATTCAAGTTTAGGGTTTTAGATTTTAGTTTTTAGGGTTTTTGTTTTAGGTTTTAGGGTTTAGAATTTTATGGTTTAATATTTAGTTTTAGGGTTTAGGGTTTTAGTATATTAAAGATTAGGGTTCTAGTTTTTAAGGTTTAGGGTTTTGTTTTTAGATTTCAGTGTTTAGAGTATCAGGATTTAGGGTTTAGAGTATTAAAGTTTAGGGTTTTAGATTTAGTTTTTAGGGTTTAGTGTTTAGATTTTTTTTAATATTTTAGAGTTTTGAGTTTTTCAGTTTTATGCTTAGTTTTAGGGTTTAATTTTAAGGTTTAGGGTTTTAGGTTTTAGTTTTTAGGGTTTTTTTGGGTTTTAGGGTTTAGAATATTAGGGTTTAATGTTTAGTTTTAGGGCTTAGGGTTTTGGTGTATTCAAGATTAGGGTTTAGTTTTTAGGGTTTAGGGTTTTTGTTTTAGGTTTTAGGGTTTAGAATATTAGGGTTTAATGTTTCTTGAATGCTCCATGTGACGAGAATATTAATCTCCAATATTTAAATCTATTTATTTTCAATTAATCCAAAAGTTACTTAATTCAAAAAATTAAGTCAATTGAATATATCAAAAATAAAATTAAATATTATTAATATTTTTATTTATTTATTTTCCTATCTAATTCTATTAAATCTCTAGAATAATCTATCCAAGTTAAACTCGGAATATTCTAGAAGACTCCTATAATAGAATAAGGAAATAAATAAATTAGGACTCACTACTTTCCAAATTTATTTTTATTCCTAATCCATGAATATTCCCATGAGTAGGAATAATCAAATAGGAAAAAATAAATAAATTTAGTACTAAATTAATTAAATTTCTAATCTATGAATATTTCCATGAAGGAAATAAATCAATAGAAATAAAATTAATTTAAATTAATTCTTTTCCTAATGCATGAGAATTTCCTAAAAAGAAAGTACTCAAATAGGAAACCCGAATTAATTAGGAAAGTTGGATTATGGTAGGAGTAGCACGGGTTGGGAGTCCCCGCACCACCCCCACCGTCGACCGCCGCTCGTGAGGAGCACCGCCGCCGCCCCCAGCCCACGCGCCACCACCTCCGGTGGCCGGCGTGGCCGGGAGCTCCCACGGACAGCCCTCATGTGGGTGATCGATCCATGGGGTCGATCATGGGGTTGATCGGCCCCTTCGTCCATCGTCTTCTTCGTCACACCTTCTTCGTCTTCCGGCGATCGTCTCAACATCGAACCAACGTAATTAAAATTACAAGAATTAAATTACACTATCCGGTATCGATTCTATACATGAAATCGACCCTATACATTTTCCGGAAAATAAAGAACGTAATACTAAATCCTAAATTCGGTCAACCCCCGAATTTTTACTATTACAAACATTCAACCACACAAAACGAATCTCGACATGTCCGAGAGTTTAATAATCATGATAATTAATTAAAAAAAAAAATTAAATCCAACCATGATAGCCGGAAATCCTGCAAGGTAGAACAATAATCGAGCATATACATGAACACGAAACCAAACGCTCTGATACCAATTGTTGGAAATCGATATCCCGGATTACCGAAATATGCGGAAACCGATAATCCGATCGAAATCCCATCGCCGGAAATACGCGAACCATCTCACGTCGACGGAGCTCGACTTGAGCATCACCGCCGCGGGATGAAACCCCGCGGCTAGAAAACCCTAGCCGAGCCCCCCGCCGCGAGGGGGCTCGCGATCGCACGCCGCGATCGCCGGGGCTGCCCAGCAGCCCCCGGTGGTGAGTCCGGCGACTCACCACCATCGCCGGATGAGGGGCGGTCAGCCCCCAGCTGACCCGCCGCGGCTCCAGCCGCGGCTTTCCCCGCGATCGACCTCGCGGTCGATCGCATGCCCCGGCTCCAGCCGGGGCTCCTCCGTCGCGCCTGCCCGCCGGTCGAGGGCTGGGGAGGGACCAGCTGCCGTGGCACCAGCCCACAGTGGTCTCCCCGCGATCGACCCATGGTCGATCGCTCGCCCCGGCGTCCAGCCGGGGCTCCCTCGTCCGCGCGCCGCGATCGAACCCTAGGGTTCGATCGCCCCCTCGGCTCCAAGCCGAGGGTTCTCTCGATCTTCGCCGGGGATCTCGAATCCCCGTCCCCGAAGTTCGTACGTTTACCCGGATCGTGTGTTCATGTATATACTACAATTAATCACACAAAATCATAGAAGAGGGTTTATGATTTATTACCTTCGATTCGTTGTACGGAGAAACGAATTTACGCGTTGATGACCTTGCGATCTTCCCACGTATTCCTTGCACCTTGTCCGAACGTCGTGTGGGCGACGATCTATCGAACACCTTATGGATCTCCTTCACTCTTCAAGACTTTATTGTTGGCGTAACTTAGGTTGTGAAAAGTGAAGACCATGTAGTGCTTTTATAGGCTACGTAGGGGATCATAAGGAGAATAAATATTGGGCTTCCAATATTGAAAATTAAATTGGGTCCAACCCAAATCCATTAATTCTTATCAATATTAATTTTATTTATTTTCCACTATATAAATAAAATTGCACTCCCAATATTATTCCATATTATATCAAATAATATTTCTCCATCTTAGTATTATTTATTCCGTGTATTTAAGATTTAAATATCCATGAATAAATTTATTTATTGCTCAATAAATAATATTCATATCTTTTATCCGAGACTAGTACCGTTCAACCTTTATTATTATGCGGATTAAATCCACCTGCAGGGTTTACATAATAATTCCTTATGAACTCATCTCGGGGATATTATCAACCCTTACGGGATACACTGTCCCTTCAAGAATTCACGGCATGCCATACATAAAATATAGTGACCCAACTCAACCGGTAATTAACCCAATAATTAAATCGGTTAATTCCTTTGGAAAATCAAAGTCACTTATATTAGATATACACACCCGCAATAATATCGGGGATTAAGAATAAAATACTCTGAGATTTAAATTGATTATCCAAGGCAATTCTAATCAATAAATCTCAAGCTAATCCGCCCAATACACCAAGTGTACAAGTGTGATAAAATAATTAAGACAAATTATTTTCTCTCTCACACAACGACTATACCGATGGATTGGTCCGTGTCCATCTAGGTCGTGAGCCACTGTTCGATTAAATACGAGTAACCGATAGTATGATCTTCCGTGTGGGCCAGACACACCATACTAACTACAACGTATAAAATCCAGGACTATATTTTGCATAATTAATTAATAATAAATAATTGCAAATAATTGTTTATTAATTAAATAGGTTAAATGCTATGACCGGGAGTTTACCGGTACTTAAATCTAGACATTAAGTACACAACCCCAACAGAATATTGGGGTTTAATGTTTAGTTTTAGGGCTTAGGGTTTTGGTGTATTCAAGATTAGGGTTCTAGTTTTTAGGGTTTAGGGTTTTTGTTTTAGGTTTTAAGGTTTAGAATATTAGGGTTTAATGTTTACTTTTAAGGTTTAGGGTTTTATTGTATTCAAGTTTAGGGTTTTAGATTTTAGTTTTTAGGGTTTTTGTTTTAGGTTTTAGGGTTTAGAATTTTATGGTTTAATATTTAGTTTTAGGGTTTAGGGTTTTAGTATATTAAAGATTAGGGTTCTAGTTTTTAAGGTTTAGGGTTTTGTTTTTAGATTTCAGTGTTTAGAGTATTAGGATTTAGTGTTTAGAGTATTAAAGTTTAGGGTTTTAGATTTAGTTTTTAGGGTTTAGTGTTTAGATTTTTTTTAAAATTTTAGGGTTTTGAGTTTTTCAGTTTTATGCTTAGTTTTAGGGTTTAATTTTAAGGTTTAGGGTTTTAGGTTTTAGTTTTAAGGGTTTTTTTTAGGTTTTAGGGTTTAGAATATTAGGGTTTAATGTTTAGTTTTAGGGCTTAGGGTTTTGGTGTATTCAAGATTAGGGTTTTAATTTTTAGGGTTTAGGGTTTTTGTTTTAGGTTTTAAGGTTTAGAATATTAGGGTTTAATGTTTACTTTTAGGGTTTAGGGTTTTAGTGTATTCATGTTTAGGGTTTTAGGTTTTAGTTTTTAGGGTTTTTGTTTTAGGTTTTAGGGTTTAGAATTTTAGAGTTTAATATATAGTTTTAGGGTTTAGGGTTTTAGTGTATTAAAGATTAGGGTTATAGTTTTTAGGGTTTAGGGTTTTGTTTTTAGGATTTGGTGTTTAGAGTATTAGGATTTAGGGTTTAGTGTATTAAAGTTTAGGGTTTTAGATTTAGTTTTTTAGGGTTTAGTGTTTAGATTTTTTTTTAAATTTTAGGGTTTTGAGTTTTTCAGTTATATTCTTAGTTTTAGGGTTTAATTTTAAGGTTTAGGGTTTTAGGTTTTAGTTTTTAGGGTTTTTGTTTTAGGTTTTAGGGTTTAGAATATTATGGTTTAATGTTTAGTTTTAGGGTTTAGGGTTTAAGTGTATTCAAGATTAGGGTTTTAGTTTTTAGGGTTTAGGGTTTTTGTTTTAGGTTTTAGGGTTTAGAATATTAGAGTTTAATGTTTACTTTTAGGGTTTAGGGTTTTTGTGTATTCAAGTTTAGGGTTTTAGGTTTTAGTTTTTAGGGTTTTTGTTTTTGGTTTTAGGGTTTAGAATATTAGGGTTTAATGTTTAGTTTTAGGGTTTAAGGTTTTAGTGTATTCAAGATTAGGGTTTTAGTTTTTAGGGTTTAGGGTTTTTGTTTTAGGTTTTAGGGTGGGTTTAGAATATTAGGGTTTAATTTTTACTATTAGGGTTTTAGGGTTTTAGTGTATTCAAGTTTAGGGTTTTAGGTTTTAGTTTTTAGGGTTTTTGTTTTAGGTTTTAGGGTTTAGAATTTTAGAGTTTAATATTTAGTTTTAGGGTTTAGGGTTTTAGTGTATTAAAGATTATGGTTTTAGTTTTTAGGGTTTAAGGTTTTGTTTTTAGGATTTAGTGTTTAGAGTATTAGGATTTAGGGTTTAGTGTATTAAAGTTTAGGGTTTTAGATTTAGTTTTTTAGGGTTTAGTGTTTAGATTTTTTTTAAAATTTAAAGGTTTTGAGTTTTTCGGTTATATGATTAGTTTTAGGGTTTAATTTTAAGGTTTTAGGTTTTAGGGTTTAGAATATTATGGTTTAATGTTTAGTTTTAGGGTTTAGGGTTTTAGTGTATTCAAGATTAGAGTTTTAGTTTTTAGGGTTTAGGGTTTTTGTTTTAGGTTTTAGGGTTTAGAATATTAGGGTTTAATGTTTACTTTTAGGGTTTAGGGTTTTAGTGTATTCAAGTTTAGGGTTATAATTTTTTGGGTTTAGTGTTTGGTTTTAGGTTTTAGGGTTTAAAATTTTAGTTTTAGGGTTTAGGGTTTTAGTGTATTAAAGATTAGGGTTTTTTTAGGGTTTAGGGTTTCGTTTTTATGTTTTAGTGTTCAGAGAATTAGGATTTAGGGTTTAGTGTATTAAAGTTTAGGGTTTTAGATTTAGTTTTTAGGGTTTAGGGTTTAGGGTTTTTGTTTTCAATTTTAGGGTTTTGAGTTTTTGGGTTATATGCTTCGTTTTAGGGTTTAATTTTAGGTTTTAGGGTTTAAGGTTTTATTGTATTCAAGTTTAGGGTTTTAGATTTTAGTTTTTAGGGTTTTTGTTTTAGGTTTTAGGGTTTAGAATTTTATGGTTTAATATTTAGTTTTAGGGTTTAGGGTTTTAGTATATTAAAGATTAGGGTTCTAGTTTTTAAGGTTTAGGGTTTTGTTTTTAGATTTCCGTGTTTAGAGTATCAGGATTTAGGGTTTAGAGTATTAAAGTTTAGGGTTTTAGATTTAGTTTTTAGGGTTTAGTGTTTAGATTTTTTTTTTAAATTTTAGGGTTTTGTGTTTTTCGGTTTTATGCTTAGTTTTAGGGTTTAATTTTAAGGTTTAGGGTTTTAGGTTTTAGTTTTTAGGGTTTTTTTAGGTTTTAGGGTTTAGAATATTAGGGTTTAATGTTTAGTTTTAGGGCTTAGGGTTTTGGTGTATTCAAGATTAGGGTTTTAGTTTTTAGGGTTTAGGGTTTTTGTTTTAGGTTTTAGGGTTTAGAATATTAGGGTTTAATGTTTACTTTTAGGGTTTAGGGTTTTAGTGTATTCAAGTTTAGGGTTTTAGGTTTTAGTTTTTAGGGTTTTTGTTTTAGGTTTTAGGGTTTAGAATTTTAGAGTTTAATATTTAGTTTTAGGGTTTAGGGTTTTAGTGCATTAAAGATTAGGGTTATAGTTTTTAGGGTTTAGGGTTTTGTTTTTAGGATTTGGTGTTTAGAGTATTAGGATTTAGGGTTTAGTGTATTAAAGTTTAGGGTTTTAGATTTAGTTTTTTAGGGTTTAGTGTTTAGATTTTTTTTAAAATTTTAGGGTTTTGAGTTTTTCGGTTATATGCTTAGTTTTGGAGTTTAATTTTAAGGTTTAGGGTTTTAGGTTTTAGTTTTTAGGGTTTTTGTTTTAGGTTTTAGGGTTTAGAATATTAGGGTTTAATGTTTAGTTTTAGGGTTTAGGGTTTTAGTGTATTCAAGATTAGGGTTTTAGTTTTTAGGGTTTAGGGTTTTTGTTTTAGGTTTTAGGGTTTAGAATAATAGGGTTTAATGTTTACTTTTAGGGTTTAGGGTTTTAGTGTATTCAAGTTTAGGGTTATAATTTTTTGGGTTTAGGGTTTTGGTTTTAGGTTTTAGGGTTTAAAATTTTAGGTTTAGGGTTTAGGGTTTTAGTGTATTAAAGATTATGGTTTTTGTTTTTAGGGTTTAGGGTTTCCTTTTTATGTTTTAGTGTTTAGAGAATTAGGATTTAGGGTTTAGTGTATTAAAGTTTAGGGTTTTAGATTTAGTTTTTACGGTTTAGGGTTTAGGGTTTTTGTTTTCAATTTTAGGGTTTTGAGTTTTTGGGTTATATGCTTCGTTTTAGGGTTTAATTTTAGGTTTTAGGGTTTAAGGTTTTATTGTATTCAAGTTTAGGGTTTTAGGTTTTGGTTTTTAGGGTTTTTGTTTTAGGTTTTAAGGTTTAGAATTTTAGAATTTAATATTTAGTTTTAGGGTTTAGGGTTTTAGTGTATTAAAGATTAGGGTTCTAGTTTTTAGGGATTAGGGTTTTGTTTTTAGGATTTAGTGTTTAGAGTATAAGGATTTAGGGTTTAGTGTATTAAAGTTTAGGGTTTTAGATTTAGTTTATTAGGGTTTAGTGTTTAGATTTTTTTTTAAAATTTAATGGTTTTGAGTTTTTCGGTTATATGCTTAGTTTTAGGGTTTAATTTTAAGGTTTAGGGTTTTAGGTTTTAGTTTTTAGGGATTTTTTTAGGTTTTAGGGTTTAGAATATTAGGGTTTAATGTATAGTTTTAGGGTTTAAGGTTTTATTGTATTCAAGATTAGGGTTCTAGTTTTTAGGGTTTAGTGTTTTTGTTTTAGGTTTTAGGGTTTAGAATATTAGGGTTTGATGTTTACTTTTAGGGTTTAGGGTTTTAGTGTATTCAAGTTTAGGGTTTAGTGTTTTTGTTTTAGGTTTTAGGGTTTAGAATTTTATGGTTTAATATTTAGTTTTAGGGTTTAGGGTTTTAGTATATTAAAGATTAGGGTTCTAGTTTTTAAGGTTTAGGGTTTTGTTTTTAGATTTCAGTGTTTAGAGTATCAGGATTTAGGGTTTAGAGTATTAAAGTTTAGGGTTTTAGATTTAGTTTTTAGGGTTTAGTGTTTAGATTTTTTTTAATATTTTAGAGTTTTGAGTTTTTCAGTTTTATGCTTAGTTTTAGGGTTTAATTTTAGGTTTTAGGGTTTAGAATATTAGGGTTTAATGTTTAGTTTTAGGGTTTAAGGTTTTAGTGTATTCAAGATTAGGTTTCTAGTTTTTAGGGTTCAGTGTTTTTGTTTTAGGGTTTAGGGTTTAGAATATTAGGGTTTGATGTTTACTTTTAGGGTTTAGGGTTTTAGTGTATTCAAGTTTAGGGTTTTAGGTTTTAGTTTTTAGGGTTTTTGTTTTAGGTTTTAGGGTTTAGAATTTTAGGGTTTAATATTTAGTTTTAAGGTTTAGGGTTTTAGTGTATTAAAGATTAGAGTTCTAGTTTTTAGGGTTTAGGGTTTTGTTTTTATGGTTTTAGTGTTTAGAGTATTAGGATTTAGGGTTTAGTGTATTAAAGTTTAGGGTTTTAGATTTAGTTTATAGGGTTTAGTGTTTAGATATTTTTTAAAATTTTAGGGTTTTGAGTTTTTCGGTTATATGCTAAGTTTTAGGGTTTAATTTTAAGGTTTAGAGTTTTAGGTTTTAGTTTTTAGGGATTTATTTAGGTTTTAGGGTTTAGAATATTAGGGTTTAATGTTTAGTTTTAGGGTTTAAGGTTTTAGTGTATTCAAGATTAGGGTTTTAGTTTTTAGGGTTTATGGTTTTTGTGTTAGGTTTTAGGGTTTAGAATATTAGGGTTTAATGTTTTCTTTTAGGGTTTAGGGTTTTAGTGTATTAAAGATTAGGGTTTTTTTTTAGGGTTTAGGGTTTCGTTTTTATGTTTTAGTGTTTAGAGAATTAGGATTTAGGGTTTAGTGTATTAAAGTTTAGGGTTTTAGATTTAGTTTTTAGGGTTTAGGGTTTAGGGTTTTTGTTTTCAATTTTAGGGTTTAGAGTTTTTGGGTTATATGCTTCGTTTTTAGGGTTTAATTTTAGGTTTTAGGGTTTAGGGTTTTATTGTATTCAAGTTTAAGGTTTTAGGTTTTTGTTTTTAGGGTTTTTTTTTAGGTTTTAGGGTTTAGAATATTAGGGTTTAATATTTAGTTTTAGGGTTTAGGGTTTTGTTTTTAGGGTTTAGTGTTTAAAGTATTAGGATTTAGGGTTTAGTGTATTAAAGTTTAGGGTTTTATATTTAGGGTTTAGTGTTTGGTTTTAGGTTTTAGGGTTTAAAATTTTAGTTTTAGGGTTTAGGGTTTTAGTGTATTAAAGATTAGGGTTTTTTTAGGGTTTAGGGTTTCGTTTTTATGTTTTAGTCTTCAGAGAATTAGGATTTAGGGTTTAGTGTATTAAAGTTTAGGGTTTTAGATTTAGTTTTTAAGGTTTAGGGTTTAGGGTTTTTGTTTTCAATTTTAGGGTTTTGAGTTTTTGGGTTATATGCTTCGTTTTAGGGTTTAATTTTAGGTTTTAGGGTTTAGGGTTTTATTGTATTCAAGTTTAGGGTTTTAGATTTTAGTTTTTAGGGTTTTTGTTTTAGGTTTTAGGGTTTAGAATTTTATGGTTTAATATTTAGTTTTAGGGTTTAGGGTTTTAGTATATTAAAGATTAGGGTTCTAGTTTTTAAGGTTTAGGGTTTTGTTTTTAGATTTCAGTGTTTAGAGTATCAGGATTTAGGGTTTAGAGTATTAAAGTTTAGGGTTTTAGATTTAGTTTTTAGGGTTTAGTGTTTAGATTTTTTTTAATATTTTAGAGTTTTGAGTTTTTCAGTTTTATGCTTAGTTTTAGGGTTTAATTTTAAGGTTTAGGGTTTTAGGTTTTAGTTTTTAGGTTTTTTTTGGGTTTTAGGGTTTAGAATATTAGGGTTTAATGTTTAGTTTTAGGGCTTAGGGTTTTGGTGTATTCAAGATTAGGGTTTTAGTTTTTAGGGTTTAGGGTTTTTGTTTTAGGTTTTAGGGTTTAGAATATTAGGGTTTAATGTTTACTTTTAGGGTTTAGGGTTTTAGTGTATTCAAGTTTAGGGTTTTAGGTTTTAGTTTTTAGGGTTTTTGTTTTAGGTTTTAGGGTTTAGAATTTTAGAGTTTAATATTTAGTTTTAGGGTTTAGGGTTTTGTTTTTAGGATTTGGTGTTTAGAGTATTAGGATTTAGGGTTTAGTGTATTAAAGTTTAGGGTTTTAGATTTAGTTTTTTAGGGTTTAGTGTTTAGATTTTTTTTAAAATTTTAGGGTTTTGAGTTTTTCGGTTATATTCTTAGTTTTAGGGTTTAATTTTAAGGTTTAGGGTTTTAGGTTTTAGTTTTTAGGGTTTTTGTTTTAGGGTTTAGGGTTTAGAATATTAGGGTTTAATGTTTAGTTTTAGGGTTTAGGGTTTTAGTGTATTCAAGATTAGGGTTTTAGTTTTTAGGGTTTAGGGTTTTTGTTTTAGGTTTTAGGGTTTAGAATATTAGGGTTTAATGTTTACTTTTAGGGTTTAGGGTTTTAGTTTATTCAAGTTTAGGGTTATAATTTTTTGGGTTTAGGGTTTTGGTTTTAGGTTTTAGGGTTTAAAATTTTAGTTTTAAGGTTTAGGGTTTTAGTGTATTAAAGATTAGGGTTTTTGTTTTTAGGGTTTAGGGTTTCGTTTTTATGTTTTAGTGTTTAGAGAATTAGGATTTAGGGTTTAGTGTATTAAAGTTTAGGGTTTTAGATTTAGTTTTTACGGTTTAGGGTTTAGGGTTTTTGTTTTAAATTTTAGAGTTTTGAGTTTTTGGGTTATATGCTTCGTTTTAGGGTTTAATTTTAGGTTTTAAGGTTTAAGGTTTTATTGTATTCAAGTTTAAGGTTTTAGGTTTTAGTTTTTAGGTTTTTTTTTTAGGTTTTAGGGTTTAGAATTTTAGAGTTTAATATTTAGTTTTAGGGTTTAGGGTTTTAGTGTATTAAAGATTAGGGTTCTAGTTTTTAGGGATTAGGATTTTGTTTTTAGGATTTAGTGTTTAGAGTATAAGGATTTAGGGTTTAGTGTATTAAAGTTTAGGGTTTTAGATTTAGTTTATTAGGGTTTAGTGTTTAGATTTTTTTTAAAATTTAAAGGTTTTGAGTTTTTCGGTTATATGCTTAGTTTTAGGGTTTAATTTTAAGGTTTAGGGTTTTAGGTTTTAGTTTTTAGGGTTTTTTTAGGTTTTAGGGTTTAGAATATTAGGGTTTAATGTTTAGTTTTAGGGTTTAGGGTTTTAGTGTATTCAAGATTAGGGTTTTAGTTTTTAGGGTATAGGGTTTTTGTTTTAGGTTTTAGGGTTTAGAATATTAGGGTTTAATGTTTACTTTTACCGTTTAGGGTTTTAGTGTATTCAAGTTTAGGGTTTTAGGTTTTAGTTTTTAGGGTTTTTGTTTTAGGTTTTAGGGTTTATAATTTTAGAGTTTAATATTTAGTTTTAGGGTTTAGGGTTTTAGTGTATTAAAGATTAGGGTTATAGTTTTTAGGGTTTAGGGTTTTGTTTTTAGGATTTGGTGTTTAGAGTATTAGGATTTAGGGTTTAGTGTATTAAAGTTTAGGGTTTTAGATTTAGTTTTTTAGGGTTTAGTGTTTAGATTTTTTTTAAAATTTTAGGGTTTTGAGTTTTTCGGTTATAAGCTTAGTTTTAGGGTTTAATTTTAAAGTTTAGGGTTTTAGGTTTTAGTTTTTAGGGTTTTTGTTTTAGGTTTTAGGGTTTAGAATATTAGGGTTTAATGTTTAGTTTTAGGGTTAAAGGTGTTAGTTTATTCAAGATTAGGGTTTTAGTTTTTAGGGTTTAGGGTTTTTGTTTTAGGTTTTAGGGTGGGTTTAGAATATTAGGGTTTAATTTTTACTATTAGGGTTTTAGGGTTTTAGTGTATTAAAGTTTAGGGTTTTAGGTTTTAGTTTTTAGGGTTTTTGTTTTAGGTTTTAGGGTTTAGATTTTTAGAGTTTAATATTTAGTTTTAGGGTTTAGGGTTTTAGTGTATTAAAGATTAGGGTTTTAGTTTTTAGGGTTTAATGTTTTGTTTTTAGGATTTAGTGTTTAGAGTATTAGGATTTAGGGTTTAGTGTATTAAAGTTTAGGGTTTTAGATTTCGTTTTTTAGGGTTTAGTGTTTAAATTTTTTTTAAAATTTAAAGGTTTTGAGTTTTTCGGTTATATGCTTAGTTTTAGGGTTTAATTTTAAGGTTTTAGGTTTTAGGATTTAGAATATTATGGTTTAATGTTTAGTTTTAGGGTTTAGGGTTTTAGTGTATTCAAGATTAGAGTCTTAGTTTTTAGGGTTTAGGGTTTTTGTTTTAGGTTTTAGGGTTTAGAATATTAGGGTTTAATGTTTACTTTTAGGGTTTAGGGTTTTAGTGTATTCAAGTTTAGGGTTATAATTTTTTGGGTTTAGTGTTTGGTTTTAGGTTTTAGGGTTTAAAATTTTAGTTTTAGGGTTTAGGGTTTTAGTGTATTAAAGATTAGGGTTTTTTTAGGGTTTAGGGTTTCGTTTTTATGTTTTAGTGTTCAGAGAATTAGGATTTAGGGTTTAGTGTATTAAAGTTTAGGGTTTTAGATTTAGTTTTTAGGGTTTAGGGTTTAGGGTTTTTGTTTTCAATTTTAGGGTTTTCAGTTTTTGGGTTATATGCTTCGTTTTAGGGTTTAATTTTAGGTTTTAGGGTTTAAGGTTTTATTGTATTCAAGTTTAGTGTTTTAGATTTTAGTTTTTAGGGTTTTTGTTTTAGGTTTTAGGGTTTAGAATTTTAGAGTTTAATATTTAGTTTTAGGGTTTAGGGTTTTAGTGTATTAAAGATTAGGGTTATAGTTTTTAGGGTTTAGGTTTTTGTTTTTAGGATTTGGTGTTTAGAGTATTAGGATTTAGGGTTTAGTGTATTAAAGTTTAGGGTTTTAGATTTAGTTTTTTAGGGTTTAGTGTTTAGATTTTTTTTAAAATTTTAGGGTTTTGAGTTTTTCAGTTATATTCTTAGTTTTAGGGTTTAATTTTAAGGTTTAGGGTTTTAGGTTTTAGTTTTTAAGGTTTTTGTTTTAGGTTTTAGGGTTTAGAATATTATGGTTTAATGTTTAGTTTTAGGGTTTAGGGTTTAAGTGTATTCAAGATTAGGGTTTTAGTTTTTAGGGTTTAGGGTTTTTGTTTTAGGTTTTAGGGTTTAGAATATTAGGGTTTAATGTTTACTTTTAGGGTTTAGGGTTTTTGTGTATTCAAGTTTAGGGTTTTAGGTTTTAGTTTTTAGGGTTTTGTTTTAGGTTTTAGGGTTTAGAATATTAGGGTTTAATGTTTAGTTTTAGGGTTTAAGGTTTTAGTGTATTCAAGATTAGGGTTTTAGTTTTTAGGGTTTAGGGTTTTTGTTTTAGGTTTTAGGGTGGATTTAGAATATTAGGGTTTAATTTTAACTATTAGGGTTTTAGGGTTTTAGTGTATTCAAGTTTAGGGTTTTAGGTTTTAGTTTTTAGGGTTTTTGTTTTAGGTTTTAGGGTTTAGAATTTTAGAGTTTAATATTTAGTTTTAGGGTTTAGGGTTTTAGTGTATTAAAGATTAGGGTTTTAGTTTTTAGGGTTTAAGGTTTTGTTTTTAGGATTTAGTGTTTAGAGTATTAGGATTTAGGGTTTAGTGTATTAAAGTTTAGGGTTTTAGATTTAGTTTTTTAGGGTTTAGTGTTTAGATTTTTTTAAAAATTTTAGGGTTTTGAGTTTTTCGGTTTTATGCTTATTTTAGGGTTTAATTTTAAGGTTTAGGGTTTTAGGTTTTAGTTTTTAGGGTTTTTTTTAGGTTTTAGGGTTTAGAATATTAGGGTTTAATGTTTAATTTTAGGGCTTAGGGTTTTGGTGTATTCAAGATTAGGGTTTTAGTTTTTAGGGTTTAGGGTTTTTGTTTTAGGTTTTAGGGTTTAGAATATTAGGATTTAATGTTTACTTTTAGGGTTTTGGGTTTTATTGTATTCAAGTTTAGGGTTTTAGATTTTAGTTTTTAGGGTTTTTGTTTTAGGTTTTAGGGTTTAGAATTTTATGGTTTAATATTTAGTTTTAGGGTTTAGGGTTTTAGTATATTAAAGATTAGGGTTCTAGTTTTTAAGGTTTAGGGTTTTGTTTTTAGATTTCAGTGTTTAAAGTATCAGGATTTAGGGTTTAGAGTATTAAAGTTTAGGGTTTTAGATTTAGTTTTTAGGGTTTAGTGTTTAGATTTTTTTTAAAATTTTAGGGTTTTGAGTTTTTCAGTTTTATGCTTAGTTTTAGGGTTTAATTTTAAGGTTTAGGATTTTAGGTTTTAGTTTTTAGGGTTTTTTTTTAAGTTTTAGGGTTTAGAATATTAGGGTTTAATGTTTAGTTTTAGGGCTTAGGGTTTTGGTGTATTCAAGATTAGGGTTTTAGTTTTTAGGGTTTAGGGTTTTTGTTTTAGATTTTAGGGTTTAGAATATTAGGGTTTAATGTTTACTTTTACGGTTTAGGGTTTTATTGTATTCAAGTTTAGGGTTTTAGATTTTAGTTTTTAGGGTTTTTGTTTTAGGTTTTAGGGTTTAGAATTTTATGGTTTAATATTTAGTTTTAGGGTTTAGGGTTTTAGTATATTAAAGATTAGGGTTCTAGTTTTTAAGGTTTAGGGTTTTGTTTTTAGATTTCAGTGTTTAAAGTATCAGGATTTAGGGTTTAGAGTATTAAAGTTTAGGGTTTTAGATTTAGTTTTTAGGGTTTAGTGTTTAGATTTTTTTTAAAATTTTAGGGTTTTGAGTTTTTCAGTTTTATGCTTAGTTTTAGGGTTTAATTTTAAGGTTTAGGGTTTTAGGTTTTAGTTTTTAGGGTTTTTGTTGTAGGTTTTAGGGTTTAGAATTTTAGAGTTTAATATTTAGTTTTAGGGTTTAGGGTTTTAGTGTATTAAAGATTAGGGTTATAGTTTTTAGGGTTTAGTGTTTTGTTTTTAGGATTTTGTGTTTAGAGTATTAGGATTTAGGGTTTAGTGTATTAAAGTTTAGGGTTTTAGATTTAGTTTTTTAGGGTTTAGTGTTTAGATTTTTTTTAAATTTTAGGGTTTTGAGTTTTTCAGTTATATTCTTAGTTTTAGGGTTTAATTTTAAGGTTTAGGGTTTTAGGTTTTAGTTTTTAGGGTTTTTGTTTTAGGTTTTAGGGTTTAGAATATTATGGTTTAATGTTTAGTTTTAGGGTTTAGGGTTTAAGTGTATTCAAGATTAGGGTTTTAGTTTTTAGGGTTTAGGGTTTTTGTTTTAGGTTTTAGGGTTTAGAATATTAGGGTTTAATGTTTACTTTTAGGGTTTAGGGTTTTTGTGTATTCAAGTTTAGGGTTTTAGGTTGTAGTTTTTAGGGTTTTTGTTTTTGGTTTTAGGGTTTAGAATATTAGGGTTTAATGTTTAGTTTTAGGGTTTAAGGTTTTAGTGTATTCAAGATTAGGGTTTTAGTTTTTAGGGTTTAGGGTTTTTGTTTTAGGTTTTAGGGTGGGTTTAGAATATTAGGGTTTAATTTTTACTATTAGGGTTTTAGGGTTTTAGTGTATTCAAGTTTAGGGTTTTAGGTTTTAGTTTTTAGGGTTTTTGTTTTAGGTTTTAGGGTTTAGAATTTTAGAGTTTAATATTTAGTTTTAGGGTTTAGGGATTTAGTGTATTAAAGATTATGGTTTTAGTTTTTAGGGTTTAAGGTTTTGTTTTTAGGATTTAGTGTTTAGAGTATTAGGATTTAGGGTTTAGTGTATTAAAGTTTAGGGTTTTAGATTTAGTTTTTTAGGGTTTAGTGTTTAGATTTTTTTTAAAATTTAAAGGTTTTGAGTTTTTCGGTTATATGATTAGTTTTAGGGTTTAATTTTAAGGTTTTAGGTTTTAGGGTTTAGAATATTATGGTTTAATGTTTAGTTTTAGGGTTTAGGGTTTTAGTGTATTCAAGATTAGAGTTTTAGTTTTTAGGGTTTAGGGTTTTTGTTTTAGGTTTTAGGGTTTAGAATATTAGGGTTTAATGTTTACTTTTAGGGTTTAGGGTTTTAGTGTATTCAAGTTTAGGGTTATAATTTTTTGGGTTTAGTGTTTGGTTTTAGGTTTTAGGGTTTAAAATTTTAGTTTTAGGGTTTAGGGTTTTAGTGTATTAAAGATTAGGGTTTTTTTAGGGTTTAGGGTTTCGTTTTTATGTTTTAGTGTTCAGAGTATTAGGATTTAGGGTTTAGTGTATTAAAGTTTAGGGTTTTAGATTTAGTTTTTAGGGTTTAGGGTTTAGGGTTTTTGTTTTCAATTTTAGGGTTTTGAGTTTTTGGGTTATATGCTTCGTTTTAGGGTTTAATTTTAGGTTTTAGGGTTTAAGGGTTTATTGTATTCAAGTTTAGGGTTTTAGATTTTAGTTTTTAGGGTTTTTGTTTTAGGTTTTAGGGTTTAGAATTTTATGGTTTAATATTTAGTTTTAGGGTTTAGGGTTTTAGTATATTAAAGATTAGGGTTCTAGTTTTTAAGGTTTAGGGTTTTGTTTTTAGATTTCAGTGTTTAGAGTATCAGGATTTAGGGTTTAGAGTATTAAAGTTTAGGGTTTTAGATTTAGTTTTTAGGGTTTAGTGTTTAGATTTTTTTTTTAAATTTTAGGGTTTTGTGTTTTTCGGTTTTATGCTTAGTTTTAGGGTTTAATTTTAAGGTTTAGGGTTTTAGGTTTTAGTTTTTAGGGTTTTTTTAGGTTTTAGGGTTTAGAATATTAGGGTTTAATGTTTAGTTTTAGGGCTTAGGGTTTTGGTGTATTCAAGATTAGGGTTTTAGTTTTTAGGGTTTAGGGTTTTTGTTTTAGGTTTTAGGGTTTAGAATATTAGGGTTTAATGTTTACTTTTAGGGTTTAGGGTTTTAGTGTATTCAAGTTTAGGGTTTTAGGTTTTAGTTTTTAGGGTTTTTGTTTTAGGTTTTAGGGTTTAGAATTTTAGAGTTTAATATTTAGTTTTAGGGTTTAGGGTTTTAGTGCATTAAAGATTAGGGTTATAGTTTTTAGGGTTTAGGGTTTTGTTTTTAGGATTTGGTGTTTAGAGTATTAGGATTTAGGGTTTAGTGTATTAAAGTTTAGGGTTTTAGACTAAGTTTTTTAGGGTTTAGTGTTTAGATTTTTTTTAAAATTTTAGGGTTTTGAGTTTTTCGGTTATATGCTTAGTTTTGGGGTTTAATTTTAAGGTTTAGGGTTTTAGGTTTTAGTTTTTAGGGTTTTTGTTTTAGGTTTTAGGGTTTAGAATATTAGGGTTTAATGTTTAGTTTTAGGGTTTAGGGTTTTAGTGTATTCAAGATTAGGGTTTTAGTTTTTAGGGTTTAGGGTTTTTGTTTTAGGTTTTAGGGTTTAGAATAATAGGGTTTAATGTTTACTTTTAGGGTTTAGGGTTTTAGTGTATTCAAGTTTAGGGTTATAATTTTTTGGGTTTAGGGATTTGGTTTTAGGTTTTAGGGTTTAAAATTTTAGGTTTAGGGTTTAGGATTTTATGGTTTAATATTTAGTTTTAGGGTTTAAGGTTTTAGTATATTAAAGATTAGGGTTCTAGTTTTTAAGGTTTAGGGTTTTGTTTTTAGATTTCAGTGTTTAAAGTATCAGGATTTAGGGTTTAGAGTATTAAAGTTTAGGGTTTTAGATTTAGTTTTTAGGGTTTAGTGTTTAGATTTTTTTTAAAATTTTAGGGTTTTGAGTTTTTCAGTTTTATGCTTAGTTTTAGGGTTTAATTTTAAGGTTTAGGGTTTTAGGTTTTAGTTTTTAGGGTTTTTGTTGTAGGTTTTAGGGTTTAGAATTTTAGAGTTTAATATTTAGTTTTAGGGTTTAGGGTTTTAGTGCATTAAAGATTAGGGTTATAGTTTTTAGGGTTTAGGGTTTTGTTTTTAGGATTTGGTGTTTAGAGTATTAGGATTTAGGGTTTAGTGTATTAAAGTTTAGGGTTTTAGATTTAGTTTTTTAGGGTTTAGTGTTTAGATTTTTTTTTAAATTTTAGGGTTTTGAGTTTTTCAGTTATATTCTTAGTTTTAGGGTTTAATTTTAAGGTTTAGGGTTTTAGGTTTTAGTTTTTAGGGTTTTTGTTTTAGGTTTTAGGGTTTAGAATATTATGGTTTAATGTTTAGTTTTAGGGTTTAGGGTTTAAGTGTATTCAAGATTAGGGTTTTAGTTTTTAGGGTTTAGGGTTTTTGTTTTAGGTTTTAGGGTTTAGAATATTAGGGTTTAATGTTTACTTTTAGGGTTTAGGGTTTTAGTGTATTCAAGTTTAGGGTTATAATTTTTTGGGTTTAGGGATTTGGTTTTAGGTTTTAGGGTTTAAAATTTTAGGTTTAGGGTTTAGGATTTTATGGTTTAATATTTAGTTTTAGGGTTTAGGGTTTTAGTATATTAAAGATTAGGGTTCTAGTTTTTAAGGTTTAGGGTTTTGTTTTTAGATTTCAGTGTTTAAAGTATCAGGATTTAGGGTTTAGAGTATTAAAGTTTAGGGTTTTAGATTTAGTTTTTAGGGTTTAGTGTTTAGATTTTTTTTAAAATTTTAGGGTTTTGAGTTTTTCAGTTTTATGCTTAGTTTTAGGGTTTAATTTTAAGGTTTAGGGTTTTAGGTTTTAGTTTTTAGGGTTTTTGTTGTAGGTTTTAGGGTTTAGAATTTTAGAGTTTAATATTTAGTTTTAGGGTTTAGGGTTTTAGTGCATTAAAGATTAGGGTTATAGTTTTTAGGGTTTAGGGTTTTGTTTTTAGGATTTGGTGTTTAGAGTATTAGGATTTAGGGTTTAGTGTATTAAAGTTTAGGGTTTTAGATTTAGTTTTTTAGGGTTTAGTGTTTAGATTTTTTTTTAAATTTTAGGGTTTTGAGTTTTTCAGTTATATTCTTAGTTTTAGGGTTTAATTTTAAGGTTTAGGGTTTTAGGTTTTAGTTTTTAGGGTTTTTGTTTTAGGTTTTAGGGTTTAGAATATTATGGTTTAATGTTTAGTTTTAGGGTTTAGGGTTTAAGTGTATTCAAGATTAGGGTTTTAGTTTTTAGGGTTTAGGGTTTTTGTTTTAGGTTTTAGGGTTTAGAATATTAGGGTTTAATGTTTACTTTTAGGGTTTAGGGTTTTAGTGTATTCAAGTTTAGGGTTATAATTTTTTGGGTTTAGGGATTTGGTTTTAGGTTTTAGGGTTTAAAATTTTAGGTTTAGGGTTTAGGATTTTATGGTTTAATATTTAGTTTTAGGGTTTAGGGTTTTAGTATATTAAAGATTAGGGTTCTAGTTTTTAAGGTTTAGGGTTTTGTTTTTAGATTTCAGTGTTTAAAGTATCAGGATTTAGGGTTTAGAGTATTAAAGTTTAGGGTTTTAGATTTAGTTTTTAGGGTTTAGTGTTTAGATTTTTTTTAAAATTTTAGGGTTTTGAGTTTTTCAGTTTTATGCTTAGTTTTAGGGTTTAATTTTAAGGTTTAGGGTTTTAGGTTTTAGTTTTTAGGGTTTTTGTTGTAGGTTTTAGGGTTTAGAATTTTAGAGTTTAATATTTAGTTTTAGGGTTTAGGGTTTTAGTGTATTAAAGATTAGGGTTATAGTTTTTAGGGTTTAGGGTTTTGTTTTTAGGATTTGGTGTTTAGAGTATTAGGATTTAGGGTTTAGTGTATTAAAGTTTAGGGTTTTAGATTTAGTTTTTTAGGGTTTAGTGTTTAGATTTTTTTTAAAATTTTAGGGTTTTGAGTTTTTCAGTTATATTCTTAGTTTTAGGGTTTAATTTTAAGGTTTAGGGTTTTAGGTTTTAGTTTTTAGGGTTTTTGTTTTAGGTTTTAGGGTTTAGAATATTATGGTTTAATGTTTAGTTTTAGGGTTTAGGGTTTAAGTGTATTCAAGATTAGGGTTTTAGTTTTTAGGGTTTAGGGTTTTTGTTTTAGGTTTTAGGGTTTAGAATATTAGGGTTTAATGTTTACTTTTAGGGTTTAGGGTTTTTGTGTATTCAAGTTTAGGGTTTTAGGTTTTAGTTTTTAGGGTTTTTGTTTTTGGTTTTAGGGTTTAGAATATTAGGGTTTAATGTTTAGTTTTAGGGTTTAAGGTTTTAGTGTATTCAAGATTAGGGTTTTAGTTTTTAGGGTTTAGGGTTTTTGTTTTAGGTTTTAGGGTGGGTTTAGAATATTAGGGTTTAATTTTTACTATTAGGGTTTTAGGGTTTTAGTGTATTCAAGTTTAGGGTTTTAGGTTTTAGTTTTTAGGGTTTTTGTTTTAGGTTTTAGGGTTTAGAATTTTAGAGTTTAATATTTAGTTTTAGGGTTTAGGGTTTTAGTGTATTAAAGATTATGGTTTTAGTTTTTAGGGTTTAAGGTTTTGTTTTTAGGATTTAGTGTTTAGAGTATTAGGATTTAGGGTTTAGTGTATTAAAGTTTAGGGTTTTAGATTTAGTTTTTTAGGGTTTAGTGTTTAGATTTTTTTTAAAATTTAAAGGTTTTGAGTTTTTCGGTTATATGATTAGTTTTAGGGTTTAATTTTAAGGTTTTAGGTTTTAGGGTTTAGAATATTATGGTTTAATGTTTAGTTTTAGGGTTTAGGGTGTTAGTGTATTCAAGATTAGAGTTTTAGTTTTTAGGGTTTAGGGTTTTTGTTTTAGGTTTTAGGGTTTAGAATATTAGGGTTTAATGTTTACTTTTAGGGTTTAGGGTTTTAGTGTATTCAAGTTTAGGGTTATAATTTTTTGGGTTTAGTGTTTGGTTTTAGGTTTTAGGGTTTAAAATTTTAGTTTTAGGGTTTAGGGTTTTAGTGTATTAAAGATTAGGGTTTTTTTAGGGTTTAGGGTTTCATTTTTATGTTTTAGTGTTCAGAGAATTAGGATTTAGGGTTTAGTGTATTAAAGTTTAGGGTTTTAGATTTAGTTTTTAGGGTTTAGGGTTTAGGGTTTTTGTTTTCAATTTTAGGGTTTTGAGTTTTTGGGTTATATGCTTCGTTTTAGGGTTTAATTTTAGGTTTTAGGGTTTAAAGGTTTATTGTATTCAAGTTTAGGGTTTTAGATTTTAGTTTTTAGGGTTTTTGTTTTAGGTTTTAGGGTTTAGAATTTTATGGTTTAATATTTAGTTTTAGGGTTTAGGGTTTTAGTATATTAAAGATTAGGGTTCTAGTTTTTAAGGTTTAGGGTTTTGTTTTTAGATTTCACTGTTTAGAGTATCAGGATTTAGGGTTTAGAGTATTAAAGTTTAGGGTTTTAGATTTAGTTTTTAGGGTTTAGTGTTTAGATTTTTTTTTTAAATTTTAGGGTTTTGTGTTTTTCGGTTTTATGCTTAGTTTTAGGGTGTAATTTTAAGGTTTAGGGTTTTAGGTTTTAGTTTTTAGGGTTTTTTTAGGTTTTAGGGTTTAGAATATTAGGGTTTAATGTTTAGTTTTAGGGCTTAGGGTTTTGGTGTATTCAAGATTAGGGTTTTAGTTTTTAGGGTTTAGGGTTTTTGTTTTAGGTTTTAGGGTTTAGAATATTAGGGTTTAATGTTTACTTTTAGGGTTTAGGGTTTTAGTGTATTCAAGTTTAGGGTTTTAGGTTTTAGTTTTTAGGGTTTTTGTTTTAGGTTTTAGGGTTTAGAATTTTAGAGTTTAATATTTAGTTTTAGGGTTTAGGGTTTTAGTGCATTAAAGATTAGGGTTATAGTTTTTAGGGTTTAGGGTTTTGTTTTTAGGATTTGGTGTTTAGAGTATTAGGATTTAGGGTTTAGTGTATTAAAGTTTAGGGTTTTAGATTTAGTTTTTTAGGGTTTAGTGTTTAGATTTTTTTTAAAATTTTAGGGTTTTGAGTTTTTCGGTTATATGCTTAGTTTTGGGGTTTAATTTTAAGGTTTAGGGTTTTAGGTTTTAGTTTTTAGGGTTTTTGTTTTAGGTTTTAGGGTTTAGAATATTAGGGTTTAATGTTTAGTTTTAGGGTTTAGGGTTTTAGTGTATTCAAGATTAGGGTTTTAGTTTTTAGGGTTTAGGGTTTTTGTTTTAGGTTTTAGGGTTTAGAATAATAGGGTTTAATGTTTACTTTTAGGGTTTAGGGTTTTAGTGTATTCAAGTTTAGGGTTATAATTTTTTGGGTTTAGGGATTTGGTTTTAGGTTTTAGGGTTTAAAATTTTAGGTTTAGGGTTTAGGATTTTATGGTTTAATATTTAGTTTTAGGGTTTAGGGTTTTAGTATATTAAAGATTAGGGTTCTAGTTTTTAAGGTTTAGGGTTTTGTTTTTAGATTTCAGTGTTTAAAGTATCAGGATTTAGGGTTTAGAGTATTAAAGTTTAGGGTTTTAGATTTAGTTTTTAGGGTTTAGTGTTTAGATTTTTTTTAAAATTTTAGGGTTTTGAGTTTTTCAGTTTTATGCTTAGTTTTAGGGTTTAATTTTAAGGTTTAGGGTTTTAGGTTTTAGTTTTTAGGGTTTTTGTTGTAGGTTTTAGGGTTTAGAATTTTAGAGTTTAATATTTAGTTTTAGGGTTTAGGGTTTTAGTGCATTAAAGATTAGGGTTATAGTTTTTAGGGTTTAGGGTTTTGTTTTTAGGATTTGGTGTTTAGAGTATTAGGATTTAGGGTTTAGTGTATTAAAGTTTAGGGTTTTAGATTTAGTTTTTTAGGGTTTAGTGTTTAGATTTTTTTTTAAATTTTAGGGTTTTGAGTTTTTCAGTTATATTCTTAGTTTTAGGGTTTAATTTTATGGTTTAGGGTTTTAGGTTTTAGTTTTTAGGGTTTTTGTTTTAGGTTTTAGGGTTTAGAATATTATGGTTTAATGTTTAGTTTTAGGGTTTAGGGTTTAAGTGTATTCAAGATTAGGGTTTTAGTTTTTAGGGTTTAGGGTTTTTGTTTTAGGTTTTAGGGTTTAGAATATTAGGGTTTAATGTTTACTTTTAGGGTTTAGGGTTTTAGTGTATTCAAGTTTAGGGTTATAATTTTTTGGGTTTAGGGATTTGGTTTTAGGTTTTAGGGTTTAAAATTTTAGGTTTAGGGTTTAGGATTTTATGGTTTAATATTTAGTTTTAGGGTTTAGGGTTTTAGTATATTAAAGATTAGGGTTCTAGTTTTTAAGGTTTAGGGTTTTGTTTTTAGATTTCAGTGTTTAAAGTATCAGGATTTAGGGTTTAGAATTTTAGAGTTTAATATTTAGTTTTAGGGTTTAGGGTTTTAGTGTATTAAAGATTAGGGTTATAGTTTTTAGGGTTTAGGGTTTTGTTTTTAGGATTTGGTGTTTAGAGTATTAGGATTTAGGGTTTAGTGTATTAAAGTTTAGAGTTTTAGATTTAGTTTTTTAGGGTTTAGTGTTTAGATTTTTTTTAAAATTTTAGGGTTTTGAGTTTTTCAGTTTTATGCTTAGTTTTAGGGTTTAATTTTAAGGTTTAGGGTTTTAGGTTTTAGTTTTTAGGGTTTTTGTTGTAGGTTTTAGGGTTTAGAATTTTAGAGTTTAATATTTAGTTTTAGGGTTTAGGGTTTTAGTGCATTAAAGATTAGGGTTATAGTTTTTAGGGTTTAGGGTTTTGTTTTTAGGATTTGGTGTTTAGAGTATTAGGATTTAGGGTTTAGTGTATTAAAGTTTAGGGTTTTAGATTTAGTTTTTTAGGGTTTAGTGTTTAGATTTTTTTTTAAATTTTAGGGTTTTGAGTTTTTCAGTTATATTCTTAGTTTTAGGGTTTAATTTTAAGGTTTAGGGTTTTAGGTTTTAGTTTTTAGGGTTTTTGTTTTAGGTTTTAGGGTTTAGAATATTATGGTTTAATGTTTAGTTTTAGGGTTTAGGGTTTAAGTGTATTCAAGATTAGGGTTTTAGTTTTTAGGGTTTAGGGTTTTTGTTTTAGGTTTTAGGGTTTAGAATATTAGGGTTTAATGTTTACTTTTAGGGTTTAGGGTTTTAGTGTATTCAAGTTTAGGGTTATAATTTTTTGGGTTTAGGGATTTGGTTTTAGGTTTTAGGGTTTAAAATTTTAGGTTTAGGGTTTAGGATTTTATGGTTTAATATTTAGTTTTAGGGTTTAGGGTTTTAGTATAATAAAGATTAGGGTTCTAGTTTTTAAGGTTTAGGGTTTTGTTTTTAGATTTCAGTGTTTAAAGTATCAGGATTTAGGGTTTAGAGTATTAAAGTTTAGGGTTTTAGATTTAGTTTTTAGGGTTTAGTGTTTAGATTTTTTTTAAAATTTTAAGGTTTTGAGTTTTTCAGTTTTATGCTTAGTTTTAGGGTTTAATTTTAAGGTTTAGGGTTTTAGGTTTTAGTTTTTAGGGTTTTTGTTGTAGGTTTTAGGGTTTAGAATTTTAGAGTTTAATATTTAGTTTTAGGGTTTAGGGTTTTAGTGTATTAAAGATTAGGGTTATAGTTTTTAGGGTTTAGGGTTTTGTTTTTAGGATTTGGTGTTTAGAGTATTAGGATTTAGGGTTTAGTGTATTAAAGTTTAGGGTTTTAGATTTAGTTTTTTAGGGTTTAGTGTTTAGATTTTTTTTTAAATTTTAGGGTTTTGAGTTTTTCAGTTATATTCTTAGTTTTAGGGTTTAATTTTAAGGTTTAGGGTTTTAGGTTTTAGTTTTTAGGGTTTTTGTTTTAGGTTTTAGGGTTTAGAATATTATGGTTTAATGTTTAGTTTTAGGGTTTAGGGTTTAAGTGTATTCAAGATTAGGGTTTTAGTTTTTAGGGTTTAGGGTTTTTGTTTTATGTTTTAGGGTTTAGAATATTAGGGTTTAATGTTTACTTTTAGGGTTTAGGGTTTTTGTGTATTCAAGTTTAGGGTTTTAGGTTTTAGTTTTTAGGGTTTTTGTTTTTGGTTTTAGGGTTTAGAATATTAGGGTTTAATGTTTAGTTTTAGGGTTTAAGGTTTTAGTGTATTCAAGATTAGGGTTTTAGTTTTTAGGGTTTAGGGTTTTTGTTTTAGGTTTTAGGGTGGGTTTAGAATATTAGGGTTTAATTTTTACTATTAGGGTTTTAGGGTTTTAGTGTATTCAAGTTTAGGGTTTTAGGTTTTAGTTTTTAGGGTTTTTGTTTTAGGTTTTAGGGTTTAGAATTTTAGAGTTTAATATTTAGTTTTAGGGTTTAGGGTTTTAGTGTATTAAAGATTATGGTTTTAGTTTTTAGGGTTTAAGGTTTTGTTTTTAGGATTTAGTGTTTAGAGTATTAGGATTTAGGGTTTAGTGTATTAAAGTTTAGGGTTTTAGATTTAGTTTTTTAGGGTTTAGTGTTTAGATTTTTTTTAAAATTTAAAGGTTTTGAGTTTTTCGGTTATATGATTAGTTTTAGGGTTTAATTTTAAGGTTTTAGGTTTTAGGGTTTAGAATATTATGGTTTAATGTTTAGTTTTAGGGTTTAGGGTTTTAGTGTATTCAAGATTAGAGTTTTAGTTTTTAGGGTTTAGGGTTTTTGTTTTAGGTTTTAGGGTTTAGAATATTAGGGTTTAATGTTTACTTTTAGGGTTTAGGGTTTTAGTGTATTCAAGTTTAGGGTTATAATTTTTTGGGTTTAGTGTTTGGTTTTAGGTTTTAGGGTTTAAAATTTTAGTTTTAGGGTTTAGGGTTTTAGTGTATTAAAGATTAGGGTTTTTTTAGGGTTTAGGGTTTCGTTTTTATGTTTTAGTGTTCAGAGAATTAGGATTTAGGGTTTAGTGTATTAAAGTTTAGGGTTTTAGATTTAGTTTTTAGGGTTTAGGGTTTAGGGTTTTTGTTTTCAATTTTAGGGTTTTGAGTTTTTGGGTTATATGCTTCGTTTTAGGGTTTAATTTTAGGTTTTAGGGTTTAAGGGTTTATTGTATTCAAGTTTAGGGTTTTAGATTTTAGTTTTTAGGGTTTTTGTTTTAGGTTTTAGGGTTTAGAATTTTATGGTTTAATATTTAGTTTTAGGGTTTAGGGTTTTAGTATATTAAAGATTAGGGTTCTAGTTTTTAAGGTTTAGGGTTTTGTTTTTAGATTTCAGTGTTTAGAGTATCAGGATTTAGGGTTTAGAGTATTAAAGTTTAGGGTTTTAGATTTAGTTTTTAGGGTTTAGTGTTTAGATTTTTTTTTTAAATTTTAGGGTTTTGTGTTTTTCGGTTTTATGCTTAGTTTTAGGGTTTAATTTTAAGGTTTAGGGTTTTAGGTTTTAGTTTTTAGGGTTTTTTTAGGTTTTAGGGTTTAGAATATTAGGGTTTAATGTTTAGTTTTAGGGCTTAGGGTTTTGGTGTATTCAAGATTAGGGTTTTAGTTTTTAGGGTTTAGGGTTTTTGTTTTAGGTTTTAGGGTTTAGAATATTAGGGTTTAATGTTTACTTTTAGGGTTTAGGGTTTTAGTGTATTCAAGTTTAGGGTTTTAGGTTTTAGTTTTTAGGGTTTTTGTTTTAGGTTTTAGGGTTTATAATTTTAGAGTTTAATATTTAGTTTTAGGGTTTAGGGTTTTAGTGCATTAAAGATTAGGGTTATAGTTTTTAGGGTTTAGGGTTTTGTTTTTAGGATTTGGTGTTTAGAGTTTTAGGATTTAGGGTTTAGTGTATTAAAGTTTAGGGTTTTAGATTTAGTTTTTGTAACATCCCATTTTTCATAAAATAAACTAAAGAGGATTCTCCTTAATTTTTAAAATAACTTTAGAACACTTAAAATAAATAAAAGCCAAATACTTTTCCAATAATACAAAAATCACTCCTCATTAGTTGAAATAAAATACTTTAAGGCAATATTTTTCAAAAGCGGAAAACGTAATAAAATAAAGTCTATAAAATAGACATTTGTACTACTATCATCGTCACCATCTTCCGCGTCGCTCCGAATTCGCTTGACCTGAAAAGATGGGGTTTTAAAGGGGTGAGTTATCAACAACTCAGTAGGGATACCAGTTCATACATTGTACAATACGAAAGCAACCGGAATGACGCTCAACTTTATAAACTAACTTGAACTTGTTAGATAGTGGGATATACCCAAGGACATGAATTTCCGAACGATTAAACGTTCCTATCACTTGCTTGCTTGATTTATTACCGTGAACACGTCACACGTCTACGTGAACACGGCCATGAGTTTCGTCGCGCGACTAATATGTGCACATAACATGAATAGAATATAAAGTCCTCGATATCGAACAATTACCTGCGTACCATACACTGATATGAACTGTATTTGAAAAGGTTTTAGAAATACCCCTACCTTGAAAATGCAGAACTTGACTTGACAACAACGATGCTTGAATGAATGCTCGTGCAAATCCTAATCCTCAAAATCCGTACATCCTATTTTTAATATTAATATCATATTAATACGCATAATGTATATACATAAACTAATATTTATAATTATTTAAATGAATGTAATTGGACTTCACAAAAATAGAGTGGCTGACCTTATTATAAACTAGTTGGGCTCGAGACACATGGGCTAAGTAAATTATTAGAGTTGGATAACTTAGTTGGGCCCGCAACTTAGACCCTCCTACATGTGCTTCACTTCCAGCTGAGGAATTGGGGATCTGTAGCATAAATCCCTTTCTTAATTTTGGATAAAATGACAGGTAGAGAGAGATTCCGTGAAATATCGAGGGCTACGTCGTGAGTTCCGGCCTAAGATAACTGCGTCCTAGCGGAGGCGATGATTGCAGTCCTCTAGAGCAGACGCCGGCCGAGGCTTGGCTGGAAAGTTTGGTAGCGACAGAGGCGCCTTCGCCTCTTCTTCGGCGAACGAGAGTCGTGAAGTCCAGTTCCGGCGAGAGCACCATTGTGGGGAGGTCGACCTTTGGTTGAAAATTGTGGGCTTCGACGGGCTGATTTTGGGGAACAGCAGATCGACGGTCTTCAATGGATTCGCCGCGGCAGTGTGGATTACGGCAGGAGGCAACGACGATTCAATCCCGGTGGTGGCCTTCGATTTGATGCTACTGCTGGGCGGCGTTAATAAGATGTCTTCTCGAACGAGTTCCGGCACGGGCTTCGGTATCTATTTCGTTTCTTAACAGCGGTCATCATCGGGCTCGATTCTTCTCGTCATCTGACGATGGTATGGTGACAGCAGGAGGTGGATCCGATGATAGGACACGGACAGTGCGGTGGCTTCGGGCTGCAAGGACGTGCAGAGGTTTGAGATTCGTCAACGACATGGTGTGCGACATGGCTCGAGGCAACGACTTCATCTGGGCGTGAGGGGAATTAGGCATCGGCTACAGAAAGTGAGAGTGGATAGATCTTCGGGCTAAGCAAGGGTGGTTCACATGTGAAGTCATTAGATTATGGGCTCGGCATGAGGTTTTGCGGGTGATTAATGAATTGGCTGCTGATCATATAGGAGAAGATTTCTAAGTATATATATGTCAAGGGTAGAATATGTTGTTTCTGGTTTTGTGATTTTGGTACTTTGATCGTAGAGGACAAAAGGAAGAGGTAGGCTACCTTTGGTCTCAAAGTTAATTCTTATATATATACCTCACGTTGCTTAATAGGGTTAAGGAATTCTATAAACGTGCCAACTCTACCATTAATACTAAACAATTTACAACTTTAAAATACAGTATAATATTATAAATATTAAAACTATAATAATAATAATAATAATAATAATAATAATAATAATAACTAGTAAATAGTAAACAGTGTCCGTAATATTATTTTAATTTGAGGATCTCTACATGACTTAAATACTAAATGAAATTAACCGTGAATCTAAATGCAAAATGTGACTCAACATGTAAATTAATATGAACTCAAATAATTCGAATTCATGCATAGTATAATTATTTCATATGGTTAATTAATTGTGCCCCAAATTACTAAATTAATTTATTTAAATTTTGCGGTTGTTACAACCTACCCTACTTATAAAAATTTCGTCCTCGAAATTCATTATTTACTTCTTGTAGAGGATTTCATTTAAGTGATTTCATTTCTTGCTCGTGCTCTCAAGTGCAGTTTCCTCTCGATAGCGTATACACTTAACATATATTAAGGACGTGTCGTTGTTCTTGAACATGATCCAAAATCATTTAACACATCTCATAATAAGATGACTATTAATGCATTTGTAACTCTTCATGGTCGGGAACACATGTTCTAATATTTCTCCTCGTTCGTCTTGTTCTTTCAGATTGGCCTTTTGTCCAAAGATAACACGCGGTGGTAAACTTCAGCTTCGTTCTCATCGTATCGCACAAACTTCTCCCAAGTCTTGAAAAGAATTTAGGATCTTTATATTACCCAATTCATATTAGATACCGTGAAACCTCATTCTCTAGCAAATGTACAAGTGTGCGAGCTGATCCATGCTAAATGTCAACTTCACAGGTAGAAACTGTGCATATTTTCTTAATCGATCAACAATTATCCAAATTGCATTATTTCCTCTTGATGATTGCGGTAAAATTATCACAAAGTCAATGGCCACGTGCTTAATTTTCCACTCGGGTACTTCCAATGGTTGAATTAAACTCGAAGGTCGCTGGTGTTAAGCCTTAACTTGCTGACACACCAATCATTTCTGCATGTATAACTCGATGTATCTTTTCATACTTCTCCACCAGAATGACTCTCACAAGTCGTGATACATCTTTGTACCTCTCGGATGAGAAGTATATGGCGTACAATGTGCTTCTTCTACGATTTAATTCCTCAAGATCTCGTTTTTCGACTCACACAACAGTCCGTTAAATACTATGACTCAATCTTTCGTTTTTGGAAAAACCCTCAATGTTCTCTTCACGAACTTGAGTCTTTATCTTCAATAGGAACCCATCATTCTCATGGGCTTCTTTAATACTTTCCATTAGAGTAGGAAAAATCGTCAAAGCACATAAAGTTTCATTTGAGAAATCACTTCGATTCATAAATTCTCAAACTCTTTCTAAAGTTGGTCTTGATTCGTTAACAAAGTTGCTACATGGTCTGTGACTTTTCCACTTAAGGAATTTTCACTAACGTTTAGCCTGTCAAGGATGATAATGAATTGAACATTCATAATCTTTAACAAGTTATAACCATCTTCTCGGACGCATATTCAACTTCTTTAATTTTGCGCGAAGATATACTTCAAAATCTTGTGATCGGTGTATATATCGCACTTCACTCCATACAAGTAATGTATTTGAATTTCCAAGGTATGGATCACTACAGCTAGCTCCAAGTCGTGGGTACGGTAAGTCACTTCGTGTGTCTTCGGTTGTCGGGAAGCATAGGCTATCCCTTTCCCATGCTGCATCAACACACAACACAATCCTTGTTTTGAAGCATCACTATAGACCACAAAATCGTCGGTACCATTAGGAATGGCCAGAACTTGAGTTGTAGTCAACTTCCTCTTGAGTTTTAGAAAAACTTCTCTTCAACTATATTATCGGTTTTTCTATCTTTGAAGCACCTTCAATGAATCTCCGATAGCAATCCGCGAAACTCAAGAAGTTACGTATCTCTTTAACATTCTTGGATGAACAATTGATTGATCTCTTTAATCTTAGGATTACCTTGGATTCTACAGAGCCATGACAACATGCTCGAAAAATCAAACATGATTTAGCAAATACTCACGTTTCAGGATTTTTGCATAAACTTCTCTTTTCTCAACGTCTCAAAGATAAACCTCAAATGTTTCATCAATGAACATGATCACAAACTGTTTGAGTTTAGAAAGCTAACTTTGAGATATTAACTCACTCTTGGTGATATCCCGACCTTAATTCAATCTACGAGAACACACTTGCCCCTTTTAATTGATCATAAATATCGTCAACTTTGGGGTACTGGATATTTGTTCTTAATTGTGCGCCGATTCAACTCTCTGTAATCGGTGCACCTCCTTCAATATCATTACCGTTACTTCTTGGTAAGATACTATTACGATTATCCAATGAAAAGTCAAATTCTATTATGACATCGAAGCACTTATTTATAATACGTCAAGACCAACTCTTACGGCCTTTTGTGCTATGGTTCGCTACTACGTTCTTACATAGGCGATATGTCTCACTTCTTTCACTTGAGTATATACTAATCTCCAAAGAGTAACTTACTACGTAACATGAGCATAACTTACTTGAGCAATATACTTAGTAGATACGAAATCCAATGTCCAGCGCAACACCATAAGTTCAGCAACTTAGTTCGATATCAAGTCTTAAACATTACCGTAGGTTAACCATAAGATCTATATCATTATTCTTAACCATTTTAAGTTCCTAGGGCCACAATTAACTTAATATTTTCATATATATATAATTATATAATTTTTGTAAATCATGCATCATGTAACTATATTTTTTTTTTTTAAACATATGCATCATATTTTTGCAATAAATTGCGCACATCTTGCATAATCATCATGAACTTGAATTTTAACATGAACTTGAACTTAAATAAAGTACGCAATTTAAGCAACAAATAATTTTAACTTGAAAACTTGAATATGCAATGCACTTGAAAAATCATTAACTTGAAAACCATGAACTTAAGTATGCATCTTATTTAAAAATCATGAACATGACATGCGATTTACTTGAAAAATAATGAGTCTAGACATGCATCCTAATTGAAAAATATGAATTTGATATGCATTGTACTTGAAACTCATGAATATAATATGCATGTGACTACAAAATCATGAAACAAGACATGCAACTTAAATGAAACATCATGAATGTAGAATGCTCTTACTTGCGAAGTCGGCGCGAGCGGCAGAGGTGGACGATAGTAGCTTATTTTGAAAACTATTTTAGGTCCGTAAAGAGAACCGTAATGCTCTGATACCAAGTTGTAACATCCCATTTTTCATAAAATAAACTAAAGAGGATTCTCCTTAATTTTTAAAATAACTTTAGAACACTTAAAATAAATAAAAGCCAAATACTTTTCCAATAATACAAAAATCACTCCTCATTAGTTGAAATAAAATACTTTAAGGCAATATTTTTCAAAAGCGGAAAACGTAATAAAATAAAGTCTATAAAATAGACATTTGTACTACTATCATCGTCACCATCTTCCGCGTCGCTCCGAATTCGCTTGACCTGAAAAGATGGGGTTTTAAAGGGGTGAGTTATCAACAACTCAGTAGGGATACCAGTTCATACATTGTACAATACGAAAGCAACCGGAATGACGCTCAACTTTATAAACTAACTTGAACTTGTTAGATAGTGGGATATACCCAAGGACATGAATTTCCGAACGATTAAACGTTCCTATCACTTGCTTGCTTGATTTATTACCGTGAACACGTCACACGTCTACGTGAACACGGCCATGAGTTTCGTCGCGCGACTAATATGTGCACATAACATGAATAGAATATAAAGTCCTCGATATCGAACAATTACCTGCGTACCATACACTGATATGAACTGTATTTGAAAAGGTTTTAGAAATACCCCTACCTTGAAAATGCAGAACTTGACTTGACAACAACGATGCTTGAATGAATGCTCGTGCAAATCCTAATCCTCAAAATCCGTACATCCTATTTTTAATATTAATATCATATTAATACGCATAATGTATATACATAAACTAATATTTATAATTATTTAAATGAATGTAATTGGACTTCACAAAAATAGAGTGGCTGACCTTATTATAAACTAGTTGGGCTCGAGACACATGGGCTAAGTAAATTATTAGAGTTGGATAACTTAGTTGGGCCCGCAACTTAGACCCTCCTACATGTGCTTCACTTCCAGCTGAGGAATTGGGGATCTGTAGCATAAATCCCTTTCTTAATTTTGGATAAAATGACAGGTAGAGAGAGATTCCGTGAAATATCGAGGGCTACGTCGTGAGTTCCGGCCTAAGATAACTGCGTCCTAGCGGAGGCGATGATTGCAGTCCTCTAGAGCAGACGCCGGCCGAGGCTTGGCTGGAAAGTTTGGTAGCGACAGAGGCGCCTTCGCCTCTTCTTCGGCGAACGAGAGTCGTGAAGTCCAGTTCCGGCGAGAGCACCATTGTGGGGAGGTCGACCTTTGGTTGAAAATTGTGGGCTTCGACGGGCTGATTTTGGGGAACAGCAGATCGACGGTCTTCAATGGATTCGCCGCGGCAGTGTGGATTACGGCAGGAGGCAACGACGATTCAATCCCGGTGGTGGCCTTCGATTTGATGCTACTGCTGGGCGGCGTTAATAAGATGTCTTCTCGAACGAGTTCCGGCACGGGCTTCGGTATCTATTTCGTTTCTTAACAGCGGTCATCATCGGGCTCGATTCTTCTCGTCATCTGACGATGGTATGGTGACAGCAGGAGGTGGATCCGATGATAGGACACGGACAGTGCGGTGGCTTCGGGCTGCAAGGACGTGCAGAGGTTTGAGATTCGTCAACGACATGGTGTGCGACATGGCTCGAGGCAACGACTTCATCTGGGCGTGAGGGGAATTAGGCATCGGCTACAGAAAGTGAGAGTGGATAGATCTTCGGGCTAAGCAAGGGTGGTTCACATGTGAAGTCATTAGATTATGGGCTCGGCATGAGGTTTTGCGGGTGATTAATGAATTGGCTGCTGATCATATAGGAGAAGATTTCTAAGTATATATATGTCAAGGGTAGAATATGTTGTTTCTGGTTTTGTGATTTTGGTACTTTGATCGTAGAGGACAAAAGGAAGAGGTAGGCTACCTTTGGTCTCAAAGTTAATTCTTATATATATACCTCACGTTGCTTAATAGGGTTAAGGAATTCTATAAACGTGCCAACTCTACCATTAATACTAAACAATTTACAACTTTAAAATACAGTATAATATTATAAATATTAAAACTATAATAATAATAATAATAATAATAATAATAATAATAATAATAATAATAACTAGTAAATAGTAAACAGTGTCCGTAATATTATTTTAATTTGAGGATCTCTACATGACTTAAATACTAAATGAAATTAACCGTGAATCTAAATGCAAAATGTGACTCAACATGTAAATTAATATGAACTCAAATAATTCGAATTCATGCATAGTATAATTATTTCATATGGTTAATTAATTGTGCCCCAAATTACTAAATTAATTTATTTAAATTTTGCGGTTGTTACAGTTTTTTAGGGTTTAGTGTTTAGATTTTTTTTAAAATTTTAGGGTTTTGAGTTTTTCGGTTATATGCTTAGTTTTGGGGTTTAATTTTAAGGTTTAGGGTTTTAGGTTTTAGTTTTTAGGGTTTTTGTTTTAGGTTTTAGGGTTTAGAATATTAGGGTTTAATGTTTAGTTTTAGGGTTTAGGGTTTTAGTGTATTCAAGATTAGGGTTTTAGTTTTTAGGGTTTAGGGTTTTTGTTTTAGGTTTTAGGGTTTAGAATAATAGGGTTTAATGTTTACTTTTAGGGTTTAGGTTTTTAGTGTATTCAAGTTTAGGGTTATAATTTTTTGGGTTTAGGGATTTGGTTTTAGGTTTTAGGGTTTAAAATTTTAGGTTTAGGGTTTAGGATTTTATGGTTTAATATTTAGTTTTAGGGTTTAGGGTTTTAGTATATTAAAGATTAGGGTTCTAGTTTTTAAGGTTTAGGGTTTTGTTTTTAGATTTCAGTGTTTAAAGTATCAGGATTTAGGGTTTAGAGTATTAAAGTTTAGGGTTTTAGATTTAGTTTTTAGGGTTTAGTGTTTAGATTTTTTTTTAAATTTTAGGGTTTTGAGTTTTTCAGTTTTATGCTTAGTTTTAGGGTTTAATTTTAAGGTTTAGGGTTTTAGGTTTTAGTTTTTAGGGTTTTTGTTGTAGGTTTTAGGGTTTAGAATTTTAGAGTTTAATATTTAGTTTTAGGGTTTAGGGTTTTAGTGCATTAAAGATTAGGGTTATAGTTTTTAGGGTTTAGGGTTTTGTTTTTAGGATTTGGTGTTTAGAGTATTAGGATTTAGGGTTTAGTGTATTAAAGTTTAGGGTTTTAGATTTAGTTTTTTAGGGTTTAGTGTTTAGATTTTTTTTTAAATTTTAGGGTTTTGAGTTTTTCAGTTATATTCTTAGTTTTAGGGTTTAATTTTAAGGTTTAGGGTTTTAGGTTTTAGTTTTTAGGGTTTTTGTTTTAGGTTTTAGGGTTTAGAATATTATGGTTTAATGTTTAGTTTTAGGGTTTAGGGTTTAAGTGTATTCAAGATTAGGGTTTTAGTTTTTAGGGTTTAGGGTTTTTGTTTTAGGTTTTAGGGTTTAGAATATTAGGGTTTAATGTTTACTTTTAGGGTTTAGGGTTTTAGTGTATTCAAGTTTAGGGTTATAATTTTTTGGGTTTAGGGATTTGGTTTTAGGTTTTAGGGTTTAAAATTTTAGGTTTAGGGTTTAGGATTTTATGGTTTAATATTTAGTTTTAGGGTTTAGGGTTTTAGTATATTAAAGATTAGGGTTCTAGTTTTTAAGGTTTAGGGTTTTGTTTTTAGATTTCAGTGTTTAAAGTATCAGGATTTAGGGTTTAGAGTATTAAAGTTTAGGGTTTTAGATTTAGTTTTTAGGGTTTAGTGTTTAGATTTTTTTTAAAATTTTAGGGTTTTGAGTTTTTCAGTTTTATGCTTAGTTTTAGGGTTTAATTTTAAGGTTTAGGGTTTTAGGTTTTAGTTTTTAGGGTTTTTGTTGTAGGTTTTAGGGTTTAGAATTTTAGAGTTTAATATTTAGTTTTAGGGTTTAGGGTTTTAGTGTATTAAAGATTAGGGTTATAGTTTTTAGGGTTTAGGGTTTTGTTTTTAGGATTTGGTGTTTAGAGTATTAGGATTTAGGGTTTAGTGTATTAAAGTTTAGGGTTTTAGATTTAGTTTTTTAGGGTTTAGTGTTTAGATTTTTTTTTAAATTTTAGGGTTTTGAGTTTTTCAGTTATATTCTTAGTTTTAGGGTTTAATTTTAAGGTTTAGGGTTTTAGGTTTTAGTTTTTAGGGTTTTTGTTTTAGGTTTTAGGGTTTAGAATATTATGGTTTAATGTTTAGTTTTTAGGGTTTAGGGTTTTTGTTTTAGGTTTTAGGGTTTAGAAGATTAGGGTTTAATGTTTACTTTTAGGGTTTAGGGTTTTTGTGTATTCAAGTTTAGGGTTTTAGGTTTTAGTTTTTAGGGTTTTGTTTTTGGTTTTAGGGTTTAGAATATTAGGGTTTAATGTTTAGTTTTAGGGTTTAAGGTTTTAGTGTATTCAAGATTAGGGTTTTAGTTTTTAGGGTTTAGGGTTTTTGTTTTAGGTTTTAGGGTGGGTTTAGAATATTAGGGTTTAATTTTTACTATTAGGGTTTTAGGGTTTTAGTGTATTCAAGTTTAGGGTTTTAGGTTTTAGTTTTTAGGGTTTTTGTTTTAGGTTTTAGGGTTTAGAATTTTAGAGTTTAATATTTAGTTTTAGGGTTTAGGGTTTTAGTGTATTAAAGATTATGGTTTTAGTTTTTAAGGTTTAAGGTTTTGTTTTTAGGATTTAGTGTTTAGAGTATTAGGATTTAGGGTTTAGTGTATTAAAGTTTAGGGTTTTAGATTTAGTTTTTTAGGGTTTAGTGTTTAGATTTTTTTTAAAATTTAAAGGTTTTGAGTTTTTCGGTTATATGATTAGTTTTAGGGTTTAATTTTAAGGTTTTAGGTTTTATGGTTTAGAATATTATGGTTTAATGTTTAGTTTTAGGGTTTAAGGTTTTAGTGTATTCAAGATTAGAGTTTTAGTTTTTAGGGTTTAGGGTTTTTGTTTTAGGTTTTAGGGTTTAGAATATTAGGGTTTAATGTTTACTTTTAGGGTTTAGGGTTTTAGTGTATTCAATTTTAGGGTTATAATTTTTTGGGTTTAGTGTTTGGTTTTAGGTTTTAGGGTTTAAAATTTTAGTTTTAGGGTTTAGGGTTTTAGTGTATTAAAGATTAGGGTTTTTTTAGGGTTTAGGGTTTCGTTTTTATGTTTTAGTGTTCAGAGAATTAGGATTTAGGGTTTAGTGTATTAAAGTTTAGGGTTTTAGATTTAGTTTTTAGGGTTTAGGGTTTAGGGTTTTTGTTTTCAATTTTAGGGTTTTGAGTTTTTGGGTTATATGCTTCGTTTTAGGGTTTAATTTTAGGTTTTAGGGTTTAAGGGTTTATTGTATTCAAGTTTAGGGTTTTAGATTTTAGTTTTTAGGGTTTTTGTTTTAGGTTTTAGGGTTTAGAATTTTATGGTTTAATATTTAGTTTTAGGGTTTGGGGTTTTAGTATATTAAAAATTAGGGTTCTAGTTTTTAAGGTTTAGGGTTTTGTTTTTAGATTTCAGTGTTTAGAGTATCAGGATTTAGGGTTTAGAGTATTAAAGTTTAGGGTTTTAGATTTAGTTTTTAGGGTTTAGTGTTTAGATTTTTTTTTTAAATTTTAGGGTTTTGTGTTTTCGGTTTTATGCTTAGTTTTAGGGTTTAATTTTAAGGTTTAGGGTTTTAGGTTTTAGTTTTTAGGGTTTTTTTAGGTTTTAGGGTTTAGAATATTAGGGTTTAATGTTTAGTTTTAGGGCTTAGGGTTTTGGTGTATTCAAGATTAGGGTTTTAGTTTTTAGGGTTTAGGGTTTTTGTTTTAGGTTTTAGGGTTTAGAATATTAGGGTTTAATGTTTACTTTTAGGGTTTAGGGTTTTAGTGTATTCAAGTTTAGGGTTTTAGGTTTTAGTTTTTAGGGTTTTTGTTTTAGATTTTAGGGTTTAGAATTTTAGAGTTTAATATTTAGTTTTAGGGTTTAGGGTTTTAGTGCATTAAAGATTAGGGTTATAGTTTTTAGGGTTTAGGGTTTTGTTTTTTTAGGATTTGGTGTTTAGAGTATTAGGATTTAGGGTTTAGTGTATTAAAGTTTAGGGTTTTAGATTTAGTTTTTTAGGGTTTAGTGTTTAGATTTTTTTTAAAATTTTAGGGTTTTGAGTTTTTCGGTTATATGCTTAGTTTTGGGGTTTAATTTTAAGGTTTAGGGTTTTAGGTTTTAGTTTTTAGGGTTTTTGTTTTAGGTTTTAGGGTTTAGAATATTAGGGTTTAATGTTTAGTTTTAGGGTTTAGGGTTTTAGTGTATTCAAGATTAGGGTTTTAGTTTTTAGGGTTTAGGGTTTTTGTTTTAGGTTTTAGGGTTTAGAATAATAGGGTTTAATGTTTACTTTTAGGGTTTAGGGTTTTAGTGTATTCAAGTTTAGGGTTATAATTTTTTGGGTTTAGGGATTTGGTTTTAGGTTTTAGGGTTTAAAATTTTAGGTTTAGGGTTTAGGGTTTTAGTGTATTAAAGATTATGGTTTTTGTTTTTAGGGTTTAGGGTTTCGTTTTTATGTTTTAGTGTTTAGAGAATTAGGATTTAGGGTTTAGTGTATTAAAGTTTAGGGTTTTAGATTTAGTTTTTACGGTTTAGGGTTTAGGGTTTTTGTTTTCAATTTTAGGGTTTTGAGTTTTTGGGTTATATGCTTCGTTTTAGGGTTTAATTTTAGGTTTTAGGGTTTAAGGTTTTATTGTATTCAAGTTTAGGGTTTTAGGTTTTGGTTTTTAGGGTTTTTGTTTTAGGTTTTAGGGTTTAGAATTTTTGAGTTTAATATTTAGTTTTAGGGTTTAGGGTTTTAGTGTATTAAAGATTAGGGTTCTAGTTTTTAGGGATTAGGGTTTTGTTTTTAGGATTTAGTGTTTAGAGTATAAGGATTTAGGGTTTAGTGTATTAAAGTTTAGGGTTTTAGATTTAGTTTATTAGGGTTTAGTGTTTAGATTTTTTTTTAAAATTTAAAGGTTTTGAGTTTTTCGGTTATATGCTTAGTTTTAGGGTTTAATTTTAAGGTTTAGGGTTTTAGGTTTTAGTTTTTAGGGATTTTTTTAGGTTTTAGGGTTTAGAATATTAGGGTTTAATGTTTAGTTTTAGGGTTTTAGGTTTTATTGTATTCAAGATTAGGGTTCTAGTTTTTAGGGTTTAGTGTTTTTGTTTTAGGTTTTAGGGTTTAGAATATTAGGGTTTGATGTTTACTTTTGGGGTTTAGGGTTTTAGTGTATTCAAGTTTAGGGTTTAGTGTTTTTGTTTTAGGTTTTAGGGTTTAGAATTTTATGGTTTAATATTTAGTTTTAGGGTTTAGGGTTTTTGTGTATTCAAGTTTAGGGTTTTAGGTTTTAGTTTTTAGGGTTTTTGTTTTAGGTTTTAGGGTTTAGAATATTAGGGTTTAATGTTTAGTTTTAGGGTTAAAGGTGTTAGTGTATTCAAGATTAGGGTTTTAGTTTTTAGGGTTTAGGGTTTTTGTTTTAGGTTTTAGGGTGGGTTTAGAATATTAGGGTTTAATTTTTACTATTAGGGTTTTAGGGTTTTAGTGTATTCAAGTTTAGGGTTTTAGGTTTTAGTTTTTAGGGTTTTTGTTTTAGGTTTTAGGGTTTAGAATTTTAGAGTTTAATATTTAGTTTTAGGGTTTAGGGTTTTATTGTATTAAAGATTAGGGTTTTAGTTTTTAGGGTTTAATGTTTTATTTTTAGGATTTAGTGTTTAGAGTATTAGGATTTAGGGTTTAGTGTATTAAAGTTTAGGGTTTTAGATTTAGTTTTTTAGGGTTTAGTGTTTAGATTTTTTTTAAAATTTAAAGGTTTTGAGTTTTTCGGTTATATGATTAGATTTAGGGTTTAATTTTAAGGTTTTAGGTTTTAGGGTTTAGAATATTATGGTTTAATGTTTAGTTTTAGGGTTTAGGGTTTTAGTGTATTCAAGATTAGAGTTTTAGTTTTTAGGGTTTAGGGTTTTTGTTTTAGGTTTTAGGGTTTAGAATATTAGGGTTTAATGTTTACTTTTAGGGTTTAGGGTTTTAGTGTATTCAAGTTTAGGGTTATAATTTTTTGGGTTTAGTGTTTGGTTTTAGGTTTTAGGGTTTAAAATTTTAGTTTTAGGGTTTAGGGTTTTAGTGTATTAAAGATTAGGGTTTTTTTAGGGTTTAGGGTTTCGTTTTTATGTTTTAGTGTTCAGAGTATTAGGATTTAGGGTTTAGTGTATTAAAGTTTAGGGTTTTAGATTTAGTTTTTAGGGTTTAGGGTTTAGGGTTTTTGTTTTCAATTTTAGGGTTTTGAGTTTTTGGGTTATATGCTTCGTTTTAGGGTTTAATTTTAGGTTTTAGGGTTTAAGGGTTTATTGTATTCAAGTTTAGGGTTTTAGATTTTAGTTTTTAGGGTTTTTGTTTTAGGTTTTAGGGTTTAGAATTTTATGGTTTAATATTTAGTTTTAGGGTTTAGGGTTTTAGTATATTAAAGATTAGGGTTCTAGTTTTTAAGGTTTAGGGTTTTGTTTTTAGATTTCAGTGTTTAGAGTATCAGGATTTAGGGTTTAGAGTATTAAAGTTTAGGGTTTTAGATTTAGTTTTTAGGGTTTAGTGTTTAGATTTTTTTTTTAAATTTTAGGGTTTTGTGTTTTTCGGTTTTATGCTTAGTTTTAGGGTTTAATTTTAAGGTTTAGGGTTTTAGGTTTTAGTTTTTAGGGTTTTTTTAGGTTTTAGGGTTTAGAATATTAGGGTTTAATGTTTAGTTTTAGGGCTTAGTGTTTTGGTGTATTCAAGATTAGGGTTTTAGTTTTTAGGGTTTAGGGTTTTTGTTTTAGGTTTTAGGGTTTAGAATATTAGGGTTTAATGTTTACTTTTAGGGTTTAGGGTTTTAGTGTATTCAAGTTTAGGGTTTTAGGTTTTAGTTTTTAGGGTTTTTGTTTTAGGTTTTAGGGTTTAGAATTTTAGAGTTTAATATTTAGTTTTAGGGTTTAGGGTTTTAGTGCATTAAAGATTAGGGTTATAGTTTTTAGGGTTTAGGGTTTTGTTTTTAGGATTTGGTGTTTAGAGTATTAGGATTTAGGGTTTAGTGTATTAAAGTTTAGGGTTTTAGATTTAGTTTTTTAGGGTTTAGTGTTTAGATTTTTTTTAAAATTTTAGGGTTTTGAGTTTTTCGGTTATATGCTTAGTTTTGGGGTTTAATTTTAAGGTTTAGGGTTTTAGGTTTTAGTTTTTAGGGTTTTTGTTTTAGGTTTTAGGGTTTAGAATATTAGGGTTTAATGTTTAGTTTTAGGGTTTAGGGTTTTAGTGTATTCAAGATTAGGGTTTTAGTTTTTAGGGTTTAGGGTTTTTGTTTTAGGTTTTAGGGTTTAGAATAATAGGGTTTAATGTTTACTTTTAGGGTTTAAGGTTTTAGTGTATTCAAGTTTAGGGTTATAATTTTTTGGGTTTAGGGATTTGGTTTTAGGTTTTAGGGTTTAAAATTTTAGGTTTAGGGTTTAGGATTTTATGGTTTAATATTTAGTTTTAGGGTTTAGGGTTTTAGTATATTAAAGATTAGGGTTCTAGTTTTTAAGGTTTAGGGTTTTGTTTTTAGATTTCAGTGTTTAAAGTATCAGGATTTAGGGTTTAGAGTATTAAAGTTTAGGGTTTTAGATTTAGTTTTTAGGGTTTAGTGTTTAGATTTTTTTTAAAATTTTAGGGTTTTGAGTTTTTCAGTTTTATGCTTAGTTTTAGGGTTTAATTTTAAGGTTTAGGGTTTTAGGTTTTAGTTTTTAGGGTTTTTGTTGTAGGTTTTAGGGTTTAGAATTTTAGAGTTTAATATTTAGTTTTAGGGTTTAGGGTTTTAGTGCATTAAAGATTAGGGTTATAGTTTTTAGGGTTTAGGGTTTTGTTTTTAGGATTTGGTGTTTAGAGTATTAGGATTTAGGGTTTAGTGTATTAAAGTTTAGGGTTTTAGATTTAGTTTTTTAGGGTTTAGTGTTTAGATTTTTTTTTAAATTTTAGGGTTTTGAGTTTTTCAGTTATATTCTTAGTTTTAGGGTTTAATTTTAAGGTTTAGGGTTTTAGGTTTTAGTTTTTAGGGTTTTTGTTTTAGGTTTTAGGGTTTAGAATATTATGGTTTAATGTTTAGTTTTAGGGTTTAGGGTTTAAGTGTATTCAAGATTAGGGTTTTAGTTTTTAGGGTTTAGGGTTTTTGTTTTAGGTTTTAGGGTTTAGAATATTAGGGTTTAATGTTTACTTTTAGGGTTTAGGGTTTTAGTGTATTCAAGTTTAGGGTTATAATTTTTTGGGTTTAGGGATTTGGTTTTAGGTTTTAGGGTTTAAAATTTTAGGTTTAGGGTTTAGGATTTTATGGTTTAATATTTAGTTTTAGGGTTTAGGGTTTTAGTATAATAAAGATTAGGGTTCTAGTTTTTAAGGTTTAGGGTTTTGTTTTTAGATTTCAGTGTTTAAAGTATCAGGATTTAGGGTTTAGAGTATTAAAGTTTAGGGTTTTAGATTTAGTTTTTAGGGTTTAGTGTTTAGATTTTTTTTAAAATTTTAGTGTTTTGAGTTTTTCAGTTTTATGCTTAGTTTTAGGGTTTAATTTTAAGGTTTAGGGTTTTAGGTTTTAGTTTTTAGGGTTTTTGTTGTAGGTTTTAGGGTTTAGAATTTTAGAGTTTAATATTTAGTTTTAGGGTTTAGGGTTTTAGTGTATTAAAGATTAGGGTTATAGTTTTTAGGGTTTAGGGTTTTGTTTTTAGGATTTGGTGTTTAGAGTATTAGGATTTAGGGTTTAGTGTATTAAAGTTTAGGGTTTTAGATTTAGTTTTTTAGGGTTTAGTGTTTAGATTTTTTTTTAAATTTTAGGGTTTTGAGTTTTTCAGTTATATTCTTAGTTTTAGGGTTTAATTTTAAGGTTTAGGGTTTTAGGTTTTAGTTTTTAGGGTTTTTGTTTTAGGTTTTAGGGTTTAGAATATTATGGTTTAATGTTTAGTTTTAGGGTTTAGGGTTTAAGTGTATTCAAGATTAGGGTTTTAGTTTTTAGGGTTTAGGGTTTTTGTTTTAGGTTTTAGGGTTTAGAATATTAGGGTTTAATGTTTACTTTTAGGGTTTAGGGTTTTTGTGTATTCAAGTTTAGGGTTTTAGGTTTTAGTTTTTAGGGTTTTTGTTTTTGGTTTTAGGGTTTAGAATATTAGGGTTTAATGTTTAGTTTTAGGGTTTAAGGTTTTAGTGTATTCAAGATTAGGGTTTTAGTTTTTAGGGTTTAGGGTTTTTGTTTTAGGTTTTAGGGTGGGTTTAGAATATTAGGGTTTAATTTTTACTATTAGGGTTTTAGGGTTTTAGTGTATTCAAGTTTAGGGTTTTAGGTTTTAGTTTTTAGGGTTTTTGTTTTAGGTTTTAGGGTTTAGAATTTTAGAGTTTAATATTTAGTTTTAGGGTTTAGGGTTTTAGTGTATTAAAGATTATGGTTTTAGTTTTTAGGGTTTAAGGTTTTGTTTTTAGGATTTAGTGTTTAGAGTATTAGGATTTAGGGTTTAGTGTATTAAAGTTTAGGGTTTTAGATTTAGTTTTTTAGGGTTTAGTGTTTAGATTTTTTTTAAAATTTAAAGGTTTTGAGTTTTTCGGTTATATGATTAGTTTTAGGGTTTAATTTTAAGGTTTTAGGTTTTAGGGTTTAGAATATTATGGTTTAATGTTTAGTTTTAGGGTTTAGGGTTTTAGTGTATTCAAGATTAGAGTTTTAGTTTTTAGGGTTTAGGGTTTTTGTTTTAGGTTTTAGGGTTTAGAATATTAGGGTTTAATGTTTACTTTTAGGGTTTAGGGTTTTAGTGTATTCAAGTTTAGGGTTATAATTTTTTGGGTTTAGTGTTTGGTTTTAGGTTTTAGGGTTTAAAATTTTAGTTTTAGGGTTTAGGGTTTTAGTGTATTAAAGATTAGGGTTTTTTTAGGGTTTAGGGTTTCGTTTTTATGTTTTAGTGTTCAGAGAATTAGGATTTAGGGTTTAGTGTATTAAAGTTTAGGGTTTTAGATTTAGTTTTTAGGGTTTAGGGTTTAGGGTTTTTGTTTTCAATTTTAGGGTTTTGAGTTTTTGGGTTATATGCTTCGTTTTAGGGTTTAATTTTAGGTTTTAGGGTTTAAGGGTTTATTGTATTCAAGTTTAGGGTTTTAGATTTTAGTTTTTAGGGTTTTTGTTTTAGGTTTTAGGGTTTAGAATTTTATGGTTTAATATTTAGTTTTAGGGTTTAGGGTTTTAGTATATTAAAGATTAGGGTTCTAGTTTTTAAGGTTTAGGGTTTTGTTTTTAGATTTCAGTGTTTAGAGTATCAGGATTTAGGGTTTAGAGTATTAAAGTTTAGGGTTTTAGATTTAGTTTTTAGGGTTTAGTGTTTAGATTTTTTTTTTAAATTTTAGGGTTTTGTGTTTTTCGGTTTTATGCTTAGTTTTAGGGTTTAATTTTAAGGTTTAGGGTTTTAGGTTTTAGTTTTTAGGGTTTTTGTTTTAGGTTTTAGGGTTTAGAATATTATGGTTTAATGTTTAGTTTTAGGGTTTAGGGTTTAAGTGTATTCAAGATTAGGGTTTTAGTTTTTAGGGTTTAGGGTTTTTGTTTTAGGTTTTAGGGTTTAGAATATTAGGGTTTAATGTTTACTTTTAGGGTTTAGGATTTTTTTGTATTCATGTTTAGGGTTTTAGGTTTTAGTTTTTAGAGTTTTTGTTTTTGGTTTTAGGGTTTAGAATATTAGGGTTTAATGTTTAGTTTTAGGGTTTAAGGTTTTAGTGTATTCAAGATTAGGGTTTTAGTTTTTAGGGTTTAGGGTTTTTGTTTTAGGTTTTAGGGTGGGTTTAGAATATTAGGGTTTAAATTTTACTATTAGGGTTTTAGGGTTTTAGTGTATTCAAGTTTAGGGTTTTAGGTTTTAGTTTTTAGGGTTTTTGTTTTAGGTTTTAGGGTTTAGAATTTTAGAGTTTAATATTTAGTTTTAGGGTTTAGAGTTTTAGTGTATTAAAGATTATGGTTTTAGTTTTTAGGGTTTAAGGTTTTGTTTTTAGGATTTAGTGTTTAGAGTATTAGGATTTAGGGTTTAGTGTATTAAAGTTTAGGGTTTTAGATTTAGTTTTTTAGGGTTTAGTGTTTAGATTTTTTTAAAAATTTAAAGGTTTTGAGTTTTTCGGTTATATGATTAGTTTTAGGGTTTAATTTTAAGGTTTTAGGTTTTAGGGTTTAGAATATTATGGTTTAATGTTTAGTTTTAGGGTTTAGGGTTTTAGTGTATTCAAGATTAGAGTTTTAGTTTTTAGGGTTTAGGGTTTTTGTTTTAGGTTTTAGGGTTTAGAATATTAGGGTTTAATGTTTACTTTTAGGGTTTAGGGTTTTAGTTTATTCAAGTTTAGGGTTATAATTTTTTGGGTTTAGTGTTTGGTTTTAGGTTTTGGGGTTTAAAATTTTAGTTTTAGGGTTTAGGGTTTTAGTGTATTAAAGATTAGGGTTTTTTTAGGGTTTAGGGTTTCGTTTTTATGTTTTAGTGTTCAGAGAATTAGGATTTAGGGTTTAGTGTATTAAAGTTTAGGGTTTTAGATTTAGTTTTTAGGGTTTAGGGTTTAGGGTTTTTGTTTTCAATTTTAGGGTTTTGAGTTTTTGGGTTATATACTTCATTTTAGGGTTTAATTTTAGGTTTTAGGGTTTAAGGTTTTATTGTATTCAAGTTTAGGGTTTTAGATTTTAGTTTTTAGGGTTTTTGTTTTAGGTTTTAGGGTTTAGAATTTTATGGTTTAATATTTAGTTTTAGGGTTTAGGGTTTTAGTATATTAAAGATTAGGGTTCTAGTTTTTAAGGTTTAGGGTTTTGTTTTTAGATTTCAGTGTTTAGAGTATCAGGATTTAGGGTTTAGAGTATTAAAGTTTAGGGTTTTAGATTTAGTTTTTAGGGTTTAGTGTTTAGATTTTTTTTTTAAATTTTAGGGTTTTGTGTTTTTCGGTTTTATGCTTAGTTTTAGGGTTTAATTTTAAGGTTTAGGGTTTTAGGTTTTAGTTTTTAGGGTTTTTTTAGGTTTTAGGGTTTAGAATATTAGGGTTTAATGTTTAGTTTTAGGGCTTAGGGTTTTGGTGTATTCAAGATTAGGGTTTTAGTTTTTAGGGTTTAGGGTTTTTGTTTTAGGTTTTAGGGTTTAGAATATTAGGGTTTAATGTTTACTTTTAGGGTTTAGGGTTTTAGTGTATTCAAGTTTAGGGTTTTAGGTTTTAGTTTTTAGGGTTTTTGTTTTAGGTTTTAGGGTTTAGAATTTTAGAGTTTAATATTTAGTTTTAGGGTTTAGGGTTTTAGTGCATTAAAGATTAGGGTTATAGTTTTTAGGGTTTAGGGTTTTGTTTTTAGGATTTGGTGTTTAGAGTATTAGGATTTAGGGTTTAGTGTATTAAAGTTTAGGGTTTTAGATTTAGTTTTTTAGGGTTTAGTGTTTAGATTTTTTTTAAAATTTTAGGGTTTTGAGTTTTTCGGTTATATGCTTAGTTTTGGGGTTTAATTTTAAGGTTTAGGGTTTTAGGTTTTAGTTTTTAGGGTTTTTGTTTTAGGTTTTAGGGTTTAGAATATTAGGGTTTAATGTTTAGTTTTAGGGTTTAGGGTTTTAGTGTATTCAAGATTAGGGTTTTAGTTTTTAGGGTTTAGGGTTTTTGTTTTAGGTTTTAGGGTTTAGAATAATAGGGTTTAATGTTTACTTTTAGGGTTTAGGGTTTTAGTGTATTCAAGTTTAGGGTTATAATTTTTTGGGTTTAGGGATTTGGTTTTAGGTTTTAGGGTTTAAAATTTTAGGTTTAGGGTTTAGGGTTTTAGTGTATTAAAGATTATGGTTTTTGTTTTTAGGGTTTAGGGTTTCGTTTTTATGTTTTAGTGTTTAGAGAATTAGGATTTAGGGTTTAGTGTATTAAAGTTTAGGGTTTTAGATTTAGTTTTTACGGTTTAGGGTTTAGGGTTTTTGTTTTCAATTTTAGGGTTTTGAGTTTTTGGGTTATATGCTTCGTTTTAGGGTTTAATTTTAGGTTTTAGGGTTTAAGGTTTTATTGTATTCAAGTTTAGGGTTTTAGGTTTTGGTTTTTAGGGTGTTTGTTTTAGGTTTTAGGGTTTAGAATTTTAGAGTTTAATATTTAGTTTTAGGGTTTAGGGTTTTAGTGTATTAAAGATTAGGGTTCTAGTTTTTAGGGATTAGGGTTTTGTTTTTAGGATTTAGTGTTTAGAGTATAAGGATTTAGGGTTTAGTGTATTAAAGTTTAGGGTTTTAGATTTAGTTTATTAGGGTTTAGTGTTTAGATTTTTTTTTAAATTTTAGGGTTTTGAGTTTTTCAGTTATATTCTTAGTTTTAGGGTTTAATTTTAAGGTTTAGGGTTTTAGGTTTTAGTTTTTAGAGATTTTTTTAGGTTTTAGGGTTTAGAATATTAGGGTTTAATGTTTAGTTTTAGGGTTTAAGGTTTTATTGTATTCAAGATTAGGGTTCTAGTTTTTAGGGTTTAGTGTTTTTGTTTTAGGTTTTAGGGATTAGAATATTAGGGTTTGATGTTTACTTTTAGGGTTTAGGGTTTTAGTGTATTCAAGTTTAGGGTTTAGTGTTTTTGTTTTAGGTTTTAGGGTTTAGAATTTTATGGTTTAATATTTAGTTTTAGGGTTTAGGGTTTTAGTATATTAAAGATTAGGGTTCTAGTTTTTAAGGTTTAGGGTTTTGTTTTTAGATTTCAGTGTTTAGAGTATCAGGATTTAGGGTTTAGAGTATTAAAGTTTAGGGTTTTAGATTTAGTTTTTAGGGTTTAGTGTTTAGATTTTTTTTAATATTTTAGAGTTTTGAGTTTTTCAGTTTTATGCTTAGTTTTAGGGTTTAATTTTAGGTTTTAGGGTTTAGAATATTAGGGTTTAATGTTTAGTTTTAGGGTTTAAGGTTTTAGTGTATTCAAGATTAGGGTTCTAGTTTTTAGGGTTCAGTGTTTTGTTTTAGGGTTTAGGGTTTAGAATATTAGGGTTTGATGTTTACTTTTAGGGTTTAGGGTTTTAGTGTATTCAAGTTTAGGGTTTTAGGTTTTAGTTTTTAGGGTTTTTGTTTTAGGTTTTAGGGTTTAGAATTTTAGGGTTTAATATTTAGTTTTAAGGTTTAGGGTTTTAGTGTATTAAAGATTAGAGTTCTAGTTTTTAGGGTTTAGGGTTTTGTTTTTATGGTTTTAGTGTTTAGAGTATTAGGATTTAGGGTTTAGTGTATTAAAGTTTAGGGTTTTAGATTTAGTTTATAGGGTTTAGTGTTTAGATATTTTTTAAAATTTTAGGGTTTTGAGTTTTTCGGTTATATGCTTAGTTTTAGGGTTTAATTTTAAGGTTTAGAGTTTTAGGTTTTAGTTTTTAGGGATTTATTTAGGTTTTAGGGTTTAGAATATTAGGGTTTAATGTTTAGTTTTAGGGTTTAGGGTTTTAGTGTATTCAAGATTAGGGTTTTAGTTTTTAGGGTTTAGGGTTTTTGTTTTAGGTTTTAGGGTTTAGAATATTAGGGTTTAATGTTTACTTTTAGGGTTTAGGGTTTTTGTGTATTAAAGATTAGGGTTTTTTTAGGGTTTAGGGTTTCGTTTTTATGTTTTAGTGTTTAGAGAATTAGGATTTAGGGTTTAGTGTATTAAAGTTTAGGGTTTTAGATTTAGTTTTTAGGGTTTAGGGTTTAGGGTTTTTGTTTTCAATTTTAGGGTTTAGAGTTTTTGGGTTATATGCTTCGTTTTTACGGTTTAATTTTAGGTTTTAGGGTTTAGGGTTTTATTGTATTCAAGTTTAAGGTTTTAGGTTTTTGTTTTTAGGGTTTTTTTTTAGGTTTTAGGGTTTAGGAATATTAGGGTTTAATATTTAGTTTTAGGGTTTAGGGTTTTGTTTTAGGTTTTAGTGTTTAAAGTATTAGGATTTAGGGTTTAGTGTATTAAAGTTTAGGGTTTTAGATTTAGTTTTTAGGGTTAAGTGTTTAGATTTTTTTTTAAATTTTAGGGTTTTGAGTTTTTCGGTTATATGCTTAGTTTTAGGGTTTAATTTTAAGATTTAGTATTTTAGGTTTTAGTTTTTAGGGTTTTTCTTTTTTGTTTTAGGGTTTAGAATATTAGGGTTTAATGTTTACTTTTATGGTTTAGGGTTTTAGTGTATTCAAGTTTAGGGTTATAATTTTTTGGGTTTAGGGTTTGGTTTTAGGTTTTAGGTTTTAAAATTTTAGTTTTAGGGTTTAGGGTTTTAGTGTATTAAAGATTAGGGTTCTAGTTTTTAGGGTTTAGGGTTTTGTTTTTAGGATTTAGTGTTTAGAGTATTAGGATTTATGGTTTAGTGTATTAATGTTTAGGGTTTTAGATTTAGTTTTTTAGGGTTTAGTGTTTAAATTTTTTTTAAAATTTAAGGGTTTTGAGTTTTTCGGTTATATGCTTAGTTTTAGGGTTTAATTTTAAGGTTTAGGGTTTTAGGTTTTAGTTTTTAGGGTTTTTGTTTTAGGTTTTAGGGTTTAGAATATTAGGGTTTAATGTTTAGTTTTAGGGTTTAAGGTTTTAGTGTATTCAAGATTAGGGTTTTAGTTTTTAGGGTTTAGGGTTTTTGTTTTAGGTTTTAGGGTGGGTTTAGAATATTAGGGTTTAATTTTTACTATTAGGGTTTTAGGGTTTTAGTGTATTCAAGTTTAGGGTTTTAGGTTTTAGTTTTTAGGTTTTTGTTTTAGGTTTTAGGGTTTAGAATTTTAGAGTTTAATATTTAGTTTTAGGGTTTAGGGTTTTAGTGTATTAAAGATTAGGGTTTTAGTTTTTAGGGTTTAAGGTTTTGTTTTTAGGATTTAGTGTTTAGAGTATTAGGATTTAGGGTTTAGTGTATTAAAGTTTAGGGTTTTAGATTTAGTTTTTTAGGGTTTAGTGTTTAGATTTTTTTTAAAATTTAAAGGTTTTGAGTTTTTCGGTTATATGCTTAGTTTTAGGGTTTAATTTTAAGGTTTTAGGTTTTAGGATTTAGAATATTATGGTTTAATGTTTAGTTTTAGGGTTTAGGGTTTTAGTGTATTCAAGATTAGAGTTTTAGTTTTTAGGGTTTAGGGTTTTTGTTTTAGGTTTTAGGGTTTAGAATATTAGGGTTTAATGTTTACTTTTAGGGTTTAGGGTTTTAGTGTATTCAAGTTTAGGGTTATAATTTTTTGGGTTTAGTGTTTGGTTTTAGGTTTTAGGGTTTAGGGTTTTAGTGTATTAAAGTTTAGGGTTTTAGATTTAGTTTTTTAGGGTTTAGTGTTTAGATTTTTTTTAAAATTTAAAGGTTTTGAGTTTTTCGGTTATATGCTTAGTTTTAGGGTTTAATTTTAAGGTTTTAGGTTTTAGGGTTTAGAATATTATGGTTTAATGTTTAGTTTTAGGGTTTAGGGTTTTAGTGTATTCAAGATTAGAGTTTTAGTTTTTAGGGTTTAGGGTTTTTGTTTTAGGTTTTAGGGTTTAGAATATTAGGGTTTAATGTTTACTTTTAGGGTTTAGGGTTTTAGTTTATTCAAGTTTAGGGTTATAATTTTTTGGGTTTAGTGTTTGGTTTTAGGTTTTGGGGTTTAAAATTTTAGTTTTAGGGTTTAGGGTTTTAGTGTATTAAAGATTAGGGTTTTTTTAGGGTTTAGGGTTTCGTTTTTATGTTTTAGTGTTCAGAGAATTAGGATTTAGGGTTTAGTGTATTAAAGTTTAGGGTTTTAGATTTAGTTTTTAGGGTTTAGGGTTTAGGGTTTTTGTTTTCAATTTTAGGGTTTTGAGTTTTTGGGTTATATACTTCATTTTAGGGTTTAATTTTAGGTTTTAGGGTTTAAGGTTTTATTGTATTCAAGTTTAGGGTTTTAGATTTTAGTTTTTAGGGTTTTTGTTTTAGGTTTTAGGGTTTAGAATTTTATGGTTTAATATTTAGTTTTAGGGTTTAGGGTTTTAGTATATTAAAGATTAGGGTTCTAGTTTTTAAGGTTTAGGGTTTTGTTTTTAGATTTCAGTGTTTAGAGTATCAGGATTTAGGGTTTAGAGTATTAAAGTTTAGGGTTTTAGATTTAGTTTTTAGGGTTTAGTGTTTAGATTTTTTTTTTAAATTTTAGGGTTTTGTGTTTTTCGGTTTTATGCTTAGTTTTAGGGTTTAATTTTAAGGTTTAGGGTTTTAGGTTTTAGTTTTTAGGGTTTTTTTAGGTTTTAGGGTTTAGAATATTAGGGTTTAATGTTTAGTTTTAGGGCTTAGGGTTTTGGTGTATTCAAGATTAGGGTTTTAGTTTTTAGGGTTTAGGGTTTTTGTTTTAGGTTTTAGGGTTTAGAATATTAGGGTTTAATGTTTACTTTTAGGGTTTAGGGTTTTAGTGTATTCAAGTTTAGGGTTTTAGGTTTTAGTTTTTAGGGTTTTTGTTTTAGGTTTTAGGGTTTAGAATTTTAGAGTTTAATATTTAGTTTTAGGGTTTAGGGTTTTAGTGCATTAAAGATTAGGGTTATAGTTTTTAGGGTTTAGGGTTTTGTTTTTAGGATTTGGTGTTTAGAGTATTAGGATTTAGGGTTTAGTGTATTAAAGTTTAGGGTTTTAGATTTAGTTTTTTAGGGTTTAGTGTTTAGATTTTTTTTAAAATTTTAGGGTTTTGAGTTTTTCGGTTATATGCTTAGTTTTGGGGTTTAATTTTAAGGTTTAGGGTTTTAGGTTTTAGTTTTTAGGGTTTTTGTTTTAGGTTTTAGGGTTTAGAATATTAGGGTTTAATGTTTAGTTTTAGGGTTTAGGGTTTTAGTGTATTCAAGATTAGGGTTTTAGTTTTTAGGGTTTAGGGTTTTTGTTTTAGGTTTTAGGGTTTAGAATAATAGGGTTTAATGTTTACTTTTAGGGTTTAGGGTTTTAGTGTATTCAAGTTTAGGGTTATAATTTTTTGGGTTTAGGGATTTGGTTTTAGGTTTTAGGGTTTAAAATTTTAGGTTTAGGGTTTAGGGTTTTAGTGTATTAAAGATTATGGTTTTTGTTTTTAGGGTTTAGGGTTTCGTTTTTATGTTTTAGTGTTTAGAGAATTAGGATTTAGGGTTTAGTGTATTAAAGTTTAGGGTTTTAGATTTAGTTTTTACGGTTTAGGGTTTAGGGTTTTTGTTTTCAATTTTAGGGTTTTGAGTTTTTGGGTTATATGCTTCGTTTTAGGGTTTAATTTTAGGTTTTAGGGTTTAAGGTTTTATTGTATTCAAGTTTAGGGTTTTAGGTTTTGGTTTTTAGGGTGTTTGTTTTAGGTTTTAGGGTTTAGAATTTTAGAGTTTAATATTTAGTTTTAGGGTTTAGGGTTTTAGTGTATTAAAGATTAGGGTTCTAGTTTTTAGGGATTAGGGTTTTGTTTTTAGGATTTAGTGTTTAGAGTATAAGGATTTAGGGTTTAGTGTATTAAAGTTTAGGGTTTTAGATTTAGTTTATTAGGGTTTAGTGTTTAGATTTTTTTTTAAATTTTAGGGTTTTGAGTTTTTCAGTTATATTCTTAGTTTTAGGGTTTAATTTTAAGGTTTAGGGTTTTAGGTTTTAGTTTTTAGAGATTTTTTTAGGTTTTAGGGTTTAGAATATTAGGGTTTAATGTTTAGTTTTAGGGTTTAAGGTTTTATTGTATTCAAGATTAGGGTTCTAGTTTTTAGGGTTTAGTGTTTTTGTTTTAGGTTTTAGGGATTAGAATATTAGGGTTTGATGTTTACTTTTAGGGTTTAGGGTTTTAGTGTATTCAAGTTTAGGGTTTAGTGTTTTTGTTTTAGGTTTTAGGGTTTAGAATTTTATGGTTTAATATTTAGTTTTAGGGTTTAGGGTTTTAGTATATTAAAGATTAGGGTTCTAGTTTTTAAGGTTTAGGGTTTTGTTTTTAGATTTCAGTGTTTAGAGTATCAGGATTTAGGGTTTAGAGTATTAAAGTTTAGGGTTTTAGATTTAGTTTTTAGGGTTTAGTGTTTAGATTTTTTTTAATATTTTAGAGTTTTGAGTTTTTCAGTTTTATGCTTAGTTTTAGGGTTTAATTTTAGGTTTTAGGGTTTAGAATATTAGGGTTTAATGTTTAGTTTTAGGGTTTAAGGTTTTAGTGTATTCAAGATTAGGGTTCTAGTTTTTAGGGTTCAGTGTTTTGTTTTAGGGTTTAGGGTTTAGAATATTAGGGTTTGATGTTTACTTTTAGGGTTTAGGGTTTTAGTGTATTCAAGTTTAGGGTTTTAGGTTTTAGTTTTTAGGGTTTTTGTTTTAGGTTTTAGGGTTTAGAATTTTAGGGTTTAATATTTAGTTTTAAGGTTTAGGGTTTTAGTGTATTAAAGATTAGAGTTCTAGTTTTTAGGGTTTAGGGTTTTGTTTTTATGGTTTTAGTGTTTAGAGTATTAGGATTTAGGGTTTAGTGTATTAAAGTTTAGGGTTTTAGATTTAGTTTATAGGGTTTAGTGTTTAGATATTTTTTAAAATTTTAGGGTTTTGAGTTTTTCGGTTATATGCTTAGTTTTAGGGTTTAATTTTAAGGTTTAGAGTTTTAGGTTTTAGTTTTTAGGGATTTATTTAGGTTTTAGGGTTTAGAATATTAGGGTTTAATGTTTAGTTTTAGGGTTTAGGGTTTTAGTGTATTCAAGATTAGGGTTTTAGTTTTTAGGGTTTAGGGTTTTTGTTTTAGGTTTTAGGGTTTAGAATATTAGGGTTTAATGTTTACTTTTAGGGTTTAGGGTTTTTGTGTATTAAAGATTAGGGTTTTTTTAGGGTTTAGGGTTTCGTTTTTATGTTTTAGTGTTTAGAGAATTAGGATTTAGGGTTTAGTGTATTAAAGTTTAGGGTTTTAGATTTAGTTTTTAGGGTTTAGGGTTTAGGGTTTTTGTTTTCAATTTTAGGGTTTAGAGTTTTTGGGTTATATGCTTCGTTTTTACGGTTTAATTTTAGGTTTTAGGGTTTAGGGTTTTATTGTATTCAAGTTTAAGGTTTTAGGTTTTTGTTTTTAGGGTTTTTTTTTAGGTTTTAGGGTTTAGGAATATTAGGGTTTAATATTTAGTTTTAGGGTTTAGGGTTTTGTTTTAGGTTTTAGTGTTTAAAGTATTAGGATTTAGGGTTTAGTGTATTAAAGTTTAGGGTTTTAGATTTAGTTTTTAGGGTTAAGTGTTTAGATTTTTTTTTAAATTTTAGGGTTTTGAGTTTTTCGGTTATATGCTTAGTTTTAGGGTTTAATTTTAAGATTTAGTATTTTAGGTTTTAGTTTTTAGGGTTTTTCTTTTTTGTTTTAGGGTTTAGAATATTAGGGTTTAATGTTTACTTTTATGGTTTAGGGTTTTAGTGTATTCAAGTTTAGGGTTATAATTTTTTGGGTTTAGGGTTTGGTTTTAGGTTTTAGGTTTTAAAATTTTAGTTTTAGGGTTTAGGGTTTTAGTGTATTAAAGATTAGGGTTCTAGTTTTTAGGGTTTAGGGTTTTGTTTTTAGGATTTAGTGTTTAGAGTATTAGGATTTATGGTTTAGTGTATTAATGTTTAGGGTTTTAGATTTAGTTTTTTAGGGTTTAGTGTTTAAATTTTTTTTAAAATTTAAGGGTTTTGAGTTTTTCGGTTATATGCTTAGTTTTAGGGTTTAATTTTAAGGTTTAGGGTTTTAGGTTTTAGTTTTTAGGGTTTTTGTTTTAGGTTTTAGGGTTTAGAATATTAGGGTTTAATGTTTAGTTTTAGGGTTTAAGGTTTTAGTGTATTCAAGATTAGGGTTTTAGTTTTTAGGGTTTAGGGTTTTTGTTTTAGGTTTTAGGGTGGGTTTAGAATATTAGGGTTTAATTTTTACTATTAGGGTTTTAGGGTTTTAGTGTATTCAAGTTTAGGGTTTTAGGTTTTAGTTTTTAGGTTTTTGTTTTAGGTTTTAGGGTTTAGAATTTTAGAGTTTAATATTTAGTTTTAGGGTTTAGGGTTTTAGTGTATTAAAGATTAGGGTTTTAGTTTTTAGGGTTTAAGGTTTTGTTTTTAGGATTTAGTGTTTAGAGTATTAGGATTTAGGGTTTAGTGTATTAAAGTTTAGGGTTTTAGATTTAGTTTTTTAGGGTTTAGTGTTTAGATTTTTTTTAAAATTTAAAGGTTTTGAGTTTTTCGGTTATATGCTTAGTTTTAGGGTTTAATTTTAAGGTTTTAGGTTTTAGGATTTAGAATATTATGGTTTAATGTTTAGTTTTAGGGTTTAGGGTTTTAGTGTATTCAAGATTAGAGTTTTAGTTTTTAGGGTTTAGGGTTTTTGTTTTAGGTTTTAGGGTTTAGAATATTAGGGTTTAATGTTTACTTTTAGGGTTTAGGGTTTTAGTGTATTCAAGTTTAGGGTTATAATTTTTTGGGTTTAGTGTTTGGTTTTAGGTTTTAGGGTTTAGGGTTTTAGTGTATTAAAGATTAGGGTTTTTTTAGGGTTTAGGGTTTCGTTTTTATGTTTTAGTGTTCAGAGAATTAGGATTTAGGGTTTAGTGTATTAAAGTTTAGGGTTTTAGATTTAGTTTTTAGGGTTTAGGGTTTAGGGTTTTTGTTTTCAATTTTAGGGTTTTGAGTTTTTGGGTTATATGCTTCGTTTTAGGGTTTAATTTTAGGTTTTAGGGTTTAGGGTTTTATTGTATTCAAGTTTAGTGTTTTAGATTTTAGTTTTTAGGGTTTTTGTTTTAGGTTTTAGGGTTTAGAATTTTAGAGTTTAATATTTAGTTTTAGGGTTTAGGGTTTTAGTGTATTAAAGATTAGGGTTATAGTTTTTAGGGTTTAGGTTTTTGTTTTTAGGATTTGGTGTTTAGAGTATTAGGATTTAGGGTTTAGTGTATTAAAGTTTAGGGTTTTAGATTTAGTTTTTTAGGGTTTAGTGTTTAGATTTTTTTTAAAATTTTAGGGTTTTGAGTTTTTCAGTTATATTCTTAGTTTTAGGGTTTAATTTTAAGGTTTAGGGTTTTAGGTTTTAGTTTTTAGGGTTTTTGTTTTAGGTTTTAGGGTTTAGAATATTATGGTTTAATGTTTAGTTTTAGGGTTTAGGGTTTAAGTGTATTCAAGATTAGGGTTTTAGTTTTTAGGGTTTAGGGTTTTTGTTTTAGGTTTTAGGGTTTAGAATATTAGGGTTTAATGTTTACTTTTAGGGTTTAGGGTTTTTGTGTATTCAAGTTTAGGGTTTTAGGTTTTAGTTTTTAGGGTTTTGTTTTAGGTTTTAGGGTTTAGAATATTAGGGTTTAATGTTTTGTTTTAGGGTTTAAGGTTTTAGTGTATTCAAGATTAGGGTTATAGTTTTTAGGGTTTAGGGTTTTTGTTTTAGGTTTTAGGGTGGATTTAGAATATTAGGGTTTAATTTTAACTATTAGGGTTTTAGGGTTTTAGTGTATTCAAGTTTAGGGTTTTAGGTTTTAGTTTTTAGGGTTTTTGTTTTAGGTTTTAGGGTTTAGAATTTTAGAGTTTAATATTTAGTTTTAGGGTTTAGGGTTTTAGTTTATTAAAGATTAGGGTTTTAGTTTTTAGGGTTTAAGGTTTTGTTTTTAGGATTTAGTGTTTAGAGTATTAGGATTTAGGGTTTAGTGTATTAAAGTTTAGAGTTTTAGATTTAGTTTTTTAGGGTTTAGTGTTTAGATTTTTTTAAAAATTTTAGGGTTTTGAGTTTTTCGGTTTTATGCTTAGTTTTAGGGTTTAATTTTAAGGGTTAGGGTTTTAGGTTTTAGTTTTTAGGGTTTTTTTTAGGTTTTAGGGTTTAGAATATTAGGGTTTAATGTTTAATTTTAGGGCTTAGGGTTTTGGTGTATTCAAGATTAGGGTTTTAGTTTTTAGGGTTTAGGGTTTTTGTTTTAGGTTTTAATGTTTAGAATATTAGGATTTAATGTTTACTTTTAGGGTTTAGGGTTTTATTGTATTCAAGTTTAGGGTTTTAGATTTTAGTTTTTAGGGTTTTTGTTTTAGGTTTTAGGGTTTAGAATTTTATGGTTTAATATTTAGTTTTAGGGTTTAGGGTTTTAGTATATTAAAGATTAGGGTTCTAGTTTTTAAGGTTTAGGGTTTTGTTTGTAGATTTCAGTGTTTAAAGTATCAGGATTTAGGGTTTAGAGTATTAAAGTTTAGGGTTTTAGATTTAGTTTTTAGGGTTTAGTGTTTAGATTTTTTTTAAAATTTTAGGGTTTTGAGTTTTTCAGTTTTATGCTTAGTTTTAGGGTTTAATTTTAAGGTTTAGGATTTTAGGTTTTAGTTTTTAGGGTTTTTTTTAGGTTTTAGGGTTTAGAATATTAGGGTTTAATGTTTAGTTTTAGGGCTTAGGGTTTTGGTGTATTCAAGATTAGGGTTTTAGTTTTTAGGGTTTAGGGTTTTTGTTTTAGGTTTTAGGGTTTAGAATATTAGGGTTTAATGTTTACTTTTACGGTTTAGGGTTTTAGTGTATTCAAGTTTAGGGTTTTAGGTTTTAGTTTTTAGGGTTTTTGTTTTAGGTTTTAGGGTTTAGAATTTTAGAGTTTAATATTTAGTTTTAGGGTTTAGGGTTTTAGTGTATTAAAGATTAGGGTTATAGTTTTTAGGGTTTAGGGTTTTGTTTTTAGGATTTGGTGTTTAGAGTATTAGGATTTAGGGTTTAGTGTATTAAAGTTTAGGGTTTTAGATTTAGTTTTTTAGGGTTTAGTGTTTAGATTTTTTTTTAAATTTTAGGGTTTTGAGTTTTTCAGTTATATTCTTAGTTTTAGGGTTTAATTTTAAGGTTTAGGGTTTTAGGTTTTAGTTTTTAGGGTTTTTGTTTTAGGTTTTAGAGTTTAGAATATTATGGTTTAATGTTTAGTTTTAAGGTTTAGGGTTTAAGTGTATTCAAGATTAGGGTTTTAGTTTTTAGGGTTTAGGGTTTTTGTTTTAGGTTTTAGGGTTTATAATATTAGGGTTTAATGTTTACTTTTAGGGTTTAGGGTTTTTGTGTATTCATGTTTAGGGTTTTAGGTTTTAGTTTTTTGGGTTTTTGTTTTTGGTTTAAGGGTTTAGAATATTAGGGTTTAATGTTTAGTTTTAGGGTTTAAGGTTTTAGTGTATTCAAGATTAGGGTTTTAGTTTTTAGGGTTTAGGGTTTTTGTTTTAGGTTTTAGGGTGGGTTTAGAATATTAGGGTTTAATTTTTACTATTAGGGTTTTAGGATTTTAGTGTATTCAAGTTTAGGGTTTTAGGTTTTAGTTTTTAGGGTTTTTGTTTTAGGTTTTAGGGTTTAGAATTTTAGAGTTTAATATTTAGTTTTAGGGTTTAGGGTTTTAGTGTATTAAAGATTATGGTTTTAGTTTTTAGGGTTTAAGGTTTTGTTTTTAGGATTTAGTGTTTAGAGTATTAGGATTTAGGGTTTAGTGTATTAAAGTTTAGGGTTTTAGATTTAGTTTTTAGGGTTTAGTGTTTAGATTTTTTTTTAAATTTTAGGGTTTTGAGTTTTTCGGTTATATGCTTAGTTTTAGGGTTTAATTTTAAGATTTAGTATTTTAGGTTTTAGTTTTTAGGGTTTTTCTTTTTTGTTTTAGGGTTTAGAATATTAGGGTTTAATGTTTACTTTTATGGTTTAGGGTTTTAGTGTATTCAAGTTTAGGGTTATAATTTTTTGGGTTTAGGGTTTGGTTTTAGGTTTTAGGTTTTAAAATTTTAGTTTTAGGGTTTAGGGTTTTAGTGTATTAAAGATTAGGGTTCTAGTTTTTAGGGTTTAGGGTTTTGTTTTTAGGATTTAGTGTTTAGAGTATTAGGATTTATGGTTTAGTGTATTAATGTTTAGGGTTTTAGATTTAGTTTTTTAGGGTTTAGTGTTTAAATTTTTTTTAAAATTTAAGGGTTTTGAGTTTTTCGGTTATATGCTTAGTTTTAGGGTTTAATTTTAAGGTTTAGGGTTTTAGGTTTTAGTTTTTAGGGTTTTTGTTTTAGGTTTTAGGGTTTAGAATATTAGGGTTTAATGTTTAGTTTTAGGGTTAAAGGTTTTAGTGTATTCAAGATTAGGGTTTTAGTTTTTAGGGTTTAGGGTTTTTGTTTTAGGTTTTAGGGTGGGTTTAGAATATTAGGGTTTAATTTTTACTATTAGGGTTTTAGGGTTTTAGTGTATTCAAGTTTAGGGTTTTAGGTTTTAGTTTTTAGGTTTTTGTTTTAGGTTTTAGGGTTTAGAATTTTAGAGTTTAATATTTAGTTTTAGGGTTTAGGGTTTTAGTGTATTAAAGATTAGGGTTTTAGTTTTTAGGGTTTAAGGTTTTGTTTTTAGGATTTAGTGTTTAGAGTATTAGGATTTAGGGTTTAGTGTATTAAAGTTTAGGGTTTTAGATTTAGTTTTTTAGGGTTTAGTGTTTAGATTTTTTTTAAAATTTAAAGGTTTTGAGTTTTTCGGTTATATGCTTAGTTTTAGGGTTTAATTTTAAGGTTTTAGGTTTTAGGATTTAGAATATTATGGTTTAATGTTTAGTTTTAGGGTTTAGGGTTTTAGTGTATTCAAGATTAGAGTTTTAGTTTTTAGGGTTTATGTAACATCCCATTTTTCATAATATAAACTAAAGAGGATCTTTCATAATTTTAAAAAAATAAATTTGAAACACTTGAAAGAAACAAACGTCAAATACCTTTTCCATAAACTTAAAATCATCCTCATTAGTAAAAATAAAATACATTAAAGTGATATTTTTCAAAAGCGGAAAACGTAATAAAATAAAGTCCAGAAAATAGACATTTTAATACTACTATCGGTGCCATCCTCGTCGCCTCGCTCCGAATTCGCTTGACCTGAAAAGATGGGGTTTTAAAGGGGTGAGTTATCAACAACTCAGTAGGGATACCAGTTCACACATTGCACGATACGAAAATAACCGGAATGACGCTCAACTTTATAAACTAACTTGAACTTGTTAGATAGTGGGATATACCCAAGGACATGAATTTCCGAACGATTAAACGTTCCTATCACTTGCTTGCTTGATTTATTACCGTGAACACGTCACACGTCTACGTGAACACGGCCATGAGTTTCGTCGCGCGACTAATATGTGCACATAACATGAATAGAATATAAAGTCCTCGATATCGAACAATTACCTGCGTACCATACACTGATATGAACTGAATTTGAAAAGGTTTTAGAAATACCCCTACCTTGAAAATGCAGAACTTGACTTGACGAAAAATATGCGTGAATGAATGCTCGTGCAATCCTAATCCTCAAGTCCTTAAATCCTTCATTTAATAAATTAATTTAATATTAGTATTAATACTGCATATATATTCAGATTAATAGAATGAAGTGTATATATATATATATATATATATATTGTTATTATTGTAATGGATTGGGCAATGATATAATATGGAAGAAGGTTGGCTTTCATTAAGACAAATGGCTAGATACTTTCAAGAGTTAGTGGGCTGAAAATTGGGCCTAAGCGTTTAATTGGGTTTGAAGGGAATTAAATTGGACCGATATATTTAACAAGAGGAGGAGAACTTCTTCTTCCCCTAATTCAGAAACGTGAAACCTAAATAAATAATTAAACAGAAATCTTCTTTTCCTACAAATCGAGGTGCGGGGAGTAGAAAGATAGCTTACGTGGCGGCGAAAGAACATCTACGGGGTCAGGATTGAGATATCGACATCGACTCGTCGGAGCATCTTGACAACAGGGGTTTTCGATCAGCGACTCTCGCTACATTGATGTAAGGATGACTCGAATTGGCGATCTCACGGCGGCACCTAGCGGATACTCAGAGGGAGGAGGAGCAACAGACACCCGGGTTGAGGTCGAACACGGCGTAGTTCGACTGTACTTCGAGTCAAACGTTTTCCAGCGAGGCCTTCGGTATCGACTTCGTTTCGTGGCAGCGACCACCATATCGCGGAACCAGCAGCAGCTCGGTTCTCGGACACGGGTCAATGGGCTGTGCGGTGGTTTCGGGCTGTAGGGACGTGTAGAGAATTGAGGTTCGTCTACAACCTGGTGTGCGGCATGGCTCGAGGCAATGGGGCTTCGTCTAGCCGAGAGAAGAAACTAGGAATCGGTTCCAATAGCAGTAGAGTAGCTGAACAAAGGTTGTTCAAAGGTGAGGTCATCATATTCTCGATGGGACTCGGCATGAGGTTTGAGGGTGATTAATATGTGTTGCTGATGTTCTTATAACAAAGGATTTGTATGTATGTGCATCAAAGGGGTCTCTTGTTTGTGGTTTAGGGACTCCTATCATACTGGGCGTGAGGAAGAGGGAGACTACTAAGGGGCGGAGCTAATTCCTATGTATGTATAGGTTGTGTGGCTTGTGAATAGGGTTTTGAGCATTAAACCGAGGACTACAAGTTAAAAGGGTTTACTAAATATTCAAAGTATTCTTAATAGATTATTAATACCAATAATACTAATAATATTGATAATAATAATAATAATAATAATAATAGCTTTAATAATGTTAATAATACATTTATAAAATAGTGTTCATTAGATTATTGGACTAGGAGGATTTCTAGATTACATCCTAAATGAAAATGCATGATATGATTTAACATGAAAATTAAAATGAACATAAACAAATAAGTTCTAACATGTGCATACTATAATTAACTCGTACGAAAAATTATTAATTGGGCCAAAATTACTTAATCAATTTATTTATATTTTACGGTTGTTACAACCTACCACACTTATAAAAATTTCGTCCTCGAAATTCGTTATTTACTTCTTGTAAAGGATTCCATTTAAATGACTTCATTCCTTGCTCGTGCTCTCAAGTGCAGTTTCCTATCGATAGCGTATCCACTATACATATATTAAGGACGTGTCGTTGTTCTTGAACATGATCTAATATCATTTCATACATCTCATAATAAGATGACTCTTTATGTATTCGTAACTCTTCATGGTTAAGAAGACATGTTCTAATATTTCTCCTCGTTCGTCTTGTTCTTTCTGATTGGCCTTCTGTCCAAAGATAACACGCAGTGCTGAACTTCAACTTCTTTCTCATCGTATCGTACAAAATTCTCCCAAGTCTTGAAAAGAAGTTAGGATCTTTATATTACACAATTCATATTAGAGTACCGTGAAACCTCATTGTCTAGCGAATGTACAAGTGTGCGAGCTGATCCATACTAAATGTCAACTTCACCGGTAAAAACTCCGCAGATTTGCTTAATCGATCAACAATTATCCAAATTGCATTATTTCCTCTTGATGATTGCGATAAACTTATCATAAAGTCAATGACCACGTGCTTAACTTTCCACTCGGGTACTTCCACTGGTTGAATTAAACTCGAAGGTCATTGGTGTTAAGCCTTAACTTGTCGACACACCAAACATTTCTGCATGAATAACTCGATGTATCTTTTCATACTTCTCCACCAGAATGACTCTCACAAGTCGTGATACATCTTTGTACCTCTCGGATGGGAAGTATATGACGTACAATGTGCTTCTTCTACAATTTAATTCCTCAAAATCTCGTTTTTCGACTCACACAACATTCTGTTAAATACTATGACTCAAACTTTCGTTTTCGGAAAAACCCTCAATGTTCTCTTCTCGAACTTGAGTCCTTAACTTCAACAGGAAACATCATTCTCTCGCGCTTTCTTAATTCTTTTGCATAGGGTAAGAAGAATCGTCAACGCAGATAACATTGCTTCTGTACCACGAGGTTGAGAAATCACTTCGCTTTTCATATTCTTGAACTCTATTTGAAGTTACTCTTGATTCGTCAACAAATGACTATATGCCCCATTGTATTTCTGCTTAAGGTGTTTGCCACGACATTAGCCTTTTCAGGATGATAAAGAATTGAACATTCGCAATCTTTAAAAATCCCTGGTTATCTTCTCTGACGCATGTTCAACTCCTTCTGCGCGAAAATATACTTCATCTTTTATGATACCTATAATGTCTCAAAATCTTCAATGCATGGATTACATCAGTGGCCTCTGAGTCGTGTGTAAGGTAATTAACTTCGTGTGTTTTCAATTATCGGGAAGCACATGCTATCACTTTCTCATGCTGCATCCACAAACAACCCAATCTTTGGATAGGGGCATCACTATAGAACATGAAACCGTCTGTACAGTTTGAAATGGTCAGAAGTGGAGTTGTGGTCAACTTCCTCTCGAGTTGCTGAAAAACTTTCATCTTCAACTATGTTATCGGTTGTGCGCTATCTTTGAAACACCTTCAATGAATCTTTGATAGCAATCAACAAAATCAAGAAGTCACGTATCTCTTTCACATTCCTGAGTGATCAATTGATTGACACTTCAATCTTAGAAGAGTTAACTTTAAATCCACGAGCTATGATAACTTGCTCGAGAAATAACACGTGATTTAGCTAAAACTCACATCTCGAGAATTTTCATAGACTCCTCTATGCTCAATGTCTCCAAGGAAAACCTCAAATGTTTCTTGAGTTAAGCCTCGTCTTTCGAGTAGAGCGATATTTCATCAATGAACATACTGTCTGAGGTCAGAAAGTTGACTTTGAGATATCAACTCACTCTTAGTGATATCCCGCCTCAAGTCAAATCTACGAGAACACACTTGCCCCCTTTTAATTGATCACAAACATTGTCAATTTTAGGGTAGTGGATACTTGTTCTTAATTGTGCGCTGATTCAACTCAATGTAATAGGTGCACCGCCATCAATATCATTATCGTTGTCTCTTGGTAAGATACTATTACGATTATCTAATGAATAGTCAAATTCTATTATGACAACGAAACAATTCGTTCTAGTACGTCAAGACCAACTCTTACGGCCTTCTGTGCCATAGTTCGCTACTATGTTCTTACATAAGCGATTAGTCTCACTTCTTTCACTTGAGTATATACTAACCTCCAAAGAGTAACTTACTACGTCACATGAGCATAACTTACTTGAGCAATATACTTAGTAGATACGAAATCCAATGTCCAGCGCAACACCATAAGTTCAGCAACTTAGTTCGATATCAAGTCTTCAACATCACCGTAGGTTAACCACAAGATCTATATCATTATTCTTAACCATTTTAAGTTCCTAAGGCCACAATTAACTTAATATTATCTTACATATATATAATTATATAATTTATGTAAATCATGCATCATGCAACTAAATTAATTGTTTTTTTTTTTTTTGAAACATATGAAACATATTTTTGCAATAAATTGCGCACATCTTGGCATCATAATCATGAACTTGAATTTTAACATGAACTTGAACTTGAACTTAAATAAAGTGCGCAATTTAAGCAACATAAAATTTTCACTTGAAAACTTGAACATGCAATGCACTTGAAAAATCATGAATTTGAAAACTATGAACTTAAGTATGCCTCTTACTTGAAAATCATGAACATGACGTGACTTGGAAAATAATGAGTCTAGACATGCATCCTAATTGAAAAACATGAACTTAATATGCATTGTACTTGAAACTCATGAATGTAATATGCATGCGACCTCAACATCATGAAACTAGACATGCAACTTAAATGAAACATCATGAATGTAAATGCACTTACTTGCGAAGTCGACGCGAGCGGCAGAGGTGGACGATAGTAGCAATTTTATAAAATCTTTTTTTTTTTTGGTCCGTAAAGAGAACCGTAATGCTCTGATACCAAGTTGTAACATCCCATTTTTCATAATATAAACTAAAGAGGATCTTTCATAATTTTAAAAAAATAAATTTGAAACACTTGAAAGAAACAAACGTCAAATACCTTTTCCATAAACTTAAAATCATCCTCATTAGTAAAAATAAAATACATTAAAGTGATATTTTTCAAAAGCGGAAAACGTAATAAAATAAAGTCCAGAAAATAGACATTTTAATACTACTATCGGTGCCATCCTCGTCGCCTCGCTCCGAATTCGCTTGACCTGAAAAGATGGGGTTTTAAAGGGGTGAGTTATCAACAACTCAGTAGGGATACCAGTTCACACATTGCACGATACGAAAATAACCGGAATGACGCTCAACTTTATAAACTAACTTGAACTTGTTAGATAGTGGGATATACCCAAGGACATGAATTTCCGAACGATTAAACGTTCCTATCACTTGCTTGCTTGATTTATTACCGTGAACACGTCACACGTCTACGTGAACACGGCCATGAGTTTCGTCGCGCGACTAATATGTGCACATAACATGAATAGAATATAAAGTCCTCGATATCGAACAATTACCTGCGTACCATACACTGATATGAACTGAATTTGAAAAGGTTTTAGAAATACCCCTACCTTGAAAATGCAGAACTTGACTTGACGAAAAATATGCGTGAATGAATGCTCGTGCAATCCTAATCCTCAAGTCCTTAAATCCTTCATTTAATAAATTAATTTAATATTAGTATTAATACTGCATATATATTCAGATTAATAGAATGAAGTGTATATATATATATATATATATATTGTTATTATTGTAATGGATTGGGCAATGATATAATATGGAAGAAGGTTGGCTTTCATTAAGACAAATGGCTAGATACTTTCAAGAGTTAGTGGGCTGAAAATTGGGCCTAAGCGTTTAATTGGGTTTGAAGGGAATTAAATTGGACCGATATATTTAACAAGAGGAGGAGAACTTCTTCTTCCCCTAATTCAGAAACGTGAAACCTAAATAAATAATTAAACAGAAATCTTCTTTTCCTACAAATCGAGGTGCGGGGAGTAGAAAGATAGCTTACGTGGCGGCGAAAGAACATCTACGGGGTCAGGATTGAGATATCGACATCGACTCGTCGGAGCATCTTGACAACAGGGGTTTTCGATCAGCGACTCTCGCTACATTGATGTAAGGATGACTCGAATTGGCGATCTCACGGCGGCACCTAGCGGATACTCAGAGGGAGGAGGAGCAACAGACACCCGGGTTGAGGTCGAACACGGCGTAGTTCGACTGTACTTCGAGTCAAACGTTTTCCAGCGAGGCCTTCGGTATCGACTTCGTTTCGTGGCAGCGACCACCATATCGCGGAACCAGCAGCAGCTCGGTTCTCGGACACGGGTCAATGGGCTGTGCGGTGGTTTCGGGCTGTAGGGACGTGTAGAGAATTGAGGTTCGTCTACAACCTGGTGTGCGGCATGGCTCGAGGCAATGGGGCTTCGTCTAGCCGAGAGAAGAAACTAGGAATCGGTTCCAATAGCAGTAGAGTAGCTGAACAAAGGTTGTTCAAAGGTGAGGTCATCATATTCTCGATGGGACTCGGCATGAGGTTTGAGGGTGATTAATATGTGTTGCTGATGTTCTTATAACAAAGGATTTGTATGTATGTGCATCAAAGGGGTCTCTTGTTTGTGGTTTAGGGACTCCTATCATACTGGGCGTGAGGAAGAGGGAGACTACTAAGGGGCGGAGCTAATTCCTATGTATGTATAGGTTGTGTGGCTTGTGAATAGGGTTTTGAGCATTAAACCGAGGACTACAAGTTAAAAGGGTTTACTAAATATTCAAAGTATTCTTAATAGATTATTAATACCAATAATACTAATAATATTGATAATAATAATAATAATAATAATAATAATAGCTTTAATAATGTTAATAATACATTTATAAAATAGTGTTCATTAGATTATTGGACTAGGAGGATTTCTAGATTACATCCTAAATGAAAATGCATGATATGATTTAACATGAAAATTAAAATGAACATAAACAAATAAGTTCTAACATGTGCATACTATAATTAACTCGTACGAAAAATTATTAATTGGGCCAAAATTACTTAATCAATTTATTTATATTTTACGGTTGTTACAATTTAGGGTTTTTGTTTTAGGTTTTAGGGTTTAGAATATTAGGGTTTAATGTTTACTTTTAGGGTTTAGGGTTTTAGTGTATTCAAGTTTAGGGTTATAATTTTTTGGGTTTAGTGTTTGGTTTTAGGTTTTAGGGTTTAGGGTTTTAGTGTATTAAAGATTAGGGTTTTTTTAGGGTTTAGGGTTTCGTTTTTATGTTTTAGTGTTCAGAGAATTAGGATTTAGGGTTTAGTGTATTAAAGTTTAGGGTTTTAGATTTAGTTTTTAGGGTTTAGGGTTTAGGGTTTTTGTTTTCAATTTTAGGGTTTTGAGTTTTTGGGTTATATGCTTCGTTTTAGGGTTTAATTTTAGGTTTTAGGGTTTAGGGTTTTATTGTATTCAAGTTTAGTGTTTTAGATTTTAGTTTTTAGGGTTTTTGTTTTAGGTTTTAGGGTTTAGAATTTTAGAGTTTAATATTTAGTTTTAGGGTTTAGGGTTTTAGTGTATTAAAGATTAGGGTTATAGTTTTTAGGGTTTAGGTTTTTGTTTTTAGGATTTGGTGTTTAGAGTATTAGGATTTAGGGTTTAGTGTATTAAAGTTTAGGGTTTTAGATTTAGTTTTTTAGGGTTTAGTGTTTAGATTTTTTTTAAAATTTTAGGGTTTTGAGTTTTTCAGTTATATTCTTAGTTTTAGGGTTTAATTTTAAGGTTTAGGGTTTTAGGTTTTAGTTTTTAGGGTTTTTGTTTTAGGTTTTAGGGTTTAGAATATTATGGTTTAATGTTTAGTTTTAGGGTTTAGGGTTTAAGTGTATTCAAGATTAGGGTTTTAGTTTTTAGGGTTTAGGGTTTTTGTTTTAGGTTTTAGGGTTTAGAATATTAGGGTTTAATGTTTACTTTTAGGGTTTAGGGTTTTTGTGTATTCAAGTTTAGGGTTTTAGGTTTTAGTTTTTAGGGTTTTGTTTTAGGTTTTAGGGTTTAGAATATTAGGGTTTAATGTTTAGTTTTAGGGTTTAAGGTTTTAGTGTATTCAAGATTAGGGTTATAGTTTTTAGGGTTTAGGGTTTTTGTTTTAGGTTTTAGGGTGGATTTAGAATATTAGGGTTTAATTTTAACTATTAGGGTTTTAGGGTTTTAGTGTATTCAAGTTTAGGGTTTTAGGTTTTAGTTTTTAGGGTTTTTGTTTTAGGTTTTAGGGTTTAGAATTTTAGAGTTTAATATTTAGTTTTAGGGTTTAGGGTTTTAGTGTATTAAAGATTAGGGTTTTAGTTTTTAGGGTTTAAGGTTTTGTTTTTAGGATTTAGTGTTTAGAGTATTAGGATTTAGGGTTTAGTGTATTAAAGTTTAGAGTTTTAGATTTAGTTTTTTAGGGTTTAGTGTTTAGATTTTTTTAAAAATTTTAGGGTTTTGAGTTTTTCGGTTTTATGCTTAGTTTTAGGGTTTAATTTTAAGGGTTAGGGTTTTAGGTTTTAGTTTTTAGGGTTTTTTTTAGGTTTTAGGGTTTAGAATATTAGGGTTTAATGTTTAATTTTAGGGCTTAGGGTTTTGGTGTATTCAAGATTAGGGTTTTAGTTTTTAGGGTTTAGGGTTTTTGTTTTAGGTTTTAATGTTTAGAATATTAGGATTTAATGTTTACTTTTAGGGTTTAGGGTTTTATTGTATTCAAGTTTAGGGTTTTAGATTTTAGTTTTTAGGGTTTTTGTTTTAGGTTTTAGGGTTTAGAATTTTATGGTTTAATATTTAGTTTTAGGGTTTAGGGTTTTAGTATATTAAAGATTAGGGTTCTAGTTTTTAAGGTTTAGGGTTTTGTTTGTAGATTTCAGTGTTTAAAGTATCAGGATTTAGGGTTTAGAGTATTAAAGTTTAGGGTTTTAGATTTAGTTTTTAGGGTTTAGTGTTTAGATTTTTTTTAAAATTTTAGGGTTTTGAGTTTTTCAGTTTTATGCTTAGTTTTAGGGTTTAATTTTAAGGTTTAGGATTTTAGGTTTTAGTTTTTAGGGTTTTTTTTAGGTTTTAGTTTTTAGGGTTTTTTTTAGGTTTTAGGGTTTAGAATATTAGGGTTTAATGTTTAGTTTTAGGGCTTAGGGTTTTGGTGTATTCAAGATTAGGGTTTTAGTTTTTAGGGTTTAGGGTTTTTGTTTTAGGTTTTAGGGTTTAGAATATTAGGGTTTAATGTTTACTTTTACGGTTTAGGGTTTTAGTGTATTCAAGTTTAGGGTTTTAGGTTTTAGTTTTTAGGGTTTTTGTTTTAGGTTTTAGGGTTTAGAATTTTAGAGTTTAATATTTAGTTTTAGGGTTTAGGGTTTTAGTGTATTAAAGATTAGGGTTATAGTTTTTAGGGTTTAGGGTTTTGTTTTTAGGATTTGGTGTTTAGAGTATTAGGATTTAGGGTTTAGTGTATTAAAGTTTAGGGTTTTAGATTTAGTTTTTTAGGGTTTAGTGTTTAGATTTTTTTTTAAATTTTAGGGTTTTGAGTTTTTCAGTTATATTCTTAGTTTTAGGGTTTAATTTTAAGGTTTAGGGTTTTAGGTTTTAGTTTTTAGGGTTTTTGTTTTAGGTTTTAGAGTTTAGAATATTATGGTTTAATGTTTAGTTTTAAGGTTTAGGGTTTAAGTGTATTCAAGATTAGGGTTTTAGTTTTTAGGGTTTAGGGTTTTTGTTTTAGGTTTTAGGGTTTATAATATTAGGGTTTAATGTTTACTTTTAGGGTTTAGGGTTTTTGTGTATTCATGTTTAGGGTTTTAGGTTTTAGTTTTTTGGGTTTTTGTTTTTGGTTTAAGGGTTTAGAATATTAGGGTTTAATGTTTAGTTTTAGGGTTTAAGGTTTTAGTGTATTCAAGATTAGGGTTTTAGTTTTTAGGGTTTAGGGTTTTTGTTTTAGGTTTTAGGGTGGGTTTAGAATATTAGGGTTTAATTTTTACTATTAGGGTTTTAGGATTTTAGTGTATTCAAGTTTAGGGTTTTAGGTTTTAGTTTTTAGGGTTTTTGTTTTAGGTTTTAGTGTTTAGAATTTTAGAGTTTAATATTTAGTTTTAGGGTTTAGAGTTTTAGTGTATTAAAGATTATGGTTTTAGTTTTTAGGGTTTAAGGTTTTGTTTTTAGGATTTAGTGTTTAGAGTATTAGGATTTAGGGTTTAGTGTATTAAAGTTTAGGGTTTTAGATTTAGTTTTTTAGGGTTTAGTGTTTAGATTTTTTTTAAAATTTAAAGGTTTTGAGTTTTTCGGTTATATGATTAGTTTTAGGGTTTAATTTTAAGGTTTTAGGTTTTAGGGTTTAGAATATTATGGTTTAATGTTTAGTTTTAGGGTTTAGGGTTTTAGTGTATTCAAGATTAGAGTTTTAGTTTTTAGGGTTTAGGGTTTTTGTTTTAGGTTTTAGGGTTTAGAATATTAGGGTTTAATGTTTACTTTTAGGGTTTAGGGTTTTAGTGTATTCAAGTTTAGGGTTATAATTTTTTGGGTTTAGTGTTTGGTTTTAGGTTTTAGGGTTTAAAATTTTAGTTTTAGGGTTTAGGGTTTTAGTGTATTAAAGATTAGGGTTTTTTTAGGGTTTAGGGTTTCGTTTTTATGTTTTAGTGTTCAGAGAATTAGGATTTAGGGTTTAGTGTATTAAAGTTTAGGGTTTTAGATTTAGTTTTTAGGGTTTAGGGTTTAGGGTTTTTGTTTTCAATTTTAGGGTTTTGAGTTTTTGGGTTATATGCTTCGTTTTAGGGTTTAATTTTAGGTTTTAGGGTTTAAGGTTTTATTGTATTCAAGTTTAGGGTTTTAGATTTTAGTTTTTAGGGTTTTTGTTTTAGGTTTTAGGGTTTAGAATTTTATGGTTTAATATTTAGTTTTAGGGTTTAGGGTTTTAGTATATTAAAGATTAGGGTTCTAGTTTTTAAGGTTTAGGGTTTTGTTTTTAGATTTCAGTGTTTAGAGTATCAGGGTTTAGGGTTTAGAGTATTAAAGTTTAGGGTTTTAGATTTAGTTTTTAGGGTTTAGTGTTTAGATTTTTTTTTTAAATTTTAGGGTTTTGTGTTTTTCGGTTTTATGCTTAGTTTTAGGGTTTAATTTTAAGGTTTAGGGTTTTAGGTTTTAGTTTTTAGGGTTTTTTTAGGTTTTAGGGTTTAGAATATTAGGGTTTAATGTTTAGTTTTAGGGCTTAGGGTTTTGGTGTATTCAAGATTAGGGTTTTAGTTTTTAGAGTTTAGGGTTTTTGTTTTAGGTTTTAGGGTTTAGAATATTAGGGTTTAATGTTTACTTTTAGGGTTTAGGGTTTTAGTGTATTCAAGTTTAGGGTTTTAGGTTTTAGTTTTTAGGGTTTTTGTTTTAGGTTTTAGGGTTTAGAATTTTAGAGTTTAATATTTAGTTTTAGGGTTTAGGGTTTTAGTGCATTAAAGATTAGGGTTATAGTTTTTAGGGTTTAGGGTTTTGTTTTTAGGATTTGGTGTTTAGAGTATTAGGATTTAGGGTTTAGTGTATTAAAGTTTAGGGTTTTAGATTTAGTTTTTTAGGGTTTAGTGTTTAGATTTTTTTTTAAATTTTAGGGTTATGAGTTTTTCGGTTATATGCTTAGTTTTGGGGTTTAATTTTAAGGTTTAGGGTTTTAGGTTTTAGTTTTTAGGGTTTTTGTTTTAGGTTGTAGGGTTTAGAATATTAGGGTTTAATGTTTAGTTTTAGGGTTTAGGGTTTTAGTGTATTCAAGATTAGGGTTTTAGTTTTTAGGGTTTAGGGTTTTTGTTTTAGGTTTTAGGGTTTAGAATAATAGGGTTTAATGTTTAGTTTTAGGGTTTAGGGTTTTAGTGTATTCAAGTTTAGGGTTATAATTTTTTGGGTTTAGGGTTTTGGTTTTAGGTTTTAGGGTTTAAAATTTTAGGTTTAGGGTTTAGGGTTTTAGTGTATTAAAGATTATGGTTTTTGTTTTTAGGGTTTAGGGTTTCGTTTTTATGTTTTTGTGTTTAGAGAATTAGGATTTAGGGTTTAGTGTATTAAAGTTTAGGGTTTTAGATTTAGTTTTTACGGTTTAGGGTTTAGGGTTTTTGTTTTCAATTTTAGGGTTTTGAGTTTTTGGGTTATATGCTTCGTTTTAGGGTTTAATTTTAGGTTTTAGGGTTTAAGGTTTTATTGTATTCAAGTTTAGGGTTTTAGGTTTTGGTTTTTAGGGTTTTTGTTTTAGGTTTTAGGGTTTAGAATTTTAGAGTTTAATATTTAGTTTTAGGGTTTAGGGTTTTAGTGTATTAAAGATTAGGGTTCTAGTTTTTAGGGATTAGGGTTTTGTTTTTAGGATTTAGTGTTTAGAGTATAAGGATTTAGGGTTTAGTGTATTAAAGTTTAGGGTTTTAGATTTAGTTTATTAGGGTTTAGTGTTTAGATTTTTTTTTTAAATTTAAAGGTTTTGAGTTTTTCGGTTATATGCTTAGTTTTAGGGTTTAATTTTAAGGTTTAGGGTTTTAGGTTTTAGTTTTTAGAGATTTTTTTAGGTTTTAGGGTTTAGAATATTAGGGTTTAATGTTTAGTTTTAGGGTTTAAGGTTTTATTGTATTCAAGATTAGGGTTCTAGTTTTTAGGGTTTAGTGTTTTTGTTTTAGGTTTTAGGGTTTAGAATATTAGGGTTTGATGTTTACTTTTAGGGTTTAGGGTTTTAGTGTATTCAAGTTTAGGGTTTAGTGTTTTTGTTTTAGGTTTTAGGGTTTAGAATTTTATGGTTTAATATTTAGTTTTAGGGTTTAGGGTTTTAGTATATTAAAGATTAGGGTTCTAGTTTTTAAGGTTTAGGGTTTTGTTTTTAGATTTCAGTGTTTAGAGTATCAGGATTTAGGGTTTAGAGTATTAAAGTTTAGGGTTTTAGATTTAGTTTTTAGGGTTTAGTGTTTAGATTTTTTTTAATATTTTAGAGTTTTGAGTTTTTCAGTTTTATGCTTAGTTTTAGGGTTTAATTTTAGGTTTTAGGGTTTAGAATATTAGGGTTTAATGTTTAGTTTTAGGGTTTAAGGTTTTAGTGTATTCAAGATTAGGGTTCTAGTTTTTAGGGTTCAGTGTTTTTGTTTTAGGGTTTAGGGTTTAGAATATTAGGGTTTGATGTTTACTTTTAGGGTTTAGGGTTTTAGTGTATTCAAGTTTAGGGTTTTAGGTTTTAGTTTTTAGGGTTTTTGTTTTAGGTTTTAGGGTTTAGAATTTTAGGGTTTAATATTTAGTTTTAAGGTTTAGGGTTTTAGTGTATTAAAGATTTGTAACATCCCATTTTTCAAAACATTGACTAAAGAGGATTTTTCATTCTTTCCAAAATAAACTTAAAGACTTTTAAAAATAATTTATCACCACGACACGATATTTCTCAAAACAAATAAATTCATAGTCAACAATAACAAGATCCACCCAAAATAGTGTTCATCCTCAATAGTCACATTTAGACAAAATACCAAAGAGTTGTATTTCTCAAAAGCGAAAAGCGAGTAAATAAAATAAGGGTGGAATAAAGTTTTGAAAATTGACGAAATACACACTACTATCGTCGCCACCCTCGTCGTCTCGCTCCGAACTCGCCTAACCTGAAAACAAAGGGATTTTGAAGGGGTGAGTTATCGACAACTCAGTAGGGTTTACAGTTCATACATTATATAATACGAGGTGACCGGATAACTCTCAACAATAGACCATCATAACATAATGAACGGTGGGATATACCCAAGGATGCCTAAGCTTCCGAACGATTAAACGTTCCCGTTCTACCTGAATCTGTCATGCCACGTCATTTCATTACGGGTCACAACCATAATACCGTGAACACGTCATTACATTACGCGAACACGGCCATAAAACCACGAACTCGTCATTACATTACGCGAACGTGGCGTCGCGCGACTACATATATGTGCACATATCATAAATAGATCATAAAGTCCTCGATATCAACAGTGACTGCGTAACATATACTGAAATGAACTGTATTTAAAAGGTTTTAGAAAACATCCCTACCTTGACAATGCGAAAACCTGAAAGAAACGATGTCGAATGAATGCTCGTGCAAATCCTAGTCCTCAATACCCGTAAATCCTATATAAATAGATACTCTTATATTACAAACAAAGTATTCTTCTTATATACATACACACAGAATAAGTTTAACTTAATATAAATATATATATTTTTAAATAAACCACTCAAGCTCAAAAGAAAATTACACAAGGAATCCAAGTTCATAATTAAAAGCTTCTCTGTAGTAAATCGGAATAAAAATGAAGATTTGACTATTGAGCTTACTTGAGAAATGAGTGAAACATTTTAACCAATTTGAAAAAAAATAGGGTAATAAAACAAAACACTTGAATCAAATAATAATTTCCCACCACCTGCTCACATAGTGGCCAAGATTAATCATTTTTTCTGTTCTCCTCACCAAACCGATTTTTTTTTTAAAAACAATTATTTGGTAACACCAGTAGAATAAAATGGATTTTTAGGTTTGTTTCTTAAAACAGCTTTCAAGCCCAAATTATAGGTTTGAGTTTGGGGAGTATAAATCGATCATTGTAAAAATGGAAAAGTGGGATTAAATCCAATACACTCAAGAATATTTTGCAAATGAATAAAATACAATAAATAAACCATTAAAACATAACCCATTTTCTACTACAACGGAGGGGAATATAAGTTAGTAAAAATAATTAATGGCTAACAAAGGAGAAAACTTTACTTTGCTTGAAGAATTGGCAGCACCGCTTGTTGGAGTGTGAGAGAGAGACAGACGAACCCGATAAGGAAAAACACTCTCAAGCAAAAACTTTAGGGTTTAGAAGATATTGTTTCATTGAATTGGGCTTAAATTATATGGATGAAAGACATGTACTAGCCCAATAGAAGTGGACTTATTTTAAAATGTATTAAGCTTGAGTGAAACCATGAAAATTATTTAGCAAGCTCATATTAAAGAAGAAATAATAACTTAGTATTATTAAGACTTTAGGATTCGAGGACATCTACATGATCATTGATACCAAATGTAAATAATCGTGACATAAAATGCAATACATGAGATGAAAATTAATTTGAACTTAAAAATCATATGAACTTATGCATGATATAATTAATTCATATGCAAATCGTTAATTGGGCCAAAATTACTTATTTAATAACTAGAGATTTTTCGGTCGTTACAAGATTAGAGTTCTAGTTTTTAGGGTTTAGGGTTTTGTTTTTATGGTTTTAGTGTTTAGAGTATTAGGATTTAGGGTTTAGTGTATTAAAGTTTAGGGTTTTAGATTTAGTTTATAGGGTTTAGTGTTTAGATATTTTTTAAAATTTTAGGGTTTTGAGTTTTTCGGTTATATGCTTAGTTTTAGGGTTTAATTTTAAGGTTTAGAGTTTTAGGTTTTAGTTTTTAGGGATTTATTTAGGTTTTAGGGTTTAGAATATTAGGGTTTAATTTTTAGTTTTAGGGTTTAGGGTTTTAGTGTATTCAAGATTAGGGTTTTAGTTTTTAGGGTTTAGGGTTTTTGTTTTAGGTTTTAGGGTTTAGAATATTAGGGTTTAATGTTTACTTTTAGGGTTTAGGGTTTTAGTGTATTAAAGATTAGGGTTTTTTTTAGGGTTTAGGGTTTCGTTTTTATGTTTTAGTGTTTAGAGAATTAGGATTTAGGGTTTAGTGTATTAAAGTTTAGGGTTTTAGATTTATTTTTTAGGGTTTAGGTTTAGGGTTTTTGTTTTCAATTTTAGGGTTTAGAGTTTTTGGGTTATATGCTTCGTTTTTAGGGTTTAATTTTAGGTTTTAGGGTTTAGGGTTTTATTGTATTCAAGTTTAAGGTTTTAGGTTTTTGTTTTTAGGGTTTTTTTTAGGTTTTAGGGTTTAGGAATATTAGGGTTTAATATTTAGTTTTAGGGTTTAGGGTTTTGTTTTAGGTTTTAGTGTTTAAAGTATTAGGATTTAGGGTTTAGTGTATTAAAGTTTAGGGTTTTAGATTTAGTTTTTAGGGTTAAGTGTTTAGATTTTTTTTTAAATTTTAGGGTTTTGAGTTTTTCGGTTATATGCTTAGTTTTAGGGTTTAATTTTAAGATTTAGTATTTTAGGTTTTAGTTTTTAGGGTTTTTCTTTTTTGTTTTAGGGTTTAGAATATTAGGGTTTAATGTTTACTTTTATGGTTTAGGGTTTTAGTGTATTCAAGTTTAGGGTTATAATTTTTTGGGTTTAGGGTTTTTGTTTTAGGTTTTAGGGTGGGTTTAGAATATTAGGGTTTAATTTTTACTATTAGGGTTTTAGGGTTTTAGTGTATTCAAGTTTAGGGTTTTAGGTTTTAGTTTTTAGGGTTTTTGTTTTAGGTTTTAGGGTTTAAAATTTTAGAGTTTAATATTTAGTTTTAGGGTTTAGGGTTTTAGTGTATTAAAGATTAGGGTTTTAGTTTTTAGGGTTTAAGGTTTTGTTTTTAGGATTTAGTGTTTAGAGTATTAGGATTTAGGGTTTAGTGTATTAAAGTTTAGGGTTTTAGATTTAGTTTTTTAGGGTTTAGTGTTTAGATTTTTTTTAAAATTTAAAGGTTTTGAGTTTTTCGGTTATATGCTTAGTTTTAGGGTTTAATTTTAAGGTTTTAGGTTTTAGGGTTTAGAATATTATGGTTTAATGTTTAGTTTTAGGGTTTAGGGTTTTAGTGTATTCAAGATTAGAGTTTTAGTTTTTAGGGTTTAGGGTTTTTGTTTTAGGTTTTAGGGTTTAGAATATTAGGGTTTAATGTTTACTTTTAGGGTTTAGGGTTTTAGTGTATTCAAGTTTAGGGTTATAATTTTTTGGGTTTAGTGTTTGGTTTTAGGTTTTAGGGTTTAAAATTTTAGTTTTAAGGTTTAGGGTTTTAGTGTATTAAAGATTAGGGTTTTTGTTTTTAGGGTTTAGGATTTCGTTTTTATGTTTTAGTGTTTAGAGAATTAGGATTTAGGGTTTAGTGTATTAAAGTTTAGGGTTTTAGATTTAGTTTTTACGGTTTAGGGTTTAGGGTTTTTGTTTTAAATTTTAGAGTTTTGAGTTTTTGGGTTATATGCTTCGTTTTAGGGTTTAATTTTAGGTTTTAAGGTTTAAGGTTTTATTGTATTCAAGTTTAAGGTTTTAGGTTTTAGTTTTTAGGGTTTTTTTTTAGGTTTTAGGGTTTAGAATTTTAGAGTTTAATATTTAGTTTTAGGGTTTAGGGTTTTAGTGTATTAAAGATTAGGGTTCTAGTTTTTAGGGATTAGGATTTTGTTTTTAGGATTTAGTGTTTAGAGTATAAGGATTTAGGGTTTAGTGTATTAAAGTTTAGGGTTTTAGATTTAGTTTATTAGGGTTTAGTGTTTAGATTTTTTTTTAAATTTAAAGGTTTTGAGTTTTTCGGTTATATGCTTAGTTTTAGGGTTTAATTTTAAGGTTTAGGGTTTTAGGTTTTAGTTTTTAGGGATTTTTTTAGGTTTTAGGGTTTAGAATATTAGGGTTTAATGTTTAGTTTTAGGGTTTAGGGTTTTAGTGTATTCAAGATTAGGGTTTTAGTTTTTAGTGTATAGGGTTTTTGTTTTAGGTTTTAGGGTTTAGAATATTAGGGTTTAATGTTTACTTTTACGGTTTAGGGTTTTAGTGTATTCAAGTTTAGGGTTTTAGATTTTAGTTTTTAGGGTTTTTGTTTTAGGTTTTAGGGTTTAGAATTTTATGGTTTAATATTTAGTTTTAGGGTTTAGGGTTTTAGTATATTAAAGATTAGGGTTCTAGTTTTTAAGGTTTAGGGTTTTGTTTTTAGATTTCAGTGTTTAGAGTATCAGGATTTAGGGTTTAGAGTATTAAAGTTTAGGGTTTTAGATTTAGTTTTTAGGGTTTAGTGTTTAGATTTTTTTTAAAATTTTAGGGTTTTGAGTTTTTCAGTTTTATGCTTAGTTTTAGGGTTTAATTTTAAGGTTTAGGATTTTAGGTTTTAGTTTTTAGGGTTTTTGTTAGGTTTTAGGGTTTAGAATATTAGGGTTTAATGTTTAGTTTTAGGGCTTAGGGTTTTGGTGTATTCAAGATTAGGGTTTCAGTTTTTAGGGTTTAGGGTTTTTGTTTTAGGTTTTAGGGTTTAGAATATTAGGGTTTAATGTTTACTTTTACGGTTTAGGGTTTTAGTGTATTCAAGTTTAGGGTTTTAGGTTTTAGTTTTTAAGGTTTTTGTTTTAGGTTTTAGGGTTTAGAATTTTAGAGTTTAATATTTAGTTTTAGGGTTTAGGGTTTTAGTGTATTAAAGATTAGGGTTATAGTTTTTAGGGTTTAGGGTTTTGTTTTTAGGATTTGGTGTTTAGAGTATTAGGATTTAGGGTTTAGTGTATTAAAGTTTAGGGTTTTAGATTTAGTTTTTTAGGGTTTAGTGTTTAGATTTTTTTTTAAATTTTAGGGTTTTGAGTTTTTCAGTTATATTCTTAGTTTTAGGGTTTAATTTTAAGGTTTAGGGTTTTAGGTTTTAGTTTTTAGGGTTTTTGTTTTAGGTTTTAGGGTTTAGAATATTATGGTTTAATGTTTAGTTTTAGGGTTTAGGGTTTAAGTGTATTCAAGATTAGGGTTTTAGTTTTTAGGGTTTAGGGTTTTTGTTTTAGGTTTTAGGGTTTAGAATATTAGGGTTTAATGTTTACTTTTAGGGTTTAGGGTTTTTGTGTATTCAAGTTTAGGGTTTTAGGTTTTAGTTTTTAGGGTTTTTGTTTTTGGTTTTAGGGTTTAGAATATTAGGGTTTAATGTTTAGTTTTAGGGTTTAAGGTTTTAGTGTATTCAAGATTAGGGTTTTAGTTTTTAGGGTTTAGGGTTTTTGTTTTTAGGATTTAGTGTTTAGAGTATTAGGATTTAGGGTTTAGTGTATTAAAGTTTAGGGTTTTAGATTTAGTTTTTTGGGGTTTAGTGTTTAGATTTTTTTTAAAATTTAAAGGTTTTGAGTTTTTCGGTTATATGATTAGTTTTAGGGTTTAATTTTAAGGTTTTAGGTTTTAGGGTTTAGAATATTATGGTTTAATGTTTAGTTTTAGGGTTTAGGGTTTTAGTGTATTCAAGATTAGAGTTTTAGTTTTTAGGGTTTAGGGTTTTTGTTTTAGGTTTTAGGGTTTAGAATATTAGGGTTTAATGTTTACTTTTAGGGTTTAGGGTTTTAGTGTATTCAAGTTTAGGGTTATAATTTTTTGGGTTTAGTGTTTGGTTTTAGGTTTTAGGGTTTAAAATTTTAGTTTTAGGGTTTAGGGTTTTAGTGTATTAAAGATTAGGGTTTTTTTAGGGTTTAGGGTTTCGTTTTTATGTTTTAGTGTTCAGAGAATTAGGATTTAGGGTTTAGTGTATTAAAGTTTAGGGTTTTAGATTTAGTTTTTAGGGTTTAGGGTTTAGGGTTTTTGTTTTCAATTTTAGGGTTTTGAGTTTTTGGGTTATATGCTTCGTTTTAGGGTTTAATTTTAGGTTTTAGGGTTTAAGGTTTTATTGTATTCAAGTTTAGGGTTTTAGGTTTTAGTTTTTAGGGTTTTTGGTTTAGGTTTTAGGGTTTAGAATTTTATGGTTTAATATTTAGTTTTAGGGTTTAGGGTTTTAGTATATTAAAGATTAGGGTTCTAGTTTTTAAGGTTTAGGGTTTTGTTTTTAGATTTCAGTGTTTAGAGTATCAGGATTTAGGGTTTAGAGTATTAAAGTTTAGGGTTTTAGATTTAGTTTTTAGGGTTTAGTGTTTAGATTTTTTTTTTAAATTTTAGGGTTTTGTGTTTTTCGGTTTTATGCTTAGTTTTAGGGTTTAATTTTAAGGTTTAGGGTTTTAGGTTTTAGTTTTTAGGGTTTTTTTAGGTTTTAGGGTTTAGAATATTAGGGTTTAATGTTTAGTTTTAGGGCTTAGGGTTTTGGTGTATTCAAGATTAGGGTTTTAGTTTTTAGGGTTTAGGGCTTTTGTTTTAGGTTTTAGGGTTTAGAATATTAGGGTTTAATGTTTACTTTTAGGGTTTAGGGTTTTAGTGTATTCAAGTTTAGGGTTTTAGGTTTTAGTTTTTAGGGTTTTTGTTTTAGGTTTTAGGGTTTAGAATTTTAGAGTTTAATATTTAGTTTTAGGGTTTAGGGTTTTAGTGCATTAAAGATTAGGGTTATAGTTTTTAGGGTTTAGGGTTTTGTTTTTAGGATTTGGTGTTTAGAGTATTAGGATTTAGGGTTTAGTGTATTAAAGTTTAGGGTTTTAGATTTAGTTTTTTAGGGTTTAGTGTTTAGATTTTTTTTAAAATTTTAGGGTTTTGAGTTTTTCGGTTATATGCTTAGTTTTGGGGTTTAATTTTAAGGTTTAGGGTTTTAGGTTTTAGTTTTTAGGGTTTTTGTTTTAGGTTTTAGGGTTTAGAATATTAGGGTTTAATGTTTAGTTTTAGGGTTTAGGGTTTTAGTGTATTCAAGATTAGGGTTTTAGTTTTTAGGGTTTTTGTTTAAGGTTTAGGGTTTTAGTGTATTAAAGATTAGAGTTCTAGTTTTTAGGGTTTAGGGTTTTGTTTTTATGGTTTTAGTGTTTAGAGTATTAGGATTTAGGGTTTAGTGTATTAATGTTTAGGGTTTTAGATTTAGTTTATAGGGTTTAGTGTTTAGATATTTTTTAAAATTTTAGGGTTTTGAGTTTTTCGGTTATATGCTTAGTTTTAGGGTTTAATTTTAAGGTTTAGGGTTTTAGGTTTTAGTTTTTAGGGATTTATTTAGGTTTTAGGGTTTAGAATATTAGGGTTTAATGTTTAGTTTTAGGGTTTAGGGTTTTAGTGTATTCAAGATTAGGGTTTTAGTTTTTAGGGTTTAGGGTTTTTGTTTTAGGTTTTAGGGTTTAGAATATTAGGGTTTAATGTTTACTTTTAGGGTTTAGGGTTTTAGTGTATTAAAGATTAGGGTTTTTTTTAGGGTTTAGGGTTTAGTTTTTATGTTTTAGTGTTTAGAGAATTAGGATTTAGGGTTTAGTGTATTAAAGTTTAGGGTTTTAGATTTAGTTTTTAGGGTTTAGGGTTTAGGGTTTTTGTTTTCAATTTTAGGGTTTAGAGGTTTTGGGTTATATGCTTCGTTTTTAGGGTTTAATTTTAGGTTTTAGGGTTTAGGGTTTTATTGTATTCAAGTTTAAGGTTTTAGGTTTTTGTTTTTAGGTTTTTTTTTTAGGTTTTAGGGTTTAGAATATTAGGGTTTAATATTTAGTTTTAGGGTTTAGGGTTTTGTTTTTAGGTTTTAGTGTTTAAAGTATTAGGATTTAGGGTTTAGTGTATTAAAGTTTAGGGTTTTAGATTTAGTTTTTAGGGTTTAGTGTTTAGATTTTTTTTTAAATTTTAGGGTTTTGAGTTTTTCGGTTATATGCTTAGTTTTAGGGTTTAATTTTAAGATTTAGTATTTTAGGTTTTAGTTTTTAGGGTTTTTCTTTTTTGTTTTAGGGTTTAGAATATTAGGGTTTAATGTTTACTTTTATGGTTTAGGGTTTTAGTGTATTCAAGTTTAGGGTTATAATTTTTTGGGTTTAGGGTTTGGTTTTAGGTTTTAGGTTTTAAAATTTTAGTTTTAGGGTTTAGGGTTTTAGTGTATTAAAGATTAGGGTTCTAGTTTTTAGGGTTTAGGGTTTTGTTTTTAGGATTTAGTGTTTAGAGTATTAGGATTTATGGTTTAGTGTATTAATGTTTAGGGTTTTAGATTTAGTTTTTTAGGGTTTAGTGTTTAGATTTTTTTTAAAATTTAAGGGTTTTGAGTTTTTCGGTTATATGCTTAGTTTTAGGGTTTAATTTTAAGGTTTAGGGTTTTAGGTTTTAGTTTTTAGGGTTTTTGTTTTAGGTTTTAGGGTTTAGAATATTAGGGTTTAATGTTTAGTTTTAGGGTTTAAGGTTTTAGTGTATTCAAGATTAGGGTTTTAGTTTTTAGGGTTTAGGGTTTTTGTTTTAGGTTTTAGGGTGGGTTTAGAATATTAGGGTTTAATTTTTACTATTAGGGTTTTAGGGTTTTAGTGTATTCAAGTTTAGGGTTTTAGGTTTTAGTTTTTAGGGTTTTTGTTTTAGGTTTTAGGGTTTAGAATTTTAGAGTTTAATATTTAGTTTTAGGGTTTAGGGTTTTAGTGTATTAAAGATTAGGGTTTTAGTGTTTAGGGTTTAAGGTTTTGTTTTTAGGATTTAGTGTTTAGAGTATTAGGATTTAGGGTTTAGTGTATTAAAGTTTAGGGTTTTAGATTTAGTTTTTTAGGGTTTAGTGTTTAGATTTTTTTTTAAATTTAAAGATTTTGAGTTTTTCGGTTATATGCTTAGTTTTACGGTTTAATTTTAAGGTTTTAGGTTTTAGGGTTTAGAATATTATGGTTTAATGTTTAGTTTTAGGGTTTAGGGTTTTAGTGTATTCAAGATTAAAGTTTTAGTTTTTAGGGTTTAGGGTTTTTGTTTTAGGTTTTAGGGTTTAGAATATTAGGGTTTAATGTTTACTTTTAGGGTTTAGGGTTTTAGTGTATTCAAGTTTAGGGTTATAATTTTTTGGGTTTAGTGTTTGGTTTTAGGTTTTAGGGTTTAAAATTTTAGTTTTAGGGTTTAGGGTTTTAGTGTATTAAAGATTAGGGTTTTTTTAGGGTTTAGGGTTTCGTTTTTATGTTTTAGTGTTCAGAGAATTAGGATTTAGGGTTTAGTGTATTAAAGTTTAGGGTTTTAGATTTAGTTTTTTGGGGTTTAGTGTTTAGATTTTTTTTAAAATTTAAAGGTTTTGAGTTTTTCGGTTATATGATTAGTTTTAGGGTTTAATTTTAAGGTTTTAGGTTTTAGGGTTTAGAATATTATGGTTTAATGTTTAGTTTTAGGGTTTAGGGTTTTAGTGTATTCAAGATTAGAGTTTTAGTTTTTAGGGTTTAGGGTTTTTGTTTTAGGTTTTAGGGTTTAGAATATTAGGGTTTAATGTTTACTTTTAGGGTTTAGGGTTTTAGTGTATTCAAGTTTAGGGTTATAATTTTTTGGGTTTAGTGTTTGGTTTTAGGTTTTAGGGTTTAAAATTTTAGTTTTAGGGTTTAGGGTTTTAGTGTATTAAAGATTAGGGTTTTTTTAGGGTTTAGGGTTTCGTTTTTATGTTTTAGTGTTCAGAGAATTAGGATTTAGGGTTTAGTGTATTAAAGTTTAGGGTTTTAGATTTAGTTTTTAGGGTTTAGGGTTTAGGGTTTTTGTTTTCAATTTTAGGGTTTTGAGTTTTTGGGTTATATGCTTCGTTTTAGGGTTTAATTTTAGGTTTTAGGGTTTAAGGTTTTATTGTATTCAAGTTTAGGGTTTTAGATTTTAGTTTTTAGGGTTTTTGGTTTAGGTTTTAGGGTTTAGAATTTTATGGTTTAATATTTAGTTTTAGGGTTTAGGGTTTTAGTATATTAAAGATTAGGGTTCTAGTTTTTAAGGTTTAGGGTTTTGTTTTTAGATTTCAGTGTTTAGAGTATCAGGATTTAGGGTTTAGAGTATTAAAGTTTAGGGTTTTAGATTTAGTTTTTAGGGTTTAGTGTTTAGATTTTTTTTTAAAATTTTAGGGTTTTGTGTTTTTCGGTTTTATGCTTAGTTTTAGGGTTTAATTTTAAGGTTTAGGGTTTTAGGTTTTAGTTTTTAGGGTTTTTTTAGGTTTTAGGGTTTAGAATATTAGGGTTTAATGTTTAGTTTTAGGGCTTAGGGTTTTGGTGTATTCAAGATTAGGGTTTTAGTTTTTAGGGTTTAGGGCTTTTGTTTTAGGTTTTAGGGTTTAGAATATTAGGGTTTAATGTTTACTTTTAGGGTTTAGGGTTTTAGTGTATTCAAGTTTAGGGTTTTAGGTTTTAGTTTTTAGGGTTTTTGTTTTAGGTTTTAGGGTTTAGAATTTTAGAGTTTAATATTTAGTTTTAGGGTTTAGGGTTTTAGTGCATTAAAGATTAGGGTTATAGTTTTTAGGGTTTAGGGTTTTGTTTTTAGGATTTGGTGTTTAGAGTATTAGGATTTAGGGTTTAGTGTATTAAAGTTTAGGGTTTTAGATTTAGTTTTTTAGGGTTTAGTGTTTAGATTTTTTTTAAAATTTTAGGGTTTTGAGTTTTTCGGTTATATGCTTAGTTTTGGGGTTTAATTTTAAGGTTTAGGGTTTTAGGTTTTAGTTTTTAGGGTTTTTGTTTTAGGTTTTAGGGTTTAGAATATTAGGGTTTAATGTTTAGTTTTAGGGTTTAGGGTTTTAGTGTATTCAAGATTAGGGTTTTAGTTTTTAGGGTTTAGGGTTTTTGTTTTAGGTTTTAGGGTTTAGAATAATAGGGTTTAATGTTTACTTTTAGGGTTTAGGGTTTTAGTGTATTCAAGTTTAGGGTTATAATTTTTTGGGTTTAGGGTTTTGGTTTTAGGTTTTAGGGTTTAAAATTGTAGGTTTAGGGTTTAGGGTTTTAGTGTATTAAAGATTATGGTTTTTGTTTTTAGGGTTTAGGGTTTCGTTTTTATGTTTTAGTGTTCAGAGAATTAGGATTTAGGGTTTAGTGTATTAAAGTTTAGGGTTTTAGATTTAGTTTTTACGGTTTAGGGTTTAGGGTTTTTGTTTTCAATTTTAGGGTTTTGAGTTTTTTGGTTATATGCTTCGTTTTAGGGTTTAATTTTAGGTTTTAGGGTTTAAGGTTTTATTGTATTCAAGTTTAGGGTTTTAGATTTTAGTTTTTAGGGTTTTTGGTTTAGGTTTTAGGGTTTAGAATTTTATGGTTTAATATTTAGTTTTAGGGTTTAGGGTTTTAGTATATTAAAGATTAGGGTTCTAGTTTTTAAGGTTTAGGGTTTTGTTTTTAGATTTCAGTGTTTAGAGTATCAGGATTTAGGGTTTAGAGTATTAAAGTTTAGGGTTTTAGATTTAGTTTTTAGGGTTTAGTGTTTAGATTTTTTTTTAAAATTTTAGGGTTTTGTGTTTTTCGGTTTTATGCTTAGTTTTAGGGTTTAATTTTAAGGTTTAGGGTTTTAGGTTTTAGTTTTTAGGGTTTTTTTAGGTTTTAGGGTTTAGAATATTAGGGTTTAATGTTTAGTTTTAGGGCTTAGGGTTTTGGTGTATTCAAGATTAGGGTTTTAGTTTTTAGGGTTTAGGGCTTTTGTTTTAGGTTTTAGGGTTTAGAATATTAGGGTTTAATGTTTACTTTTAGGGTTTAGGGTTTTAGTGTATTCAAGTTTAGGGTTTTAGGTTTTAGTTTTTAGGGTTTTTGTTTTAGGTTTTAGGGTTTAGAATTTTAGAGTTTAATATTTAGTTTTAGGGTTTAGGGTTTTAGTGCATTAAAGATTAGGGTTATAGTTTTTAGGGTTTAGGGTTTTGTTTTTAGGATTTGGTGTTTAGAGTATTAGGATTTAGGGTTTAGTGTATTAAAGTTTAGGGTTTTAGATTTAGTTTTTTAGGGTTTAGTGTTTAGATTTTTTTTAAAATTTTAGGGTTTTGAGTTTTTCGGTTATATGCTTAGTTTTGGGGTTTAATTTTAAGGTTTAGGGTTTTAGGTTTTAGTTTTTAGGGTTTTTGTTTTAGGTTTTAGGGTTTAGAATATTAGGGTTTAATGTTTAGTTTTAGGGTTTAGGGTTTTAGTGTATTCAAGATTAGGGTTTTAGTTTTTAGGGTTTAGGGTTTTTGTTTTAGGTTTTAGGGTTTAGAATAATAGGGTTTAATGTTTACTTTTAGGGTTTAGGGTTTTAGTGTATTCAAGTTTAGGGTTATAATTTTTTGGGTTTAGGGTTTTGGTTTTAGGTTTTAGGGTTTAAAATTTTAGGTTTAGGGTTTAGGGTTTTAGTGTATTAAAGATTATGGTTTTTGTTTTTAGGGTTTAGGGTTTCGTTTTTATGTTTTAGTGTTTGGAGAATTAGGATTTAGGGTTTAGTGTATTAAAGTTTAGGGTTTTAGATTTAGTTTTTACGGTTTAGGGTTTAGGGTTTTTGTTTTCAATTTTAGGGTTTTGAGTTTTTTGGTTATATGCTTCGTTTTAGGGTTTAATTTTAGGTTTTAGGGTTTAAGGTTTTATTGTATTCAAGTTTAGGGTTTTAGGTTTTGGTTTTTAGGGTTTTTGTTTTAGGTTTTAGGGTTTAGAATTTTAGAGTTTAATATTTAGTTTTAGGGTTTAGGGTTTTAGTGTATTAAAGATTAGGGTTCTAGTTTTTAGGGATTAGGGTTTTGTTTTTAGGATTTAGTGTTTAGAGTATAAGGATTTAGGGTTTAGTGTATTAAAGTTTAGGGTTTTAGATTTAGTTTATTAGGGTTTAGTGTTTAGATTTTTTTTAAAATTTAAAGGTTTTGAGTTTTTCGATATATGCTTAGTTTTAGGGTTTAATTTTAAGGTTTAGGGTTTTAGGTTTTAGTTTTTAGGGATTTTTTTAGGTTTTAGGGTTTAGAATATTAGGGTTTAATGTTTAGTTTTAGGGTTTAAGGTTTTATTGTATTCAAGATTAGGGTTTTAGTTTTTAGGGTTTAGGGCTTTTGTTTTAGGTTTTAGGGTTTAGAATATTAGGGTTTAATGTTTACTTTTAGGGTTTAGGGTTTTAGTGTATTCAAGTTTAGGGTTTTAGGTTTTAGTTTTTAGGGTTTTTGTTTTAGGTTTTAGGGTTTAGAATTTTAGAGTTTAATATTTAGTTTTAGGGTTTAGGGTTTTAGTGCATTAAAGATTAGGGTTATAGTTTTTAGGGTTTAGGGTTTTGTTTTTAGGATTTGGTGTTTAGAGTATTAGGATTTAGGGTTTAGTGTATTAAAGTTTAGGGTTTTAGATTTAGTTTTTTAGGGTTTAGTGTTTAGATTTTTTTTAAAATTTTAGGGTTTTGAGTTTTTCGGTTATATGCTTAGTTTTGGGGTTTAATTTTAAGGTTTAGGGTTTTAGGTTTTAGTTTTTAGGGTTTTTGTTTTAGGTTTTAGGGTTTAGAATATTAGGGTTTAATGTTTAGTTTTAGGGTTTAGGGTTTTAGTGTATTCAAGATTAGGGTTTTAGTTTTTAGGGTTTAGGGTTTTTGTTTTAGGTTTTAGGGTTTAGAATAATAGGGTTTAATGTTTACTTTTAGGGTTTAGGGTTTTAGTGTATTCAAGTTTAGGGTTATAATTTTTTGGGTTTAGGGTTTTGGTTTTAGGTTTTAGGGTTTAAAATTTTAGGTTTAGGGTTTAGGGTTTTAGTGTATTAAAGATTATGGTTTTTGTTTTTAGGGTTTAGGGTTTCGTTTTTATGTTTTAGTGTTTGGAGAATTAGGATTTAGGGTTTAGTGTATTAAAGTTTAGGGTTTTAGATTTAGTTTTTACGGTTTAGGGTTTAGGGTTTTTGTTTTCAATTTTAGGGTTTTGAGTTTTTTGGTTATATGCTTCGTTTTAGGGTTTAATTTTAGGTTTTAGGGTTTAAGGTTTTATTGTATTCAAGTTTAGGGTTTTAGGTTTTGGTTTTTAGGGTTTTTGTTTTAGGTTTTAGGGTTTAGAATTTTAGAGTTTAATATTTAGTTTTAGGGTTTAGGGTTTTAGTGTATTAAAGATTAGGGTTCTAGTTTTTAGGGATTAGGGTTTTGTTTTTAGGATTTAGTGTTTAGAGTATAAGGATTTAGGGTTTAGTGTATTAAAGTTTAGGGTTTTAGATTTAGTTTATTAGGGTTTAGTGTTTAGATTTTTTTTAAAATTTAAAGGTTTTGAGTTTTTCGATATATGCTTAGTTTTAGGGTTTAATTTTAAGGTTTAGGGTTTTAGGTTTTAGTTTTTAGGGATTTTTTTAGGTTTTAGGGTTTAGAATATTAGGGTTTAATGTTTAGTTTTAGGGTTTAAGGTTTTATTGTATTCAAGATTAGGGTTCTAGTTTTTAGGGTTTAGTGTTTTTGTTTTAGGTTTTAGGGTTTAGAATATTAGGGTTTGATGTTTACTTTTAGGGTTTAGGGTTTTAGTGTATTCAAGTTTAGGGTTTAGTGTTTTTGTTTTAGGTTTTAGGGTTTAGAATTTTATGGTTTAATATTTAGTTTTAGGGTTTAGGGTTTTAGTATATTAAAGATTAGGGTTCTAGTTTTTAAGGTTTAGGGTTTTGTTTTTAGATTTCAGTGTTTAGAGTATCAGAATTTAGGGTTTAGAGTATTAAAGTTTAGGGTTTTAGATTTAGTTTTTAGGGTTTAGTGTTTAGATTTTTTTTAATATTTTAGAGTTTTGAGTTTTTCAGTTTTATGCTTAGTTTTAGGGTTTAATTTTAGGTTTTAGGGTTTAGAATATTAGGGTTTAATGTTTAGTTTTAGGGTTTAAGGTTTTAGTGTATTCAAGATTAGGGTTCTAGTTTTTAGGGTTCAGTGTTTTTGTTTTAGGGTTTAGGGTTAAGAATATTAGGGTTTGATGTTTACTTTTAGGGTTTAGGGTTTTAGTGTATTCAAGTTTAGGGTTTTAGGTTTTAGTTTTTAGGTTTTTTTTTTTAGGTTTTAGGGTTTAGAATTTTAGGGTTTAATATTTAGTTTTAAGGTTTAGGGTTTTAGTGTATTAAAGATTAGAGTTCTAGTTTTTAGGGTTTAGGGTTTTGTTTTTATGGTTTTAGTGTTTAGAGTATTAGGATTTAGGGTTTAGTGTATTAATGTTTAGGGTTTTAGATTTAGTTTATAGGGTTTAGTGTTTAGATATTTTTTAAAATTTTAGGGTTTTGAGTTTTTCGGTTATATGCTTAGTTTTAGGGTTTAATTTTAAGGTTTAGAGTTTTAGGTTTTAGTTTTTAGGGATTTATTTAGGTTTTAGGGTTTAGAATATTAGGGTTTAATGTTTAGTTTTAGGGTTTAGGGTTTTAGTGTATTCAAGATTAGGGTTTTAGTTTTTAGGGTTTAGGGTTTTTGTTTTAGGTTTTAGGGTTTAGAATATTAGGGTTTAATGTTTACTTTTAGGGTTTAGGGTTTTAGTGTATTAAAGATTAGGGTTTTTTTTAGGGTTTAGGGTTTAGTTTTTATGTTTTAGTGTTTAGAGAATTAGGATTTAGGGTTTAGTGTATTAAAGTTTAGGGTTTTAGATTTAGTTTTTAGGGTTTAGGGTTTAGGGTTTTTGTTTTCAATTTTAGGGTTTAGAGTTTTTGGGTTATATGCTTCGTTTTTAGGGTTTAATTTTAGGTTTTAGGGTTTAGGGTTTTATTGTATTCAAGTTTAAGGTTTTAGGTTTTTGTTTTTAGGTTTTTTTTTTAGGTTTTAGGGTTTAGAATATTAGGGTTTAATATTTAGTTTTAGGGTTTAGGGTTTTGTTTTTAGGTTTTAGTGTTTAAAGTATTAGGATTTAGGGTTTAGTGTATTAAAGTTTAGGGTTTTAGATTTAGTTTTTAGGGTTTAGTGTTTAGATTTTTTTTTAAATTTTAGGGTTTTGAGTTTTTCGGTTATATGCTTAGTTTTAGGGTTTAATTTTAAGATTTAGTATTTTAGGTTTTAGTTTTTAGGGTTTTTCTTTTTTGTTTTAGGGTTTAGAATATTAGGGTTTAATGTTTACTTTTATGGTTTAGGGTTTTAGTGTATTCAAGTTTAGGGTTATAATTTTTTGGGTTTAGGGTTTGGTTTTAGGTTTTAGGTTTTAAAATTTTAGTTTTAGGGTTTAGGGTTTTAGTGTATTAAAGATTAGGGTTCTAGTTTTTAGGGTTTAGGGTTTTGTTTTTAGGATTTAGTGTTTAGAGTCTTAGGATTTATGGTTTAGTGTATTAATGTTTAGGGTTTTAGATTTAGTTTTTTAGGGTTTAGTGTTTAGATTTTTTTTAAAATTTAAGGGTTTTGAGTTTTTCGGTTATATGCTTAGTTTTAGGGTTTAATTTTAAGGTTTAGGGTTTTAGGTTTTAGTTTTTAGGGTTTTTGTTTTAGGTTTTAGGGTTTAGAATATTAGGGTTTAATGTTTAGTTTTAGGGTTTAAGGTTTTAGTGTATTCAAGATTAGGGTTTTAGTTTTTAGGGTTTAGGGTTTTTGTTTTAGGTTTTAGGGTGGGTTTAGAATATTAGGGTTTAATTTTTACTATTAGGGTTTTAGGGTTTTAGTGTATTCAAGTTTAGGGTTTTAGGTTTTAGTTTTTAGGGTTTTTGTTTTAGGTTTTAGGGTTTAGAATTTTAGATTTTAATATTTAGTTTTAGGGTTTAGGGTTTTAGTGTATTAAAGATTAGGGTTTTAGTGTTTAGGGTTTAAGGTTTTGTTTTTAGGATTTAGTGTTTAGAGTATTAGGATTTAGGGTTTAGTGTATTAAAGTTTAGGGTTTTAGATTTAGTTTTTTAGGGTTTAGTGTTTAGATTTTTTTTTAAATTTAAAGATTTTGAGTTTTTCGGTTATATGCTTAGTTTTACGGTTTAATTTTAAGGTTTTAGGTTTTAGGGTTTAGAATATTATGGTTTAATGTTTAGTTTTAGGGTTTAGGGTTTTAGTGTATTCAAGATTAAAGTTTTAGTTTTTAGGGTTTAGGGTTTTTGTTTTAGGTTTTAGGGTTTAGAATATTAGGGTTTAATGTTTACTTTTAGGGTTTAGGGTTTTAGTGTATTCAAGTTTAGGGTTATAATTTTTTGGGTTTAGTGTTTGGTTTTAGGTTTTAGGGTTTAAAATTTTAGTTTTAGGGTTTAGGGTTTTAGTGTATTAAAGATTAGGGTTTTTTTAGGGTTTAGGATTTCGTTTTTATGTTTTAGTGTTCAGAGAATTAGGATTTAGGGTTTAGTGTATTAAAGTTTAGGGTTTTAGATTTAGTTTTTAGGGTTTAGGGTTTAGGGTTTTTGTTTTCAATTTTAGGGTTTTGAGTTTTTGGGTTATATGCTTCGTTTTAGGGTTTAATTTTAGGTTTTAGGGTTTAAGGTTTTATTGTATTCAAGTTTAGGGTTTTAGATTTTAGTTTTTAGGGTTTTTGTTTTAGGTTTTAGGGTTTAGAATTTTATGGTTTAATATTTAGTTTTAGGGTTTAGGGTTTTAGTATATTAAAGATTAGGGTTCTAGTTTTTAAGGTTTAGGGTTTTGTTTTTAGATTTCAGTGTTTAGAGTATCAGGATTTAGGGTTTAGAGTATTAAAGTTTAGGGTTTTAGATTTAGTTTTTAGGGTTTAGTGTTTAGATTTTTTTTTAAAATTTTAGGGTTTTGTGTTTTTCGGTTTTATGCTTAGTTTTAGGGTTTAATTTTAAGGTTTAGGGTTTTAGGTTTTAGTTTTTAGGGTATTTTTAGGTTTTAGGGTTTAGAATATTAGGGTTTAATGTTTAGTTTTAGGGCTTAGGGTTTTGGTGTATTCAAGATTAGGGTTTTAGTTTTTAGGGTTTAGGGTTTTTGTTTTAAGTTTTAGGGTTTAGAATATTAGGGTGTAATGTTTACTTTTAGGGTTTAGGGTTTTAGTGTATTCAATTTTAGGGTTTTAGGTTTTAGTTTTTAGGGTTTTTGTTTTAGGTTTTAGGGTTTAGAATTTTAGAGTTTAATATTTAGTTTTAGGGTTTAGGGTTTTAGTGCATTAAAGATTAGGGTTATAGTTTTTAGGGTTTAGGGTTTTGTTTTTAGGATTTGGTGTTTAGAGTATTAGGATTTAGGGTTTAGTGTATTAAAGTTTAGGGTTTTAGATTTAGTTTTTTAGGGTTTAGTGTTTAGATTTTTTTTTAAATTTTAGGGTTTTGAGTTTTTCGGTTATATGCTTAGTTTTGGGGTTTAATTTTAAGGTTTAGGGTTTTAGGTTTTAGTTTTTAGGGTTTTTGTTTTAGGTTTTAGGTTTTAGAATATTAGGGTTTAATGTTTAGTTTTAGGGTTTAGGGTTTTAGTGTATTCAAGATTAGGGTTTTAGTTTTTAGGGTTTAGGGTTTTTGTTTTAGGTTTTAGGGTTTAGAATAATAGGGTTTAATGTTTACTTTTAGGGTTTAGGGTTTTAGTGTATTCAAGTTTAGGGTTTTAGGTTTTAGTTTTTAGGGTTTTTGTTTTAGGTTTTAGGGTTTAGAATTTTAGGGTTTAATATTTAGTTTTAAGGTTTAGGGTTTTAGTGTATTAAAGATTAGAGTTCTAGTTTTTGGGGTTTAGGGTTTTGTTTTTATGGTTTTAGTGTTTAGAGTATTAGGATTTAGGGTTTAGTGTATTAAAGTTTAGGGTTTTAGATTTAGTTTATAGGGTTTAGTGTTTAGATATTTTTTAAAATTTTAGGGTTTTGAGTTTTTCGGTTATATGCTTAGTTTTAGGGTTTAATTTTAAGGTTTAGAGTTTTAGGTTTTAGTTTTTAGGGATTTATTTAGGTTTTAGGGTTTAGAATATTAGGGTTTAATGTTTAGTTTTAGGGTTTAGGGTTTTAGTGTATTCAAGATTAGGGTTTTAGTTTTTAGGGCTTAGGGTTTTTGTTTTAGGTTTTAGGGTTTAGAATATTAGGGTTTAATGTTTACTTTTAGGGTTTAGGGTTTTAGTGTATTAAAGATTAGGGGTTTTTTTAGGGTTTAGGGTTTCGTTTTTATGTTTTAGTGTTTAGAGAATTAGGATTTAGGGTTTAGTGTATTAAAGTTTAGGGTTTTAGATTTAGTTTTTAGGGTTTAGGGTTTAGGGTTTTTGTTTTCAATTTTAGGGTTTAGAGTTTTTGGGTTATATGCTTCGTTTTTAGGGTTTAATTTTAGGTTTTAGGGTTTAGGGTTTTATTGTATTCAAGTTTAAGGTTTTAGGTTTTTGTTTTTAGGGTTTTTTTTAGGTTTTAGGGTTTAGAATATTAGGGTTTAATATTTAGTTTTAGGGTTTAGGGTTTTGTTTTTAGGTTTTAGTGTTTAAAGTATTAGGATTTAGGGTTTAGTGTATTAAAGTTTAGGGTTTTAGATTTAGTTTTTAGGGTTTAGTGTTTAGATTTTTTTTTAAATTTTAGGGTTTTGAGTTTTTCGGTTATATGCTTAGTTTTAGGGTTTAATTTTAAGATTTAGTATTTTAGGTTTTAGTTTTTAGGGTTTTTCTTTTTTGTTTTAGGGTTTAGAATATTAGGGTTTAATGTTTACTTTTATGGTTTAGGGTTTTAGTGTATTCAAGTTTAGGGTTATAATTTTTTGGGTTTAGGGTTTGGTTTTAGGTTTTAGGTTTTAAAATTTTAGTTTTAGGGTTTAGGGTTTTAGTGTATTAAAGATTAGGGTTCTATTTTTTAGGGTTTAGGGTTTTGTTTTTAGGATTTAGTGTTTAGAGTATTAGGATTTATGGTTTAGTGTATTAATGTTTAGGGTTTAGGGTTTTGTTTTTAGATTTCAGTGTTTAGAGTATCAGGATTTAGGGTTTAGAGTATTAAAGTTTAGGGTTTTAGATTTAGTTTTTAGGGTTTAGGGTTTAGGGTTTTTGTTTTCAATTTTAGGGTTTTGAGTTTTTGGGTTATATGCTTCGTTTTAGGGTTTAATTTTAAGGTTTAGGGTTTTAGGTTTTAGTTTTTAGGGTTTTTGTTTTAGGTTTTAGGGTTTAGAATATTAGAGTTTAATGTTTAGTTTTAGGGTTTAAGGTTTTAGTGTATTCAAGATTAGGGTTTTAGTTTTTAGGGTTTAGGGTTTTTGTTTTAGGTTTTAGGGTGGGTTTAGAATATTAGGGTTTAATTTTTACTATTAGGGTTTTAGGGTTTTAGTGTTTTCAAGTTTAGGGTTTTAGGTTTTAGTTTTTAGGGTTTTTGTTTTAGGTTTTAGGGTTTAGAATTTTAGAGTTTAATATTTAGTTTTAGGGTTTAGGGTTTTAGTGTATTAAAGATTAGGGTTTTAGTTTTTAGGGTTTAAGGTTTTGTTTTTAGGATTTAGTGTTTAGAGTATTAGGATTTAGGGTTTAGTGTATTAAAGTTTAGGGTTTTAGATTTAGTTTTTTAGGGTTTAGTGTTTAGATTTTTTTTTTAAATTTAAAGATTTTGAGTTTTTCGGTTATATGCTTAGTTTTAGGGTTTAATTTTAAGGTTTTAGGTTTTAGGGTTTAGAATATTATGGTTTAATGTTTAGTTTTAGGGTTTAGGGTTTTAGTGTATTCAAGATTAGAGTTTTAGTTTTTAGGGTTTAGGGTTTTTGTTTTAGGTTTTAGGGTTTAGAATATTAGGGTTTAATGTTTACTTTTAGGGTTTAGGGTTTTAGTGTATTCAAGTTTAGGGTTATAATTTTTTGGGTTTAGTGTTTGGTTTTAGGTTTTAGGGTTTAAAATTTTAGTTTTAGGGTTTAGGGTTTTAGTGTATTAAAGATTAGGGTTTTTTTAGGGTTTAGGGTTTCTTTTTTATGTTTTAGTGTTCAGAGAATTAGGATTTAGGGTTTAGTTTATTAAAGTTTAGGGTTTTAGATTTAGTTTTTAGGGTTTAGGGTTTAGGGTTTTTGTTTTCAATTTTAGGGTTTTGAGTTTTTGGGTTATATGCTTCGTTTTAGGGTTTAATTTTAGGTTTTAGGGTTTAAGGTTTTATTGTATTCAAGTTTAGGTTTTTAGATTTTAGTTTTTAGGGTTTTTGTTTTAGGTTTTAGGGTTTAGAATTTTTGGTTTAATATTTAGTTTTAGGGTTTAGGGTTTTAGTATATTAAAGATTAGGGTTCTAGTTTTTAAGGTTTAGGGTTTTGTTTTTAGATTTCAGTGTTTAGAGTATCAGGATTTAGGGTTTAGAGTATTAAAGTTTAGGGTTTTAGATTTAGTTTTTAGGGTTTAGTGTTTAGATTTTTTTTTAAAATTTTAGGGTTTTGTGTTTTTCGGTTTTATGCTTAGTTTTAGGGTTTAATTTTAAGGATTAGGGTTTTAGGTTTTAGTTTTTAGGGTTTTTTTAGGTTTTAGGGTTTAGAATATTAGGGTTTAATGTTTAGTTTTAGGGCTTAGGGTTTTGGTGTATTCAAGATTAGGGTTTTAGTTTTTAGGGTTTAGGGTTTTTGTTTTAAGTTTTAGGGTTTAGAATATTAGGGTGTAATGTTTAGTTTTAGGGTTTAGGGTTTTAGTGTATTCAAGATTAGGGTTTTAGTTTTTAGGGTTTAGGGTTTTTGTTTTAGGTTTTAGGGTTTAGAATATTAGGGTTTAATGTTTACTTTTCGGGTTTAGGGTTTTAGTGTATTCACGTTTAGGTTTTTAGGTTTTATTTTTTAGGGTTTTTGTTTTAGGATTTAAGGTTTATAATTTTAGAGTTTAATATTTAGTTTTAGGCTTTAGGGTTTTAGTGTATTAAAGATTAGGGTTCTAGTTTTTAGGGATTAGGGTTTTGTTTTTAGGATTTAGTGTTTAGAGTATAAGGATTTAGGGTTTAGTGTATTAAAGTTTAGGGTTTTAGATTTAGTTTTTAGGGTTTAGTGTTTAGATTTTTTTTAAAATTTTAGGGTTTTGAGTTTTTCGGTTATATGCTTAGTTTTAGGGTTTAATTTTAAGATTTAGAGTTTTAGGTTTTAGTTTTTAGGGATTTATTTAGGTTTTAGGGTTTAGAATATTAGGGTTTAATGTTTAGTTTTAGGGTTTAGGGTTTTAGTGTATTCAAGATTAGGGTTTTAGTTTTTAGGGTTTAGGGTTTTTGTTTTAGGTTTTAGGGTTTAGAATATTAGGGTTTAATGTTTACTTTTAGGGTTTAGGGTTTTAGTGTATTAAAGATTAGGGTTTTTTTTAGGGTTTAGGGTTTCGTTTTTATGTTTTAGTGTTTAGAGAATTAGGATTTAGGGTTTAGTGTATTAAAGTTTAGGGTTTTAGATTTAGTTTTTAGGGTTTAGGGTTTAGGGTTTTTGTTTTCAATTTTAGGGTTTAGAGTTTTTGGGTTATATGCTTCGTTTTTAGGGTTTAATTTTAGGTTTTAGGGTTTAGGGTTTTATTGTATTCAAGTTTAAGGTTTTAGGTTTTTGTTTTTAGGGTTTTTTTTAGGTTTTAGGGTTTAGAATATTAGGGTTTAATATTTAGTTTTAGGGTTTAGGGTTTTGTTTTTAGGTTTTAGTGTTTAAAGTATTAGGATTTAGGGTTTAGTGTATTAAAGTTTAGGGTTTTAGATTTAGTTTTTAGGGTTTAGTGTTTAGATTTTTTTTAAAATTTTAGGGTTTTGAGTTTTTCGGTTATATGCTTAGTTTTAGGGTTTAATTTTAAGATTTAGAGTTTTAGGTTTTAGTTTTTAGGGTTTTTGTTTTAGGTTTTAGGGTTTAGAATATTAGGGTTTAATGTTTAGTTTTAGGGTTTAGGGTTTTAGTGTATTCAAGATTAGGGTTTTAGTTTTTAGGGTTTAGGGTTTTTGTTTTAGGTTTTAGGGTTTAGAATAATAGGGTTTAATGTTTACTTTTAGGGTTTAGGGTTTTAGTGTATTCAAGTTTAGGGTTTTAGGTTTTAGTTTTTAGGGTTTTTGTTTTAGGTTTTAGGGTTTAGAATTTTAGGGTTTAATATTTAGTTTTAAGGTTTAGGGTTTTAGTGTATTAAAGATTAGAGTTCTAGTTTTTGGGGTTTAGGGTTTTGTTTTTATGGTTTTAGTGTTTAGAGTATTAGGATTTAGGGTTTAGTGTATTAAAGTTTAGGGTTTTAGATTTAGTTTATAGGGTTTAGTGTTTAGATATTTTTTAAAATTTTAGGGTTTTGAGTTTTTCGGTTATATGCTTAGTTTTAGGGTTTAATTTTAAGGTTTAGAGTTTTAGGTTTTAGTTTTTAGGGATTTATTTAGGTTTTAGGGTTTAGAATATTAGGGTTTAATGTTTAGTTTTAGGGTTTAGGGTTTTAGTGTATTCAAGATTAGGGTTTTAGTTTTTAGGGCTTAGGGTTTTTGTTTTAGGTTTTAGGGTTTAGAATATTAGGGTTTAATGTTTACTTTTAGGGTTTAGGGTTTTAGTGTATTAAAGATTAGGGGTTTTTTTAGGGTTTAGGGTTTCGTTTTTATGTTTTAGTGTTTAGAGAATTAGGATTTAGGGTTTAGTGTATTAAAGTTTAGGGTTTTAGATTTAGTTTTTAGGGTTTAGGGTTTAGGGTTTTTGTTTTCAATTTTAGGGTTTAGAGTTTTTGGGTTATATGCTTCGTTTTTAGGGTTTAATTTTAGGTTTTAGGGTTTAGGGTTTTATTGTATTCAAGTTTAAGGTTTTAGGTTTTTGTTTTTAGGGTTTTTTTTAGGTTTTAGGGTTTAGAATATTAGGGTTTAATATTTAGTTTTAGGGTTTAGGGTTTTGTTTTTAGGTTTTAGTGTTTAAAGTATTAGGATTTAGGGTTTAGTGTATTAAAGTTTAGGGTTTTAGATTTAGTTTTTAGGGTTTAGTGTTTAGATTTTTTTTTAAATTTTAGGGTTTTGAGTTTTTCGGTTATATGCTTAGTTTTAGGGTTTAATTTTAAGATTTAGTATTTTAGGTTTTAGTTTTTAGGGTTTTTCTTTTTTGTTTTAGGGTTTAGAATATTAGGGTTTAATGTTTACTTTTATGGTTTAGGGTTTTAGTGTATTCAAGTTTAGGGTTATAATTTTTTGGGTTTAGGGTTTGGTTTTAGGTTTTAGGTTTTAAAATTTTAGTTTTAGGGTTTAGGGTTTTAGTGTATTAAAGATTAGGGTTCTATTTTTTAGGGTTTAGGGTTTTGTTTTTAGGATTTAGTGTTTAGAGTATTAGGATTTATGGTTTAGTGTATTAATGTTTAGGGTTTAGGGTTTTGTTTTTAGATTTCAGTGTTTAGAGTATCAGGATTTAGGGTTTAGAGTATTAAAGTTTAGGGTTTTAGATTTAGTTTTTAGGGTTTAGGGTTTAGGGTTTTTGTTTTCAATTTTAGGGTTTTGAGTTTTTGGGTTATATGCTTCGTTTTAGGGTTTAATTTTAAGGTTTAGGGTTTTAGGTTTTAGTTTTTAGGGTTTTTGTTTTAGGTTTTAGGGTTTAGAATATTAGAGTTTAATGTTTAGTTTTAGGGTTTAAGGTTTTAGTGTATTCAAGATTAGGGTTTTAGTTTTTAGGGTTTAGGGTTTTTGTTTTAGGTTTTAGGGTGGGTTTAGAATATTAGGGTTTAATTTTTACTATTAGGGTTTTAGGGTTTTAGTGTTTTCAAGTTTAGGGTTTTAGGTTTTAGTTTTTAGGGTTTTTGTTTTAGGTTTTAGGGTTTAGAATTTTAGAGTTTAATATTTAGTTTTAGGGTTTAGGGTTTTAGTGTATTAAAGATTAGGGTTTTAGTTTTTAGGGTTTAAGGTTTTGTTTTTAGGATTTAGTGTTTAGAGTATTAGGATTTAGGGTTTAGTGTATTAAAGTTTAGGGTTTTAGATTTAGTTTTTTAGGGTTTAGTGTTTAGATTTTTTTTTTAAATTTAAAGATTTTGAGTTTTTCGGTTATATGCTTAGTTTTAGGGTTTAATTTTAAGGTTTTAGGTTTTAGGGTTTAGAATATTATGGTTTAATGTTTAGTTTTAGGGTTTAGGGTTTTAGTGTATTCAAGATTAGAGTTTTAGTTTTTAGGGTTTAGGGTTTTTGTTTTAGGTTTTAGGGTTTAGAATATTAGGGTTTAATGTTTACTTTTAGGGTTTAGGGTTTTAGTGTATTCAAGTTTAGGGTTATAATTTTTTGGGTTTAGTGTTTGGTTTTAGGTTTTAGGGTTTAAAATTTTAGTTTTAGGGTTTAGGGTTTTAGTGTATTAAAGATTAGGGTTTTTTTAGGGTTTAGGGTTTCTTTTTTATGTTTTAGTGTTCAGAGAATTAGGATTTAGGGTTTAGTTTATTAAAGTTTAGGGTTTTAGATTTAGTTTTTAGGGTTTAGGGTTTAGGGTTTTTGTTTTCAATTTTAGGGTTTTGAGTTTTTGGGTTATATGCTTCGTTTTAGGGTTTAATTTTAGGTTTTAGGGTTTAAGGTTTTATTGTATTCAAGTTTAGGTTTTTAGATTTTAGTTTTTAGGGTTTTTGTTTTAGGTTTTAGGGTTTAGAATTTTTGGTTTAATATTTAGTTTTAGGGTTTAGGGTTTTAGTATATTAAAGATTAGGGTTCTAGTTTTTAAGGTTTAGGGTTTTGTTTTTAGATTTCAGTGTTTAGAGTATCAGGATTTAGGGTTTAGAGTATTAAAGTTTAGGGTTTTAGATTTAGTTTTTAGGGTTTAGTGTTTAGATTTTTTTTTAAAATTTTAGGGTTTTGTGTTTTTCGGTTTTATGCTTAGTTTTAGGGTTTAATTTTAAGGATTAGGGTTTTAGGTTTTAGTTTTTAGGGTTTTTTTAGGTTTTAGGGTTTAGAATATTAGGGTTTAATGTTTAGTTTTAGGGCTTAGGGTTTTGGTGTATTCAAGATTAGGGTTTTAGTTTTTAGGGTTTAGGGTTTTTGTTTTAAGTTTTAGGGTTTAGAATATTAGGGTGTAATGTTTACTTTTAGGGTTTAGGGTTTTAGTGTATTCAATTTTAGGGTTTTAGGTTTTAGTTTTTAGGGTTTTTGTTTTAGGTTTTGGGGTTTAGAATTTTAGAGTTTAATATTTAGTTTTAGGGTTTAGGGTTTTAGTGCATTAAAGATTAGGGTTATAGTTTTTAGGGTTTAGGGTTTTGTTTTTAGGATTTGGTGTTTAGAGTATTAGGATTTAGGGTTTAGTGTATTAAAGTTTAGGGTTTTAGATTTAGTTTTTTAGGGTTTAGTGTTTAGATTTTTTTTAAAATTTTAGGGTTTTGAGTTTTTCGGTTATATGCTTAGTTTTGGGGTTTAATTTTAAGGTTTAGGGTTTTAGGTTTTAGTTTTTAGGGTTTTTGTTTTAGGTTTTAGGGTTTAGAATATTAGGGTTTAATGTTTAGTTTTAGGGTTTAGGGTTTTAGTGTATTCAAGATTAGGGTTTTAGTTTTTAGGGTTTAGGGTTTTTGTTTTAGGTTTTAGGGTTTAGAATAATAGGGTTTAATGTTTACTTTTAGGGTTTAGGGTTTTAGTGTATTCAAGTTTAGGGTTATAATTTTTTGGGTTTAGGGTTTTGGTTTTAGGTTTTAGGGTTTAAAATTTTAGGTTTAGGGTTTAGGGTTTTAGTGTATTAAAGATTATGGTTTTTGTTTTTAGGGTTTAGGGTTTTGTTTTTATGTTTTAGTGTTTAGAGAATTAGGATTTAGGGTTTAGTGTATTAAAGTTTAGGGTTTTAGATTTAGTTTTTACGGTTTAGGGTTTAGGGTTTTTGTTTTCAATTTTAGGGTTTTGAGTTTTTGGGTTATATGCTTCGTTTTAGGGTTTAATTTTAGGTTTTAGGGTTTAAGGTTTTATTGTATTCAAGTTTAGGGTTTTAGGTTTTGGTTTTTAGGGTTTTTGTTTTAGGTTTTAGGGTTTAGAATTTTAGAGTTTAATATTTTAGTTTTAGGGTTTAGGGTTTTAGTGTATTAAAGATTAGGGTTCTAGTTTTTAGGGATTAGGGTTTTGTTTTTAGGATTTAGTGTTTAGAGTATAAGGATTTAGGGTTTAGTGTATTAAAGTTTAGGGTTTTAGATTTAGTTTTTTAGGGTTTAGTGTTTAGATTTTTTTTAAAATTTAAGGGTTTTGAGTTTTTCGGTTATATGCTTAGTTTTAGGGTTTAATTTTAAGGTTTAGGGTTTTAGGTTTTAGTTTTTAGGGTTTTTGTTTTAGGTTTTAGGGTTTAGAATATTAGGGTTTAATGTTTAGTTTTAGGGTTTAAGGTTTTAGTGTATTCAAGATTAGGGTTTTAGTTTTTAGGGTTTAGGGTTTTTGTTTTAGGTTTTAGGGTGGGTTTAGAATATTAGGGTTTAATTTTTACTATTAGGGTTTTAGGGTTTTAGTGTATTCAAGTTTAGGGTTTTAGGTTTTAGTTTTTAGGGTTTTTGTTTTAGGTTTTAGGGTTTAATATTTAGTTTTAGGGTTTAGGGTTTTAGTATATTAAAGATTAGGGTTCTAGTTTTTAAGGTTTAGGGTTTTGTTTTTAGATTTCAGTGTTTAGAGTATCAGGATTTAGGGTTTAGAGTATTAAAGTTTAGGGTTTTAGATTTAGTTTTTAGGGTTTAGTGTTTAGATTTTTTTTAATATTTTAGAGTTTTGAGTTTTTCAGTTTTATGCTTAGTTTTAGTGTTTAATTTTAGGTTTTAGGGTTTAGAATATTAGGGTTTAATGTTTAGTTTTAGGGTTTAAGGTTTTAGTGTATTCAAGATTAGGGTTCTAGTTTTTAGGGTTCAGTGTTTTTGTTTTAGGGTTTAGGGTTTAGAATATTAGGGTTTGATGTTTACTTTTAGGGTTTAGGGTTTTAGTGTATTCAAGTTTAGGGTTTTAGGTTTTAGTTTTTAGGGTTTTTGTTTTAGGTTTTAGGGTTTAGAATTTTAGGGTTTAATATTTAGTTTTAAGGTTTAGGGTTTTAGTGTATTAAAGATTAGAGATCTAGTTTTTAGGGTTTATGGTTTTGTTTTTATGGTTTTAGTGTTTAGAGTATTAGGATTTAGGGTTTAGTGTATTAAAGTTTAGGGTTTTAGATTTAGTTTATAGGGTTTAGTGTTTAGATATTTTTTAAAATTTTAGGGTTTTGAGTTTTTCGGTTATATGCTTAGTTTTAGGGTTTAATTTTAAGGTTTAGAGTTTTAGGTTTTAGTTTTTAGGGATTTATTTAGGTTTTAGGGTTTAGAATATTAGGGTTTAATGTTTAGTTTTAGGGTTTAGGGTTTTAGTGTATTCAAGATTAGGGTTTTAGTTTTTAGGGTTTAGGGTTTTTGTTTTAGGTTTTAGGGTTTAGAATATTAGGGTTTAATGTTTACTTTTAGGGTTTAGGGTTTTAGTGTATTAAAGATTAGGGTTTTTTTTAGGGTTTAGGGTTTCGTTTTTATGTTTTAGTGTTTAGAGAATTAGGATTTAGGGTTTAGTGTATTAAAGTTTAGGGTTTTAGATTTAGTTTTTAGGGTTTAGGGTTTAGGGTTTTTGTTTTCAATTTTAGGGTTTAGAGTTTTTGGGTTATATGCTTCGTTTTTAGGGTTTAATTTTAGGTTTTAGGGTTTAGGGTTTTATTGTATTCAAGTTTAAGGTTTTAGGTTTTTGTTTTTAGGGTTTTTTTTAGGTTTTAGGGTTTAGAATATTAGGGTTTAATATTTAGTTTTAGGGTTTAGGGTTTTGTTTTTAGGTTTTAGTGTTTAAAGTATTAGGATTTAGGGTTTAGTGTATTAAAGTTTAGGGTTTTAGATTTAGTTTTTAGGGTTTAGTGTTTAGATTTTTTTTAAAATTTTAGGGTTTTGAGTTTTTCGGTTATATGCTTAGTTTTAGGGTTTAATTTTAAGATTTAGAGTTTTAGGTTTTAGTTTTTAGGGATTTATTTAGGTTTTAGGGTTTAGAATATTAGGGTTTAATGTTTAGTTTTAGGGTTTAGGGTTTTAGTGTATTCAAGATTAGGGTTTTAGTTTTTAGGGTTTAGGGTTTTTGTTTTAGGTTTTAGGGTTTAGAATATTAGGGTTTAATGTTTACTTTTAGGGTTTAGGGTTTTAGTGTATTAAAGATTAGGGTTTTTTTTAGGGTTTAGGGTTTCGTTTTTATGTTTTAGTGTTTAGAGAATTAGGATTTAGGGTTTAGTGTATTAAAGTTTAGGGTTTTAGATTTAGTTTTTAGGGTTTAGGGTTTAGGGTTTTTGTTTTCAATTTTAGGGTTTAGAGTTTTTGGGTTATATGCTTCGTTTTTAGGGTTTAATTTTAGGTTTTAGGGTTTAGGGTTTTATTGTATTCAAGTTTAAGGTTTTAGGTTTTTGTTTTTAGGGTTTTTTTTAGGTTTTAGGGTTTAGAATATTAGGGTTTAATATTTAGTTTTAGGGTTTAGGGTTTTGTTTTTAGGTTTTAGTGTTTAATGTATTAGGATTTAGGGTTTAGTGTATTAAAGTTTAGGGTTTTAGATTTAGTTTTTAGGGTTTAGTGTTTAGATTTTTTTTTAAATTTTAGGGTTTTGAGTTTTTCGGTTATATGCTTAGTTTTAGGGTTTAATTTTAAGATTTAGTATTTTAAGTTTTAGTTTTTAGGGTTTTTCTTTTTTGTTTTAGTGTTTAGAATATTAGGGTTTAATGTTTACTTTTATGGTTTAGGGTTTTAGTGTATTCAAGTTTAGGGTTATAATTTTTTGGGTTTAGGGTTTGGTTTTAGGTTTTAGGTTTTAAAATTTTAGTTTTAGGGTTTAGGGTTTTAGTGTATTAAAGATTAGGGTTCTAGTTTTTAGGGTTTAGGGTTTTGTTTTTAGGATTTAGTGTTTAGAGTATTAGGATTTATGGTTTAGTGTATTAATGTTTAGGGTTTTAGATTTAGTTTTTTAGGGTTTAGTGTTTAGATTTTTTTTAAAATTTAAGGGTTTTGAGTTTTTCGGTTATATGCTTAGTTTTAGGGTTTAATTTTAAGGTTTAGGGTTTTAGGTTTTAGTTTTTAGGGTTTTTGTTTTAGGTTTTAGGGTTTAGAATATTAGGGTTTAATGTTTAGTTTTAGGGTTTAAGGTTTTAGTGTATTCAAGATTAGGGTTTTAGTTTTTAGGGTTTAGGGTTTTTGTTTTAGGTTTTAGGGTGGGTTTAGAATATTAGGGTTTAATTTTTACTATTAGGGTTTTAGGGTTTTAGTGTATTCAAGTTTAGGGTTTTAGGTTTTAGTTTTTAGGGTTTTTGTTTTAGGTTTTAGGGTTTAGAATTTTAGAGTTTAATATTTAGTTTTAGGGTTTAGGGTTTTAGTGTATTAAAGATTAGGGTTTTAGTTTTTAGGGTTTAAGGTTTTGTTTTTAGGATTTAGTGTTTAGAGTATTAGGATTTAGGGTTTAGTGTATTAAAGTTTAGGGTTTTAGATTTAGTTTTTTAGGGTTTAGTGTTTAGATTTTTTTTAAAATTTAAAGATTTTGAGTTTTTCGGTTATATGCTTAGTTTTAGGGTTTAATTTTAAGGTTTTAGGTTTTAGGGTTTAGAATATTATGGTTTAATGTTTAGTTTTAGGGTTTAGGGTTTTAGTGTATTCAAGATTAGAGTTTTAGTTTTTAGGGTTTAGGGTTTTTGTTTTAGGTTTTAGGGTTTAGAATATTAGGGTTTAATGTTTACTTTTAGGGTTTAGGGTTTTAGTGTATTCAAGTTTAGGGTTATAATTTTTTGGGTTTAGTGTTTGGTTTTAGGTTTTAGGGTTTAAAATTTTAGTTTTAGGGTTTAGGGTTTTAGTGTATTAAAGATTAGGGTTTTTTTAGGGTTTAGGGTTTCGTTTTTATGTTTTAGTGTTCAGAGAATTAGGATTTAGGGTTTAGTGTATTAAAGTTTAGGGTTTTAGATTTAGTTTTTAGGGTTTAGGGTTTAGGGTTTTTGTTTTCAATTTTAGGGTTTTGAGTTTTTGGGTTATATGCTTCGTTTTAGGGTTTAATTTTAGGTTTTAGGGTTTAAGGTTTTATTGTATTCAAGTTTAGGGTTTTAGATTTTAGTTTTTAGGGTTTTTGTTTTAGGTTTTAGGGTTTAGAATTTTATGGTTTAATATTTAGTTTTAGGGTTTAGGGTTTTAGTATATTAAAGATTAGGGTTCTAGTTTTTAAGGTTTAGGGTTTTGTTTTTAGATTTCAGTGTTTAGAGTATCAGGATTTAGGGTTTAGAGTATTAAAGTTTAGGGTTTTAGATTTAGTTTTTAGGGTTTAGTGTTTAGATTTTTTTTTAAAATTTTAGGGTTTTGTGTTTTTCGGTTTTATGCTTAGTTTTAGGGTTTAATTTTAAGGATTAGGGTTTTAGGTTTTAGTTTTTAGGGTTTTTTTAGGTTTTAGGGTTTAGAATATTAGGGTTTAATGTTTAGTTTTAGGGCTTAGGGTTTTGGTGTATTCAAGATTAGGGTTTTAGTTTTTAGGGTTTAGGGTTTTTGTTTTAAGTTTTAGGGTTTAGAATATTAGGGTGTAATGTTTACTTTTAGGGTTTAGGGTTTTAGTGTATTCAATTTTAGGGTTTTAGGTTTTAGTTTTTAGGGTTTTTGTTTTAGGTTTTGGGGTTTAGAATTTTAGAGTTTAATATTTAGTTTTAGGGTTTAGGGTTTTAGTGCATTAAAGATTAGGGTTATAGTTTTTAGGGTTTAGGGTTTTGTTTTTAGGATTTGGTGTTTAGAGTATTAGGATTTAGGGTTTAGTGTATTAAAGTTTAGGGTTTTAGATTTAGTTTTTTAGGGTTTAGTGTTTAGATTTTTTTTAAAATTTTAGGGTTTTGAGTTTTTCGGTTATATGCTTAGTTTTGGGGTTTAATTTTAAGGTTTAGGGTTTTAGGTTTTAGTTTTTAGGGTTTTTGTTTTAGGTTTTAGGGTTTAGAATATTAGGGTTTAATGTTTAGTTTTAGGGTTTAGGGTTTTAGTGTATTCAAGATTAGGGTTTTAGTTTTTAGGGTTTAGGGTTTTTGTTTTAGGTTTTAGGGTTTAGAATAATAGGGTTTAATGTTTACTTTTAGGGTTTAGGGTTTTAGTGTATTCAAGTTTAGGGTTATAATTTTTTGGGTTTAGGGTTTTGGTTTTAGGTTTTAGGGTTTAAAATTTTAGGTTTAGGGTTTAGGGTTTTAGTGTATTAAAGATTATGGTTTTTGTTTTTAGGGTTTAGGGTTTTGTTTTTATGTTTTAGTGTTTAGAGAATTAGGATTTAGGGTTTAGTGTATTAAAGTTTAGGGTTTTAGATTTAGTTTTTACGGTTTAGGGTTTAGGGTTTTTGTTTTCAATTTTAGGGTTTTGAGTTTTTGGGTTATATGCTTCGTTTTAGGGTTTAATTTTAGGTTTTAGGGTTTAAGGTTTTATTGTATTCAAGTTTAGGGTTTTAGGTTTTGGTTTTTAGGGTTTTTGTTTTAGGTTTTAGGGTTTAGAATTTTAGAGTTTAATATTTTAGTTTTAGGGTTTAGGGTTTTAGTGTATTAAAGATTAGGGTTCTAGTTTTTAGGGATTAGGGTTTTGTTTTTAGGATTTAGTGTTTAGAGTATAAGGATTTAGGGTTTAGTGTATTAAAGTTTAGGGTTTTAGATTTAGTTTTTTAGGGTTTAGTGTTTAGATTTTTTTTAAAATTTAAGGGTTTTGAGTTTTTCGGTTATATGCTTAGTTTTAGGGTTTAATTTTAAGGTTTAGGGTTTTAGGTTTTAGTTTTTAGGGTTTTTGTTTTAGGTTTTAGGGTTTAGAATATTAGGGTTTAATGTTTAGTTTTAGGGTTTAAGGTTTTAGTGTATTCAAGATTAGGGTTTTAGTTTTTAGGGTTTAGGGTTTTTGTTTTAGGTTTTAGGGTGGGTTTAGAATATTAGGGTTTAATTTTTACTATTAGGGTTTTAGGGTTTTAGTGTATTCAAGTTTAGGGTTTTAGGTTTTAGTTTTTAGGGTTTTTGTTTTAGGTTTTAGGGTTTAATATTTAGTTTTAGGGTTTAGGGTTTTAGTATATTAAAGATTAGGGTTCTAGTTTTTAAGGTTTAGGGTTTTGTTTTTAGATTTCAGTGTTTAGAGTATCAGGATTTAGGGTTTAGAGTATTAAAGTTTAGGGTTTTAGATTTAGTTTTTAGGGTTTAGTGTTTAGATTTTTTTTAATATTTTAGAGTTTTGAGTTTTTCAGTTTTATGCTTAGTTTTAGTGTTTAATTTTAGGTTTTAGGGTTTAGAATATTAGGGTTTAATGTTTAGTTTTAGGGTTTAAGGTTTTAGTGTATTCAAGATTAGGGTTCTAGTTTTTAGGGTTCAGTGTTTTTGTTTTAGGGTTTAGGGTTTAGAATATTAGGGTTTGATGTTTACTTTTAGGGTTTAGGGTTTTAGTGTATTCAAGTTTAGGGTTTTAGGTTTTAGTTTTTAGGGTTTTTGTTTTAGGTTTTAGGGTTTAGAATTTTAGGGTTTAATATTTAGTTTTAAGGTTTAGGGTTTTAGTGTATTAAAGATTAGAGATCTAGTTTTTAGGGTTTATGGTTTTGTTTTTATGGTTTTAGTGTTTAGAGTATTAGGATTTAGGGTTTAGTGTATTAAAGTTTAGGGTTTTAGATTTAGTTTATAGGGTTTAGTGTTTAGATATTTTTTAAAATTTTAGGGTTTTGAGTTTTTCGGTTATATGCTTAGTTTTAGGGTTTAATTTTAAGGTTTAGAGTTTTAGGTTTTAGTTTTTAGGGATTTATTTAGGTTTTAGGGTTTAGAATATTAGGGTTTAATGTTTAGTTTTAGGGTTTAGGGTTTTAGTGTATTCAAGATTAGGGTTTTAGTTTTTAGGGTTTAGGGTTTTTGTTTTAGGTTTTAGGGTTTAGAATATTAGGGTTTAATGTTTACTTTTAGGGTTTAGGGTTTTAGTGTATTAAAGATTAGGGTTTTTTTTAGGGTTTAGGGTTTCGTTTTTATGTTTTAGTGTTTAGAGAATTAGGATTTAGGGTTTAGTGTATTAAAGTTTAGGGTTTTAGATTTAGTTTTTAGGGTTTAGGGTTTAGGGTTTTTGTTTTCAATTTTAGGGTTTAGAGTTTTTGGGTTATATGCTTCGTTTTTAGGGTTTAATTTTAGGTTTTAGGGTTTAGGGTTTTATTGTATTCAAGTTTAAGGTTTTAGGTTTTTGTTTTTAGGGTTTTTTTTAGGTTTTAGGGTTTAGAATATTAGGGTTTAATATTTAGTTTTAGGGTTTAGGGTTTTGTTTTTAGGTTTTAGTGTTTAAAGTATTAGGATTTAGGGTTTAGTGTATTAAAGTTTAAGGTTTTAGATTTAGTTTTTAGGGTTTAGTGTTTAGATTTTTTTTAAAATTTTAGGGTTTTGAGTTTTTCGGTTATATGCTTAGTTTTAGGGTTTAATTTTAAGATTTAGAGTTTTAGGTTTTAGTTTTTAGGGATTTATTTAGGTTTTAGGGTTTAGAATATTAGGGTTTAATGTTTAGTTTTAGGGTTTAGGGTTTTAGTGTATTCAAGATTAGGGTTTTAGTTTTTAGGGTTTAGGGTTTTTGTTTTAGGTTTTAGGGTTTAGAATATTAGGGTTTAATGTTTACTTTTAGGGTTTAGGGTTTTAGTGTATTAAAGATTAGGGTTTTTTTTAGGGTTTAGGGTTTCGTTTTTATGTTTTAGTGTTTAGAGAATTAGGATTTAGGGTTTAGTGTATTAAAGTTTAGGGTTTTAGATTTAGTTTTTAGGGTTTAGGGTTTAGGGTTTTTGTTTTCAATTTTAGGGTTTAGAGTTTTTGGGTTATATGCTTCGTTTTTAGGGTTTAATTTTAGGTTTTAGGGTTTAGGGTTTTATTGTATTCAAGTTTAAGGTTTTAGGTTTTTGTTTTTAGGGTTTTTTTTAGGTTTTAGGGTTTAGAATATTAGGGTTTAATATTTAGTTTTAGGGTTTAGGGTTTTGTTTTTAGGTTTTAGTGTTTAAAGTATTAGGATTTAGGGTTTAGTGTATTAAAGTTTAGGGTTTTAGATTTAGTTTTTAGGGTTTAGTGTTTAGATTTTTTTTTAAATTTTAGGGTTTTGAGTTTTTCGGTTATATGCTTAGTTTTAGGGTTTAATTTTAAGATTTAGTATTTTAAGTTTTAGTTTTTAGGGTTTTTCTTTTTTGTTTTAGTGTTTAGAATATTAGGGTTTAATGTTTACTTTTATGGTTTAGGGTTTTAGTGTATTCAAGTTTAGGGTTATAATTTTTTGGGTTTAGGGTTTGGTTTTAGGTTTTAGGTTTTAAAATTTTAGTTTTAGGGTTTAGGGTTTTAGTGTATTAAAGATTAGGGTTCTAGTTTTTAGGGTTTAGGGTTTTGTTTTTAGGATTTAGTGTTTAGAGTATTAGGATTTATGGTTTAGTGTATTAATGTTTAGGGTTTTAGATTTAGTTTTTTAGGGTTTAGTGTTTAGATTTTTTTTAAAATTTAAGGGTTTTGAGTTTTTCGGTTATATGCTTAGTTTTAGGGTTTAATTTTAAGGTTTAGGGTTTTAGGTTTTAGTTTTTAGGGTTTTTGTTTTAGGTTTTAGGGTTTAGAATATTAGGGTTTAATGTTTAGTTTTAGGGTTTAAGGTTTTAGTGTATTCAAGATTAGGGTTTTAGTTTTTAGGGTTTAGGGTTTTTGTTTTAGGTTTTAGGGTGGGTTTAGAATATTAGGGTTTAATTTTTACTATTAGGGTTTTAGGGTTTTAGTGTATTCAAGTTTAGGGTTTTAGGTTTTAGTTTTTAGGGTTTTTGTTTTAGGTATTAGGGTTTAGAATTTTAGAGTTTAATATTTAGTTTTAGGGTTTAGGGTTTTAGTGTATTAAAGATTAGGGTTTTAGTTTTTAGGGTTTAAGGTTTTGTTTTTAGGATTTAGTGTTTAGAGTATTAGGATTTAGGGTTTAGTGTATTAAAGTTTAGGGTTTTAGATTTAGTTTTTTAGGGTTTAGTGTTTAGATTTTTTTTAAAATTTAAAGATTTTGAGTTTTTCGGTTATATGCTTAGTTTTAGGGTTTAATTTTAAGGTTTTAGGTTTTAGGGTTTAGAATATTATGGTTTAATGTTTAGTTTTAGGGTTTAGGGTTTTAGTGTATTCAAGATTAGAGTTTTAGTTTTTAGGGTTTAGGGTTTTTGTTTTAGGTTTTAGGGTTTAGAATATTAGGGTTTAATGTTTACTTTTAGGGTTTAGGGTTTTAGTGTATTCAAGTTTAGGGTTATAATTTTTTGGGTTTAGTGTTTGGTTTTAGGTTTTAGGGTTTAAAATTTTAGTTTTAGGGTTTAGGGTTTTAGTGTATTAAAGATTAGGGTTTTTTTAGGGTTTAGGGTTTCGTTTTTATGTTTTAGTGTTCAGAGAATTAGGATTTAGGGTTTAGTGTATTAAAGTTTAGGGTTTTAGATTTAGTTTTTAGGGTTTAGGGTTTAGGGTTTTTGTTTTCAATTTTAGGGTTTTGAGTTTTTGGGTTATATGCTTCGTTTTAGGGTTTAATTTTAGGTTTTAGGGTTTAAGGTTTTATTGTATTCAAGTTTAGGGTTTTAGATTTTAGTTTTTAGGGTTTTTGTTTTAGGTTTTAGGGTTTAGAATTTTATGGTTTAATATTTAGTTTTAGGGTTTAGGGTTTTAGTATATTAAAGATTAGGGTTCTAGTTTTTAAGGTTTAGGGTTTTGTTTTTAGATTTCAGTGTTTAGAGTATCAGGATTTAGGGTTTAGAGTATTAAAGTTTAGGGTTTTAGATTTAGTTTTTAGGGTTTAGTGTTTAGATTTTTTTTAAAATTTTAGGGTTTTGAGTTTTTCGGTTATATGCTTAGTTTTGGGGTTTAATTTTAAGGTTTAGGGTTTTAGGTTTTAGTTTTTAGGGTTTTTGTTTTAGGTTTTAGGGTTTAGAATATTAGGGTTTAATGTTTAGTTTTAGGGTTTAGGGTTTTAGTGTATTCAAGATTAGGGTTTTAGTTTTTAGGGTTTAGGGTTTTTGTTTTAGGTTTTAGGGTTTAGAATAATAGGGTTTAATGTTTACTTTTAGGGTTTAGGGTTTTAGTGTATTCAAGTTTAGGGTTATAATTTTTTGGGTTTAGGGTTTTGGTTTTAGGTTTTAGGGTTTAAAATTTTAGGTTTAGGGTTTAGGGTTTTAGTGTATTAAAGATTATGGTTTTTGTTTTTAGGGTTTAGGGTTTTGTTTTTATGTTTTAGTGTTTAGAGAATTAGGATTTAGGGTTTAGTGTATTAAAGTTTAGGGTTTTAGATTTAGTTTTTACGGTTTAGGGTTTAGGCACTACTACAAAAAAAGCCTTTAACAACGGTTAAAAACAGCTATTAACATCGGTTGTTGAACCGATGTCCAAGAGGCCGATGTAAATTGATGGCAAATTTAACATCAGTTCAAATCACCGATGTAATAAAAAACCGATGTGTATGATAAATTCACATCACGTAATATTGGTCTTTGAAACCGTTGTAAATAACTTTAAACACATCAGTTTTGTAGAAACCGATGTGAATACATTAAGGTAACATCAGTTACACATTATCTAACCGATGTAAGTTTCCACATTTGTCATCGGTTAAAATATTTAATCGATGTAAACGGATTAATTCAACATCAGTTATTTTACAACCGATGTGAATTCGTTAATAAAAAATAAAAATAAAAAATACATTTTGAAATAATTATATTCATTAATAATTATTTCAATATTTAACATTTACATGAATATTCAATTCCATACAAAATAGTACAAATACAAATAAATTTCAAAAACACATTTTATCACTACATTGAAAATTAACAAACATGTATTGCTACGTCAAAAAGATGCTCTATGTATGTTCATAATTAGAACAATATCTCTTGAGGAGGCCTGTTAAAACCACAACTTTGAGCATTGCACAATATCTCTTGAGGAGGCCTGTTAAAAAAAGTTAAATATGTTAATAATACAAAAGTTACACTAAAAATAATTTTAAAATGCATTTACAATCCTTAAACTTGTTCTCCATTCCCAATTTCCCACAAGTCCAGAGTCATTATACTGATATGAGTGATAAATAGATAATTTGACATCATATAATACATTAATACTTTAATGGATAATAGTGAACACTGATTAAAAGTTCATTCACACAATTGATGATAAACAATAATTTCACATTATGTCGAAAAATCTATGAATATAACGCAACAAAACAAACAAACAACAAATTATCCAGAAACGTTGTTAGCAATCAATGCATAATATTTACATATTCCTTCATGCAAGTTCAATGAAGGTGCAGTAGTAGTACAGTATATACTACTATAGTATAAGTTCAAAGCGATTTTGAACAGAACAATATTTTTGTGTTTATTTTTTATATAAGCTCTAAAATGTAAATTAATAGTCTAAAACCACACAACACACACTCATTTATATATATATATATATATATATATATATATATATATATATATATAGTGTGTGTGTGTGATGTGTCGAAAGAAAATTTTATTTCGCTAATAAAAAAACACCATCTCAACCCAAAGAAAAAAAATATGATAATCAGAATGTATAGTTAAGAGAAATCATAAATTCGATTCTACTTCTTTCATGCATATTAATTTCAATGTCTTAGAATACATTAATTTCAACTATGTATCTATAGCATAGATTCACTAACCTCAGCTGGGTCGCCGCCATGAATGACCACTACTAAGGCTTCCATAACTTTTGCGCTGCTACAAATTGATGAAATGAGCCCATTTTCTTTTTCTCCTTAACAAAGAAACGTGAAAGTGAGATATTAATCAAACAAATCCATTAAATTCGTTAATTCTTTTAAATTGATAAAAGCTTCTTCGAGTCTTCATTCTAATTTCCACTACGCTCCCATCAAGTATATATTATAAATCATAAATCAATTAGCGATTTCCAACACAACAAACATAAGTATGTAACAACTTCTGACTTTTGAATTCCTATAGCCAAATAGTCAATAGTCATTCCCTTCAAACAACAATTCTGATTCATAAGAATTAATAACTTACCCGATAAATTCAAAACCTGTTTGAGATTTCCACACAACTTACATTACCACACAACTCCTAGAGTAGAATAGCAGACAAAAGATATATCAGTGAAGCCTAAAATAAAAATACAATAAATGAAACAAATGTTCTTTTTATCTTGAACTCACATATTCCAACCGTACTTTCAGGTACCTAAGATTGTCCTTGTAACGGTCGTCGTACGAGAATGCGCGCACGCACTGTGCGTAAATCACGACTAACCCCGAAGAGTCTCCACCGGGCAGAAACGCTTCCTGAACTCATTTGATGCACCTTTTTCAAAACAATTGAACTCGGTAAGTGTGTACACTAAGTAAGTTTTTTGCACACCTTGCCATTAAATAGACCGCAAATGTGAAATGTACTAACTCACTCGATCCAAGGATGAAGCGGATTGTCTTTGCTCTAGTTGTCGATCACCTCAATCAACTGCCTAATTAGACGGAATTCAAAGTCTGCAAATTAGAAATTAGGGAAAAGAGAGAACAAAAAGTGATAACTATGAATAGCATCTTCGGTGGTGGAGGAGTGAGTTCATGACAAATTTAACTCACAAAATCACAATTACACTTAAATTCATTGTTTAATTAATTATCATCAAATTGCAGTCTATGATTTGAAGGTTAAACCCTAATTACCCCAAAATTTAAAAGAGTGCAAGTGAATCTGGAGCAAAAAAAAACAGTTGCGGAATAACAAATAACCTGAATCGAAGGAGGAGACAACTATAAGAGGCAACAGTCATCGGAAAGCGACGACAACATAATAAATCAAGCAGTGCAACAGGCAACAAAAACGGCTTCAAAAACCCTAATAAAGGCAGCGGTGTCGATCACGGGGAAGGCGACGTCGGCGGCGGGAGTCACGTACGGAAAGGCGGTGGTGGTTGTGGTAACCGGCGTAGGAGAAGGGTTTTCTTTCGCGTGGAGATCGATTTATTTTCCTTGTGGATGCGAAGGAAGTTAACTCTATATTTTATAGGAGTACTATATTTTGAGGACAAGGGGAAGGTGGGGCGGTGGCGTACAGGGGCATGTGGTGGTGTTGTCGGTGGCTATTGGCGAGAAGCGGTTTTAGAGTTCATTGGTTTTTTTTGTGCGTGAATAAAATGTGCGAAGAAGAATGAGTTATGACTTATAATTAATTACATTGGGGTAGTGATATTTTTAAATAATAATTGATGTGTTTATTTTAAGCTTATATTGGTGTATTTGTTAACCGATGTGTGCATCATGTTTCCCCCACATCAGTCAATATATTAATCGATCTCTTTGATTATTAATTACTACGGTTAAATTAAAATCGATGTATGTAATTTAATTAACAACGCTAATCTAGTAACTGATGTAAATATTTGTTCAATGGACATCGGGTTTTTTTGTAACCGATGTCCGCATACTATCTCACATCGGTTTTAATACTAACCGATGTGAATAATATCAATAACAACGGTTATATTTCAACTGATGTAAACACAGTGTTGTTAAAGACTTATTTTGTAGTAGTGAGGGTTTTTGTTTTCAATTTTAGGGTTTTGAGTTTTTTGGTTATATGCTTCGTTTTAGGGTTTAATTTTAGGTTTTAGGGTTTAAGGTTTTATTGTATTCAAGTTTAGGGTTTTAGGTTTTGGTTTTTAGGGTTTTTGTTTTAGGTTTTAGGGTTTAGAATTTTAGAGTTTAATATTTAGTTTTAGGGTTTAGGGTTTTAGTGTATTAAAGATTAGGGTTCTAGTTTTTAGGGATTAGGGTTTTGTTTTTAGGATTTAGTGTTTAGAGTATAAGGATTTAGGGTTTAGTGTATTAAAGTTTAGGGTTTTAGATTTAGTTTATTAGGGTTTAGTGTTTAGATTTTTTTTAAAATTTAAAGGTTTTGAGTTTTTCGGTTATATGCTTAGTTTTAGGGTTTAATTTTAAGGTTTAGGGTTTTAGGTTTTAGTTTTTAGGGATTTTTTTAGGTTTTAGGGTTTAGAATATTAGGGTTTAATGTTTAGTTTTAGGGTTTAAGGTTTTATTGTATTCAAGATTAGGGTTCTAGTTTTTAGGGTTTAGTGTTTTTGTTTTAGGTTTTAGGGTTTAGAATATTAGGGTTTGATGTTTACTTTTAGGGTTTAGGGTTTTAGTGTATTCAAGTTTAGGGTTTAGTGTTTTTGTTTTAGGTTTTAGGGTTTAGAATTTTATGGTTTAATATTTAGTTTTAGGGTTTAGGGTTTTAGTATATTAAAGATTAGGGTTCTAGTTTTTAAGGTTTAGGGTTTTGTTTTTAGATTTCAGTGTTTAGAGTATCAGGATTTAGGGTTTAGAGTATTAAAGTTTAGGGTTTTAGATTTAGTTTTTAGGGTTTAGTGTTTAGATTTTTTTTAATATTTTAGAGTTTTGAGTTTTTCAGTTTTATGCTTAGTTTTAGGGTTTAATTTTAGGTTTTAGGGTTTAGAATATTAGGGTTTAATGTTTAGTTTTAGGGTTTAAGGTTTTAGTGTATTCAAAATTAGGGTTCTAGTTTTTAGGGTTCAGTGTTTTTGTTTTAGGGTTTAGGGTTTAGAATATTAGGGTTTGATGTTTACTTTTAGGGTTTAGGGTTTTAGTGTATTCAAGTTTAGGGTTTTTGTAACAACCGCAAAATTTAAATAAATTAATTTAGTAATTTGGGGCACAATTAATTAACCATATGAAATAATTATACTATGCATGAATTCGAATTATTTGAGTTCATATTAATTTACATGTTGAGTCACATTTTGCATTTAGATTCACGGTTAATTTCATTTAGTATTTAAGTCATGTAGAGATCCTCAAATTAAAATAATATTACGGACACTATTTACTATTTACTAGTTATTATTATTATTATTATTATTATTATTATTATTATTATTATTATTATTATAGTTTTAATATTTATAATATTATACTGTATTTTAAAGTTGTAAATTGTTTAGTATTAATGGTAGAGTTGGCACGTTTATAGAATTCCTTAACCCTATTAAGCAACGTGAGGTATATATATAAGAATTAACTTTGAGACCAAAGGTAGCCTACCTCTTCCTTTTGTCCTCTACGATCAAAGTACCAAAATCACAAAACCAGAAACAACATATTCTATATATACTTAGAAATCTTCTCCTATATGATCAGCAGCCAATTCATTAATCACCCGCAAAACCTCATGCCGAGCCCATAATCTAATGACTTCACATGTGAACCACCCTTGCTTAGCCCGAAGATCTATCCACTCTCACTTTCTGTAGCCGATGCCTAATTCCCCTCACGCCCAGATGAAGTCGTTGCCTCGAGCCATGTCGCACACCATGTCGTTGACGAATCTCAAACCTCTGCACGTCCTTGCAGCCCGAAGCCACCGCACTGTCCGTGTCCTATCATCGGATCCACCTCCTGCTGTCACCATACCATCGTCAGATGACGAGAAGAATCGAGCCCGATGATGACCGCTGTTAAGAAACGAAATAGATACCGAAGCCCGTGCCGGAACTCGTTCGAGAAGACATCTTATTAACGCCGCCCAGCAGTAGCATCAAATCGAAGGCCACCACCGGGATTGAATCGTCGTTGCCTCCTGCCGTAATCCACACTGCCGCGGCGAATCCATTGAAGACCGTCGATCTGCTGTTCCCCAAAATCAGCCCGTCGAAGCCCACAATTTTCAACCAAAGGTCGACCTCCCCACAATGGTGCTCTCGCCGGAACTGGACTTCACGACTCTCGTTCGCCGAAGAAGAGGCGAAGGCGCCTCTGTCGCTACCAAACTTTCCAGCCAAGCCTCGGCCGGCGTCTGCTCTAGAGGACTGCAATCATCGCCTCCGCTAGGACGCAGTTATCTTAGGCCGGAACTCACGACGTAGCCCTCGATATTTCACGGAATCTCTCTCTACCTGTCATTTTATCCAAAATTAAGAAAGGGATTTATGCTACAGATCCCCAATTCCTCAGCTGGAAGTGAAGCACATGTAGGAGGGTCTAAGTTGCGGGCCCAACTAAGTTATCCAACTCTAATAATTTACTTAGCCCATGTGTCTCGAGCCCAACTAGTTTATAATAAGGTCAGCCACTCTATTTTTGTGAAGTCCAATTACATTCATTTAAATAATTATAAATATTAGTTTATGTATATACATTATGCGTATTAATATGATATTAATATTAAAAATAGGATGTACGGATTTTGAGGATTAGGATTTGCACGAGCATTCATTCAAGCATCGTTGTTGTCAAGTCAAGTTCTGCATTTTCAAGGTAGGGGTATTTCTAAAACCTTTTCAAATACAGTTCATATCAGTGTATGGTACGCAGGTAATTGTTCGATATCGAGGACTTTATATTCTATTCATATTATGTGCACATATTAGTCGCGCGACGAAACTCATGGCCGTGTTCACGTAGACGTGTGACGTGTTCACGGTAATAAATCAAGCAAGCAAGTGATAGGAACGTTTAATCGTTCGGAAATTCATGTCCTTGGGTATATCCCACTATCTAACAAGTTCAAGTTAGTTTATAAAGTTGAGCGTCATTTCGGTTGCTTTCGTATTGTACAATGTATGAACTGGTATCCCTACTGAGTTGTTGATAACTCACCCCTTTAAAACCCCATCTTTTCAGGTCAAGCGAATTCGGAGCGACGCGGAAGATGGTGACGATGATAGTAGTACAAATGTCTATTTTATAGACTTTATTTTATTACGTTTTCCGCTTTTGAAAAATATTGCCTTAAAGTATTTTATTTCAACTAATGAGGAGTGATTTTTGTATTATTGGAAAAGTATTTGGCTTTTATTTATTTTAAGTGTTCTAAAGTTATTTTAAAAATTAAGGAGAATCCTCTTTAGTTTATTTTATGAAAAATGGGATGTTACAACTTGGTATCAGAGCATTACGGTTCTCTTTACGGACCTAAAATAGTTTTCAAAATAAGCTACTATCGTCCACCTCTGCCGCTCGCGCCGACTTCGCAAGTAAGAGCATTCTACATTCATGATGTTTCATTTAAGTTGCATGTCTTGTTTCATGATGTTTTAGTCACATGCATATTATATTCATGAGTTTCAAGTACAATGCATATCAAATTCATATTTTTCAATTAGGATGCATGTCTAGACTCATTATTTTTCAAGTAAATCGCATGTCATGTTCATGATTTTTAAATAAGATGCATACTTAAGTTCATGGTTTTCAAGTTAATGATTTTTCAAGTGCATTGCATATTCAAGTTTTCAAGTTAAAATTATTTGTTGCTTAAATTGCGTACTTTATTTAAGTTCAAGTTCAAGTTCAAGTTCATGTTAAAATTCAAGTTCATGATGATTATGCAAGATGTGCGCAATTTATTGCAAAAATATGATGCATATGTTTAAAAAAAAAATATAGTTACATGATGCATGATTTACAAAAATTATATAATTATATATATATGAAAATATTAAGTTAATTGTGGCCCTAGGAACTTAAAATGGTTAAGAATAATGATATAGATCTTATGGTTAACCTACGGTAATGTTTAAGACTTGATATCGAACTAAGTTGCTGAACTTATGGTGTTGCGCTGGACATTGGATTTCGTATCTACTTAGTATATTGCTCAAGTAAGTTATGCTCATGTTACGTAGTAAGTTACTCTTTGGAGATTAGTATATACTCAAGTGAAAGAAGTGAGACATATCGCCTATGTAAGAACGTAGTAGCGAACCATAGCACAAAAGGCCGTAAGAGTTGGTCTTGACGTATTATAAATAAGTGCTTCGATGTCATAATAGAATTTGACTTTTCATTGGATAATCGTAATAGTATCTTACCAAGAAGTAACGGTAATGATATTGAAGGAGGTGCACCGATTACAGAGAGTTGAATCGGCGCACAATTAAGAACAAATATCCAGTACCCCAAAGTTGACGATATTTATGATCAATTAAAAGGGGCAAGTGTGTTCTCGTAGATTGAATTAAGGTCGGGATATCACCAAGAGTGAGTTAATATCTCAAAGTTAGCTTTCTAAACTCAAACAGTTTGTGATCATGTTCATTGATGAAACATTTGAGGTTTATCTTTGAGACGTTGAGAAAAGAGAAGTTTATGCAAAAATCCTGAAACGTGAGTATTTGCTAAATCATGTTTGATTTTTCGAGCATGTTGTCATGGCTCTGTAGAATCCAAGGTAATCCTAAGATTAAAGAGATCAATCAATTGTTCATCCAAGAATGTTAAAGAGATACGTAACTTCTTGAGTTTCGCGGATTGCTATCGGAGATTCATTGAAGGTGCTTCAAAGATAGAAAAACCGATAATATAGTTGAAGAGAAGTTTTTCTAAAACTCAAGAGGAAGTTGACTACAACTCAAGTTCTGGCCATTCCTAATGGTACCGACGATTTTGTGGTCTATAGTGATGCTTCAAAACAAGGATTGTGTTGTGTGTTGATGCAGCATGGGAAAGGGATAGCCTATGATTCCCGACAACCGAAGACACACGAAGTGACTTACCGTACCCATGACTTGGAGCTAGCTGTAGTGATCCATACCTTGGAAATTCAAATACATTACTTGTATGGAGTGAAGTGCGATATATACACCGATCACAAGATTTTGAAGTATATCTTCGCGCAAAATTAAAGAAGTTGAATATGCGTCCGAGAAGATGGTTATAACTTGTTAAAGATTATGAATGTTCAATTCATTATCATCCTTGACAGGCTAAACGTTAGTGAAAATTCCTTAAGTGGAAAAGTCACAGACCATGTAGCAACTTTGTTAACGAATCAAGACCAACTTTAGAAAGAGTTTGAGAATTTATGAATCGAAGTGATTTCTCAAATGAAACTTTATGTGCTTTGACGATTTTTCCTACTCTAATGGAAAGTATTAAAGAAGCCCATGAGAATGATGGGTTCCTATTGAAGATAAAGACTCAAGTTCGTGAAGAGAACATTGAGGGTTTTTCCAAAAACGAAAGATTGAGTCGTAGTATTTAACGGACTGTTGTGTGAGTCGAAAAACGAGATCTTGAGGAATTAAATCGTAGAAGAAGCACATTGTACGCCATATACTTCTCATCCGAGAGGTACAAAGATGTATCACGACTTGTGAGAGTCATTCTGGTGGAGAAGTATGAAAAGATACATCGAGTTATACATGCAGAAATGATTGGTGTGTCATCAAGTTAAGGCTTAACACCAGCGACCTTCGAGTTTAATTCAACCATTGGAAGTACCCGAGTGGAAAATTAAGCACGTGGCCATTGACTTTGTGATAATTTTACCGCAATAATCAAGAGGAAATAATGCAATTTGGATAATTGTTGATCGATTAAGAAAATATGCACAGTTTCTACCTGTGAAGTTGACATTTAGCATGGATCAGCTCGCACACTTGTACATTTGCTAGAGAATGAGGTTTCACGGTATCTAATATGAATTGGGTAATATAAAGATCCTAAATTCTTTTCAAGACTTGGGAGAAGTTTGTGCGATACGATGAGAACGAAGCTAAAGTTTACCACCGCGTGTTATCTTTGGACAAAAGGCCAATCTGAAAGAACAAGACGAACGAGGAGAAATATTAGAACATGTGTTCCTGACCATGAAGAGTTACAAATGCATTAATAGTCATCTTATTATGAGATGTGTTAAATGATTTTGGATCATGTTCAAGAACAACGACACGTCCTTAATATATGTTAAGTGTATACGCTATCGAGAGGAAACTGCACTTGAGAGCACGAGCAAGAAATGAAATCACTTAAATGAAATCCTCTACAAGAAGTAAATAATGAATTTCGAGGACGAAATTTTTATAAGTAGGGTAGGTTGTAACAACCGCAAAATTTAAATAAATTAATTTAGTAATTTGGGGCACAATTAATTAACCATATGAAATAATTATACTATGCATGAATTCGAATTATTTGAGTTCATATTAATTTACATGTTGAGTCACATTTTGCATTTAGATTCACGGTTAATTTCATTTAGTATTTAAGTCATGTAGAGATCCTCAAATTAAAATAATATTACGGACACTATTTACTATTTACTAGTTATTATTATTATTATTATTATTATTATTATTATTATTATTATTATTATTATTATTATTATTATTATAGTTTTAATATTTATAATATTATACTGTATTTTAAAGTTGTAAATTGTTTAGTATTAATGGTAGAGTTGGCACGTTTATAGAATTCCTTAACCCTATTAAGCAACGTGAGGTATATATATAAGAATTAACTTTGAGACCAAAGGTAGCCTACCTCTTCCTTTTGTCCTCTACGATCAAAGTACCAAAATCACAAAACCAGAAACAACATATTCTATATATACTTAGAAATCTTCTCCTATATGATCAGCAGCCAATTCATTAATCACCCGCAAAACCTCATGCCGAGCCCATAATCTAATGACTTCACATGTGAACCACCCTTGCTTAGCCCGAAGATCTATCCACTCTCACTTTCTGTAGCCGATGCCTAATTCCCCTCACGCCCAGATGAAGTCGTTGCCTCGAGCCATGTCGCACACCATGTCGTTGACGAATCTCAAACCTCTGCACGTCCTTGCAGCCCGAAGCCACCGCACTGTCCGTGTCCTATCATCGGATCCACCTCCTGCTGTCACCATACCATCGTCAGATGACGAGAAGAATCGAGCCCGATGATGACCGCTGTTAAGAAACGAAATAGATACCGAAGCCCGTGCCGGAACTCGTTCGAGAAGACATCTTATTAACGCCGCCCAGCAGTAGCATCAAATCGAAGGCCACCACCGGGATTGAATCGTCGTTGCCTCCTGCCGTAATCCACACTGCCGCGGCGAATCCATTGAAGACCGTCGATCTGCTGTTCCCCAAAATCAGCCCGTCGAAGCCCACAATTTTCAACCAAAGTTCGACCTCCCCACAATGGTGCTCTCGCCGGAACTGGACTTCACGACTCTCGTTCGCCGAAGAAGAGGCGAAGGCGCCTCTGTCGCTACCAAACTTTCCAGCCAAGCCTCGGCCGGCGTCTGCTCTAGAGGACTGAAATCATCGCCTCCGCTAGGACGCAGTTATCTTAGGCCGGAACTCACGACGTAGCCCTCGATATTTCACGGAATCTCTCTCTACCTGTCATTTTATCCAAAATTAAGAAAGGGATTTATGCTACAGATCCCCAATTCCTCAGCTGGAAGTGAAGCACATGTAGGAGGGTCTAAGTTGCGGGCCCAACTAAGTTATCCAACTCTAATAATTTACTTAGCCCATGTGTCTCGAGCCCAACTAGTTTATAATAAGGTCAGCCACTCTATTTTTGTGAAGTCCAATTACATTCATTTAAATAATTATAAATATTAGTTTATGTATATACATTATGCGTATTAATATGATATTAATATTAAAAATAGGATGTACGGATTTTGAGGATTAGGATTTGCACGAGCATTCATTCAAGCATCGTTGTTGTCAAGTCAAGTTCTGCATTTTCAAGGTAGGGGTATTTCTAAAACCTTTTCAAATACAGTTCATATCAGTGTATGGTACGCAGGTAATTGTTCGATATCGAGGACTTTATATTCTATTCATGTTATGTGCACATATTAGTCGCGCGACGAAACTCATGGCCGTGTTCACGTAGACGTGTGACGTGTTCACGGTAATAAATCAAGCAAGCAAGTGATAGGAACGTTTAATCGTTCGGAAATTCATGTCCTTGGGTATATCCCACTATCTAACAAGTTCAAGTTAGTTTATAAAGTTGAGCGTCATTCCGGTTGCTTTCGTATTGTACAATGTATGAACTGGTATCCCTACTGAGTTGTTGATAACTCACCCCTTTAAAACCCCATCTTTTCAGGTCAAGCGAATTCGGAGCGACGCGGAAGATGGTGACGATGATAGTAGTACAAATGTCTATTTTATAGACTTTATTTTATTACGTTTTCCGCTTTTGAAAAATATTGCCTTAAAGTATTTTATTTCAACTAATGAGGAGTGATTTTTGTATTATTGGAAAAGTATTTGGCTTTTATTTATTTTAAGTGTTCTAAAGTTATTTTAAAAATTAAGGAGAATCCTCTTTAGTTTATTTTATGAAAAATGGGATGTTACAGTTTTAGGTTTTAGTTTTTAGGGTTTTTGTTTTAGGTTTTAGGGTTTAGAATTTTAGGGTTTAATATTTAGTTTTAAGGTTTAGGGTTTTAGTGTATTAAAGATTAGAGTTCTAGTTTTTAGGGTTTATGGTTTTGTTTTTATGGTTTTAGTGTTTAGAGTATTAGGATTTAGGGTTTAGTGTATTAAAGTTTAGGGTTTTAGATTTAGTTTATAGGGTTTAGTGTTTAGATATTTTTTAAGATTTTAGGGTTTTGAGTTTTTCGGTTATATGCTTAGTTTTAGGGTTTAATTTTAAGGTTTAGAGTTTTAGGTTTTAGTTTTTAGGGATTTATTTAGGTTTTAGGGTTTAGAATATTAGGGTTTAATGTTTAGTTTTAGGGTTTAGGGTTTTAGTGTATTCAAGATTAGGGTTTTTTTTAGGGTTTAGGGTTTCGTTTTTATGTTTTAGTGTTTAGAGAATTAGGATTTAGGGTTTAGTGTATTAAAGTTTAGGGTTTTAGATTTAGTTTTTAGGGTTTAGGGTTTAGGGTTTTTGTTTTCAATTTTAGGGTTTAGAGTTTTTGGGTTATATGCTTCGTTTTTAGGGTTTAATTTTAGGTTTTAGGGTTTAGGGTTTTATTGTATTCAAGTTTAAGGTTTTAGGTTTTTGTTTTTAGGGTTTTTTTTAGGTTTTAGGGTTTAGAATATTAGGGTTTAATATTTAGTTTTAGGGTTTAGGGTTTTGTTTTTAGGTTTTAGTGTTTAAAGTATTAGGATTTAGGGTTTAGTGTATTAAAGTTTATGGTTTTAGATTTAGTTTTTAGGGTTTAGTGTTTAGATTTTTTTTTAAATTTTAGGGTTTTGAGTTTTTCGGTTATATGCTTAGTTTTAGGGTTTAATTTTAAGATTTAGTATTTTAAGTTTTAGTTTTTAGGGTTTTTCTTTTTTGTTTTAGGGTTTAGAATATTAGGGTTTAATGTTTACTTTTATGGTTTAGGGTTTTAGTGTATTCAAGTTTAGGGTTATAATTTTTTGGGTTTAGGGTTTGGTTTTAGGTTTTAGGTTTTAAAATTTTAGTTTTAGGGTTTAGGGTTTTAGTGTATTAAAGATTAGGGTTCTAGTTTTTAGGGTTTAGGGTTTTGTTTTTAGGATTTAATGTTTACTTTTAGGGTTTAGGGTTTTATTGTATTCAAGTTTAGGGTTTTAGATTTTAGTTTTTAGGGTTTTTGTTTTAGGTTTTAGGGTTTAGAATTTTATGGTTTAATATTTAGTTTTAGGGTTTAGGGTTTTAGTATATTAAAGATTAGGGTTCTAGTTTATAAGGTTTAGGGTTTTGTTTTTAGATTTCAGTGTTTAGAGTATCAGGATTTAGGGTTTAGAGTATTAAAGTTTAGGGTTTTAGATTTAGTTTTTAGGGTTTAGTGTTTAGATTTTTTTTAAAATTTTAGGGTTTTGAGTTTTTCAGTTTTATGCTTAGTTTTAGGGTTTAATTTTAAGGTTTAGGATTTTAGGTTTTAGTTTTTAGGGTTTTTTTTAGGTTTTAGGGTTTAGAATATTAGGGTTTAATGTTTAGTTTTAGGGCTTAGGGTTTTGGTGAATTCAAGATTAGGGTTTTAGTTTTTAGGGTTTGGGGTTTTTGTTTTAGGTTTTAGGGTTTAGAATATTAGGGTTTAATGTTTACTTTTACGGTTTAGGGTTTTAGTGTATTCAAGTTTAGGGTTTTAGGTTTTAGTTTTTAGGGTTTTTGTTTTAGGTTTTAGGGTTTAGAATTTTAGAGTTTAATATTTAGTTTTAGGGTTTAGGGTTTTAGTGTATTAAAGATTAGAGTTATAGTTTTTAGGGTTTAGGGTTTTGTTTTTAGGATTTGGTGTTTAGAGTATTAGGATTTAGGGTTTAGTGTATTAAAGTTTAGGGTTTTAGATTTAGTTTTTTAGGGTTTAGTGTTTAGATTTTTTTTTAAATTTTAGGGTTTTGAGTTTTTCAGTTATATTCTTAGTTTTAGGGTTTAATTTTAAGGTTTAGGGTTTTAGGTTTTAGTTTTTAGGGTTTTTGTTTTAGGTTTTAGGGTTTAGAATATTATGGTTTAATGTTTAGTTTTAGGGTTTAGGGTTTAAGTGTATTCAAGATTAGGGTTTTAGTTTTTAGGGTTTAGGGTTTTGGTTTTAGGTTTTAGGGTTTAGAATATTAGGGTTTAATGTTTACTTTTAGGGTTTAGGGTTTTTGTGTATTCAAGTTTAGGGTTTTAGGTTTTAGTTTTTAGGGTTTTTGTTTTTGGTTTTAGGGTTTAGAATATTAGGGTTTAATGTTTAGTTTTAGGGTTTAAGGTTTTAGTGTATTCAAGATTAGGGTTTTAGTTTTTAGGGTTTAGGGTTTTTGTTTTAGGTTTTAGGGTGGGTTTAGAATATTAGGGTTTAATTTTTACTATTAGGGTTTTAGGGTTTTAGTGTATTCAAGTTTAGGGTTTTAGGTTTTAGTTTTTAGGGTTTTTGTTTTAGGTTTTAGGGTTTAGAATTTTAGAGTTTAATATTTAGTTTTAGGGTTTAGGGTTTTAGTGTATTAAAGATTAGGGTTTTAGTTTTTAGGGTTTAAGGTTTTGTTTTTAGGATTTAGTGTTTAGAGTATTAGGATTTAGGGTTTGGTGTATTAAAGTTTAGGGTTTTAGATTTAGTTTTTTAGGGTTTAGTGTTTAGATTTTTTTTAAAATTTAAAGGTTTTGAGTTTTTCGGTTATATGCTTAGTTTTAGGGTTTATTTTTAAGGTTTTAGGTTTTAGGATTTAGAATATTATGGTTTAATGTTTAGTTTTAGGGTTTAGGGTTTTAGTGTATTCAAGATTAGAGTTTTAGTTTTTAGGGTTTAGGGTTTTTGTTTTAGGTTTTAGGGTTTAGAATATTAGGGTTTAATGTTTACTTTTAGGGTTTAGGGTTTTAGTGTATTCAAGTTTAGGGTTATAATTTTTTGGGTTTAGTGTTTGGTTTTAGGTTTTAGGGTTTAAAATTTTAGTTTTAGGGTTTAGGGTTTTAGTGTATTAAAGATTAGGGTTTTTTTAGGGTTTAGGGTTTCGTTTTTATGTTTTAGTGTTCAGAGAATTAGGATTTAGGGTTTAGTGTATTAAAGTTTAGGGTTTTAGATTTAGTTTTTAGGGTTTAGGGTTTAGGGTTTTTGTTTTCAATTTTAGGGTTTTGAGTTTTTGGGTTATATGCTTCGTTTTAGGGTTTAATTTTAGGTTTTAGGGTTTAGGGTTTTATTGTATTCAAGTTTAGTGTTTTAGATTTTAGTTTTTAGGGTTTTTGTTTTAGGTTTTAGGGTTTAGAATTTTATGGTTTAATATTTAGTTTTAGGGTTTAGGGTTTTAGTATATTAAAGATTAGGGTTCTAGTTTTTAAGGTTTAGGGTTTTGTTTTTAGATTTCAGTGTTTAGAGTATCAGGATTTAGGGTTTAGAGTATTAAAGTTTAGGGTTTTAGATTTAGTTTTTAGGGTTTAGTGTTTAGATTTTTTTTAAAATTTTAGGGTTTTGAGTTTTTCGGTTTTATGCTTAGTTTTAGGGTTTAATTTTAAGGTTTAGGGTTTTAGGTTTTAGTTTTTAGGGTTTTTTTAGGTTTTAGGGTTTAGAATATTGGGTTTAATGTTTAGTTTTAGGGCTTAGGGTTCTGGTGTATTCAAGATTAGGGTTCTAGTTTTTAGGGTTTAGGGTTTTTGTTTTAGGTTTTAGGGTTTAGAATATTAGGGTTTAATGTTTACTTTTAAGGTTTAGGGTTTTATTGTATTCAAGTTTAGGGTTTTAGATTTTAGTTTTTAGGGTTTTTGTTTTAGGTTTTAGGGTTTAGAATTTTATGGTTTAATATTTAGTTTTAGGGTTTAGGGTTTTAGTATATTAAAGATTAGGGTCGTAGTTTTTAAGGTTTAGGGTTTTGTTTTTAGATTTCAGTGTTTAGAGTATTAGGATTTAGTGTTTAGAGTATTAAAGTTTAGGGTTTTAGATTTAGTTTTTGGGGTTTAGTGTTTAGATTTTTTTTAAAATTTTAGGGTTTTGAGTTTTTCAGTTTTATGCTTAGTTTTAGGGTTTAATTTTAAGGTTTAGGGTTTTAGGTTTTAGTTTTAAGGGTTTTTTTAGGTTTTAGGGTTTAGAATATTAGGGTTTAATGTTTAGTTTTAGGGCTTAGGGTTTTGGTGTATTCAAGATTAGGGTTTTAGTTTTTAGGGTTTAGGGTTTTTGTTTTAGGTTTTAGGGTTTAGAATATTAGGGTTTAATGTTTACTTTTAGGGTTTAGGGTTTTAGTGTATTCATGTTTAGGGTTTTAGGTTTTAGTTTTTAGGGTTTTTGTTTTAGGTTTTTGGGTTTAGAATTTTAGAGTTTAATATTTAGTTTTAGGGTTTAGGGTTTTAGTGTATTAAAGATTAGGGTTATAGTTTTTAGGGTTTAGGGTTTTGTTTTTAGGATTTGGTGTTTAGAGTATTAGGATTTAGGGTTTAGTGTATTAAAGTTTAGGGTTTTAGATTTAGTTTTTTAGGGTTTAGTGTTTAGATTTTTTTTAAAATTTTAGGGTTTTGAGTTTTTCAGTTATATTCTTAGTTTTAGGGTTTAATTTTAAGGTTTAGGGTTTTAGGTTTTAGTTTTTAGGGTTTTTGTTTTAGGTTTTAGGGTTTAGAATATTATGGTTTAATGTTTAGTTTTAGGGTTTAGGGTTTAAGTGTATTCAAGATTAGGGTTTTAGTTTTTAGGGTTTAGGGTTTTTGTTTTAGGTTTTAGGGTTTAGAATATTAGGGTTTAATGTTTACTTTTAGGGTTTAGGGTTTTTGTGTATTCAAGTTTAAGGTTTTAGGTTTTAGTTTTTAGGGTTTTTGTTTTAGGTTTTAGGGTTTAGAATATTAGGGTTTAATGTTTAGTTTTAGGGTTTAAGATTTTAGTGTATTCAAGATTAGGGTTTTAGTTTTTAGGGTTTAGGGTTTTTGTTTTTGTTTTTAGGGTTTTTTTTAGGTTTTAGGGTTTAGAATATTAGGGTTTAATATTTAGTTTTAGGGTTTAGGGTTTTGTTTTTAGGTTTTAGTGTTTAAAGTATTAGGATTTAGGGTTTAGTGTATTAAAGTTTATGGTTTTAGATTTAGTTTTTTGGGTTTAGTGTTTAGATTTTTTTTTAAATTTTAGGGTTTTGAGTTTTTCGGTTATATGCTTAGTTTTAGGGTTTAATTTTAAGATTTAGTATTTTAAGTTTTAGTTTTTAGGGTTTTTCTTTTTTGTTTTAGGGTTTAGAATATTAGGGTTTAATGTTTACTTTTATGGTTTAGGGTTTTAGTGTATTCAAGTTTAGGGTTATAATTTTTTGGGTTTAGGGTTTGGTTTTAGGTTTTAGGTTTTAAAATTTTAGTTTTAGGGTTTAGGGTTTTAGTGTATTAAAGATTAGGGTTCTAGTTTTTAGGGTTTAGGGTTTTGTTTTTAGGATTTAGTGTTTAGAGTATTAGGATTTATGGTTTAGTGTATTAATGTTTAGGGTTTTAGATTTAGTTTTTTAGGGTTTAGTGTTTAGATTTTTTTTAAAATTTAAGGGTTTTGAGTTTTTCGGTTATATGCTTAGTTTTAGGGTTTAATTTTAAGGTTTAGGGTTTTAGGTTTTAGTTTTTAGGGTTTTTGTTTTAGGTTTTAGGGTTTAGAATATTAGGGTTTAATGTTTAGTTTTAGGGTTTAAGGTTTTAGTGTATTCAAGATTAGGGTTTTAGTTTTTAGGGTTTAGGGTTTTTGTTTTAGGTTTTAGGGTGGGTTTAGAATATTAGGGTTTAATTTTTACTATTAGGGTTTTAGGGTTTTAGTGTATTCAAGTTTAGGGTTTTAGGTTTTAGTTTTTAGGGTTTTTGTTTTAGGTTTTAGGGTTTAGAATTTTAGAGTTTAATATTTAGTTTTAGGGTTTAGGGTTTTAGTGTATTAAAGATTAGGGTTTTAGTTTTTAGGGTTTAAGGTTTTGTTTTTAGGATTTAGTGTTTAGAGTATTAGGATTTAGGGTTTAGTGTATTAAAGTTTAGGGTTTTAGATTTAGTTTTTAGGGTTTAGGGTTTAGGGTTTTTGTTTTCAATTTTAGGGTTTAGAGTTTTTGGGTTATATGCTTCGTTTTTAGGGTTTAATTTTAGGTTTTAGGGTTTAGGGTTTTATTGTATTCAAGTTTAAGGTTTTAGGTATTTGTTTTTAGGGTTTTTTTTAGGTTTTAGGGTTTAGAATATTAGGGTTTAATATTTAGTTTTAGGGTTTAGGGTTTTGTTTTTAGGTTTTAGTGTTTAAAGTATTAGGATTTAGGGTTTAGTGTATTAAAGTTTAGGGTTTTAGATTTAGTTTTTAGGGTTTAGTGTTTAGATTTTTTTTTAAATTTTAGGGTTTTGAGTTTTTCGGTTATATGCTTAGTTTTAGGGTTTAATTTTAAGATTTAGTATTTTAGGTTTTAGTTTTTAGGGTTTTTCTTTTTTGTTTTAGGGTTTAGAATATTAGGGTTTAATGTTTACTTTTATGGTTTAGGGTTTTAGTGTATTCAAGTTTAGGGTTATAATTTTTTGGGTTTAGGGTTTGGTTTTAGGTTTTAGGTTTTAAAATTTTAGTTTTAGGGTTTAGGGTTTTAGTGTATTAAAGATTAGGGTTCTAGTTTTTAGGGTTTAGGGTTTTGTTTTTAGGATTTAGTGTTTATAGTATTAGGATTTATGGTTTAGTGTATTAATGTTTAGGGTTTTAGATTTAGTTTTTTAGGGTTTAGTGTTTAGATTTTTTTTAAAATTTAAGGGTTTTGAGTTTTTCGGTTATATGCTTAGTTTTAGGGTTTAATTTTAAGGTTTAGGGTTTTAGGTTTTAGTTTTTAGGGTTTTTGTTTTAGGTTTTAGGGTTTAGAATATTAGGGTTTAATGTTTAGTTTTAGGGTTTAAGGTTTTAGTGTATTCAAGATTAGGGTTTTAGTTTTTAGGGTTTAGGGTTTTTGTTTTAGGTTTTAGGGTGGGTTTAGAATATTAGGGTTTAATTTTTACTATTAGGGTTTTAGGGTTTTAGTGTATTCAAGTTTAGGGTTTTAGGTTTTAGTTTTTAGGGTTTTTGTTTTAGGTTTTAGGGTTTAGAATTTTAGAGTTTAATATTTAGTTTTAGGGTTTAGGGTTTTAGTGTATTAAAGATTAGGGTTTTAGTTTTTAGGGTTTAAGGTTTTGTTTTTAGGATTTAGTGTTTAGAGTATTAGGATTTAGGGTTTAGTGTATTAAAGTTTAGGGTTTTAGATTTAGTTTTTTAGGGTTTAGTGTTTAGATTTTTTTAAAAATTTAAAGGTTTTGAGTTTTTCGGTTATATGCTTAGTTTTAGGGTTTAATTTTAAGGTTTTAGGTTTTAGGGTTTAGAATATTATGGTTTAATGTTTAGTTTTAGGGTTTAGGGTTTTAGTGTATTCAAGATTAGAGTTTTAGTTTTTAGGGTTTAGGGTTTTTGTTTTAGGTTTTAGGGTTTAGAATATTAGGGTTTAATGTTTACATTTAGGGTTTAGGGTTTTAGTGTATTCAAGTTTAGGGTTATAATTTTTTGGGTTTAGTGTTTGGTTTTAGGTTTTAGGGTTTAAAATTTTAGTTTTAGGGTTTAGGGTTTTAGTGTATTAAAGATTAGGGTTTTTTTAGGGTTTAGGGTTTCGTTTTTATGTTTTAGTGTTCAGAGAATTAGGATTTAGGGTTTAGTGTATTAAAGTTTAGGGTTTTAGATTTAGTTTTTTAGGGTTTAGTGTTTAGATTTTTTTTAAAATTTAAAGGTTTTGAGTTTTTCGGCTATATGCTTAGTTTTAAGGTTTAATTTTAAGGTTTTAAATTCTAGGGTTTATTATATTATGGTTTAATGTTTAGTTTTAGGGTTTAGGGTTTTAGTGTATTCAAGATTAGAGTTTTAGTTTTTAGGGTTTAGGGTTTTTGTTTTAGGTTTTAGGGTTTAGAATATTAGGGTTTAATGTTTACTTTTAGGGTTTAGGGTTTTAGTGTATTCAAGTTTAGGGTTATAATTTTTTGGGTTTAGTGTTTGGTTTTAGGTTTTAGGGTTTAAAATTTTAGTTTTAGGGTTTAGGGTTTTAGTGTATTAAAGATTAGGGTTTTTTTAGGGTTTAGGGTTTCGTTTTTATGTTTTAGTGTTCAGAGAATTAGGATTTAGGGTTTAGTGTATTAAAGTTTAGGGTTTTAGATTTAGTTTTTAGGGTTTAGGGTTTAGGGTTTTTGTTTTCAATTTTAGGGTTTTGAGTTTTTGGGTTATATGCTTCGTTTTAGGGTTTAATTTTAGGTTTTAGGGTTTAGGGTTTTATTGTATTCAAGTTTAGTGTTTTAGATTTTAGTTTTTAGGGTTTTTGTTTTAGGTTTTAGGGTTTAGAATTTTATGGTTTAATATTTAGTTTTAGGGTTTAGGGTTTTAGTATATTAAAGATTAGGGTTCTAGTTTTTAAGGTTTAGGGTTTTGTTTTTAGATTTCAGTGTTTAGAGTATCAGGATTTAGGGTTTAGAGTATTAAAGTTTAGGGTTTTAGATTTTGTTTTTAGGGTTTAGTGTTTAGATTTTTTTTAAAATTTTAGGGTTTTGAGTTTTTCGGTTTTATGCTTAGTTTTAGGGTTTAATTTTAAGGTTTAGGGTTTTAGGTTTTAGTTTTTAGGGTTTTTTTAGATTTTAGGGTTTAGAATATTGGGGTTTAATGTTTAGTTTTAGGGCTTAGGGTTTTGGTGTATTCAAGATTAGGGTTATAGTTTTTAGGGTTTAGGGTTTTTGTTTTAGGTTTTAGGGTTTAGATTATTAGGGTTTAATGTTTACTTTTAAGGTTTAGGGTTTTATTGTATTCAAGTTTAGGGTTTTAGATTTTAGTTTTTAGGGTTTTTGTTTTAGGTTTTAGGGTTTAGAATTTTAGAGTTTAATATTTAGTTTTAGGGTTTAGGGTTTTAGTGCATTAAAGATTAGGGTTATAGTTTTTAGGGTTTAGGGTTTTGTTTTTAGGATTTGGTGTTTAGAGTATTAGGATTTAGGGTTTAGTGTATTAAAGTTTAGGGTTTTAGATTTAGTTTTTTAGGGTTTAGTGTTTAGATATTTTTTAAAATTTTAGGGTTTTGAGTTTTTCGGTTATATGCTTAGTTTTGGGGTTTAATTTTTAGGTTTAGGGTTTTAGGTTTTAGTTTTTAGGGTTTTTGTTTTAGGTTTTAGGGTTTAGAATATTAGGGTTTAATGTTTAGTTTTAGGGTTTAGGGTTTTAGTGGGGTTTAGGGTTTTTGTTTTAGGTTTTAGGGTTTAGAATAATAGGGTTTAATGTTTACTTTTAGGGTTTAGGGTTTTAGTGTATTCAAGTTTAGGGTTATAATTTTTTGGGTTTAGGGTTTTGGTTTTAGGTTTTAGGGTTTAAAATTTTAGGTTTAGTGTTTAGGGTTTTAGTGTATTAAAGATTATGGTTTTTGTTTTTAGGGTTTAGGGTTTCGTTTTTATGTTTTAGTGTTTAGAGAATTAGGATTTAGGGTTTAGTGTATTAAAGTTTAGGGTTTTAGATTTAGTTTTTACGGTTTAGGGTTTAGGGTTTTTGTTTTCAATTTTAGGGTTTTGAGTTTTTGGGTTATATGCTTCGTTTTAGGGTTTAATTTTAGGTTTTAGGGTTTAAGGTTTTATTGTATTCAAGTTTAGGGTTTTAGGTTTTGGTTTTTAGGGTTTTTGTTTTAGGTTTTAGGGTTTAGAATTTTAGAGTTTAATATTTAGTTTTAGGGTTTAGGGTTTTAGTGTATTAAAGATTAGGGTTCTAGTTTTTAGGGATTAGGGTTTTGTTTTTAGGATTTAGTGTTTAGAGTATAAGGATTTAGGGTTTAGTGTATTAAAGTTTAGGGTTTTAGATTTAGTTTATTAGGGTTTAGTGATTAGATTTTTTTTAAAATTTAAAGGTTTTGAGTTTTTCGGTTATATGCTTAGTTTTAGGGTTTAATTTTAAGGTTTTAGATTCTAGGGTTTATTATATTATGGTTTAATGTTTAGTTTTAGGGTTTAGGGTTTTAGTGTATTCAAGATTAGAGTTTTAGTTTTTAGGGTTTAGGGTTTTTGTTTTAGGTTTTAGGGTTTAGAATATTAGGGTTTAATGTTTACTTTTAGGGTTTAGGGTTTTAGTGTATTCAAGTTTAGGGTTATAATTTTTTTGATTTAGGGTTTTGGTTTTAGGTTTTAGGGTTTAAAATTTTAGTTTTAGGGTTTAGGGTTTTAGTGTATTAAAGATTAGGGTTTTTGTTTTTAGTGTTTAGGGTTTCGTTTTTATGTTTTAGTGTTTGGAGAATTAGGATTTAGGGTTTAGTGTATTAAAGTTTAGGGTTTTAGATTTAGGTTTTACGGTTTAGGGTTTAGGGTTTTTGTTTTCAATTTTAGGGTTTTGAGTTTTTGGGTTATATGCTTCGTTTTAGGGTTTAATTTTACCCTAAAACCTAATACAAAAACCCTAAACCCTAAAAACTAAAACCCTAATCTTGAATACACTAAAACCCTAAACCCTAAAACTAAAAATTAAACCCTAATATTCTAAACCCTAAAACCTAAAAAAATCCCTAAAAACTAAAACCTAAAACCCTAAACCTTAAAATTAAACCCTAAAACTAAGCATATAACCGAAAAACTCAAAACCTTTAAATTTTAAAAAAAATCTAAACACTAAACCCTAATAAACTAAATCTAAAACCCTAAACTTTAATACACTAAACCCTAAATCCTTATACTCTAAACACTAAATCCTAAAAACAAAACCCTAATCCCTAAAAACTAGAACCCTAATCTTTAATACACTAAAACCCTAAACCCTATAACTAAATATTAAACTCTAAAATTCTAAACCACATTAAACCCTAATATTCTAAACCCTAAAACCTAAAACAAAAACCCTAAACCCTAAAAACTAAAACCCTAATCTTGAATACACTAAAACCTTAAACCCTAAAACTAAACATTAAACCCTAATATTCTAAACCCTAAAACCTAAAAAAATCCCTAAAAACTAAAACCTAAAACCCTAAACCTTAAAATTAAACCCTAAAACTAAGCATATAACGGAAAAACTCAAAACCTTTAAATTTTTAAAAAAATCTAAACACTAAACCCTTAAAAACTAAATCTAAAACCCTAAACTTTAATACACTAAACCCTAAATCCTAATACTCTAAACACCAAATCCTAAAAACAAAACCCTAAACCCTAAAAACTATAACCCTAATCTTTAATACACTAAAACCCTAAACCCTAAAACTAAATATTAAACTCTAAAATTATAAACCCTAAAACCTAAAACAAAAACCCTAAAAACTAAAACCTAAAACCCTAAACTTGAATACACTAAAACCCTAAACCGTGACAGTAAACATTAAACCCTAATATTCTAAACCCTAAAACCTAAAACAAAAACCCTAAACCCTAAAAACTAAAACCCTAATCTTGAATACACTAAAACCCTAAACCCTAAAACTAAACATTAAACCCTAATATTCTAAACCCTAAAACCTAAAAAAATCCCTAAAAACTAAAACCTAAAACCCTAAACCTTAAAATTAAACCCTAAAACTAAGCATATAACCGAAAAACTCAAAACCTTTAAATTTTAAAACAAAATCTAAACTTTAAACCCTAATAAACTAAATCTAAAACCCTAAACTTTAATGCAATAAACCCTAAATCCTTATAATCTAAACACTAAATCCTAAAAACAAAACACTAATCCCTAAAAACTAGAACCCTAATCTTTAATACACTAAAACCCTAAACCCTAAAACTAAATAATAAAATCTAAAATTCTAAACCCTAAAACCTAAAACAAAAACCCTAAAAACTAAAACCTAAAACCCTAAACTTGAATACACAAAAACCCTAAACCCTAAAAGTAAACATTAAACCCTAATATTCTGAACCCTAAAACCTAAAACAAAAACCTTAAACCCTAAAAACTAAAACCCTAATCTTGAATACACTAAAACCCTAAACCCTAAAACTAAACATTAAACCATAATATTCTAAACCCTAAAACCTAAAACAAAAACCCTAAAAACTAAAACCTAAAACCCTAAACTTTAAAATTAAACCCTAAAACTAAGCATATAACCGAAAAATTCAAAACCCTAAAATTTTAAAAAAAATCTAAACACTTAACCCTAAAAAACTAAATCTAAAACCCTAAACTTTAATACACTAAACCCTAAATCCTAATACTCTAAACACCAAATCCTAAAAATAAAACCCTAAACCCTAAAAACTATAACCCTAATCTTTAATACACTAAAACCCTAAACCCTAAAACTAAATATTAAACTCTAAAATTATAAACCCTAAAACCTAAAACAAAAACCCTAAAAAATAAAACCTAAAACCCTAAACTTGAATACACTAAAACCCTAAACCCTAAAAGTAAACACTAAACCCTAATATTCTAAACCCTAAACCCTAAAACAAAAACCCTAAACCCTAAAAACTAAAACCCTAATCTTGAATACACTAAAACCTTAAACCCTAAAACTAAACATTAAACCCTAATATTCTAAACCCTAAAACCTAAAAAAATCCCTAAAAACTAAAACCTAAAACCTAAACCTTAAAATTAAACCCTAAAACTAAGCATATAACCGAAAAACTCAAAACCTTTAAATTTTAAAAAAAAATCTAAACACTAAACCCTAATAAACTAAATCTAAAGCCCTAAACTTTAATACACTAAACCCTAAATCCTTATACTCTAAACACTAAATCCTAAAAACAAAACCCTAATCCCTAAAAACTAGAACCCTAATCTTTAATACACTAAAACCCTAAAGCCTAAAACTAAATATTAAACTCTAAAATTATAAACCTTAAATCCTAAAACAAAAACCCTAAAAAATAAAACCTAAAAACCTAAACGTGAATACACTAAAACCCTAAACCCGAAAAGTAAACATTAAACCCCAATATTCTAAACCCTAAAACCTAAAACAAAAACCCTAAACCCTAAAAACTAAAACCCTAATCTTGAATACACTAAAACCCTAAACCCTAAAACTAAACATTAAACCCTAATATTCTAAACCCTAAAACCTAAAAAAATCCCTAAAAACTAAAACCTAAAACCCTAAACCTTAAAATTAAACCCTAAAACTAAGCATATAACCGAAAAACTCAGAACCTTTAAATTTTAAAAAAAATCTAAACACTAAACCCTAATAAACTAAATCTAAAAACCTAAACTTTAATACACTAAACCCTAAATCCTAATACTCTAAACACCAAATCCTAAAAATAAAACCCTAAACCCTAAAAACTATAACCCTAATCTTTAATACACTAAAACCCTAAACCCTAAAACTAAATATTAAACTCTAAAATTATAAACCCTAAAACCTAAAACAAAAACCCTAAAAAATAAAACCTAAAACCCTAAACTTGAATACACTAAAACCCTTAACCCTAAAAGTAAACACTAAACCCTAATATTCTAAACCCTAAAACCTAAAACAAAAACCCTAAACCCTAAAAACTAAAACCCTAATCTTGAATACACTAAAACCTTAAACCCTAAAACTAAACATTAAACCCTAATATTCAAGATTAGGGTTTTAGTTTTTAGGGTTTAGGGTTTTTGTTTTAGGGTTTAATGTTTACTTTTAGGGTTTAGAGTTTTTGTGTATTCAAGTTTAGGGTTTTAGGTTTTCGTTTTTAGGGTTTTTGTTTTAGGTTTTAGGGTTTAGAATTTAAAGGTTTTGAGTTTTTCGGTTATATGCTTAGTTTTAGGGTTTAATTTTAAGGTTTAGGTTTTAGGTTTTAGTTTTTAGGGATTTTTTTAGGTTTTAGGGTTTAGAATATTAGGGTTTAATGTTTAGTTTTAGGGTTTAAGGTTTTAGTGTATTCAAGATTAGGGTTTTAGTTTTTAGGGTTTAGGGTTTTTGTTTTAGGTTTTAGGGTTTAGAATATTAGGGTTTAGTGTTTACTTTTAGGGTTAAGGGTTTTAGTGTATTCAAGTTTAGGGTTTTAGGTTTTATTTTTTAGGGTTTTTGTTTTAGGTTTTAGGGTTTATAATTTTAGAGTTTAATATTTAGTTTTAGGGTTTAGGGTTTTAGTGTATTAAAGATTAGGGTTATAGTTTTTAGGGTTTAGGGTTTTATTTTTAGGATTTGGTGTTTAGAGTATTAGGATTTAGGGTTTAGTGTATTAAAGTTTAGGTTTTTAGATTTAGTTTATTAGGGTTTAGTGTTTAGATTTTTTTTAAAATTTAAAGGTTCTGAGTTTTTCGGTTATATGCTTAGTTTTAGGGTCTAATTTTAAGGTTTAGGGTTTTAGGTTTTAGTTTTTAGGGATTTTTTTAGGTTTTAGGGTTTAGAATATTAGGGTTTAATGTTTAGTTTTAGGGTTTAGGGTTTTAGTGTATTCAAGATTAGGGTTTTAGTTTTTAGGGTTTAGGGTTTTTGTTTTAGGTTTTAGGGTTTAGAATATTGGGGTTTAATGTTTACTTTTCGGGTTTAGGGTTTTAGTGTATTCACGTTTAGGTTTTTAGGTTTTATTTTTTAGGGTTTTTGTTTTAGGATTTAAGGTTTATAATTTTAGAGTTTAATATTTAGTTTTAGGCTTTAGGGTTTTAGTGTATTAAAGATTAGGGTTCTAGTTTTTAGGGATTAGGGTTTTGTTTTTAGGATTTAGTGTTTAGAGTATAAGGATTTAGGGTTTAGTGTATTAAAGTTTAGGGCTTTAGATTTAGTTTATTAGGGTTTAGTGTTTAGATTTTTTTTTAAAATTTAAAGGTTTTGAGTTTTTCGGTTATATGCTTAGTTTTAGGGTTTAATTTTAAGGTTTAGGTTTTAGGTTTTAGTTTTTAGGGATTTTTTTAGGTTTTAGGGTTTAGAATATTAGGGTTTAATGTTTAGTTTTAGGGTTTAAGGTTTTAGTGTATTCAAGATTAGGGTTTTAGTTTTTAGGGTTTAGGGTTTTTGTTTTAGGTTTTAGGGTTTAGAATATTAGGGTTTAGTGTTTACTTTTAGGGTTTAGGGTTTTAGTGTATTCAAGTTTAGGGTTTTAGGTTTTATTTTTTAGGGTTTTTGTTTTAGGTTTTAGGGTTTATAATTTTAGAGTTTAATATTTAGTTTTAGGGTTTAGGGTTTTAGTGTATTAAAGATTAGGGTTATAGTTTTTAGGGTTTAGGGTTTTATTTTTAGGATTTGGTGTTTAGAGTATTAGGATTTAGGGTTTAGTGTATTAAAGTTTAGGGTTTTAGATTTAGTTTTTTAGGGTTCAGTGTTTAGATTTTTTTTAAAATTTTAGGGTTTTGAATTTTTCGGTTATATGCTTAGTTTTAGGGTTTAATTTTAAAGTTTAGGGTTTTAGGTTTTAGTTTTTAGGGTTTTTGTTTTAGGTTTTAGGGTTTAGAATATTATGGTTTAATGTTTAGTTTTAGGGTTTAGGGTTTTAGTGTATTCAAGATTAGGGTTTTAGTTTTTAGGGTTTAAGGTTTTTGTTTTAGGTTTTAGGGTTCAGAATATTAGGGTTTAATGTTTACTTTTAGGGTTTAGGGTTTTTGTGTATTCAAGTTTAGGGTTTTAGGTTTTAGTTTTTAGGGTTTTTGTTTTAGGTTTTAGGGTTTAGAATTTTAGATTTTATTATTTAGTTTTAGGGTTTAGGGTTTTAGTGTATTAAAGATTAGGGTTCTAGTTTTTAGGGATTAGTGTTTTGTTTTTAGGATTTAGTGTTTAGATTATAAGGATTTAGGGTTTATTGCATTAAAGTTTAGGGTTTTAGATTTAGTTTATTAGGGTTTAAAGTTTAGATTTTGTTTTAAAATTTAAAGGTTTTGAGTTTTTCGGTTATATGCTTAGTTTTAGGGTTTAATTTTAAGGTTTAGGGTTTTAGGTTTTAGTTTTTAGGGATTTTTTTAGGTTTTAGGGTTTAGAATATTAGGGTTTAATGTTTAGTTTTAGGGTTTAGGGTTTTAGTGTATTCAAGATTAGGGTTTTAGTTTTTAGGGTTTAGGGTTTTTGTTTTAGGTTTTAGGGTTTAGAATATTAGGGTTTAATGTTTACTGTCACGGTTTAGGGTTTTAGTGTATTCAAGTTTAGGGTTTTAGGTTTTAGTTTTTAGGGTTTTTGTTTTAGGTTTTAGGGTTTATAATTTTAGAGTTTAATATTTAGTTTTAGGGTTTAGGGTTTTAGTGTATTAAAGATTAGGGTTATAGTTTTTAGGGTTTAGGGTTTTGTTTTTAGGATTTGGTGTTTAGAGTATTAGGATTTAGGGTTTAGTGTATTAAAGTTTAGGGTTTTAGATTTAGTTTTTAAGGGTTTAGTGTTTAGATTTTTTTAAAAATTTAAAGGTTTTGAGTTTTTCCGTTATATGCTTAGTTTTAGGGTTTAATTTTAAGGTTTAGGGTTTTAGGTTTTAGTTTTTAGGGATTTTTTTAGGTTTTAGGGTTTAGAATATTAGGGTTTAATGTTTAGTTTTAGGGTTTAAGGTTTTAGTGTATTCAAGATTAGGGTTTTAGTTTTTAGGGTTTAGGGTTTTTGTTTTAGGTTTTAGGGTTTAGAATATTAGGGTTTAATGTTTACTTTTAGGGTTTAGGGTTTTAGTGTATTCAAGTTTAGGATTTTAGGTTTTATTTTTTAGGGTTTTTGTTTTAGGTTTTAGGGATTATAATTTGAGTTTAATATTTAGTTTTAGGGTTTAGGGTTTTAGTGTATTAAAGATTAGGGTTATAGTTTTTAGGGTTTAGGGTTTTATTTTTAGGATTTGGTGTTTAGAGTATTAGGATTTAGGGTTTAGTGTATTAAAGTTTAGGGTTTTAGATTTAGTTTTTTAGGGTTTAGTGTTTAGATTGTTTTTAAAATTTTAGGGTTTTGAATTTTTCGGTTATATTCTTAGTTTTAGGGTTTAATTTTAAAGTTTAGGGTTTTAGGTTTTCGTTTTTAGGGTTTTTTTTTAGGTTTTTGGGTTTAGAATTTTAGGGTTTAATATTTAGTTTTAAGGTTTAGGGTTTTAGTGTATTAAAGATTAGGGTTCTAGTTTTTAGGGTTTAGGGTTTTGTTTTTATGATTTTAGTGTTTAGAGTATTAGGATTTAGGGTTTAGTGTAGTGTATTAAAGTTTAGGGTTTTAGATTTAGTTTTTAGGGTTTAGTGTTTAGATTTTTTTTAAAACTTTAGGGTTTTGAGTTTTTCGGTTATATGATTAGTTTTAGGGTTTAATTTTAAGGTTTAGGGTTTTAGGTTTTAGTTTTTAGGGTATTTTTTAGGTTTTAGGGTTTAGAATATTAGGGTTTAATGTTTAGTTTTAGGGTTTAGGGTTTTAGTGTATTCAAGATTAGGGTTTTAGTTTTTAGGGTTTAGAGTTTTTGTTTTAGGTTTTAGGGTTTAGAATATTAGGGTTTAATGTTTACTTTTAGGGTTTAGGGTTTTAGTGTATTCAAGTTTAGGGTTTTAGGTTTTAGTTTTTAGGGTTTTTGTTTTAGGTTTTAGGGTTTAGAATTTTAGGGTTTAATATTTAGTTTTAAGGTTTAGGGTTTTAGTGTATTAAAGATTGGGGTTCTAGTTTTTGAGGTTTAGGGTTTTGTTTTTATGGTTTTAGTGTTTAGAGTATTAGGATATAGGGTTTAGTGTATTAAAGTTTAGGGTTTTAGATTTAGGTTTTAGGGTTTAGAATATTAGGGTTTAATGTGTAGTTTTAGGGTTTAGGGTTTTAGTGTATTTAAGATTATGGTTTTAGTTTTTAGGGTTTAGGGTTTTTATTTTAGGTTTTAGGGTTTAGAATATTAGGGTTTAATGTTTACTTTTAGGGTTTAGGGTTTTAGTGTATTCAAGTTTAGGGTTATAATTTTTTGGGTTTAGGGTTTTGGTTTTAGATTTTAGGGTTTAAAATTTTAGTTTTAGGGTTTAGGGTTTTAGTGTATTAAAGATTAGGGGTTTTTTAGGGTTTAGGGCTTCGTTTTTATGTTTTAGTGTCTAAAGGAATTAGGATTTAGGATTTAGTGTATTAAAGTTTAGGGTTTTAGATTTAGTTTTTACGGTTTAGGGTTTAGGGTTTTTGTTTTCAATTTTAGGGTTTTGAGTTTTTGGGTTATATGTTTCGTTTTAGGGTTTAATTTTAGGTTTTAGGGTTTAGGGTTTTATTGTATTCAAGTTTAGGGTTTTAGGTTTTTGTTTTTAGGGTTTTTGTTTTAGGTTTTTGGGTTTATAATTTTAGGGTTTAATATTTAGTTTTAAGGTTTAGGGTTTTAGTGTATTAAAGATTAGGGTTCTAGTTTTTAGGGTTTAGGGTTTTGTTTTTATGATTTTACTGTTTAGAGTATTAGGATTTAGGGTTTAGTGTAGTGTATTAATGTTTAGGGTTTTAGATTTAGTTTTTAGGGTTTAGTGTTTAGATTTTTTTTAAAACTTTAGGGTTTTGAGTTTTTCGGTTATATGCTTAGTTTTAGGGTTTAATTTTAAGGTTTCGGGTTTTAGGTTTTAGTTTTTAGGGTTTTTTTAGGTTTTAGGGTTTAGAATATTAGGGTTTAATGTTTAGTTTTAGGGTTTAGGGTTTTAGTGTATTCAAGATTAGGGTTTTAGTTTTTAGGATTTAGAGTTTTTGTTTTAGGTTTTAGGGTTTAGAATATTAGGGTTTAATGTTTACTTTTAGGGTTTAGGGTTTTAGTGTATTCAAGTTTAGGGTTTTAGGTTTTAGTTTTTAGGGTTTTTGTTTTAGGTTTTAGGGTTTAGAATTTTAGGTTTTAATATTTAGTTTTAAGGTTTAGGGTTTTAGTGTATTAAAGATTAGGGTTCTGGTTTTTTAGGTTTAGGGTTTTGTTTTTATGGTTTTAGTGTTTAGAGTATTAGGATATAGGGTTTAGTGTATTAAAGTTTAGGGTTTTAGATTTAGTTTTTAGGGTTTAGTGTTTAGATTTTTTTTAAAATTTTAGGGTTTTGAGTTTTTCGGTTACATGCTTAGTTTTAGGGTTTAATTTTAAGGTTTAGGGTTTTAGGTTTTAGTTTTTAGGGATTTTTTTAGGTTTTAGGGTTTAGAATATTAGGGTTTAATGTTTAGTTTTAGGGTTTAGGGTTTTAGTGTATTCAAGATTAGGGTTTTAGTTTTTAGGGTTTAGGGTTTTTGTTTTAGGTTTTAGGGTTTAGAATATTAGGGTTTAATGTTTACTTTTAGGGTTTAGGGTTTTAGTTTATTCAAGTTTAGGGTTTTAGGTTTTAGTTTTTAGGGTTTTTGTTTTAGGTTTTAGGGTTTATAATTTTAGAGTTTAATATTTAGTTTTAGGGTTTAGGGTTTTAGTGTATTAAAGATTAGGGTTATAGTTTTTAGGGTTTAGGGTTTTGTTTTTAGGATTTGGTGTTTAGAGTATTAGGATTTAGGGTTTAGTGTATTAAAGTTTAGGGTTTTAGATTTAGTTTTTTAGGGTTTAGTGTTTAGATTTTTTTTAAAATTTTAGGGTTTTGAGTTTTTCAGTTATATGCTTTGTTTTAGGGTTTAATTTTAAGGTTTAGGGTTTTAGGTTTTAGTTTTTAGGGTTTTTGTTTTAGGTTTTAGTGTTTAGAATATTAGTGTTTAATGTTTTGTTTTAGTGTTTAGGGTTTTAGTGTATTCAAGATTAGGGTTTTAGTTTTAATTAGGATTTAGGGTTTTTGATTTAGGTTTAAGGGTTTAGAATATTAGGGTTTAATGTTTACTTTTATGGTTTAGGGTTTTAGTGTATTCATGTTTAGGGTTTTAGGTTTTAGTTTTTAGGGTTTTTGTTTTAGGTTTTAGGGTTTAGAAATTTAGGGTTTAATATTTAGTTTTAAGGTTTAGGGTTTTAATGTATTAAAGATTAGGGTTCTAGTTATTGAGGTTTAGGGTTTTGTTTTTATGGTTTTAGTGTTTAGAGTATTAGGATATAGGGTTTAGTGTATTAAAGTTTAGGGTTTTAGATTTAAATTTTAGGGTTTAGTGTTTAGATTTTTTTTAAAATTTTAGGGTTTTGAGTTTTTAAGTTATATGATTAGTTTTAGGGTTTAATTTTGAGGTTTAGGGTTTTAGGTTTTAGTTTTTAGGGATTTTTTTAGGTTTTAGGGTTTAGAATATTAGGGTTTAATGTTTAGTTTTAGGGTTTAGGGTTTTAGTGTATTCAAGATTATGGTTTTAGTTATTAGGGTTTAAGGTTTTTGTTTTAGGTTTTAAGGTTTAGAATATTAGGGTTTAATGTTTACTTTTAGGGTTTAGGGTTTTAGTGTATTCAAGTTTAGGGTTTTAGGTTTTAGTTTTTAGGGTTTTTGTTTTAGGTTTTATGGTTTAGAATTTTAGAGTTTAATATTTAGTTTTAAGGTTTAGGGTTTTAGTGTATTAATGATTAGGGTTATAGTTTTTAGGGTTTAGGGTTTTGTTTTTAGGATTTGGTGTTTAGAGTATTAGGATTTAGGGTTTAGTGTATTAAAGTTTAGGATTTTAGATTTAGTTTTTTAGGGTTTAGTGTTTAGATTTTTTGTAAAATTTTAGGGTTTTGAGTTTTTCGATTATATGCTTAGTTTTAGGGTTTAATTTTAAGGTTTAGGGTTTTAGGTTTTAGTTTTTAGGGATTTTTTTAGGTTTTAGGGTTTAGAATATTAGGGTTTAATGTTTAGTTTTAGGGTTTAGGGTTTTAGTGTATTCAAGATTAGGGTTTTAGTTTTTAGGGTTTAGGGTTTTTGTTTTAGGTTTTAGGGTTTAGAATATTAGGGTTTAATGTTTACTTTTAGGGTTTAGGGTTTTAGTGTATTCAAGTTTAGGGTTATAATTTTTTGGGTTTAGGGTTTTGGTTTTAGGTTTTAGGGTTTAAAATTTTAGGTTTAGGGTTTAGGGTTTTAGTGTATTAAAGATTAGGGTTTTTAAAATTTAAAGGTTTTGAGTTTTTCGGTTATATGCTTAGTTTTAGGGTTTAATTTTAAGGTTTAGGGTTTTAGGTTTTAGTTTTTAAGGATTTTTTTAGGTTTTAGGGTTTAGAATATTAGGGTTTAATGTTTAGTTTTAGGGTTTAGGGTTTTAGTGTATTCAAGATTAGGGTTTTAGTTTTTAGGGTTTAGGATTTTTGTTTTAGGTTTTAGGGTTTAGAATATTAGGGTTTAATGTTTACTTTTAGGGTTTAGGGTTTTAGTGTATTCAAGTTTAGGGTTATAATTTTTTGGGTTTAGGGTTTTGGTTTTAGGTTTTAGGGTTTAAAATTTTAGTTTTAGGGTTTAGGGTTTTAGTGTATTAAAGATTAGGGTTTTTGTTTTTAGGGTTTAGGGTTTCGTTTTTATGTTTTAGTGTTTGGAGAATTAGGATTTAGGGTTTAGTGTATTAAAGTTTAGGGTTTTAGATTTAGTTTTTACGGTTTAGGGTTTAGGGTTTTTGTTTTCAATTTTAGGGTTTTGAGTTTTTGGGTTATATGCTTCGTTTTAGGGTTTAATTTTAGGTTTTAGGGTTTAAGGTTTTATTGTATTCAAGTTTAGGGTTTTAGGTTTTAGTTTTTAGGTTTTTTGTTTTAGGTTTTAGGGTTTAGAATTTTAGAGTTTAATATTTAGTTATAGGGTTTAGGGTTTTAGTGTATTAAAGATTAGGGTTCTAGTTTTTAGGGATTAGGGTTTTGTTTTTAGGATTTAGTGTTTAGAGTATAAGAATTTAGGGTTTAGTGTATTAAAGTTTAGGGTTTTAGATTTAGTTTATAAGGGTTTAGTGTTTAGATTTTTTTTAAAATTTAAGGGTTTTGAGTTTTTCGGCTATATGCTTAGTTTTAGGGTTTAATTTTAAAGTTTAGGGTTTTAGGTTTTAGTTTTTAGGGTTTTTGTTTTAGGTTTTAGGGTTTAGAATATTATGGTTTAATGTTTAGTTTTAGGGTTTAGGGTTTTAGTGTATTCAAGATTAGGGTTTTAGTTTTTAGGGTTTAGGGTTTTTGTTTTAGGTTTTAGGGTTTAGAGTATTAGGGTTTAATTTTTATTTTACGGTTTAGGGTTTTAGTGTATTCAAGTTTAGGGTTTTAGGTTTTAGTTTTTAGGGTTTTTGTTTTAGGTTTTAGGGTTTATAATTTTAGAGTTTAATATTTAGTTTTAGGGTTTAGGGTTTTAGTGTATTAAAGATTAGGGTTATAGTTTTTAGGGTTTGGGGTTTTGTTTTTAGGATTTGGTGTTTAGAGTATTAGGATTTAGGGTTTAGTGTATTAAAGTTTAGGGTTTTAGATTTAGTTTTTTAGGGTTTAGTATTTAGATTTTTTTTAAAATTTTAGGGTTTTGAGTTTTTCGGTTATATGCTTAGTTTTAGGGTTTAATTTTAAAGTTTAGGGTTTTAGGTTTTAGTTTTTAGGGTTTTTGTTTTAGGTTTTAGGGTTTAGAATATTATGGTTTAATGTTTAGTTTTAGGGTTTAGGGTTTTAGTGTATTCAAGATTAGGGTTTTAGTTTTTAGGGTTTAGGGTTTTGTTTTAGGTTTTAGGGTTTAGAATATTAGGGTTTAATGTTTACTTTTAGGGTTTAGAGTTTTTGTGTATTCAAGTTTAGGGTTTTAGGTTTTCGTTTTTAGGGTTTTTGTTTTAGGTTTTAGGGTTTAGAATTTTAGAGTTTAATATTTAGTTTTAGGGTTTAGGGTTTTAGTGTATTAAAGATTAGGGTTCTAGTTTTTAGGGATTAGGGTTTTGTTTTTAGGATTTAGTGTTTAGAGTATAAGGATTTAGGGTTTAGTGTATTAAAGTTTAGGGTTTTAGATTTAGTTTATTAGGGTTTAGTGTTTAGATTTTTTTTAAAATTTAAAGGTTTTGAGTTTTTCGGTTATATGCTTAGTTTTAGGGTTTAATTTTAAGGTTTAGGGTTTTAGGTTTTAGTTTTTAGGGATTTGTTTAGGTTTTAGGGTTTAGAATATTAGGGTTTAATGTTTAGTTTTAGGGTTTAAGGTTTTAGTGTATTCAAGATTAGGGTTTTAGTTTTTAGGGTTTAGGGTTTTTGTTTTAGGGTTTAGGGTTTAGAATATTAGGGTTTAATGTTTACTTTTAGGGTTTAGGGTTTTAGTGTATTCAAGTTTAGGTTTTTAGGTTTTATTTTTTAGGGTTTTTGTTTTAGGTTTTAGGGTTTATAATTTTAGAGTTTAATATTTAGTTTTAGGGTTTAGGGTTTTAGTGTATTAAAGATTAGGGTTCTAGTTTTTAGGGATTAGGGTTTTGTTTTTAGGATTTAGTGTTTAGAGTATAAGGATTTAGGGTTTAGTGTATTAAAGTTTAGGGCTTTAGATTTAGTTTATTAGGGTTTAGTGTTTAGATTTTTTTTAAAATTTAAAGGTTTTGAGTTTTTCGGTTATATGCTTAGTTTTAGGGTTTAATTTTAAGGTTTAGGTTTTAGGTTTTAGTTTTTAGGGATTTTTTTAGGTTTTAGGGTTTAGAATATTAGGGTTTAATGTTTAGTTTTAGGGTTTAAGGTTTTAGTGTATTCAAGATTAGGGTTTTAGTTTTTAGGGTTTAGGGTTTTTGTTTTAGGTTTTAGGATTTAGAATATTAGGGTTTAGTGTTTACTTTTAGGGTTAAGGGTTTTAGTGTATTCAAGTTTAGGGTTTTAGGTTTTATTTTTTAGGGTTTTTGTTTTAGGTTTTAGGGTTTATAATTTTAGAGTTTAATATTTAGTTTTAGGGTTTAGGGTTTTAGTGTATTAAAGATTAGGGTTATAGTTTTTAGGGTTTAGGGTTTTATTTTTAGGATTTGGTGTTTAGAGTATTAGGATTTAGGGTTTAGTGTATTAAAGTTTATGGTTTTAGATTTAGTTTATTAGGGTTTAGTGTTTAGATTTTTTTTAAAATTTAAAGGTTTTGAGTTTTTCGGTTATATGCTTAGTTTTAGGGTTTAATTTTAAGGTTTAGGGTTTTAGGTTTTAGTTTTTAGGGATTTTTTTAGGTTTTAGGGTTTAGAATATTAGGGTTTAATGTTTAGTTTTAGGGTTTAGGGTTTTAGTGTATTCAAGATTAGGGTTTTAGTTTTTAGGGTTTAGGGTTTTTGTTTTAGGTTTTAGGGTTTAGAATATTAGGGTTTAATGTTTACTTTTCGGGTTTAGGGTTTTAGTGTATTCACGTTTAGGTTTTTAGGTTTTATTTTTTAGGGTTTTTGTTTTAGGATTTAAGGTTTATAATTTTAGAGTTTAATATTTAGTTTTAGGCTTTAGGGTTTTAGTGTATTAAAGATTAGGGTTCTAGTTTTTAGGGATTAGGGTTTTGTTTTTAGGATTTAGTGTTTAGAGTATAAGGATTTAGGGTTTAGTGTATTAAAGTTTAGGGCTTTAGATTTAGTTTATTAGGGTTTAGTGTTTAGATTTTTTTTTAAAATTTAAAGGTTTTGAGTTTTTCGGTTATATGCTTAGTTTTAGGGTTTAATTTTAAGGTTTAGGTTTTAGGTTTTAGTTTTTAGGGATTTTTTTAGGTTTTAGGGTTTAGAATATTAGGGTTTAATGTTTAGTTTTAGGGTTTAAGGTTTTAGTGTATTCAAGATTAGGGTTTTAGTTTTTAGGGTTTAGGGTTTTTGTTTTAGGTTTTAGGGTTTAGAATATTAGGGTTTAGTGTTTACTTTTAGGGTTTAGGGTTTTAGTGTATTCAAGTTTAGGGTTTTAGGTTTTATTTTTTAGGGTTTTTGTTTTAGGTTTTAGGGTTTATAATTTTAGAGTTTAATATTTAGTTTTAGGGTTTAGGGTTTTAGTGTATTAAAGATTAGGGTTATAGTTTTTAGGGTTTAGGGTTTTATTTTTAGGATTTGGTGTTTAGAGTATTAGGATTTAGGGTTTAGTGTATTAAAGTTTAGGGTTTTAGATTTAGTTTTTGAGGGTTCAGTGTTTAGATTTTTTTTAAAATTTTAGGGTTTTGAATTTTTCGGTTATATGCTTAGTTTTAGGGTTTAATTTTAAAGTTTAGGGTTTTAGGTTTTAGTTTTTAGGGTTTTTGTTTTAGGTTTTAGGGTTTAGAATATTATGGTTTAATGTTTAGTTTTAGGGTTTAGGGTTTTAGTGTATTCAAGATTAGGGTTTTAGTTTTTAGGGTTTAAGGTTTTTGTTTTAGGTTTTAGGGTTCAGAATATTAGGGTTTAATGTTTACTTTTAGGGTTTAGGGTTTTTGTGTATTCAAGTTTAGGGTTTTAGGTTTTAGTTTTTAGGGTTTTTGTTTTAGGTTTTAGGGTTTAGAATTTTAGATTTTATTATTTAGTTTTAGGGTTTAGGGTTTTAGTGTATTAAAGATTAGGGTTCTAGTTTTTAGGGATTAGTGTTTTGTTTTTAGGATTTAGTGTTTAGATTATAAGGATTTAGGGTTTATTGCATTAAAGTTTAGGGTTTTAGATTTAGTTTATTAGGGTTTAAAGTTTAGATTTTGTTTTAAAATTTAAAGGTTTTGAGTTTTTCGGTTATATGCTTAGTTTTAGGGTTTAATTTTAAGGTTTAGGGTTTTAGGTTTTAGTTTTTAGGGATTTTTTTAGGTTTTAGGGTTTAGAATATTAGGGTTTAATGTTTAGTTTTAGGGTTTAGGGTTTTAGTGTATTCAAGATTAGGGTTTTAGTTTTTAGGGTTTAGGGTTTTTGTTTTAGGTTTTAGGGTTTAGAATATTAGGGTTTAATGTTTACTGTCACGGTTTAGGGTTTTAGTGTATTCAAGTTTAGGGTTTTAGGTTTTAGTTTTTAGGGTTTTTGTTTTAGGTTTTAGGGTTTATAATTTTAGAGTTTAATATTTAGTTTTAGGGTTTAGGGTTTTAGTGTATTAAAGATTAGGGTTATAGTTTTTAGGGTTTAGGGTTTTGTTTTTAGGATTTGGTGTTTAGAGTATTAGGATTTAGGGTTTAGTGTATTAAAGTTTAGGGTTTTAGATTTAGTTTTTTAGGGTTTAGTGTTTAGATTTTTTTAAAAATTTAAAGGTTTTGAGTTTTTCCGTTATATGCTTAGTTTTAGGGTTTAATTTTAAGGTTTAGGGTTTTAGGTTTTAGTTTTTAGGGATTTTTTTAGGTTTTAGGGTTTAGAATATTAGGGTTTAATGTTTAGTTTTAGGGTTTAAGGTTTTAGTGTATTCAAGATTAGGGTTTTAGTTTTTAGGGTTTAGGGTTTTTGTTTTAGGTTTTAGGGTTTAGAATATTAGGGTTTAATGTTTACTTTTAGGGTTTAGGGTTTTAGTGTATTCAAGTTTAGGATTTTAGGTTTTATTTTTTAGGGTTTTTGTTTTAGGTTTTAGGGATTATAATTTGAGTTTAATATTTAGTTTTAGGGTTTAGGGTTTTAGTGTATTAAAGATTAGGGTTATAGTTTTTAGGGTTTAGGGTTTTATTTTTAGGATTTGGTGTTTAGAGTATTAGGATTTAGGGTTTAGTGTATTAAAGTTTAGGGTTTTAGATTTAGTTTTTTAGGGTTTAGTGTTTAGATTGTTTTTAAAATTTTAGGGTTTTGAATTTTTCGGTTATATTCTTAGTTTTAGGGTTTAATTTTAAAGTTTAGGGTTTTAGGTTTTCGTTTTTAGGGTTTTTGTTTTAGGTTTTTGGGTTTAGAATTTTAGGGTTTAATATTTAGTTTTAAGGTTTAGGGTTTTAGTGTATTAAAGATTAGGGTTCTAGTTTTTAGGGTTTAGGGTTTTGTTTTTATGATTTTAGTGTTTAGAGTATTAGGATTTAGGGTTTAGTGTAGTGTATTAAAGTTTAGGGTTTTAGATTTAGTTTTTAGGGTTTAGTGTTTAGATTTTTTTTAAAACTTTAGGGTTTTGAGTTTTTCGGTTATATGATTAGTTTTAGGGTTTAATTTTAAGGTTTAGGGTTTTAGGTTTTAGTTTTTAGGGTATTTTTTAGGTTTTAGGGTTTAGAATATTAGGGTTTAATGTTTAGTTTTAGGGTTTAGGGTTTTAGTGTATTCAAGATTAGGGTTTTAGTTTTTAGGGTTTAGAGTTTTTGTTTTAGGTTTTAGGGTTTAGAATATTAGGATTTAATGTTTACTTTTAGGGTTTAGGGTTTTAGTGTATTCAAGTTTAGTGTTTTAGGTTTTAGTTTTTAGGGTTTTTGTTTTAGGTTTTAGGGTTTAGAATTTTAGGGTTTAATATTTAGTTTTAAGGTTTAGGGTTTTAGTGTATTAAAGATTAGGGTTCTAGTTTTTGAGGTTTAGGGTTTTGTTTTTATGGTTTTAGTGTTTAGAGTATTAGGATATAGGGTTTAGTGTATTAAAGTTTAGGGTTTTAGATTTAGGTTTTAGGGTTTAGAATATTAGGGTTTAATGTGTAGTTTTAGGGTTTAGGGTTTTAGTGTATTTAAGATTATGGTTTTAGTTTTTAGGGTTTAGGGTTTTTATTTTAGGTTTTAGGGTTTAGAATATTAGGGTTTAATGTTTACTTTTAGGGTTTAGGGTTTTAGTGTATTCAAGTTTAGGGTTATAATTTTTTGGGTTTAGGGTTTTGGTTTTAGATTTTAGGGTTTAAAATTTTAGTTTTAGGGTTTAGGGTTTTAGTGTATTAAAGATTAGGGGTTTTTTAGGGTTTAGGGCTTCGTTTTTATGTTTTAGTGTTTAAAGGAATTAGGATTTAGGATTTAGTGTATTAAAGTTTAGGGTTTTAGATTTAGTTTTTACGGTTTAGGGTTTAGGGTTTTTGTTTTCAATTTTAGGGTTTTGAGTTTTTGGGTTATATGTTTCGTTTTAGGGTTTAATTTTAGGTTTTAGGGTTTAGGGTTTTATTGTATTCAAGTTTAGGGTTTTAGGTTTTTGTTTTTAGGGTTTTTGTTTTAGGTTTTTGGGTTTAGAATTTTAGGGTTTAATATTTAGTTTTAAGGTTTAGGGTTTTAGTGTATTAAAGATTAGGGTTCTAGTTTTTAGGGTTTAGGGTTTTGTTTTTATGATTTTAGTGTTTAGAGTATTAGGATTTAGGGTTTAGTGTAGTGTATTAATGTTTAGGGTTTTAGATTTAGTTTTTAGGGTTTAGTGTTTAGATTTTTTTTAAAACTTTAGGGTTTTGAGTTTTTCGGTTATATGCTTAGTTTTAGGGTTTAATTTTAAGGTTTCGGGTTTTAGGTTTTAGTTTTTAGGGTTTTTTTAGGATTTAGGGTTTAGAATATTAGGGTTTAATGTTTAGTTTTAGGGTTTAGGGTTTTAGTGTATTCAAGATTAGGGTTTTAGTTTTTAGGATTTAGAGTTTTTGTTTTAGGTTTTAGGGTTTAGAATATTAGGGTTTAATGTTTACTTTTAGGGTTTAGGGTTTTAGTGTATTCAAGTTTAGGGTTTTAGGTTTTAGTTTTTAGGTTTTTTTTTTTAGGTTTTAGGGTTTAGAATTTTAGGTTTTAATATTTAGTTTTAAGGTTTAGGGTTTTAGTGTATTAAAGATTAGGGTTCTGGTTTTTTAGGTTTAGGGTTTTGTTTTTATGGTTTTAGTGTTTAGAGTATTAGGATATAGGGTTTAGTGTATTAAAGTTTAGGGTTTTAGATTTAGTTTTTAGGGTTTAGTGTTTAGATTTTTTTTAAAATTTTAGGGTTTTGAGTTTTTCGGTTACATGCTTAGTTTTAGGGTTTAATTTTAAGGTTTAGGGTTTTAGGTTTTAGTTTTTAGGGATTTTTTTAGGTTTTAGGGTTTAGAATATTAGGGTTTAATGTTTAGTTTTAGGGTTTAGGGTTTTAGTGTATTCAAGATTAGGGTTTTAGTTTTTAGGGTTTAGGGTTTTTGTTTTAGGTTTTAGGGTTTAGAATATTAGGGTTTAATGTTTACTTTTAGGGTTTAGGGTTTTAGTTTATTCAAGTTTAGGGTTTTAGGTTTTAGTTTTTAGGGTTTTTGTTTTAGGTTTTATGGTTTATAATTTTAGAGTTTAATATTTAGTTTTAGGGTTTAGGGTTTTAGTGTATTAAAGATTAGGGTTATAGTTTTTAGGGTTTAGGGTTTTGTTTTTAGGATTTGGTGTTTAGAGTATTAGGATTTAGGGTTTAGGGTTTAGGGTTTAGGGTTTAGGGTTTAGGGTTTAGGGTTTTAGTGCATTAAAGATTAGGGTTATAGTTTTTAGGGTTTAGGGTTTTGTTTTTAGGATTTGGTGTTTAGAGTATTAGGATTTAGGGTTTAGTGTATTAAAGTTTAGGGTTTTAGATTTAGTTTTTTAGGGTTTAGTGTTTAGATTTTTTTTAAAATTTTAGGGTTTTGAGTTTTTCGGTTATATGCTTTGTTTTAGGGTTTAATTTTAAGGTTTAGGGTTTTAGGTTTTAGTTTTTAGGGTTTTTGTTTTAGGTTTTAGGGTTTAGAATATTAGTGTTTAATGTTTTGTTTTAGTGTTTAGGGTTTTAGTGTATTCAAGATTAGGGTTTTAGTTTTAATTAGGATTTAGGGTTTTTGATTTAGGTTTAAGGGTTTAGAATATTAGGGTTTAATGTTTACTTTTATGGTTTAGGGTTTTAGTGTATTCATGTTTAGGGTTTTAGGTTTTAGTTTTTAGGGTTTTTGTTTTAGGTTTTAGGGTTTAGAAATTTAGGGTTTAATATTTAGTTTTAAGGTTTAGGGTTTTAATGTATTAAATATTAGGGTTCTAGTTATTGAGGTTTAGGGTTTTGTTTTTATGGTTTTAGTGTTTAGAGTATTAGGATATAGGGTTTAGTGTATTAAAGTTTAGGGTTTTAGATTTAAATTTTAGGGTTTAGTGTTTAGATTTTTTTTAAAATTTTAGGGTTTTTAGTTTTTAAGTTATATGATTAGTTTTAGGGTTTAATTTTGAGGTTTAGGGTTTTAGGTTTTAGTTTTTAGGGATTTTTTTAGGTTTTAGGGTTTAGAATATTAGGGTTTAATGTTTAGTTTTAGGGTTTAGGGTTTTAGTGTATTCAAGATTATGGTTTTAGTTATTAGGGTTTAAGGTTTTTGTTTTAGGTTTTAAGGTTTAGAATATTAGGGTTTAATGTTTACTTTTAGGGTTTAGGGTTTTAGTGTATTCAAGTTTAGGGTTTTAGGTTTTAGTTTTTAGGGTTTTTGTTTTAGGTTTTATGGTTTAGAATTTTAGAGTTTAATATTTAGTTTTAAGGTTTACGGTTTTAGTGTATTAAAGATTAGGGTTATAGTTTTTAGGGTTTAGGGTTTTGTTTTTAGGATTTGGTGTTTAGAGTATTAGGATTTAGGGTTTAGTGTATTAAAGTTTAGGATTTTAGATTTAGTTTTTTAGGGTTTAGTGTTTAGATTTTTTGTAAAATTTTAGGGTTTTGAGTTTTTCGATTATATGCTTAGTTTTAGGGTTTAATTTTAAGGTTTAGGGTTTTAGGTTTTAGTTTTTAGGGTTTTTGTTTTAGGTTTTAGGGTTTAGAATATTAGGGTTTAATGTTTAGTTTTAGGGTTTAGGGTTTTAGTGTATTCAAGATTAGGGTTTTAGTTTTTAGGGTTTAAGGTTTCGTTTTTATGTTTTAGTGTTTAGAGAATTAGGATTTAGGGTTTAGTGTATTAAAGTTTAGGGTTTTAGATTTAGTTTTTAGGGTTTAGGGTTTAGGGTTTTTGTTTTCAATTTTAGGCTTTTGAGTTTTTGGGTTATATGTTTCGTTTTAGGGTTTAATTTTAGGTTTTAGGGTTTAGGGTTTTATTAATTCAAGTTTAGGGTTTTAGGTTTTAGTTTTTAGGGTTTTTGTTTTAGGTTTTAGGGTTTAGAATTTTGGGGTTAATATTTTGTTTTAGGGTTTAGGGTTTTAGTGTATTAAAGATTAGGGTTCTAGTTTTTAGGGTTTAGGGTTTTGTTTTTAGGATTTGGTGTTTAGAGTATTAGGATTTAGGGTTTAGTGTATTAAAGTTTAGGGTTTTAGATTTAGTTTTTTAGGCTTTAGTGTTTAGATTTTTTTTAAAATTTTAGGGTTTTGAGTTTTTCGGTTATATGCTTAGTTTTAGGGTTTAATTTTAAGGTTTAGGGTTTTAGGTTTTAGTTTTTAGGGTTTTTGTTTTAGGTTTTAGGGTTTAGAATATTAGGGTTTAATGTTTAGTTTTAGGGTTTAGGGTTTTAGTGTATTCAAGATTAGGGTTTTAGTTTTTAGGGTTTAAGGTTTCGTTTTTATGTTTTAGTGTTTAGAGAATTAGGATTTAGGGTTTAGTGTAGTAAAGTTTAGGGTTTTAGATTTAGTTTTTAGGGTTTAGGGTTTAGGGTTTTTGTTTTCAATTTTAGGCTTTTGAGTTTTTGGGTTATATGTTTTGTTTTAGGGTTTAATTTTAGGTTTTAGGGTTTAGGGTTTTATTAATTCAAGTTTAGGGTTTTAGGTTTTAGTTTTTAGGGTTTTTGTTTTAGGTTTTAGGGTTTAGAATTTTAGAGTTTAATATTTAGTTTTAGGGTTTAGGGTTTTAGTGTATTAAAGATTTGGGTTATAGTTTTTAGGGTTTAGGGTTTTGTTTTTAGGATTTGGTGTTTAGAGTATTAGGATTTAGGGTTTAGTGTATTAAAGTTTAGGGTTTTAGATTTAGTTTTTTTAGGGTTTAGTGTTTAGATTTTTTTTTTAAATTTTAGGGTTTTGAGTTTTTCAGTTATATTCTTAGTTTTAGGGTTTAATTTTAAGGTTTAGGGTTTTAGGTTTTAGTTTTTAGGGTTTTTGTTTTAGGTTTTAGGGTTTAGAATATTATGGTTTAATGTTTAGTTTTAGGGTTTAGGGTTTAAGTGTATTCAAGATTAGGGTTTTAGTTTTTAGGGTTTAGGGTTTTTGTTTTAGGTTTTAGGGTTTAGAATATTAGGGTTTAATGTTTACTTTTAGGGTTTAGGGTTTTTGTGTATTCAAGTTTAGGGTTTTAGGTTTTAGTTTTTAGGGTTTTTGTTTTTGGTTTTAGGGTTTAGAATATTAGGGTTTAATGTTTAGTTTTAGGGTTTAAGGTTTTAGTGTATTCAAGATTAGGGTTTTAGTTTTTAGGGTTTAGGGTTTTTGTTTTAGGTTTTAGGGTGGGTTTAGAATATTAGGGTTTAATTTTTACTATTAGGGTTTTAGGGTTTTAGTGTATTCAAGTTTAGGGTTTTAGGTTTTAGTTTTTAGAGTTTTTGTTTTAGGTTTTAGGGTTTAGAATTTTAGAGTTTAATATTTAGTTTTAGGGTTTAGGGTTTTAGTGTATTAAAGATTATGGTTTTAGTTTTTAGGGTTTAAGGTTTTGTTTTTAGGATTTAGTGTTTAGAGTATTAGGATTTAGGGTTTAGTGTATTAAAGTTTAGGGTTTTAGATTTAGTTTTTTAGGGTTTAGTGTTTAGATTTTTTTTAAAATTTAAAGGTGTTGAGTTTTTCGGTTATATGCTTAGTTTTAGGGTTTAATTTTAAGGTTTTAGGTTTTAGGGTTTAGAATATTATGGTTTAATGTTTCGTTTTAGGGTTTAGTGTTTTAGTGTATTCAAGATTAGAGTTTTAGTTTTTAGGGTTTAGGGTTTTTGTTTTAGGTTTTAGGGTTTAGAATATTAGGGTTTAATGTTTACTTTTAGGGTTTAGGGTTTTAGTGTTCAAGTTTAGGGTTATAATTTTTTGGGTTTAGTGTTTGGTTTTAGGTTTTAGGGTTTAAAATTTTAGTTTTAGGGTTTAGGGTTTTAGTGTATTAAAGATTAGGGTTTTTTTAGGGTTTAGGGTTTCGTTTTTATGTTTTAGTGTTCAGAGAATTAGGATTTAGGGTTTAGTGTATTAAAGTTTAGGGTTTTAGATTTAGTTTTTACGGTTTAGGGTTTAGGGTTTTTGTTTTCAATTTCAGGGTTTTGAGTTTTTGGGTTATATGCTTCGTTTTAGGGTTTAATTTTAGGTTTTAGGGTTTAAGGTTTTATTGTATTCAAGTTTAGGGTTTTAGATTTTAGTTTTTAGGGTTTTTGTTTTAGGTTTTAGGGTTTAGAATTTTATGGTTTAATATTTAGTTTTAGGGTTTAGGGTTTTAGTATATTAAAGATTAGGGTTCTAGTTTTTAAGGTTTAGGGGTTTGTTTTTAGATTTCAGTGTTTAGAGTATCAGGATTTAGGGTTTAGAGTATTAAAGTTTAGGGTTTTAGATTTAGTTTTTAGGGTTTAGTGTTTAGATTTTTTTTTAAATTTTAGGGTTTTGAGTTTTTCGGTTATATGCTTAGTTTTAGGGTTTAATTTTAAGGTTTAGGGTTTTAGGTTTTAGTTTTTAGGGATTTTTTAGGTTTTAGGGTTTAGAATATTAGGGTTTAATGTTTAGTTTTAGGGTTTAGGGTTTTAGTGTATTCAAGTTTAGGGTTTTAGGTTTTAGTTTTTAGGGTTTTTGTTTTAGGTTTTAGGGTTTAGAATTTTAGAGTTTAATATTTAGTTTTAGGGTTTAGGGTTTTAGTGCATTAAAGATTAGGGTTATAGTTTTTAGGGTTTAGGGTTTTGTTTTTAGGATTTAGTGTTTAGAGTATTAGGATTTAGGGTTTAGTGTATTAAAGTTTAGGGTTTTAGATTTAGTTTTTTAGGGTTTAGTGTTTAGATTTTTTTTAAAATTTTAGGGTTTTGAGTTTTTCGGTTATATGCTTAGTTTTGGGGTTTAATTTTAAGGTTTAGGGTTTTAGGTTTTAGTTTTTAGGGTTTTTGTTTTAGGTTTTAGGGTTTAGAATATTAGGGTTTAATGTTTAGTTTTATGGTTTAGGGTTTTAGTGTATTCAAGATTAGGGTTTTAGTTTTTAGGGTTTAGGGTTTTTGTTTTAGGTTTTAGGGTTTAGAATATTAGGGTTTAATGTTTACTTTTAGGGTTTAGGGTTTTAGTGTATTCAAGTTTAGGGTTATAATTTTTTGGGTTTAGGGTTTTGGTTTTAGGTTTTAGGGTTTAAAATTTTAGGTTTAGGGTTTAGGGTTTTAGTGTATTAAAGATTACGGTTTTTGTTTTTAGGGTTTAGGGTTTCGTTTTTATGTTTTAGTGTTTAGAGAATTAGGATTTAGGGTTTAGTGTATTAAAGTTTAGGGTTTTAGATTTAGTTTTTACGGTTTAGGGTTTAGGGTTTTTGTTTTCAATTTTAGGGTTTTGAGTTTTTGGGTTATATGCTTCGTTTTAGGGTTTAAATTTAGGTTTTAGGGTTTAAGGTTTTATTGTATTCAAGTTTAGGGTTTTAGGTTTTAGTTTTTAGGGTTTTTGTTTTAGGTTTTAGGGTTTAGAATTTTAGAGTTTAATATTTAGTTTTAGGGTTTAGGGTTTTAGTGTATTAAAGATTAGGGTTCTAGTTTTTAGGGATTAGGGTTTTGTTTTTAGGATTTAGTGTTTAGAGTATAAGGATTTAGGGTTTAGTGTATTAAAGTTTAGGGTTTTAGATTTAGTTTATTAGGGTTTAGTGTTTAGATTTTTTTTAAAATTTAAAGGTTTTGAGTTTTTCGGTTATATGCTTAGTTTTAGGGTTTAATTTTAAGGTTTAGGGTTTTAGGTTTTAGTTTTTAGGGATTTTTTTAGGTTTTAGGGTTTAGAATATTAGGGTTTAATGTTTAGTTTTAGGGTTTAGGGTTTTAGTGTATTCAAGATTAGGGTTTTAGTTTTTAGGGTTTAGGGTTTTTGTTTTAGGTTTTAGGGTTTAGAATATTAGGGTTTAATGTTTACTTTTAGGGTTTAGGGTTTTAGTGTATTCAAGTTTAGGGTTATAATTTTTTGGGTTTAGGGTTTTGGTTTTAGGTTTTAGGGTTTAAAATTTTAGTTTTACGGTTTAGGGTTTTAGTGTATTAAAGATTAGGGTTTTTGTTTTTAGGGTTTAGGGTTTCGTTTTTATGTTTTAGTGTTTGGAGAATTAGGATTTAGGGTTTAGTGTATTAAAGTTTAGGGTTTTAGATTTAGTTTTTACGGTTTAGGGTTTAGGGTTTTTGTTTTCAATTTTAGGGTTTTGAGTTTTTGGGTTATATGCTTCGTTTTAGGGTTTAATTTTAGGTTTTAGGGTTTAAGGTTTTATTGTATTCAAGTTTAGGGTTTTAGGTTTTAGTTTTTAGGTTTTTTGTTTTAGGTTTTAGGGTTTAGAATTTTAGAGTTTAATATTTAGTTATAGGGTTTAGGGTTTTAGTGTATTAAAGATTAGGGTTCTAGTTTTTAGGGATTAGGGTTTTGTTTTTAGGATTTAGTGTTTAGAGTATAAGAATTTAGGGTTTAGTGTATTAAAGTTTAGGGTTTTAGATTTAGTTTATAAGGGTTTAGTGTTTAGATTTTTTTTAAAATTTAAGGGTTTTGAGTTTTTCGGTTATATGCTTAGTTTTAGGGTTTAATTTTAAAGTTTAGGGTTTTAGGTTTTAGTTTTTAGGGTTTTTGTTTTAGGTTTTAGGGTTTAGAATATTATGGTTTAATGTTTAGTTTTAGGGTTTAGGGTTTTAGTGTATTCAAGATTAGGGTTTTAGTTTTTAGGGTTTAGGGTTTTGTTTTAGGTTTTAGGGTTTAGAATATTAGGGTTTAATGTTTACTTTTAGGGTTTAGAGTTTTTGTGTATTCAAGTTTAGGGTTTTAGGTTTTCGTTTTTAGGGTTTTTGTTTTAGGTTTTAGGGTTTAGAATTTTAGAGTTTAATATTTAGTTTTAGGGTTTAGGGTTTTAGTGTATTAAAGATTAGGGTTCTAGTTTTTAGGGATTAGGGTTTTGTTTTATTAGGATTTAGTGTTTAGAGTATAAGGATTTAGGGTTTAGTGTATTAAAGTTTAGGGTTTTAGATTTAGTTTATTAGGGTTTAGTGTTTAGATTTTTTTTTTAAATTTAAAGGGTTTGAGTTTTTCGGTTATATGCTTAGTTTTAGGGTTTAATTTTAAAGTTTATGGTTTTAGGTTTTAGTTTTTAGGGTTTTTGTTTTAGGTTTTAGGGTTCAGAATATTAGGGTTTAATGTTTAGTTTTAGGGTTTAGGGTTTTAGTGTATTCAAGATTAGGGTTTTAGTTTTTAGGGTTTAGGGTTTTTGTTTTAGGTTTTAGGGTTTAGAATATTAGGGTTTAATGTTTACTTTTAGGGTTTAGGGTTTTAGTGTATTCAAGTTTAGGTTTTTAGGTTTTATTTTTTAGGGTTTTTGTTTTAGGTTTTAGAGTTTATAATTTTAGAGTTTAATATTTAGTTTTAGGGTTTAGGGTTTTAGTGTATTAAAGATTAGGGTTCTAGTTTTTAGGGATTATGGTTTTGTTTTTAGGATTTAGTGTTTAGAGTATAAGGATTTAGGGTTTAGTGTATTAAAGTTTAGGGTTATAGTTTTTAGGGTTTGGGGTTTTGTTTTTAGGATTTGGTGTTTAGAGTATTAGGATTTAGGGTTTAGTGCATTAAAGTTTAGGGTTTTAGATTTAGTTTTTTAGGGTTTAGTATTTAGATTTTTTTTAAAATTTTAGGGTTTTGAGTTTTTCGGTTATATGCTTAGTTTTAGGGTTTAATTTTAAAGTTTAGGGTTTTAGGTTTTAGTTTTTAGGGTTTTTGTTTTAGGTTTTAGGGTTTAGAATATTATGGTTTAATGTTTAGTTTTAGGGTTTAGGGTTTTAGTGTATTCAAGATTAGGGTTTAGGGTTTCGTTTTTATGTTTTAGTGTTTAGAGAATTAGGATTTAGGGTTTAGTGTATTAAAGTTTAGGGTTTTAGATTTAGTTTTTACGGTTTAGGGTTTAGGGTTTTTGTTTTCAATTTTAGGGTTTTGAGTTTTTGGGTTATATGCTTCGTTTTAGGGTTTAATTTTAGGTTTTAGGGTTTAAGGTTTTATTGTATTCAAGTTTAGGGTTTTAGGTTTTAGTTTTTAGGTTTTTTGTTTTAGGTTTTAGGGTTTAGAATTTTAGAGTTTAATATTTAGTTATAGGGTTTAGGGTTTTAGTGTATTAAAGATTAGGGTTCTAGTTTTTAGGGATTAGGGTTTTGTTTTTAGGATTTAGTGTTTAGAGTATAAGAATTTAGGGTTTAGTGTATTAAAGTTTAGGGTTTTAGATTTAGTTTATAAGGGTTTAGTGTTTAGATTTTTTTAAAAATTTAAGGGTTTTGAGTTTTTCGGTTATATGCTTAGTTTTAGGGTTTAATTTTAAAGTTTAGGGTTTTAGGTTTTAGTTTTTAGGGTTTTTGTTTTAGGTTTTAAAGTTTAGAATTTTAGGGTTTAATGTTTAGTTTTAGGGTTTAGGGTTTTAGTGTATTAAAGATTAGGGTTTTAGTTTTTAGGGTTTTGTTTTTAGGTTTTAGGGTATTGTTTTTAGGTTTTAGTGTTTATAGTATTCGGACTTAGGGTTTAGTGTCTTAAAATTTAGGGTTTAAGATTTAGTTTTTAGGATTTAGGGTTTAGTGTTTTGGTTTTGGGTTTTAGGGTTTAGAGTTTTTGTTTTAAATTTTTGGGTTTTGGGTTTTTGGGTTATATTCTTAGTTTTAGGGTTTAATTTTAGGTTTTAGGGTTTAGGGTTTTAGGTTTTAGTTTTTAGGGATTTTTTTAGGTTTTAGGGTTTAGAATATTAGGGTTTAATGTTTAGTTTTAGGGTTTAGGGTTTTAGTGTATTCAAGATTAGGGTTTTAGTTTTTAGGGTTTAGGGTTTTTGTTTTAGGTTTTAGGGTTTAGAATATTAGGGTTTAATGTTTACTTTTAGGGTTTAGGGTTTTAGTTTATTCAAGTTTAGGGTTTTAGGTTTTAGTTTTTAGGGTTTTTGTTTTAGGTTTTAGGGTTTATAATTTTAGAGTTTAATATTTAGTTTTAGGGTTTAGGGTTTTAGTGTATTAAAGATTAGGGTTATAGTTTTTAGGGTTTAGGGTTTTGTTTTTAGGATTTGGTGTTTAGAGTATTAGGATTTAGGGTTTAGTGTATTAAAGTTTAGGGTTTTAAATTTAGTTTTTTAGGGTTTAGTGTTTAGATTTTTTTTAAAATTTTAGGGTTTTGAGTTTTTCGGTTATATGCTTTGTTTTAGGGTTTAATTTTAAGGTTTAGGGTTTTAGGTTTTAGTTTTTAGGGTTTTTGTTTTAGGTTTTAGGGTTTAGAATATTAGTGTTTAATGTTTAGTTTTAGTGTTTAGGGTTTTAGTGTATTCAAGATTAGGGTTTTAGTTTTAATTAGGATTTAGGGTTTTTGATTTAGGTTTTAGGGTTTAGAATATTAGGGTTTAATGTTTACTTTTATGGTTTAGGGTTTTAGTGTATTCATGTTTAGGGTTTTAGGTTTTAGTTTTTAGGGTTTTTGTTTTAGGTTTTAGGGTTTAGAAATTTAGGGTTTAATATTTAGTTCTAAGGTTTAGGGTTTTAATGTATTAAAGATTAGGGTTCTAGTTATTGAGGTTTAGGGTTTTGTTTTTATGGTTTTAGTGTTTAGAGAATTAGGATATAGGGTTTAGTGTATTAAAGTTTAGGGTTTTAGATTTAAATTTTAGGGTTTAGTGTTTAGATTTTTTTTAAAATTTTAGGGTTTTGAGTTTTTAAGTTATATGATTAGTTTTAGGGTTTAATTTTGAGGTTTAGGGTTTTAGGTTTTAGTTTTTAGGGATTTTTTTAGGTTTTAGGGTTTAGAATATTAGGGTTTAATGTTTAGTTTTAGGGTTTAGGGTTTTAGTGTATTCAAGATTATGGTTTTAGTTATTAGGGTTTAAGGTTTTTGTTTTAGGTTTTAAGGTTTAGAATATTAGGGTTTAATGTTTACTTTTAGGGTTTAGGGTTTTAGTGTATTCAAGTTTAGGGTTTTAGGTTTTAGTTTTTAGGGTTTTTGTTTTAGGTTTTATGGTTTAGAATTTTAGAGTTTAATATTTAGTTTTAAGGTTTAGGGTTTTAGTGTATTAAAGATTAGGGTTATAGTTTTTAGGGTTTAGGGTTTTGTTTTTAGGATTTGGTGTTTAGAGTATTAGGATTTAGGGTTTAGTGTATTAAAGTTTAGGATTTTAGATTTAGTTTTTTAGGGTTTAGTGTTTAGATTTTTTGTAAAATTTTAGGGTTTTGAGTTTTTCGATTATATGCTTAGTTTTAGGGTTTAATTTTAAGGTTTAGGGTTTTAGGTTTTAGTTTTTAGGGTTTTTGTTTTAGGTTTTAGGGTTTAGAATTTTAGGGTTTAATGTTTATATTTAAGGTTTAGGGTTTTAGTGTATTAAAGATTAGAGTTTTAATTTTTAGAGTTTAGGGTATTGTTTTTAGGTTTTAGTGTTTAGAGTATTAAAACTTAGGGTTTAGTGTCTTAAAATTTAGGGTTTAAGATTTAGTTTTTAGGTTTTAGGATTTAGTGTTTTGGTTTTGGGTTTTAGGGTTTAGAGTTTTTGGGTATAAAGCTTAATTTTAGAGTTTAATTTTATGTTTTAGGGTTTTGTTGTATTCAAGTTTAGGGTTTTAAGTTTTAGTTGTAGGGTTTTTGTTTTAGGTTTTAGGGTTTAGAATTTTAGGGTTTAATGCTTACTTATAGGGTTTAGGGTTTTGGTTTTAGGTTTTTAGGGTTTAATGCTTAGTTTTAGGGTTTAGAATTTTAAGGTTTAATGTTTAGTTTTAGTGTTTAGGGTTTTAGTGTATTAAAGATTAGGGTTTTAGTTTTTAGGGTTTAGGGTATTGTTTTAATGTTTTAGTGTTTATAGTATTCGGACTTAGGGTTTAGTGTCTTAAAATTTAGGGTTTACGATTTAGTTTTTAGGATTTAGGGTTTTGATTTTAGGTTTTAGGGTTTTGAGTTTTTGGGTTTAATGCTTAGTTTTAAGGTTTAATTTTAGGTTTTAGGGTTTTGTTGGATTCAAGATTAGGGTTTTAGGTTTTAATTTTTAGGGTTTTGGTTTTAGGGTTTAGAATATTAGGGTTTAATGTTTAGTTTTAGTGTTTAGGGTTTTAGTTTATTAAAGATTAGGGTTTTAGTTTTTAAGGTTTAGAGTTTTGTCTTTAGGTTTTAGTGTTTAGAGTATTAGGACTTAAGGTTTAGTGTATTAAAATTTAGGTTTTAAGATTTAGTTTTTTGGATTTAGGGTTTAGGGTTTTGGTTTTAGGTTTTAGGGTTTAGAGTTTTTGGGTTTAATGCTTAGTTTTAGGGTTTAATTTTAGGTTTTAGGGTTTTGTTGTATTCAAGTTTAGGATTTTAGGTTTTAGTTTTTAGGGTTTTGGTTTTAGGTTTTAAAGTTTAGAATTTTAGGGTTTAATGTTTAGTTTTAGGGTTTAGGGTTTTAGTGTATTAAAGATTAGGGTTTTAGTTTTTAGGGTTTTGTTTTTAGGTTTTAGTGTTTAGAGAATTAAGATTTAGGGTTTAGTGTATAAAAGTTTAGGGTTTTAGATGTAGTTTTTAGGGTTTAGGGTTTAGATTTTTTGTTTTAAATTTTTGGGTTTTGGGTTTTTGGGTTATATTCTTAGTTTTAGGGTTTAATTTTAGGTTTTAGGGTTTAGAGTTTTAGTGTATTCAAGTTTAGGGTTTTAGGTTTTAGTTTTAGGGTTTAGGGTTTTAGTGTATTAAAGATTAGGGTTTTAGTTTTTAGGGTTTAGGGTATTGTTTTTAGGTTTTAGTGTTTATAGTATTCGGACTTAGGGTTTAGTGTCTTAAAATTTAGGGTTTAAGATTTAGTTTTTAGGATTTAGGGTTTAGTGTTTTGGTTTTGGGTTTTAGGGTTTAGAGTTTTTGTTTTAAATTTTTGGGTTTTGGGTTTTTGGGTTATATTCTTAGTTTTAGGGTTTAATTTTAGGTTTTAGGGTTTAAGGTTTTAGTGTATTCAAGTTTAGGGTTTTAGGTTTTAGTTTTTAGGGTTTTTGTTTTAGGTTTTAGGGTTTAGAATTTTAGGGTTTAATGTTTATATTTAAGGTTTAGGGTTTTAGTGTATTAAAGATTAGAGTTTTAATTTTTAGAGTTTAGGGTATTGTTTTTAGGTTTTAGTGTTTAGAGTATTAAAACTTAGGGTTTAGTGTCTTAAAATTTAGGGTTTAAGATTTAGTTTTTAGGATTTAGGATTTAGTGTTTTGGTTTTGGGTTTTAGGGTTTAGAGTTTTTGGGTATAAAGCTTAATTTTAGAGTTTAATTTTATGTTTTAGGGTTTTGTTGTATTCAAGTTTAGGGTTTTAAGTTTTAGTTGTAGGGTTTTTGTTTTAGGTTTTAGGGTTTAGAATTTTAGGGTTTAATGCTTACTTATAGGGTTTAGGGTTTTGGTTTTAGGTTTTTAGGGTTTAATGCTTAGTTTTAGGGTTTAGAATTTTAAGGTTTAATGTTTAGTTTTAGTGTTTAGGGTTTTAGTGTATTAAAGATTAGGGTTTTAGTTTTTAGGGTTTAGGGTATTGTTTTAATGTTTTAGTGTGTTTATAGTATTCGGACTTAGGGTTTAGTGTCTTAAAATTTAGGGTTTACGATTTAGTTTTTAGGATTTAGGGTTTTGATTTTAGGTATTAGGGTTTTGAGTTTTGGGGTTTAATTTTAGGTTTTAGGGTTTTGTTGGATTCAAGATTAGGGTTTTAGGTTTTAATTTTTAGGGTTTTGGTTTTAGGGTTTAGAATATTAGGGTTTAATGTTTAGTTTTAGTGTTTAGGGTTTTAGTTTATTAAAGATTAGGGTTTTAGTTTTTAAGGTTTAGAGTTTTGTCTTTAGGTTTTAGTGTTTAGAGTATTAGGACTTAAGGTTTAGTGTATTAAAATTTAGGTTTTAAGATTTAGTTTTTTGGATTTAGGGTTTAGGGTTTTGGTTTTAGGTTTTAGGGTTTAGAGTTTTTGGGTTTAATGCTTAGTTTTAGGGTTTAATTTTAGGTTTTAGGGTTTTGTTGTATTCAAGTTTAGGATTTTAGGTTTTAGTTTTTAGGGTTTTGGTTTTAGGTTTTAAAGTTTAGAATTTTAGGATTTAATGTTTAGTTTTAGGGTTTAGGGTTTTAGTGTATTAAAGATTAGGGTTTTAGTTTTTAGGGTTTTGTTTTTAGGTTTTAGTGTTTAGAGAATTAAGATTTAGGGTTTAGTGCATAAAAGTTTAGGGTTTTAGATGTAGTTTTTAGGGTTTAGGGTTTAGATTTTTTGTTTTAAATTTTTGGGTTTTGGGTTTTTGGGTTATATTCTTAGTTTTAGGGTTTAATTTTAGGTTTTAGGGTTTAGAGTTTTAGTGTATTCAAGTTTAGGGTTTTAGGTTTTAGTTTTAGGGTTTAGGGTTTTAGTGTATTAAAGATTAGGGTTTTAGTTTTTAGGGTTTAGGGTATTGTTTTTAGGTTTTAGTGTTTATAGTATTCGGACTTAGGGTTTAGTGTCTTAAAATTTAGGGTTTAAGATTTAGTTTTTAGGATTTAGGGTTTAGTGTTTTGGTTTTGGGTTTTAGGGTTTAGAGTTTTTGTTTTAAATTTTTGGGTTTTGGGTTTTTGGGTTATATTCTTAGTTTTAGGGTTTAATTTTAGGTTTTAGGGTTTAGGGTTTTAGGTTTTAGTTTTTAGGGATTTTTTTAGGTTTTAGGGTTTAGAATATTAGGGTTTAATGTTTAGTTTTAGGGTTTAGGGTTTTAGTGTATTCAAGATTAGGGTTTTAGTTTTTAAGGTTTAGGGTTTTTGTTTTAGGTTTTAGGGTTTAGAATATTAGGGTTTAATGTTTACTTTTAGGGTTTAGGGTTTTTGTGTATTCAAGTTTAGGGTTTTAGGTTTTAGTTTTTAGGGTTTTTGTTTTAGGTTTTAGGGTTTATAATTTTAGAGTTTAATATTTAGTTTTAGGTTTTAGGGTTTTAGTGTATTAAAGATTAGGGTTATAGTTTTTAGGGTTTAGGGTTTTGTTTTTAGGATTTGGTGTTTAGAGTATTAGGATTTAGGGTTTAGTGTATTAAAGTTTAGGGTTTTAAATTTAGTTTTTTAGGGTTTAGTGTTTAGATTTTTTTTAAAATTTTAGGGTTTTGAGTTTTTCGGTTATATGCTTTGTTTTAGGGTTTAATTTTAAGGTTTAGGGTTTTAGGTTTTAGTTTTTAGGGTTTTTGTTTTAGGTTTTAGGGTTTAGAATATTAGTGTTTAATGTTTAGTTTTAGTGTTTAGGGTTTTAGTGTATTCAAGATTAGGGTTTTAGTTTTAATTAGGATTTAGGGTTTTTGATTTAGGTTTTAGGGTTTAGAATATTAGGGTTTAATGTTTACTTTTATGGTTTAGGGTTTTAGTGTATTCATGTTTAGGGTTTTAGGTTTTAGTTTTTAGGGTTTTTGTTTTAGGTTTTAGGGTTTAGAAATTTAGGGTTTAATATTTAGTTCTAAGGTTTAGGGTTTTAATGTATTAAAGATTAGGGTTCTAGTTATTGAGGTTTAGGGTTTTGTTTTTATGGTTTTAGTGTTTAGAGAATTAGGATATAGGGTTTAGTGTATTAAAGTTTAGGGTTTTAGATTTAAATTTTAGGGTTTAGTGTTTAGATTTTTTTTAAAATTTTAGGGTTTTGAGTTTTTAAGTTATATGATTAGTTTTAGGGTTTAATTTTGAGGTTTAGGGTTTTAGGTTTTAGTTTTTAGGGATTTTTTTAGGTTTTAGGGTTTAGAATATTAGGGTTTAATGTTTAGTTTTAGGGTTTAGGGTTTTAGTGTATTCAAGATTATGGTTTTAGTTATTAGGGTTTAAGGTTTTTGTTTTAGGTTTTAAGGTTTAGAATATTAGGGTTTAATGTTTACTTTTAGGGTTTAGGGTTTTAGTGTATTCAAGTTTAGGGTTTTAGGTTTTAGTTTTTAGGGTTTTTGTTTTAGGTTTTATGGTTTAGAATTTTAGAGTTTAATATTTAGTTTTAAGGTTTAGGGTTTTAGTGTATTAAAGATTAGGGTTATAGTTTTTAGGGTTTAGGGTTTTGTTTTTAGGATTTGGTGTTTAGAGTATTAGGATTTAGGGTTTAGTGTATTAAAGTTTAGGATTTTAGATTTAGTTTTTTAGGGTTTAGTGTTTAGATTTTTTGTAAAATTTTAGGGTTTTGAGTTTTTCGATTATATGCTTAGTTTTAGGGTTTAATTTTAAGGTTTAGGGTTTTAGGTTTTAGTTTTTAGGGTTTTTGTTTTAGGTTTTAGGGTTTAGAATTTTAGGGTTTAATGTTTATATTTAAGGTTTAGGGTTTTAGTGTATTAAAGATTAGAGTTTTAATTTTTAGAGTTTAGGGTATTGTTTTTAGGTTTTAGTGTTTAGAGTATTAAAACTTAGGGTTTAGTGTCTTAAAATTTAGGGTTTAAGATTTAGTTTTTAGGTTTTAGGATTTAGTGTTTTGGTTTTGGGTTTTAGGGTTTAGAGTTTTTGGGTATAAAGCTTAATTTTAGAGTTTAATTTTATGTTTTAGGGTTTTGTTGTATTCAAGTTTAGGGTTTTAAGTTTTAGTTGTAGGGTTTTTGTTTTAGGTTTTAGGGTTTAGAATTTTAGGGTTTAATGCTTACTTATAGGGTTTAGGGTTTTGGTTTTAGGTTTTTAGGGTTTAATGCTTAGTTTTAGGGTTTAGAATTTTAAGGTTTAATGTTTAGTTTTAGTGTTTAGGGTTTTAGTGTATTAAAGATTAGGGTTTTAGTTTTTAGGGTTTAGGGTATTGTTTTAATGTTTTAGTGTTTATAGTATTCGGACTTAGGGTTTAGTGTCTTAAAATTTAGGGTTTACGATTTAGTTTTTAGGATTTAGGGTTTTGATTTTAGGTTTTAGGGTTTTGAGTTTTTGGGTTTAATGCTTAGTTTTAAGGTTTAATTTTAGGTTTTAGGGTTTTGTTGGATTCAAGATTAGGGTTTTAGGTTTTAATTTTTAGGGTTTTGGTTTTAGGGTTTAGAATATTAGGGTTTAATGTTTAGTTTTAGTGTTTAGGGTTTTAGTTTATTAAAGATTAGGGTTTTAGTTTTTAAGGTTTAGAGTTTTGTCTTTAGGTTTTAGTGTTTAGAGTATTAGGACTTAAGGTTTAGTGTATTAAAATTTAGGTTTTAAGATTTAGTTTTTTGGATTTAGGGTTTAGGGTTTTGGTTTTAGGTTTTAGGGTTTAGAGTTTTTGGGTTTAATGCTTAGTTTTAGGGTTTAATTTTAGGTTTTAGGGTTTTGTTGTATTCAAGTTTAGGATTTTAGGTTTTAGTTTTTAGGGTTTTGGTTTTAGGTTTTAAAGTTTAGAATTTTAGGGTTTAATGTTTAGTTTTAGGGTTTAGGGTTTTAGTGTATTAAAGATTAGGGTTTTAGTTTTTAGGGTTTTGTTTTTAGGTTTTAGTGTTTAGAGAATTAAGATTTAGGGTTTAGTGTATAAAAGTTTAGGGTTTTAGATGTAGTTTTTAGGGTTTAGGGTTTAGATTTTTTGTTTTAAATTTTTGGGTTTTGGGTTTTTGGGTTATATTCTTAGTTTTAGGGTTTAATTTTAGGTTTTAGGGTTTAGAGTTTTAGTGTATTCAAGTTTAGGGTTTTAGGTTTTAGTTTTAGGGTTTAGGGTTTTAGTGTATTAAAGATTAGGGTTTTAGTTTTTAGGGTTTAGGGTATTGTTTTTAGGTTTTAGTGTTTATAGTATTCGGACTTAGGGTTTAGTGTCTTAAAATTTAGGGTTTAAGATTTAGTTTTTAGGATTTAGGGTTTAGTGTTTTGGTTTTGGGTTTTAGGGTTTAGAGTTTTTGTTTTAAATTTTTGGGTTTTGGGTTTTTGGGTTATATTCTTAGTTTTAGGGTTTAATTTTAGGTTTTAGGGTTTAAGGTTTTAGTGTATTCAAGTTTAGGGTTTTAGGTTTTAGTTTTTAGGGTTTTTGTTTTAGGTTTTAGGGTTTAGAATTTTAGGGTTTAATGTTTATATTTAAGGTTTAGGGTTTTAGTGTATTAAAGATTAGAGTTTTAATTTTTAGAGTTTAGGGTATTGTTTTTAGGTTTTAGTGTTTAGAGTATTAAAACTTAGGGTTTAGTGTCTTAAAATTTAGGGTTTAAGATTTAGTTTTTAGGATTTAGGATTTAGTGTTTTGGTTTTGGGTTTTAGGGTTTAGAGTTTTTGGGTATAAAGCTTAATTTTAGAGTTTAATTTTATGTTTTAGGGTTTTGTTGTATTCAAGTTTAGGGTTTTAAGTTTTAGTTGTAGGGTTTTTGTTTTAGGTTTTAGGGTTTAGAATTTTAGGGTTTAATGCTTACTTATAGGGTTTAGGGTTTTGGTTTTAGGTTTTTAGGGTTTAATGCTTAGTTTTAGGGTTTAGAATTTTAAGGTTTAATGTTTAGTTTTAGTGTTTAGGGTTTTAGTGTATTAAAGATTAGGGTTTTAGTTTTTAGGGTTTAGGGTATTGTTTTAATGTTTTAGTGTGTTTATAGTATTCGGACTTAGGGTTTAGTGTCTTAAAATTTAGGGTTTACGATTTAGTTTTTAGGATTTAGGGTTTTGATTTTAGGTATTAGGGTTTTGAGTTTTGGGGTTTAATTTTAGGTTTTAGGGTTTTGTTGGATTCAAGATTAGGGTTTTAGGTTTTAATTTTTAGGGTTTTGGTTTTAGGGTTTAGAATATTAGGGTTTAATGTTTAGTTTTAGTGTTTAGGGTTTTAGTTTATTAAAGATTAGGGTTTTAGTTTTTAAGGTTTAGAGTTTTGTCTTTAGGTTTTAGTGTTTAGAGTATTAGGACTTAAGGTTTAGTGTATTAAAATTTAGGTTTTAAGATTTAGTTTTTTGGATTTAGGGTTTAGGGTTTTGGTTTTAGGTTTTAGGGTTTAGAGTTTTTGGGTTTAATGCTTAGTTTTAGGGTTTAATTTTAGGTTTTAGGGTTTTGTTGTATTCAAGTTTAGGATTTTAGGTTTTAGTTTTTAGGGTTTTGGTTTTAGGTTTTAAAGTTTAGAATTTTAGGGTTTAATGTTTAGTTTTAGGGTTTAGGGTTTTAGTGTATTAAAGATTAGGGTTTTAGTTTTTAGGGTTTTGTTTTTAGGTTTTAGTGTTTAGAGAATTAAGATTTAGGGTTTAGTGCATAAAAGTTTAGGGTTTTAGATGTAGTTTTTAGGGTTTAGGGTTTAGATTTTTTGTTTTAAATTTTTGGGTTTTGGGTTTTTGGGTTATATTCTTAGTTTTAGGGTTTAATTTTAGGTTTTAGGGTTTAGAGTTTTAGTGTATTCAAGTTTAGGGTTTTAGGTTTTAGTTTTAGGGTTTAGGGTTTTAGTGTATTAAAGATTAGGGTTTTAGTTTTTAGGGTTTAGGGTATTGTTTTTAGGTTTTAGTGTTTATAGTATTCGGACTTAGGGTTTAGTGTCTTAAAATTTAGGGTTTAAGATTTAGTTTTTAGGATTTAGGGTTTAGTGTTTTGGTTTTGGGTTTTAGGGTTTAGAGTTTTTGTTTTAAATTTTTGGGTTTTGGGTTTTTGGGTTATATTCTTAGTTTTAGGGTTTAATTTTAGGTTTTAGGGTTTAGGGTTTTAGGTTTTAGTTTTTAGGGATTTTTTTAGGTTTTAGGGTTTAGAATATTAGGGTTTAATGTTTAGTTTTAGGGTTTAGGGTTTTAGTGTATTCAAGATTAGGGTTTTAGTTTTTAGGGTTTAGGGTTTTTGTTTATAGGTTTTAGGGTTTAGAATATTAGGGTTTAATGTTTACTTTTAGGGTTTAGGGTTTTAGTTTATTCAAGTTTAGGGTTTTAGGTTTTAGTTTTTAGGGTTTTTGTTTTAGGTTTTAGGGTTTATAATTTTAGAGTTTAATATTTAGTTTTAGGGTTTAGGGTTTTAGTGTATTAAAGATTAGGGTTATAGTTTTTAGGGTTTAGGGTTTTGTTTTTAGGATTTGGTGTTTAGAGTATTAGGATTTAGGGTTTAGTGTATTAAAGTTTAGGGTTTTAAATTTAGTTTTTTAGGGTTTAGTGTTTAGATTTTTTTTAAAATTTTAGGGTTTTGAGTTTTTCGGTTATATGCTTTGTTTTAGGGTTTAATTTTAAGGTTTAGGGTTTTAGGTTTTAGTTTTTAGGGTTTTTGTTTTAGGTTTTAGGGTTTAGAATATTAGTGTTTAATGTTTAGTTTTAGTGTTTAGGGTTTTAGTGTATTCAAGATTAGGGTTTTAGTTTTAATTAGGATTTAGGGTTTTTGATTTAGGTTTTAGGGTTTAGAATATTAGGGTTTAATGTTTACTTTTATGGTTTAGGGTTTTAGTGTATTCATGTTTAGGGTTTTAGGTTTTAGTTTTTAGGGTTTTTGTTTTAGGTTTTAGGGTTTAGAAATTTAGGGTTTAATATTTAGTTCTAAGGTTTAGGGTTTTAATGTATTAAAGATTAGGGTTCTAGTTATTGAGGTTTAGGGTTTTGTTTTTATGGTTTTAGTGTTTAGAGAATTAGGATATAGGGTTTAGTGTATTAATGTTTAGGGTTTTAGATTTAAATTTTAGGGTTTAGTGTTTAGATTTTTTTTAAAATTTTAGGGTTTTGAGTTTTTAAATTATATGATTAGTTTTAGGGTTTAATTTTGAGGTTTAGGGTTTTAGGTTTTAGTTTTTAGGGATTTTTTTAGGTTTTAGGGTTTAGAATATTAGGGTTTAATGTTTAGTTTTAGGGTTTAGGGTTTTAGTGTATTCAAGATTATGGTTTTAGTTATTAGGGTTTAAGGTTTTTGTTTTAGGTTTTAAGGTTTAGAATATTAGGGTTTAATGTTTACTTTTAGGGTTTAGGGTTTTAGTGTATTCAAGTTTAGGGTTTTAGGTTTTAGTTTTTAGGGTTTTTGTTTTAGGTTTTATGGTTTAGAATTTTAGAGTTTAATATTTAGTTTTAAGGTTTAGGGTTTTAGTGTATTAAAGATTAGGGTTATAGTTTTTAGGGTTTAGGGTTTTGTTTTTAGGATTTGGTGTTTAGAGTATTAGGATTTAGGGTTTAGTGTATTAAAGTTTAGGATTTTAGATTTAGTTTTTTAGGGTTTAGTGTTTAGATTTTTTGTAAAATTTTAGGGTTTTGAGTTTTTCGATTATATGCTTAGTTTTAGGGTTTAATTTTAAGGTTTAGGGTTTTAGGTTTTAGTTTTTAGGGTTTTTGTTTTAGGTTTTAGGGTTTAGAATTTTGGGGTTAATATTTTGTTTTAGGGTTTAGGGTTTTAGTGTATTCAAGATTAGGGTTTTAGTTTTTAGGGTTTAAGGTTTCGTTTTTATGTTTTAGTGTTTAGAGAATTAGGATTTAGGGTTTAGTGTATTAAAGTTTAGGGTTTTAGATTTAGTTTTTAGGGTTTAGGGTTTAGGGTTTTTGTTTTCAATTTTAGGCTTTTGAGTTTTTGGGTTATATGTTTCGTTTTAGGGTTTAATTTTAGGTTTTAGGGTTTAGGGTTTTATTAATTCAAGTTTAGGGTTTTAGGTTTTAGTTTTTAGGGTTTTTGTTTTAGGTTTTAGGGTTTAGAATTTTGGGGTTAATATTTTGTTTTAGGGTTTAGGGTTTTAGTGTATTAAAGATTAGGGTTCTAGTTTTTAGGGTTTAGGGTTTTGTTTTTAGGATTTGGTGTTTAGAGTATTAGGATTTAGGGTTTAGTGTATTAAAGTTTAGGGTTTTAGATTTAGTTTTTTAGGCTTTAGTGTTTAGATTTTTTTTAAAATTTTAGGGTTTTGAGTTTTTCGGTTATATGCTTAGTTTTAGGGTTTAATTTTAAGGTTTAGGGTTTTAGGTTTTAGTTTTTAGGGTTTTTGTTTTAGGTTTTAGGGTTTAGAATATTATGGTTTAATGTTTAGTTTTAGGGTTTAGGGTTTAAGTGTATTCAAGATTAGGGTTTTAGTTTTTAGGGTTTAGGGTTTTTGTTTTAGGTTTTAGGGTTTAGAATATTAGGGTTTAATGTTTACTTTTAGGGTTTAGGGTTTTTGTGTATTCAAGTTTAGGGTTTTAGGTTTTAGTTTTTAGGGTTTTTGTTTTTGGTTTTAGGGTTTAGAATATTAGGGTTTAATGTTTAGTTTTAGGGTTTAAGGTTTTAGTGTATTCAAGATTAGGGTTTTAGTTTTTAGGGTTTAGGGTTTTTGTTTTAGGTTTTAGGGTGGGTTTAGAATATTAGGGTTTAATTTTTACTATTAGGGTTTTAGGGTTTTAGTGTATTCAAGTTTAGGGTTTTAGGTTTTAGTTTTTAGAGTTTTTGTTTTAGGTTTTAGGGTTTAGAATTTTAGAGTTTAATATTTAGTTTTAGGGTTTAGGGTTTTAGTGTATTAAAGATTATGGTTTTAGTTTTTAGGGTTTAAGGTTTTGTTTTTAGGATTTAGCGTTTAGAGTATTAGGATTTAGGGTTTAGTGTATTAAAGTTTAGGGTTTTAGATTTAGTTTTTTAGGGTTTAGTGTTTAGATTTTTTTTAAAATTTAAAGGTTTTGAGTTTTTCGGTTATATGCTTAGTTTTAGGGTTTAATTTTAAGGTTTTAGGTTTTAGGGTTTAGAATATTATGGTTTAATGTTTCGTTTTAGGGTTTAGTGTTTTAGTGTATTCAAGATTAGAGTTTTAGTTTTTAGGGTTTAGGGTTTTTGTTTTAGGTTTTAGGGTTTAGAATATTAGGGTTTAATGTTAACTTTTAGGGTTTAGGGTTTTAGTGTATTCAAGTTTAGGGTTATAATTTTTTGGGTTTAGTGTTTGGTTTTAGGTTTTAGGGTTTAAAATTTTAGTTTTAGGGTTTAGGGTTTTAGTGTATTAAAGATTAGGGTTTTTTTAGGGTTTAGGGTTTCGTTTTTATGTTTTAGTGTTCAGAGAATTAGGATTTAGGGTTTAGTGTATTAAAGTTTAGGGTTTTAGATTTAGTTTTTACGGTTTAGGGTTTAGGGTTTTTGTTTTCAATTTCAGGGTTTTGAGTTTTGGGGTTATATGCTTCGTTTTAGGGTTTAATTTTAGGTTTTAGGGTTTAAGGTTTTATTGTATTCAAGTTTAGGGTTTTAGATTTTAGTTTTTAGGGTTTTTGTTTTAGGTTTTAGGGTTTAGAATTTTATGGTTTAATATTTAGTTTTAGGGTTTAGGGTTTTAGTATATTAAAGATTAGGGTTCTAGTTTTTAAGGTTTAGGGGTTTTTTTTTTAGATTTCAGTGTTTAGAGTATTAGGATTTAGGGTTTAGTGTATTAAAGTTTAGGGTTTTAGATTTAGTTTTTAGGGTTTAGTGTTTAGATTTTTTTTTTAAATTTTAGGGTTTTGAGTTTTTCGGTTTTATGCTTAGTTTTAGGGTTTAATTTTAAGGTTTAGGGTTTTAGGTTTCAGTTTTTAGGGTTTTTTTAGGTTTTAGGGTTTAGAATATTAGGGTTTAATTTTTAGTTTTAGGGCTTAGGGTTTTGGTGTATTCAAGATTAGGGTTTTAGTTTTTAGGGTTTAGGGTTTTTGTTTTAGGTTTTAGGGTTTAGAATATTAGGGTTTAATGTTTACTTTTAGGGTTTAGGGTTTTAGTGTATTCAAGTTTAGGGTTTTAGGTTTTAGTTTTTAGGGTTTTTGTTTTAGGTTTTAGGGTTTAGAATTTTAGAGTTTAATATTTAGTTTTAGGGTTTAGGGTTTTAGTGCATTAAAGATTAGGGTTATAGTTTTTAGGGTTTAGGGTTTTGTTTTTAGGATTTGGTGTTTAGAGTATTAGGATTTAGGGTTTAGTGTATTAAAGTTTAGGGTTTTAGATTTAGTTTTTTAGGGTTTAGTGTTTAGATTTTTTTTAAAATTTTAGGGTTTTGAGTTTATCGGTTATATGCTTAGTTTTGGGGTTTAATTTTAAGGTTTAGGGTTTTAGGTTTTAGTTTTTAGGGTTTTTGTTTTAGGTTTTAGGGTTTAGAATATTAGGGTTTAATGTTTAGTTTTAGGGTTTAGGATTTTAGTGTATTCAAGATTAGGGTTTTAGTTTTTAGGGTTTCGGGTTTTTGTTTTAGGTTTTAGGGTTTAGAATATTAGGGTTTAATGTTTACTTTTAGGGTTTAGGGTTTTAGTGTATTCAAGTTTAGGGTTATAATTTTTTGGGTTTAGGGTTTTGGTTTTAGGTTTTAGGGTTTAAAATTTTAGGTTTAGGGTTTAGGGTTTTAGTGTATTAAAGATTAGGGTTTTTGTTTTTAGGGTTTAGGGTTTCGTTTTTATGTTTTAGTGTTTAGAGAATTAGGATTTAGGGTTTAGTGTATTAAAGTTTAGGGTTTTAGATTTAGTTTTTACGGTTTAGGGTTTAGGGTTTTTGTTTTCAATTTTAGGGTTTTGAGTTTTTGGGTTATATGCTTCGTTTTAGGGTTTAAATTTAGGTTTTAGGGTTTAAGGTTTTATTGTATTCAAGTTTAGGGTTTTAGGTTTTAGTTTTTAGGGTTTTTGTTTTAGGTTTTAGGGTTTAGAATTTTAGAGTTTAATATTTAGTTTTAGGGTTTAGGGTTTTAGTGTATTAAAGATTAGGGTTCTAGTTTTTAGGGATTAGGGTTTTGTTTTTAGGATTTAGTGTTTAGAGTATAAGGATTTAGGGTTTAGTGTATTAAAGTTTAGGGTTTTAGATTTAGTTTATTAGGGTTTAGTGTTTAGATTTTTTTTAAAATTTAAAGGTTTTGAGTTTTTCGGTTATATGCTTAGTTTTAGGGTTTAATTTTAAGGTTTAGGGTTTTAGGTTTTAGTTTTTAGGGATTTTTTTCGGTTTTAGGGTTTAGAATATTAGGGTTTAATGTTTAGTTTTAGGGTTTAGGGTTTTAGTGTATTCAAGATTAGGGTTTTAGTTTTTAGGGTTTAGGGTTTTTGTTTTAGGTTTTAGGGTTTAGAATATTAGGGTTTAATGTTTACTTTTAGGGTTTAGGGTTTTAGTGTATTCAAGTTTAGGGTTATAATTTTTTGGGTTTAGGGTTTTGGTTTTAGGTTTTAGGGTTTAAAATTTTAGGTTTAGGGTTTAGGGTTTTAGTGTATTAAAGATTAGGGTTTTTGTTTTTAGGGTTTAGGGTTTCGTTTTTATGTTTTAGTGTTTAGAGAATTAGGATTTAGGGTTTAGTGTATTAAAGTTTAGGGTTTTAGATTTAGTTTTTACGGTTTAGGGTTTAGGGTTTTTGTTTCCAATTTTAGGGTTTTGAGTTTTTGGGTTATATGCTTCGTTTTAGGGTTTAATTTTAGGTTTTAGGGTTTAAGGTTTTATTGTATTCAAGTTTAGGGTTTTAGGTTTTAGTTTTTAAGGTTTTTGTTTTAGGTTTTAGGGTTTAGAATTTTAGAGTTTAATATTTAGTTTTAGGGTTTAGGGTTTTAGTGTATTAAAGATTAGGGTTCTAGTTTTTAGGGATTAGGGTTTTGTTTTTAGGATTTAGTGTTTAGAGTATAAGGATTTAGGGTTTAGTGTATTAAAGTTTAGGGTTTTAGATTTAGTTTATTAGGGTTTAGTGTTTAGATTTTTTTTAAAATTTAAAGGTTTTGAGTTTTTCGGTTATATGCTTAGTTTTAGGGTTTAATTTTAAGGTTTAGGGTTTTAGGTTTTAGTTTTTAGGGATTTTTTAGGTTTTAGGGTTTAGAATATTAGGGTTTAATGTTTAGTTTTAGGGTTTAGGGTTTTAGTGTATTCAAGATTAGGGTTTTAGTTTTTAGGGTTTAGGGTTTTTGTTTTAGGTTTTAGGGTTTAGAATATTAGGGTTTAATGTTTACTTTTAGGGTTTAGGGTTTTAGTGTATTCAAGTTTAGGGTTATAATTTTTTGGGTTTAGGGTTTTGGTTTTAGGTTTTAGGGTTTAAAATTTTAGTTTTAGGGTTTAGGGTTTTAGTGTATTAAAGATTAGGGTTTTTGTTTTTAGGGTTTAGGGTTTCGTTTTTATGTTTTAGTGTTTGGAGAATTAGGATTTAGGGTTTAGTGTATTAAAGTTTAGAGTTTTAGATTTAGTTTTTACGGTTTAGGGTTTAGGGTTTTTGTTTTCAATTTTAGGGTTTTGAGTTTTTGGGTTATATGCTTCGTTTTAGGGTTTAATTTTAGGTTTTAGGGTTTAAGGTTTTATTGTATTCAAGTTTAGGGTTTTAGGTTTTAGTTTTTAGTTTTTTTGTTTTAGGTTTTAGGGTTTAGAATTTTAGAGTTTAATATTTAGTTATAGGGTTTAGGGTTTTAGTGTATTAAAGATTAGGGTTCTAGTTTTTAGGGATTAGGGTTTTGTTTTTAGGATTTAGTGTTTAGAGTATAAGAATTTAGGGTTTAGTGTATTAAAGTTTAGGGTTTTAGATTTAGTTTATAAGGGTTTAGTGTTTAGATTTTTTTTAAAATTTAAGGGTTTTGAGTTTTTCGGTTATATGCTTAGTTTTAGGGTTTAATTTTAAAGTTTAGGGTTTTAGGTTTTAGTTTTTAGGGTTTTTGTTTTAGGTTTTAGGGTTTAGAATATTATGGTTTAATGTTTAGTTTTAGGGTTTAGGGTTTTAGTGTATTCAAGATTAGGGTTTTAGTTTTTAGGGTTTAGGGTTTTGTTTTAGGTTTTAGGGTTTAGAATATTAGGGTTTAATGTTTACTTTTAGGGTTTAGAGTTTTTGTGTATTCAAGTTTAGGGTTTTAGGTTTTCGTTTTTAGGGTTTTTGTTTTAGGTTTTAGGGTTTAGAATTTTAGAGTTTAATATTTAGTTTTAGGGTTTAGGGTTTTAGTGTATTAAAGATTAGGGTTCTAGTTTTTAGGGATTAGGGTTTTGTTTTTAGGATTTAGTGTTTAGAGTATAAGGATTTAGGGTTTAGTGTATTAAAGTTTAGGGTTTTAGATTTAGTTTATTAGGGTTTAGTGTTTAGATTTTTTTTAAAATTTAAAGGGTTTGAGTTTTTCGGTTATATGCTTAGTTTTAGGGTTTAATTTTAAGGTTTAGGGTTTTAGGTTTTAGTTTTTAGGGATTTTTTTAGGTTTTAGTGTTTAGAATATTAGGGTTTAATGTTTAGTTTTAGGGTTTAAGGTTTTAGTGTATTCAAGATTAGGGTTTTAGTTTTTAGGGTTTAGGGTTTTTGTTTTAGGTTTTAGGGTTTAGAATATTAGGGTTTAATGTTTACTTTTAGGGTTTAGGGTTTTAGTGTATTCAAGTTTAGGTTTTTAGGTTTTATTTTTTAGGGTTTTTGTTTTAGGTTTTAGAGTTTATAATTTTAGAGTTTAATATTTAGTTTTAGGGTTTAGGGTTTTAGTGTATTAAAGATTAGGGTTCTAGTTTTTAGGGATTAGGGTTTTGTTTTTAGGATTTAGTGTTTAGAGTATAAGGATTTAGGGTTTAGTGTATTAAAGTTTAGGGTTATAGTTTTTAGGGTTTGGGGTTTTGTTTTTAGGATTTGGTGTTTAGAGTATTAGGATTTAGGGTTTAGTGTATTAAAGTTTGGGGTTTTAGATTTAGTTTTTTAGGGTTTAGTATTTAGATTTTTTTTAAAATTTTAGGGTTTTGAGTTTTTCGGTTATATGCTTAGTTTTAGGGTTTAATTTTAAAGTTTAGGGTTTTAGGTTTTAGTTTTTAGGGTTTTTGTTTTAGGTTTTAGGGTTTAGAATATTATGGTTTAATGTTTAGTTTTAGGGTTTAGGGTTTTAGTGTATTCAAGATTAGGGTTTAGGGTTTCGTTTTTATGTTTTAGTGTTTAGAGAATTAGGATTTAGGGTTTAGTGTATTAAAGTTTAGGGTTTTAGATTTAGTTTTTACGGTTTAGGGTTTAGGGTTTTTGTTTTCAATTTTAGGGTTTTGAGTTTTTGGGTTATATGCTTCGTTTTAGGGTTTAATTTTAGGTTTTAGGGTTTAAGGTTTTATTGTATTCAAGTTTAGGGTTTTAGGTTTTAGTTTTTAGGTTTTTTGTTTTAGGTTTTAGGGTTTAGAATTTTAGAGTTTAATATTTAGTTATAGGGTTTAGGGTTTTAGTGTATTAAAGATTAGGGTTCTAGTTTTTAGGGATTAGGGTTTCGTTTTTAGGATTTAGTGTTTAGAGTATAAGAATTTAGGGTTTAGTGTATTAAAGTTTAGGGTTTTAGATTTAGTTTATAAGGGTTTAGTGTTTAGATTTTTTTTAAAATTTAAGGGTTTTGAGTTTTTCGGTTATATGCTTAGTTTTAGGGTTTAATTTTAAAGTTTAGGGTTTTAGGTTTTAGTTTTTAGGGTTTTTGTTTTAGGTTTTAAAGTTTAGAATTTTAGGGTTTAATGTTTAGTTTTAGGGTTTAGGGTTTTAGTGTATTAAAGATTAGGGTTTTAGTTTTTAGGGTTTTGTTTTTAGGTTTTAGTGTTTAGAGAATTAAGATTTAGGGTTTAGTGTATAAAAGTTTAGGGTTTTAGATGTAGTTTTTAGGGTTTAGGGTTTAGATTTTATGTTTTAAATTTTTGGGTTTTAGGTTTAGGGTTTAGGGTTTAGGGTTTTAGTGTATTAAAGATTAGGGTTTTAGTTTTTAGGGTTTAGGGTATTGTTTTTAGGTTTTAGTGTTTATAGTATTCGGACTTAGGGTTTAGTGTCTTAAAATTTAGGGTTTAAGATTTAGTTTTTAGGATTTAGGGTTTAGTGTTTTGGTTTTGGGTTTTAGGGTTTAGAGTTTTTGTTTTAAATTTTTGGGTTTTGGGTTTTTGGGTTATATTCTTAGTTTTAGGGTTTAATTTTAGGTTTTAGGGTTTAAGGTTTTAGTGTATTCAAGTTTAGGGTTTTAGGTTTTAGTTTTTAGGGTTTTTGTTTTAGGTTTTAGGGTTTAGAATTTTAGGGTTTAATGTTTATATTTAAGGTTTAGGGTTTTAGTGTATTAAAGATTAGAGTTTTAATTTTTAGAGTTTAGGGTATTGTTTTTAGGTTTTAGTGTTTAGAGTATTAAAACTTAGGGTTTAGTGTCTTAAAATTTAGGGTTTAAGATTTAGTTTTTAGGATTTAGGATTTAGTGTTTTGGTTTTGGGTTTTAGGGTTTAGAGTTTTTGGGTATAAAGCTTAATTTTAGAGTTTAATTTTATGTTTTAGGGTTTTGTTGTATTCAAGTTTAGGGTTTTAAGTTTTAGTTGTAGGGTTTTTGTTTTAGGTTTTAGGGTTTAGAATTTTAGGGTTTAATGCTTACTTATAGGGTTTAGGGTTTTGGTTTTAGGTTTTTAGGGTTTAATGCTTAGTTTTAGGGTTTAGAATTTTAAGGTTTAATGTTTAGTTTTAGTGTTTAGGGTTTTAGTGTATTAAAGATTAGGGTTTTAGTTTTTAGGGTTTAGGGTATTGTTTTAATGTTTTAGTGTTTATAGTATTCGGACTTAGGGTTTAGTGTCTTAAAATTTAGGGTTTACGATTTAGTTTTTAGGATTTAGGGTTTTGATTTTAGGTTTTAGGGTTTTGAGTTTTTGGGTTTAATGCTTAGTTTTAAGGTTTAATTTTAGGTTTTAGGGTTTTGTTGGATTCAAGATTAGGGTTTTAGGTTTTAATTTTTAGGGTTTTGGTTTTAGGGTTTAGAATATTAGGGTTTAATGTTTAGTTTTAGTGTTTAGGGTTTTAGTTTATTAAAGATTAGGGTTTTAGTTTTTAAGGTTTAGAGTTTTGTCTTTAGGTTTTAGTGTTTAGAGTATTAGGACTTAAGGTTTAGTGTATTAAAATATAGGTTTTAAGATTTAGTTTTTTGGATTTAGGGTTTAGGGTTTTGGTTTTAGGTTTTAGGGTTTAGAGTTTTTGGGTTTAATGCTTAGTTTTAGGGTTTAATTTTAGGTTTTAGGGTTTTGTTGTATTCAAGTTTAGGATTTTAGGTTTTAGTTTTTAGGGTTTTGGTTTTAGGTTTTAAAGTTTAGAATTTTAGGGTTTAATGTTTAGTTTTAGGGTTTAGGGTTTTAGTGTTTTAAAGATTAGGGTTTTAGTTTTTAGGGTTTTGTTTTTAGGTTTTAGTGTTTAGAGAATTAAGATTTAGGGTTTAGTGCATAAAAGTTTAGGGTTTTAGATGTAGTTTTTAGGGTTTAGGGTTTAGATTTTTTGTTTTAAATTTTTGGGTTTTGGGTTTTTGGGTTATATTCTTAGTTTTAGGGTTTAATTTTAGGTTTTAGGGTTTAGAGTTTTAGTGTATTCAAGTTTAGGGTTTTAGGTTTTAGTTTTAGGGTTTAGGGTTTTAGTGTATTAAAGATTAGGGTTTTAGTTTTTAGGGTTTAGGGTATTGTTTTTAGGTTTTAGTGTTTATAGTATTCGGACTTAGGGTTTAGTGTCTTAAAATTTAGGGTTTAAGATTTAGTTTTTAGGATTTAGGGTTTAGTGTTTTGGTTTTGGGTTTTAGGGTTTAGAGTTTTTGTTTTAAATTTTTGGGTTTTGGGTTTTTTGGTTATATTCTTAGTTTTAGGGTTTAATTTTAGGTTTTAGGGTTTAAGGTTTTAGTGTATTCAAGTTTAGGGTTTTAGGTTTTAGTTTTTAGGGTTTTTGTTTTAGGTTTTAGGGTTTAGAATTTTAGGGTTTAATGTTTATATTTAAGGTTTAGGGTTTTAGTGTATTAAAGATTAGAGTTTTAATTTTTAGAGTTTAGGGTATTGTTTTTAGGTTTTAGTGTTTAGAGTATTAAAACTTAGGGTTTAGTGTCTTAAAATTTAGGGTTTAAGATTTAGTTTTTAGGATTTAGGATTTAGTGTTTTGGTTTTGGGTTTTAGGGTTTAGAGTTTTTGGGTATAAAGCTTAATTTTAGAGTTTAATTTTATGTTTTAGGGTTTTGTTGTATTCAAGTTTAGGGTTTTAAGTTTTAGTTGTAGGGTTTTTGTTTTAGGTTTTAGGGTTTAGAATTTTAGGGTTTAATGCTTACTTATAGGGTTTAGGGTTTTGGTTTTAGGTTTTTAGGGTTTAATGCTTAGTTTTAGGGTTTAGAATTTTAAGGTTTAATGTTTAGTTTTAGTGTTTAGGGTTTTAGTGTATTAAAGATTAGGGTTTTAGTTTTTAGGGTTTAGGGTATTGTTTTAATGTTTTAGTGTTTATAGTATTCGGACTTAGGGTTTAGTGTCTTAAAATTTAGGGTTTACGATTTAGTTTTTAGGATTTAGGGTTTTGATTTTAGGTTTTAGGGTTTTGAGTTTTGGGGTTTAATGCTTAGTTTTAAGGTTTAATTTTAGGTTTTAGGGTTTTGTTGGATTCAAGATTAGGGTTTTAGGTTTTAATTTTTAGGGTTTTGGTTTTAGGGTTTAGAATATTAGGGTTTAATGTTTAGTTTTAGTGTTTAGGGTTTTAGTTTATTAAAGATTAGGGTTTTAGTTTTTAAGGTTTAGAGTTTTGTCTTTAGGTTTTAGTGTTTAGAGTATTAGGACTTAAGGTTTAGTGTATTAAAATTTAGGTTTTAAGATTTAGTTTTTTGGATTTAGGGTTTAGGGTTTTGGTTTTAGGTTTTAGGGTTTAGAGTTTTTGGGTTTAATGTTTAGTTTTAGGGTTTAATTTTAGGTTTTAGGGTTTTGTTGTATTCAAGTTTAGGATTTTAGGTTTTAGTTTTTAGGGTTTTGGTTTTAGGTTTTAAAGTTTAGAATTTTAGGGTTTAATGTTTAGTTTTAGGGTTTAGGGTTTTAGTGTATTAAAGATTAGGGTTTTAGTTTTTAGGGTTTTGTTTTTAGGTTTTAGTGTTTAGAGAATTAAGATTTAGGGTTTAGTGCATAAAAGTTTAGGGTTTTAGATGTAGTTTTTAGGGTTTAGGGTTTAGATTTTTTGTTTTAAATTTTTGGGTTTTGGGTTTTTGGGTTATATTCTTAGTTTTAGGGTTTAATTTTAGGTTTTAGGGTTTAGAGTTTTAGTGTATTCAAGTTTAGGGTTTTAGGTTTTAGTTTTAGGGTTTAGGGTTTTAGTGTATTAAAGATTAGGGTTTTAGTTTTTAGGGTTTAGGGTATTGTTTTTAGGTTTTAGTGTTTATAGTATTCGGACTTAGGGTTTAGTGTCTTAAAATTTAGGGTTTAAGATTTAGTTTTTAGGATTTAGGGTTTAGTGTTTTGGTTTTCGGTTTTAGGGTTTAGAGTTTTTGTTTTAAATTTTTGGGTTTTGGGTTTTTGGGTTATATTCTTAGTTTTAGGGTTTAATTTTAGGTTTTAGGGTTTAAGGTTTTAGTGTATTCAAGTTTAGGGTTTTAGGTTTTAGTTTTTAGGGTTTTTGTTTTAGGTTTTAGGGTTTAGAATTTTAGGGTTTAATGTTTATATTTAAGGTTTAGGGTTTTAGTGTATTAAAGATTAGAGTTTTAATTTTTAGAGTTTAGGGTATTGTTTTTAGGTTTTAGTATTTAGAGTATTAAAACTTAGGGTTTAGTGTCTTAAAATTTAGGGTTTAAGATTTAGTTTTTAGGATTTAGGATTTAGTGTTTTGGTTTTGGGTTTTAGGGTTTAGAGTTTTTGGGTATAAAGCTTAATTTTAGAGTTTAATTTTATGTTTTAGGGTTTTGTTGTATTCAAGTTTAGGGTTTTAAGTTTTAGTTGTAGGGTTTTTGTTTTAGGTTTTAGGGTTTAGAATTTTAGGGTTTAATGCTTACTTATAGGGTTTAGGGTTTTGGTTTTAGGTTTTTAGGGTTTAATGCTTAGTTTTAGGGTTTAGAATTTTAAGGTTTAATGTTTAGTTTTAGTGTTTAGGGTTTTAGTGTATTAAAGATTAGGGTTTTAGTTTTTAGGGTTTAGGGTATTGTTTTAATGTTTTAGTGTTTATAGTATTCGGACTTAGGGTTTAGTGTCTTAAAATTTAGGGTTTACGATTTAGTTTTTAGGATTTAGGGTTTTGATTTTAGGTTTTAGGGTTTTGAGTTTTGGGGTTTAATGCTTAGTTTTAAGGTTTAATTTTAGGTTTTAGGGTTTTGTTGGATTCAAGATTAGGGTTTTAGGTTTTAATTTTTAGGGTTTTGGTTTTAGGGTTTAGAATATTAGGGTTTAATGTTTAGTTTTAGTGTTTAGGGTTTTAGTTTATTAAAGATTAGGGTTTTAGTTTTTAAGGTTTAGAGTTTTGTCTTTAGGTTTTAGTGTTTAGAGTATTAGGACTTAAGGTTTAGTGTATTAAAATTTAGGTTTTAAGATTTAGTTTTTTGGATTTAGGGTTTAGGGTTTTGGTTTTAGGTTTTAGGGTTTAGAGTTTTTGGGTTTAATGTTTAGTTTTAGGGTTTAATTTTAGGTTTTAGGGTTTTGTTGTATTCAAGTTTAGGATTTTAGGTTTTAGTTTTTAGGGTTTTGGTTTTAGGTTTTAAAGTTTAGAATTTTAGGGTTTAATGTTTAGTTTTAGGGTTTAGGGTTTTAGTGTATTAAAGATTAGGGTTTTAGTTTTTAGGGTTTTGTTTTTAGGTTTTAGTGTTTAGAGAATTAAGATTTAGGGTTTAGTGCATAAAAGTTTAGGGTTTTAGATGTAGTTTTTAGGGTTTAGGGTTTAGATTTTTTGTTTTAAATTTTTGGGTTTTGGGTTTTTGGGTTATATTCTTAGTTTTAGGGTTTAATTTTAGGTTTTAGGGTTTAGAGTTTTAGTGTATTCAAGTTTAGGGTTTTAGGTTTTAGTTTTAGGGTTTAGGGTTTTAGTGTATTAAAGATTAGGGTTTTAGTTTTTAGGGTTTAGGGTATTGTTTTTAGGTTTTAGTGTTTATAGTATTCGGACTTAGGGTTTAGTGTCTTAAAATTTAGGGTTTAAGATTTAGTTTTTAGGATTTAGGGTTTAGTGTTTTGGTTTTGGGTTTTAGGGTTTAGAGTTTTTGTTTTAAATTTTTGGGTTTTGGGTTTTTGGGTTATATTCTTAGTTTTAGGGTTTAATTTTAGGTTTTAGGGTTTAAGGTTTTAGTGTATTCAAGTTTAGGGTTTTAGGTTTTAGTTTTTAGGGTTTTTGTTTTAGGTTTTAGGGTTTAGAATTTTAGGGTTTAATGTTTATATTTAAGGTTTAGGGTTTTAGTGTATTAAAGATTAGAGTTTTAATTTTTAGAGTTTAGGGTATTGTTTTTAGGTTTTAGTGTTTAGAGTATTAAAACTTAGGGTTTAGTGTCTTAAAATTTAGGGTTTAAGATTTAGTTTTTAGGATTTAGGATTTAGTGTTTTGGTTTTGGGTTTTAGGGTTTAGAGTTTTTGGGTATAAAGCTTAATTTTAGAGTTTAATTTTATGTTTTAGGGTTTTGTTGTATTCAAGTTTAGGGTTTTAAGTTTTAGTTGTAGGGTTTTTGTTTTAGGTTTTAGGGTTTAGAATTTTAGGGTTTAATGCTTACTTATAGGGTTTAGGGTTTTGGTTTTAGGTTTTTAGGGTTTAATGCTTAGTTTTAGGGTTTAGAATTTTAAGGTTTAATGTTTAGTTTTAGTGTTTAGGGTTTTAGTGTATTAAAGATTAGGGTTTTAGTTTTTAGGGTTTAGGGTATTGTTTTAATGTTTTAGTGTTTATAGTATTCGGACTTAGGGTTTAGTGTCTTAAAATTTAGGGTTTACGATTTAGTTTTTAGGATTTAGGGTTTTGATTTTAGGTTTTAGGGTTTTGAGTTTTGGGGTTTAATGCTTAGTTTTAAGGTTTAATTTTAGGTTTTAGGGTTTTGTTGGATTCAAGATTAGGGTTTTAGGTTTTAATTTTTAGGGTTTTGGTTTTAGGGTTTAGAATATTAGGGTTTAATGTTTAGTTTTAGTGTTTAGAGTTTTAGTTTATTAAAGATTAGGGTTTTAGTTTTTAAGGTTTAGAGTTTTGTCTTTAGGTTTTAGTGTTTAGAGTATTAGGACTTAAGGTTTAGTGTATTAAAATTTAGGTTTTAAGATTTAGTTTTTTGGATTTAGGGTTTTGGTTTTAGGTTTTAGGGTTTAGAGTTTTTGGGTTTAATGCTTAGTTTTAGGGTTTAATTTTAGGTTTTAGGGTTTTGTTGTATTCAAGTTTAGGGTTTTAGGTTTTAGTTTTTAGGGTTTTGGTTTTAGGTTTTAAAGTTTAGAATTTTAGGGTTTAATGTTTAGTTTTAGGGTTTAGGGTTTTAGTGTATTAAAGATTAGGGTTTTAGTTTTAAGGTTTAGGGTATTGTTTTTAGGTTTTAGTGTTTATAGTATTAGGACTTAGGGTTTAGTGTCTTAAAATTTAGGGTTTAAGATTTAGTTTTTAGGATTTAGGGTTTAGGGTTTTGGTTTTAGGTTTAGGGTTTAGAGTTTTGGGGTTTAATGCTTAGTTTTAGGGTTTAATTTTAGGTTTTAGGGTTTTGTTGTATTAAAGTTTAGGGTTTTAGGTTTTAGTTTTTAGGGTTTTGGTTTTAGGTTTTAAAGTTTAGAATTATAGGGTTTAATGTTTAGTTTTAGGGTTTAGGGTTTTAGTGTATTAAAGATTAGGGTTTTAGTTTTTAGGGTTTTGTTTTTAGGTTTTAGTGTTTAGAGAATTAAGATTTAGGGTTTAGTGTATAAAAGTTCAGGGTTTTAGATGTAGTTTTTAGGGTTTAGGGTTTAGATTTTTTGTTTTAAATTTTTGGGTTTTGGGTTTTGGGGTTATATTCTTAGTTTTAGGGTTTAATTTTAGGTTTTAGGGTTTAGAGTTTTAGTGTATTCCAGTTTAGGGTTTTAGGTTTTAGTTTTAGGGTTTAGGGTTTTAGTGTATTAAAGATTAAGGTTTTAGTTTTTAGGGTTTAGGGTATTGTTTTTAGGTTTTAGTGTTTATAGTATTCGGACTTAGGGTTTAGTGTCTTAAAATTTAGGGTTTAAGATTTAGTTTTTAGGATTTAGGGTTTAGTGTTTTGGTTTTGGGTTTTAGGGTTTAGAGTTTTTGTTTTAAATTTTTGGGTTTTGGGTTTTTGGGTTATATTCTTAGTTTTAGGGTTTAATTTTAGGTTTTAGGGTTTAAGGTTTTAGTGTATTCAAGTTTAGGGTTTTAGGTTTTAGTCTTTAGGGTTTTTGTTTTAGGTTTTAGGGTTTAGAATTTTAGGGTTTAATGTTTATATTTAAGGTTTAGGGTTTTAGTGTATTAAAGATTAGAGTTTTAATTTTTAGAGTTTAGGGTATTGTTTTTAGGTTTTAGTGTTTAGAGTATTAGAACTTAGGGTTTAGTGTCCTAAAATTTAGGGTTTAAGATTTAGTTTTTAGGATTTAGGATTTAGTGTTTTGGTTTTGGGTTTTAGGGTTTAGAGTTTTTGGGTATAATGCTTAGTTTTAGAGTTTAATTTTATGTTTTAGGGTTTTGTTGTATTCATGTTTAGGGTTTTAAGTTTTAGTTGTAGGGTTTTTGTTTTAGGTTTTAGGGTTTAGAATTTTAGGGTTTAATGCTTACTTATAGGGTTTAGGGTTTTGGTTTTAGGTTTTTAGGGTTTAATGCTTAGTTTTAGGGTTTAGAATTTTAAGGTTTAATGTTTAGTTTTAGTGTTTAGGGTTTTAGTGTATTAAAGATTAGGGTTTTAGTTTTTAGGGTTTAGGGTATTGTTTTAATGTTTTAGTGTTTATAGTATTCGGACTTAGGGTTTAGTGTCTTAAAATTTAGGGTTTACGATTTAGTTTTTAGGATTTAGGGTTTTGATTTTAGGTTTTAGGGTTTTGAGTTTTTGGGTTTAATGCTTAGTTTTAAGGTTTAATTTTAGGTTTTAGGGTTTTGTTGGATTCAAGATTAGGGTTTTAGGTTTTAATTTTTAGGGTTTTGGTTTTAGGGTTTAGAATATTAGGGTTTAATGTTTAGTTTTATTGTTTAGGGTTTTAGTTTATTAAAGATTAGGGTTTTAGTTTTTAAGGTTTAGAGTTTTGTCTTTAGGTTTTAGTGTTTAAAGTATTAGGACTTAAGGTTTAGTGTATTAAAATTTAGGTTTTATGATTTAGTTTTTTGGATTTAGGGTTTAGGGTTTTGGTTTTAGGTTTTAGGGTTTAGAGTTTTTGGGTTTAATGCTTAGTTTTAGGGTTTAATTTTAGGTTTTAGGGTTTTGTTGTATTCAAGTTTAGGATTTTAGGTTTTAGTTTTTAGGGTTTTGGTTTTAGGTTTTAAAGTTTAGAATTTTAGGGTTTAATGTTTAGTTTTAGGGTTTAGGGTTTTAGTGTATTAAAGATTAGGGTTTTAGTTTTAAGGTTTAGGGTATTGTTTTTAGGTTTTAGTGTTTATAGTATTAGGACTTAGGGTTTAGTGTCTTAAAATTTAGGGTTTAAGATTTAGTTTTTAGGATTTAGGGTTTAGGGTTTTGGTTTTAGGTTTTAGGGTTTAGAGTTTTTGGGTTTAATGCTTAGTTTTAGGGTTTAATTTTAGGTTTTAGGGTTTTGTTGTATTCAAGTTTAGGGTTTTAGGTTTTAGTTTTTAGGGTTTTGGTTTTAGGTTTTAAAGTTTAGAATTTTAGGGTTTAATGTTTAGTTTTAGGGTTTAGGGTTTTAGTGTATTAAAGATTAGGGTTTTAGTTTTTAGGGTTTTGTTTTTAGGTTTTAGTGTTTAGAGAATTAAGATTTAGGGTTTAGTGTATAAAAGTTCAGGGTTTTAGATGTAGTTTTTAGGGTTTAGGGTTTAGATTTTTTGTTTTAAATTTTTGGGTTTTGGGTTTTGGGGTTATATTCTTAGTTTTAGGGTTTAATTTTAGGTTTTAGGGTTTAGAGTTTTAGTGTATTCAAGTTTAGGGTTTTAGGTTTTAGTTTTAGGGTTTAGGGTTTTAGTGTATTAAAGATTAAGGTTTTAGTTTTTAGGGTTTAGGGTATTGTTTTTAGGTTTTAGTGTTTATAGTATTCGGACTTAGGGTTTAGTGTCTTAAAATTTAGGGTTTAAGATTTAGTTTTTAGGATTTAGGGTTTAGTGTTTTGGTTTTGGGTTTTAGGGTTTAGAGTTTTTGTTTTAAATTTTTGGGTTTTGGGTTTTTGGGTTATATTCTTAGTTTTAGGGTTTAATTTTAGGTTTTAGGGTTTAAGGTTTTAGTGTATTCAAGTTTAGGGTTTTAGGTTTTAGTCTTTAGGGTTTTTGTTTTAGGTTTTAGGGTTTAGAATTTTAGGGTTTAATGTTTATATTTAAGGTTTAGGGTTTTAGTGTATTAAAGATTAGAGTTTTAATTTTTAGAGTTTAGGGTATTGTTTTTAGGTTTTAGTGTTTAGAGTATTAGAACTTAGGGTTTAGTGTCTTAAAATTTAGGGTTTAAGATTTAGTTTTTAGGATTTAGGATTTAGTGTTTTGGTTTTGGGTTTTAGGGTTTAGAGTTTTTGGGTATAATGCTTAGTTTTAGAGTTTAATTTTATGTTTTAGGGTTTTGTTGTATTCATGTTTAGAGTTTTAAGTTTTAGTTGTAGGGTTTTTGTTTTAGGTTTTAGGGTTTAGAATTTTAGGGTTTAATGCTTACTTATAGGGTTTAGGGTTTTGGTTTTAGGTTTTTAGGGTTTAATGCTTAGTTTTAGGGTTTAGAATTTTAAGGTTTAATGTTTAGTTTTAGTGTTTAGGGTTTTAGTGTATTAAAGATTAGGGTTTTAGTTTTTAGGGTTTAGGGTATTGTTTTAATGTTTTAGTGTTTATAGTATTCGGACTTAGGGTTTAGTGTCTTAAAATTTAGGGTTTACGATTTAGTTTTTAGGATTTAGGGTTTTGATTTTAGGTTTTAGGGTTTTGAGTTTTTGGGTTTAATGCTTAGTTTTAAGGTTTAATTTTAGGTTTTAGGGTTTTGTTGGATTCAAGATTAGGGTTTTAGGTTTTAATTTTTAGGGTTTTGGTTCTAGGGTTTAGAATATTAGGGTTTAATGTTTAGTTTTAGTGTTTAGGGTTTTAGTTTATTAAAGATTAGGGTTTTAGTTTTTAAGGTTTAGAGTTTTGTCTTTAGGTTTTAGTGTTTAGAGTATTAGGACTTAAGGTTTAGTGTATTAAAATTTAGGTTTTAAGATTTAGTTTTTTGGATTTAGGGTTTAGGGTTTTGGTTTTAGGTTTTAGGGTTTAGAGTTTTTGGGTTTAATGCTTAGTTTTAGGGTTTAATTTTAGGTTTTAGGGTTTTGTTGTATTCAAGTTTAGGGTTTTAGGTTTTAGTTTTTAGGGTTTTGGTTTTAGGTTTTAAAGTTTAGAATTTTAGGGTTTAATGTTTAGTTTTAGGGTTTAGGGTTTTAGTGTATTAAAGATTAGGGTTTTAGTTTTTAGGGTTTTGTTTTTAGGTTTTAGTGTTTAGAGAATTAAGATTTAGGGTTTAGTGTATAAAAGTTTAGGGTTTTAGATGTAGTTTTTAGGGTTTAGGGTTTAGATTTTTTGTTTTAAATTTTTGGGTTTTGGGTTTTTGGGTTATATTCTTAGTTTTAGGGTTTAATTTTAGGTTTTAGGGTTTAGAGTTTTAGTGTATTCAAGTTTAGGGTTTTAGGTTTTAGTTTTTGGGTTTAGGGTTTTAGTGTATTAAAGATTAGGGTTTTAGTTTTTAGGGTTTAGGGTATTGTTTTTAGGTTTTAGTGTTTATAGTATTCGGACTTAGGGTTTAGTGTCTTAAAATTTAGGGTTTAAGATTTAGTTTTTAGGATTTAGGGTTTAGTGTTTTGGTTTTGGGTTTTAGGGTTTATAGTTTTTGTTTTAAATTTTTAGGTTTTGGGTTTTTGGGTTATATTCTTAGTTTTAGGGTTTAATTTTAGGTTTTAGGGTTTAAGGTTTTAGTGTATTCAAGTTTAGGGTTTTAGGTTTTAGTTTTTAGGGTTTTTGTTTTAGGTTTTAGGGTTTAGAATTTTAGGGTTTAATGTTTATATTTAAGGTTTAGGGTTTTAGTGTATTAAAGATTAGAGTTTTAATTTTTAGAGTTTAGGGTATTGTTTTTAGGTTTTAGTGTTTAGAGTATTAAAACTTAGGGTTTAGTGTCTTAAAATTTAGGGTTTAAGATTTAGTTTTTAGGATTTAGGATTTAGTGTTTTGGTTTTGGGTTTTAGGGTTTAGAGTTTTTGGGTATAAAGCTTAGTTTTAGAGTTTAATTTTATGTTTTAGGGTTTTGTTGTATTCATGTTTAGGGTTTTAAGTTTTAGTTGTAGGGTTTTTGTTTTAGGTTTTAGGGTTTAGAATTTTAGGGTTTAATGCTTACTTATAGGGTTTAGGGTTTTGGTTTTAGGTTTTTAGGGTTTAATGCTTAGTTTTAGGGTTTAGAATTTTAAGGTTTAATGTTTAGTTTTAGTGTTTAGGGTTTTAGTGTATTAAAGATTAGGGTTTTAGTTTTTAGGGTTTAGGGTATTGTTTTAATGTTTTAGTGTTTATAGTATTCGGACTTAGGGTTTAGTGTCTTAAAATTTAGGGTTTACGATTTAGTTTTTAGGATTTAGGGTTTTGATTTTAGGTTTTAGGGTTTTGAGTTTTGGGGTTTAATGCTTAGTTTTAAGGTTTAATTTTAGGTTTTAGGGTTTTGTTGGATTCAAGATTAGGGTTTTAGGTTTTAATTTTTAGGGTTTTGGTTTTAGGGTTTAGAATATTAGGGTTTAATGTTTAGTTTTAGTGTTTAGGGTTTTAGTTTATTAAAGATTAGGGTTTTAGTTTTTAAGGTTTAGAGTTTTGTCTTTAGGTTTTAGTGTTTAGAGTATTAGGACTTAAGGTTTAGTGTATTAAAATTTAGGTTTTAAGATTTAGTTTTTTGGATTTAGGGTTTAGGGTTTTGGTTTTAGGTTTTAAGGTTTAGAGTTTTTGGGTTTAATGCTTAGTTTTAGGGTTTAATTTTAGGTTTTAGGGTTTTGTTGTATTCAAGTTTAGGGTTTTAGGTTTTAGTTTTTAGGGTTTTTGTTTTAGGTTTTAAAGTTTAGAATTTTAGGGTTTAATGTTTAGTTTTAGGGTTTAGGGTTTTAGTGTATTAAAGATTAGGGTTTTAGTTTTTAGGGTTTTGTTTTTAGGTTTTAGTGTTTAGAGAATTAAGATTTAGGGTTTAGTGTATAAAAGTGTAGGGTTTTAGATGTAGTTTTTAGGGTTTAGGGTTTAGATTTTTTGTTTTAAATTTTTGGGTTTTGGGTTTTTGGGTTATATTCTTAGTTTTAGGGTTTAATTTTAGGTTTTAGGGTTTAGAGTTTTAGTGTATTCAAGTTTAGGGTTTTAGGTTTTAGTTTTAGGGTTTAGGGTTTTAGTGTATTAAAGATTAGGGTTTTAGTTTTTAGGGTTTAGGGTATTGTTTTTAGGTTTTAGTGTTTATAGTATTCGGACTTAGGGTTTAGTGTCTTAAAATTTAGGGTTTAAGATTTAGTTTTTAGGATTTAGGGTTTAGTGTTTTGGTTTTGGGTTTTAGGGTTTAGAGTTTTTGTTTTAAATTTTTGGGTTTTGGGTTTTTGGGTTATATTCTTAGTTTTAGGGTTTAATTTTAGGTTTTAGGGTTTAAGGTTTTAGTGTATTCAAGTTTAGGGTTTTAGGTTTTAGTTTTTAGGGTTTTTGTTTTAGGTTTTAGGGTTTAGAATTTTAGGGTTTAATGTTTATATTTAAGGTTTAGGGTTTTAGTGTATTAAAGATTAGAGTTTTAATTTTTAGAGTTTAGGGTATTGTTTTTAGGTTTTAGTGTTTAGAGTATTAAAACTTAGGGTTTAGTGTCTTAAAATTTAGAGTTTAAGATTTAGTTTTTAGGATTTAGGATTTAGTGTTTTGGTTTTGGGTTTTAGGGTTTAGAGTTTTTGGGTATAAAGCTTAATTTTAGAGTTTAATTTTATGTTTTAGGGTTTTGTTGTATTCAAGTTTAGGGTTTTAAGTTTTAGTTGTAGGGTTTTTGTTTTAGGTTTTAGGGTTTAGAATTTTAGGGTTTAATGCTTACTTATAGGGTTTAGGGTTTTGGTTTTAGGTTTTTAGGGTTTAATGCTTAGTTTTAGGGTTTAGAATTTTAAGGTTTAATGTTTAGTTTTAGTGTTTAGGGTTTTAGTGTATTAAAGATTAGGGTTTTAGTTTTTAGGGTTTAGGGTATTGTTTTAATGTTTTAGTGTTTATAGTATTCGGACTTAGGGTTTAGTGTCTTAAAATTTAGGGTTTACGATTTAGTTTTTAGGATTTAGGGTTTTGATTTTAGGTTTTAGGGTTTTGAGTTTTTGGGTTTAATGCTTAGTTTTAAGGTTTAATTTTAGGTTTTAGGGTTCTGTTGGATTCAAGATTAGGGTTTTAGGTTTTAATTTTTAGGGTTTTGGTTTTAGGGTTTAGAATATTAGGGTTTAATGTTTAGTTTTAGTGTTTAGGGTTTTAGTTTATTAAAGATTAGGGTTTTAGTTTTTAAGGTTTAGAGTTTTGTCTTTAGGTTTTAGTGTTTAGAGTATTAGGACTTAAGGTTTAGTGTATTAAAATTTAGGTTTTAAGATTTAGTTTTTTGGATTTAGGGTTTAGGGTTTTGGTTTTAGGTTTTAGGGTTTAGAGTTTTTGGGTTTAATGCTTAGTTTTAGGGTTTAATTTTAGGTTTTAGGGTTTTGTTGTATTCAAGTTTAGGATTTTAGGTTTTAGTTTTTAGGGTTTTGGTTTTAGGTTTTAAAGTTTAGAATTTTAGGGTTTAATGTTTAGTTTTAGGGTTTAGGGTTTTAGTGTATTAAAGATTAGGGTTTTAGTTTTTAGGGTTTTGTTTTTAGGTTTTAGTGTTTAGAGAATTAAGATTTAGGGTTTAGTGTATAAAAGTTTAGGGTTTTAGATGTAGTTTTTAGGGTTTAGGGTTTAGATTTTTTGTTTTAAATTTTTGGGTTTAGGGTTTTTGGGTTATATTCTTAGTTTTAGGGTTTAATTTTAGGTTTTAGGGTTTAGAGTTTTAGTGTATTCAAGTTTAGGGTTTTAGGTTTTAGTTTTAGGGTTTAGGGTTTTAGTGTATTAAAGATTAGGGTTTTAGTTTTTAGGGTTTAGGGTATATTTTTTAGGTTTTAGTGTTTGTAGTATTCGGACTTAGGGTTTAGTGTCTTAAAATTTAGGGTTTAAGATTTAGTTTTTAGGATTTAGGATTTAGTGTTTTGGTTTTGGGTTTTAGGGTTTAGAGTTTTTGTTTTAAATTTTTGGGTTTTGGGTTTTTGGGTTATATTCTTAGTTTTAGGGTTTAATTTTAGGTTTTAGGGTTTAAGGTTTTAGTGTATTCAAGTTTAGGGTTTTAGGTTTTAGTTTTTAGGGTTTTTGTTTTAGGTTTTAGGGTTTAGAATTTTAGGGTTTAATGTTTATATTTAAGGTTTAGGGTTTTAGTGTATTAAAGATTAGAGTTTTAATTTTTAGAGTTTAGGGTATTGTTTTTAGGTTTTAGTGTTTAGAGTATTAAAACTTAGGGTTTAGTGTCTTAAAATTTAGAGTTTAAGATTTAGTTTTTAGGATTTAGGATTTAGTGTTTTGGTTTTGGGTTTTAGGGTTTAGAGTTTTTGGGTATAAAGCTTAATTTTAGAGTTTAATTTTATGTTTTAGGGTTTTGTTGTATTCAAGTTTAGGGTTTTAAGTATTAGTTGTAGGGTTTTTGTTTTAGGTTTTAGGGTTTAGAATTTTAGGGTTTAATACTTAATTATAGGGTTTAGGGTTTTGGTTTTAGGTTTTTAGGGTTTAATGCTTAGTTTTAGGGTTTAGAATTTTAAGGTTTAATGTTTAGTTTTAGTGTTTAGGGTTTTAGTGTATTAAAGATTAGGGTTTTAGTTTTTAGGGTTTAGGGTATTGTTTTAATGTTTTAGTGTTTATAGTATTCGGAGTTAGGGTTTAGTGTCTTAAAATTTAGGGTTTACGATTTAGTTTTTAGGATTTAGGGTTTTGATTTTAGGTTTTAGGGTTTTGAGTTTTTGGGTTTAATGCTTCGTTTTAAGGTTTAATTTTAGGTTTTAGGGTTCTGTTGGATTCAAGATTAGGGTTTTAGGTTTTAATTTTTAGGGTTTTGGTTTTAGGGTTTAGAATATTAGGGTTTAATGTTTAGTTTTAGTGTTTAGGGTTTTAGTTTATTAAAGATTAGGGTTTTAGTTTTTAAGGTTTAGAGTTTTGTCTTTAGGTTTTAGTGTTTAGAGTATTAGGACTTAAGGTTTAGTGTATTAAAATTTAGGTTTTAAGATTTAGTTTTTTGGATTTAGGGTTTAGGGTTTTGGTTTTAGGTTTTAGGGTTTAGAGTTTTTGGGTTTAATGCTTAGTTTTAGGGTTTAATTTTAGGTTTTAGGGTTTTGTTGTATTCAAGTTTAGGATTTTAGGTTTTAGTTTTTAGGGTTTTGGTTTTAGGTTTTAAAGTTTAGAAATTTAGGGTTTAATGTTTAGTTTTAGGGTTTAGGGTTTTAGTGTATTAAAGATTAGGGTTTTAGTTTTTAGGGTTTTGTTTTTAGGTTTTAGTGTTTAGAGAATTAAGATTTAGGGTTTAGTGTATAAAAGTTTAGGGTTTTAGATGTAGTTTTTAGGGTTTAGGGTTTAGATTTTTTGTTTTAAATTTTTGGGTTTTGGGTTTTTGGGTTATATTCTTAGTTTTAGGGTTTAATTTTAGGTTTTAGGGTTTAGAGTTTTAGTGTATTCAAGTTTAGGGTTTTAGGTTTTAGTTTTAGGGTTTAGGGTTTTAGTGTATTAAAGATTAGGGTTTTAGTTTTTAGGGTTTAGGGTATTGTTTTTAGGTTTTAGTGTTTATAGTATTCGGACTTAGGGTTTAGTGTCTTAAAATTTAGGGTTTAAGATTTAGTTTTTAGGATTTAGGGTTTAGTGTTTTGGTTTTGGGTTTTAGGGTTTAGAGTTTTTGTTTTAAATTTTTGGGTTTTGGGTTTTTGGGTTATATTCTTAGTTTTAGGGTTTAATTTTAGGTTTTAGGGTTTAAGGTTTTAGTGTATTCAAGTTTAGGGTTTTAGGTTTTAGTTTTTAGGGTTTTTGTTTTAGGTTTTAGGGTTTAGAATTTTAGGGTTTAATGTTTATATTTAAGGTTTAGGGTTTTAGTGTATTAAAGATTAGAGTTTTAATTTTTAGAGTTTAGGGTATTGTTTTTAGGTTTTAGTGTTTAGAGTATTAAAACTTAGGGTTTAGTGTCTTAAAATTTAGGGTTTAAGATTTAGTTTTTAGGATTTAGGATTTAGTGTTTTGGTTTTGGGTTTTAGGGTTTAGAGTTTTTGGGTATAAAGCTTAATTTTAGAGTTTAATTTTATGTTTTAGGGTTTTGTTGTATTCAAGTTTAGGGTTTTAATTTTTAGTTGTAGGGTTTTTGTTTTAGGTTTTAGGGTTTAGAATTTTAGGGTTTAATGCTTACTTATAGGGTTTAGGGTTTTGGTTTTAGGTTTTTAGGGTTTAATGCTTAGTTTTAGGGTTTAGAATTTTAAGGTTTAATGTTTAGTTTTAGTGTTTAGGGTTTTAGTGTATTAAAGATTAGGGTTTTAGTTTTTAGGGTTTAGGGTATTGTTTTAATGTTTTAGTGTTTATAGTATTCGGACTTAGGGTTTAGTGTCTTAAAATTTAGGGTTTACGATTTAGTTTTTAGGATTTAGGGTTTTGATTTTAGGTTTTAGGGTTTTGAGTTTTTGGGTTTAATGCTTAGTTTTAAGGTTTAATTTTAGGTTTTAGGGTTTCGTTGGATTCAAGATTAGGGTTTTAGGTTTTAATTTTTAGGGTTTTGGTTTTAGGGTTTAGAATATTAGGGTTTAATGTTTAGTTTTAGTGTTTAGGGTTTTAGTTTATTAAAGATTAGGGTTTTAGTTTTTAAGGTTTAGAGTTTTGTCTTTAGGTTTTAGTGTTTAGAGTATTAGGACTTAAGGTTTAGTGTATTAAAATTTAGGTTTTAAGATTTAGTTTTTTGGATTTAGGGTTTAGGGTTTTGGTTTTAGGTTTTAAGGTTTAGAGTTTTTGGGTTTAATGCTTAGTTTTAGGGTTTAATTTTAGGTTTTAGGGTTTTGTTGTATTCAAGTTTAGGATTTTAGGTTTTAGTTTTTAGGGTTTTGGTTTTAGGTTTTAAAGTTTAGAATTTTAGGGTTTAATGTTTAGTTTTAGGGTTTAGGGTTTTAGTGTATTAAAGATTAGGGTTTTAGTTTTTAGGGTTTTGTTTTTAGGTTTTAGTGTTTAGAGAATTAAGATTTAGAGTTTAGTGTATAAAAGTTTAGGGTTTTAGATGTAGTTTTTAGGGTTTAGGGTTTAGATTTTTTGTTTTAAATTTTTGGGTTTTGGGTTTTTGGGTTATATTCTTAGTTTTAGGGTTTAATTTTAGGTTTTAGGGTTTAGAGTTTTAGTGTATTCAAGTTTAGGGTTTTAGGTTTTAGTTTTAGGGTTTAGGGTTTTAGTGTATTAAAGATTAGGGTTTTAGTTTTTAGGGTTTAGGGTATTGTTTTTAGGTTTTAGTGTTTATAGTATTCGGACTTAGGGTTTAGTGTCTTAAAATTTAGGGTTTAAGATTTAGTTTTTAGGATTTAGGGTTTAGTGTTTTGGTTTTGGGTTTTAGGGTTTAGAGTTTTTGTTTTAAATTTTTGGGTTTTGGGTTTTTGGGTTATATTCTTAGTTTTAGGGTTTAATTTTAGGTTTTAGGGTTTAAGGTTTTAGTGTATTCAAGTTTAGGGTTTTAGGTTTTAGTTTTTAGGGTTTTTGTTTTAGGTTTTAGGGTTTAGAATTTTAGGGTTTAATGTTTATATTTAAGGTTTAGGGTTTTAGTGTATTAAAGATTAGAGTTTTAATTTTTAGAGTTTAGGGTATTGTTTTTAGGTTTTAGTGTTTAGAGTATTAAAACTTAGGGTTTAGTGTCTTAAAATTTAGGGTTTAAGATTTAGTTTTTAGGATTTAGGATTTAGTGTTTTGGTTTTGGGTTTTAGGGTTTAGAGTTTTTGGGTATAAAGCTTAATTTTAGAGTTTAATTTTATGTTTTAGGGTTTTGTTGTATTCAAGTTTAGGGTTTTAAGTTTTAGTTGTAGGGTTTTTGTTTTAGGTTTTAGGGTTTAGAATTTTAGGGTTTAATGCTTACTTATAGGGTTTAGGGTTTTGGTTTTAGGTTTTTAGGGTTTAATGCTTAGTTTTAGGGTTTAGAATTTTAAGGTTTAAGGTTTAGTTTTAGTGTTTAGGGTTTTAGTGTATTAAAGATTAGGGTTTTAGTTTTTAGGGTTTAGGGTATTGTTTTAATGTTTTAGTGTTTATAGTATTCGGACTTAGGGTTTAGTGTCTTAAAATTTAGGGTTTACGATTTAGTTTTTAGGATTTAGGGTTTTGATTTTAGGTTTTAGGGTTTTGAGTTTTTGGGTTTAATGCTTAGTTTTAAGGTTTAATTTTAGGTTTTAGGGTTTTGTTGGATTCAAGATTAGGACTTTAGGTTTTAATTTTTAGGGTTTTGGTTTTAGGGTTTAGAATATTAGGGTTTAATGTTTAGTTTTAGTGTTTAGGGTTTTAGTTTATTAAAGATTAGGGTTTTAGTTTTTAAGGTTTTGAGTTTTGTCTTTAGGTTTTAGTGTTTAGAGTATTAGGACTTAAGGTTTAGTGTATTAAAATTTAGGTTTTAAGATTTAGTTTTTTGGATTTAGGGTTTAGGGTTTTGGTTTTAGGTTTTAGGGTTTATAGTTTTTGGGTTTAATGCTTAGTTTTAGGGTTTAATTTTAGGTTTTAGGGTTTTGTTGTATTCAAGTTTAGGGTTTTAGGTTTTAGTTTTTAGGGTTTTGGTTTTAGGTTTTAAAGTTTAGAATTTTAGGGTTTAATGTTTAGTTTTAGGGTTCAGGGTTTTAGTGTATTAAAGATTAGGGTTTTAGTTTTTAGGGTTTTGTTTTTAGGTTTTAGTGTTTAGAGAATTAAGATTTAGGGTTTAGTGTATAAAAGTTCAGGGTTTTAGATGTAGTTTTTAGGGTTTAGGGTTTAGATTTTTTGTTTTAAATTTTTGGGTTTTGGGTTTTGGGGTTATATTCTTAGTTTTAGGGTTTAATTTTATGTTTTAGGGTTTAGAGTTTTAGTGTATTCAAGTTTAGGGTTTTAGGTTTTAGTTTTAGGGTTTAGGGTTTTAGTGTATTAAAGATTAAGGTTTTAGTTTTTAGGGTTTAGGGTATTGTTTTTAGGTTTTAGTGTTTATAGTATTCGGACTTAGGGTTTAGTGTCTTAAAATTTAGGGTTTAAGATTTAGTTTTTAGGATTTAGGGTTTAGTGTTTTGGTTTTGGGTTTTAGGGTTTAGAGTTTTTGTTTTAAATTTTTGGGTTTTGGGTTTTTGGGTTATATTCTTAGTTTTAGGGTTTAATTTTAGGTTTTAGGGTTTAAGGTTTTAGTGTATTCAAGTTTAGGGTTTTAGGTTTTAGTCTTTAGGGTTTTTGTTTTAGGTTTTAGGGTTTAGAATTTTAGGGTTTAATGTTTATATTTAAGGTTTAGGGTTTTAGTGTATTAAAGATTAGAGTTTTAATTTTTAGAGTTTAGGGTATTGTTTTTAGGTTTTAGTGTTTAGAGTATTAGAACTTAGGGTTTAGTGTCTTAAAATTTAGGGTTTAAGATTTAGTTTTTAGGATTTAGGATTTAGTGTTTTGGTTTTGGGTTTTAGGGTTTAGAGTTTTTGGGTATAATGCTTAGTTTTAGAGTTTAATTTTATGTTTTAGGGTTTTGTTGTATTCATGTTTAGGGTTTTAAGTTTTAGTTGTAGGGTTTTTGTTTTAGGTTTTAGGGTTTAGAATTTTAGGGTTTAATGCTTACTTATAGGGTTTAGGGTTTTGGTTTTAGGTTTTTAGGGTTTAATGCTTAGTTTTAGGGTTTAGAATTTTAAGGTTTAATGTTTAGTTTTAGTGTTTAGGGTTTTAGTGTATTAAAGATTAGGGTTTTAGTTTTTAGGGTTTAGGGTATTGTTTTAATGGTTTAGTGTTTATAGTATTCGGACTTAGGGTTGAGTGTCTTAAAATTTAGGGTTTACGATTTAGTTTTTAGGATTTAGGGTTTTGATTTTAGGTTTTAGGGTTTTGAGTTTTTGGGTTTAATGCTTAGTTTTAAGGTTTAATTTTAGGTTTTAGGGTTTTGTTGGATTCAAGATTAGGGTTTTAGGTTTTAATTTTTAGGGTTTTGGTTTTAGGGTTTAGAATATTAGGGTTTAATGTTTAGTTTTAGTGTTTAGGGTTTTAGTTTATTAAAGATTAGGGTTTTAGTTTTTGAGGTTTAGAGTTTTGTCTTTAGGTTTTAGTGTTTAGAGTATTAGGACTTAAGGTTTAGTGTATTAAAATTTAGGTTTTAAGATTTAGTTTTTTGGATTTAGGGTTTTGGTTTTAGGTTTTAGGGTTTAGAGTTTTTGGGTTTAATGCTTAGTTTTAGGGTTTAATTTTAGGTTTTAGGGTTTTGTTGTATTCAAGTTTAGGGTTTTAGGTTTTAGTTTTTAGGGTTTTGGTTTTAGGTTTTAAAGTTTAGAATTTTAGGGTTTAATGTTTAGTTTTAGGGTTTAGGGTTTTAGTGTATTAAAGATTAGGGTTTTAGTTTTAAGGTTTAGGGTATTGTTTTTAGGTTTTAGTGTTTATAGTATTAGGACTTAGGGTTTAGTGTCTTAAAATTTAGGGTTTAAGATTTAGTTTTTAGGATTTAGGGTTTAGGGTTTTGGTTTTAGGTTTTAGGGTTTAGAGTTTTTGGGTTTAATGCTTAGTTTTAGGGTTTAATTTTAGGTTTTAGGGTTTTGTTGTATTCAAGTTTAGGGTTTTAGGTTTTAGTTTTTAGGGTTTTGGTTTTAGGTTTTAAAGTTTAGAATTTTAGGGTTTAATGTTTAGTTTTAGGGTTTAGGGTTTTAGTGTATTAAAGATTAGGGTTTTAGTTTTTAGGGTTTTGTTTTTAGGTTTTAGTGTTTAGAGAATTAAGATTTAGGGTTTAGTGTATAAAAGTTTAGGGTTTTAGATGTAGTTTTTAGGGTTTAGGGTTTAGATTTTTTGTTTTAAATTTTTGGGTTTTGGGTTTTGGGGTTATATTCTTAGTTTTAGGGTTTAATTTTAGGTTTTAGGGTTTAGAGTTTTAGTGTATTCAAGTTTAGGGTTTTAGGTTTTAGTTTTAGGGTTTAGGGTTTTAGTGTATTAAAGATTAGGGTTTTAGTTTTTAGGGTTTAGGGTATTGTTTTTAGGTTTTAGTGTTTATAGTATTCGGACTTAGGGTTTAGTGTCTTAAAATTTAGGGTTTAAGATTTAGTTTTTAGGATTTAGGGTTTAGTGTTTTGGTTTTGGGTTTTAGGGTTTAGAGTTTTTGTTTTAAATTTTTGGGTTTTGGGTTTTTGGGTTATATTCTTAGTTTTAGGGTTTAATTTTAGGTTTTAGGGTTTAAGGTTTTAGTGTATTCAAGTTTAGGGTTTTAGGTTTTAGTCTTTAGGGTTTTTGTTTTAGGTTTTAGGGTTTAGAATTTTAGGGTTTAATGTTTATATTTAAGGTTTAGGGTTTTAGTGTATTAAAGATTAGAGTTTTAATTTTTAGAGTTTAGGGTATTGTTTTTAGGTTTTAGTGTTTAGAGTATTAGAACTTAGGGTTTAGTGTCTTAAAACTTAGGGTTTAAGATTTAGTTTTTAGGATTTAGGATTTAGTGTTTTGGTTTTGGGTTTTAGGGTTTAGAGTTTTTGGGTATAATGCTTAGTTTTAGAGTTTAATTTTATGTTTTAGGGTTTTGTTGTATTCATGTTTAGGGTTTTAAGGTTTAGTTGTAGGGTTTTTGTTTTAGGTTTTATGGTTTAGAATTTTAGGGTTTAATGCTTACTTATAGGGTTTAGGGTTTTGGTTTTAGGTTTTTAGGGTTTAATGCTTAGTTTTAGGGTATAGAATTTTAAGGTTTAATGTTTAGTTTTAGTGTTTAGGGTTTTAGTGTATTAAAGATTAGGGTTTTAGTTTTTAGGGTTTAGGGTATTGTTTTAATGTTTTAGTGTTTATAGTATTCGGACTTAGGGTTTAGTGTCTTAAAATATAGGGTTTACGATTTAGTTTTTAGGATTTAGGGTTTTGATTTTAGGTTTTAGGGTTTTGAGTTTTTGGGTTTAATGCTTAGTTTTAAGGTTTAATTTTAGGTTTTAAGGTTTTGTTGGATTCAAGATTAGGGTTTTAGGTTTTAATTTTTAGGGTTTTGGTTTTAGGGTTTAGAATATTAGGGTTTAATGTTTAGTTTTAGTGTTTAGGGTTTTAGTCTATTAAAGATTAGGGTTTTAGTTTTTAAGGTTTAGAGTTTTGTCTTTAGGTTTTAGTGTTTAGAGTATTAGGACTTAAGGTTTAGTGTATTAAAATTTAGGTTTTAAGATTTAGTTTTTTGGATTTAGGGTTTAGGGCTTTGGTTTTAGGTTTTAGGGTTTAGAGTTTTTGGGTTTAATGCTTAGTTTTAGGGTTTAATTTTAGGTTTTAGGGTTTTGTTGTATTCAAGTTTAGGGTTTTAGGTTTTAGTTTTTAGGGTTTTGGTTTTAGGTTTTAAAGTTTAGAATTTTAGGGTTTAATGTTTAGTTTTAAGGTTCAGGGTTTTAGTGTATTAAAGATTAGGGTTTTAGTTTTTAGGGTTTTGTTTTTAGGTTTTAGTGTTTAGAGAATTAAGATTTAGGGTTTAGTGTATAAAAGTTTAGGGTTTTAGATGTAGTTTTTAGGGTTTAGGGTTTAGATTTTTTGTTTTAAATTTTTGGGTTTTGGGTTTTGGGGTTATATTCTTAGTTTTAGGGTTTAATTTTAGGTTTTAGGGTTTAGAGTTTTAGTGTATTCAAGTTTAGGGTTTTAGGTTTTAGTTTTAGGGTTTAGGGTTTTAGTGTATTAAAGATTAGGGTTTTAGTTTTTAGGGTTTAGGGTATTGTTTTTAGGTTTTAGTGTTTATAGTATTCGGACTTAGGGTTTAGTGTCTTAAAATTTAGGGTTTAAGATTTAGTTTTTAGGATTTAGGGTTTAGTGTTTTGGTTTTGGGTTTTAGGGTTTAGAGTTTTTGTTTTAAATTTTTGGGTTTTGGGTTTTTGGGTTATATTCTTAGTTTTAGGGTTTAATTTTAGGTTTTAGGGTTTAAGGTTTTAGTGTATTCAAGTTTAGGGTTTTAGGTTTTAGTCTTTAGGGTTTTTGTTTTAGGTTTTAGGGTTTAGAATTTTAGGGTTTAATGTTTATATTTAAGGTTTAGGGTTTTAGTGTATTAAAGATTAGAGTTTTAATTTTTAGAGTTTAGGGTATTGTTTTTAGGTTTTAGTGTTTAGAGTATTAGAACTTAGGGTTTAGTATCTTAAAATTTAGGGTTTAAGATTTAGTTTTTAGGATTTAGGATTTAGTGTTTTGGTTTTGGGTTTTAGGGTTTAGAGTTTTTGGGTATAATGCTTAGTTTTAGAGTTTAATTTTATGTTTTAGGGTTTTGTTGTATTCATGTTTAGGGTTTTAAGTTTTAGTTGTAGGGTTTTTGTTTTAGGTTTTAGGGTTTAGAATTTTAGGGTTTAATGCTTACTTATAGGGTTTAGGGTTTTGGTTTTAGGTTTTTAGGGTTTAATGCTTAGTTTTAGGGTATAGAATTTTAAGGTTTAATGTTTAGTTTTAGTGTTTAGGGTTTTAGTGTATTAAAGATTAGGGTTTTAGTTTTTAGGGTTTAGGGTATTGTTTTAATGTTTTAGTGTTTATAGTATTCGGACTTAGGGTTTAGTGTCTTAAAATATAGGGTTTACGATTTAGTTTTTAGGATTTAGGGTTTTGATTTTAGGTTTTAGGGTTTTGAGTTTTTGGGTTTAATGCTTAGTTTTAAGGTTTAATTTTAGGTTTTAAGGTTTTGTTGGATTCAAGATTAGGGTTTTAGGTTTTAATTTTTAGGGTTTTGGTTTTAGGGTTTAGAATATTAGGGTTTAATGTTTAGTTTTAGTGTTTAGGGTTTTAGTCTATTAAAGATTAGGGTTTTAGTTTTTAAGGTTTAGAGTTTTGTCTTTAGGTTTTAGTGTTTAGAGTATTAGGACTTAAGGTTTAGTGTATTAAAATTTAGGTTTTAAGATTTAGTTTTTTGGATTTAGGGTTTAGGGCTTTGGTTTTAGGTTTTAGGGTTTAGAATTTTTGGGTTTAATGCTTAGTTTTAGGGTTTAATTTTAGGTTTTAGGGTTTTGTTGTATTCAAGTTTAGGGTTTTAGGTTTTAGTTTTTAGGGTTTTGGTTTTAGGTTTTAAAGTTTAGAATTTTAGGGTTTAATGTTTAGTTTTAAGGTTCAGGGTTTTAGTGTATTAAAGATTAGGGTTTTAGTTTTTAGGGTTTTGTTTTTAGGTTTTAGTGTTTAGAGAATTAAGATTTAGGGTTTAGTGTATAAAAGTTTAGGGTTTTAGATGTAGTTTTTAGGGTTTAGGGTTTAGATTTTTTGTTTTAAATTTTTGGGTTTTGGGTTTTGGGGTTATATTCTTAGTTTTAGGGTTTAATTTTAGGTTTTAGGGTTTAGAGTTTTAGTGTATTCAAGTTTAGGGTTTTAGGTTTTAGTTTTAGGGTTTAGGGTTTTAGTGTATTAAAGATTAGGGTTTTAGTTTTTAGGGTTTAGGGTATTGTTTTTAGGTTTTAGTGTTTATAGTATTCGGACTTAGGGTTTAGTGTCTTAAAATTTAGGGTTTAAGATTTAGTTTTTAGGATTTAGGGTTTAGTGTTTTGGTTTTGGGTTTTAGGGTTTAGAGTTTTTGTTTTAAATTTTTGGGTTTTGGGTTTTTGGGTTATATTCTTAGTTTTAGGGTTTAATTTTAGGTTTTAGGGTTTAAGGTTTTAGTGTATTCAAGTTTAGGGTTTTAGGTTTTAGTCTTTAGGGTTTTTGTTTTAGGTTTTAGGGTTTAGAATTTTAGGGTTTAATGTTTATATTTAAGGTTTAGGGTTTTAGTGTATTAAAGATTAGAGTTTTAATTTTTAGAGTTTAGGGTATTGTTTTTAGGTTTTAGTGTTTAGAGTATTAGAACTTAGGGTTTAGTATCTTAAAATTTAGGGTTTAAGATTTAGTTTTTAGGATTTAGGATTTAGTGTTTTGGTTTTGGGTTTTAGGGTTTAGAGTTTTTGGGTATAATGCTTAGTTTTAGAGTTTAATTTTATGTTTTAGGGTTTTGTTGTATTCATGTTTAGGGTTTTAAGTTTTAGTTGTAGGGTTTTTGTTTTAGGTTTTAGGGTTTAGAATTTTAGGGTTTAATGCTTACTTATAGGGTTTAGGGTTTTGGTTTTAGGTTTTTAGGGTTTAATGCTTAGTTTTAGGGTTTAGAATTTTAAGGTTTAATGTTTAGTTTTAGTGTTTAGGGTTTTAGTGTATTAAAGATTAGGGTTTTAGTTTTTAGGGTTTAGGGTATTGTTTTAATGTTTTAGTGTTTATAGTATTCGGACTTAGGGTTTAGTGTCTTAAAATTTAGGGTTTACGATTTAGTTTTTAGGATTTAGGGTTTTGATTTTTGGTTTTAGGGTTTTGAGTTTTTGGGTTTAATGCTTAGTTTTAAGGTTTAATTTTAGGTTTTAGGGTTTTGTTGGATTCAAGATTAGGGTTTTAGGTTTTAATTTTAAGGGTTTTGGTTTTAGGGTTTAGAATATTAGGGTTTAATGTTTAGTTTTAGTGTTTAGGGTTTTAGTTTATTAAAGATTAGGGTTTTAGTTTTTAAGGTTTAGAGTTTTGTCTTTAGGTTTTAGTGTTTAGAGTATTAGGACTTAAGGTTTAGTGTATTAAAATTTAGGTTTTAAGATTTAGTTTTTTGGATTTAGGGTTTTGGTTTTAGGTTTTAGGGTTTAGAGTTTTTGGGTTTAATGCTTAGTTTTAGGGTTTAATTTTAGGTTTTAGGGTTTTGTTGTATTCAAGTTTAGGGTTTTAGGTTTTAGTTTTTAGGGTTTTGGTTTTAGGTTTTAAAGTTTAGAATTTTAGGGTTTAATGTTTAGTTTTAGGGTTTAGGGTTTTAGTGTATTAAAGATTAGGGTTTTAGTTTTAAGGTTTAGGGTATTGTTTTTAGGTTTTAGTGTTTATAGTATTAGGACTTAGGGTTTAGTGTCTTAAAATTTAGGGTTTAAGATTTAGTTTTTAGGATTTAGGGTTTAGGGTTTTGGTTTTAGGTTTTAGGGTTTAGAGTTTTTGGGTTTAATGCTTAGTTTTAGGGTTTAATTTTAGGTTTTAGGGTTTTGTTGTATTCAAGTTTAGGGTTTTAGGTTTTAGTTTTTAGGGTTTTGGTTTTAGGTTTTAAAGTTTAGAATTTTAGGGTTTAATGTTTAGTTTTAGGGTTTAGGGTTTTAGTGTATTAAAGATTAGGGTTTTAGTTTTTAGGGTTTTGTTTTTAGGTTTTAGTGTTTAGAGAATTAAGATTTAGGGTTTAGTGTATAAAAGTTTAGGGTTTTAGATGTAGTTTTTAGGGTTTAGGGTTTAGATTTTTTGTTTTAAATTTTTGGGTTTTGGGTTTTGGGGTTATATTCTTAGTTTTAGGGTTTAATTTTAGGTTTTAGGGTTTAGAGTTTTAGTGTATTCAAGTTTAGGGTTTTAGGTTTTAGTTTTAGGGTTTAGGGTTTTAGTGTATTAAAGATTAGGGTTTTAGTTTTTAGGGTTTAGGGTATTGTTTTTAGGTTTTAGTGTTTATAGTATTCGGACTTAGGGTTTAGTGTCTTAAAATTTAGGGTTTAAGATTTAGTTTTTAGGATTTAGGGTTTAGTGTTTTGGTTTTGGGTTTTAGGGTTTAGAGTTTTTGTTTTAAATTTTTGGGTTTTGGGTTTTTGGGTTATATTCTTAGTTTTAGGGTTTAATTTTAGGTTTTAGGGTTTAAGGTTTTAGTGTATTCAAGTTTAGGGTTTTAGGTTTAAGTCTTTAGGGTTTTTGTTTTAGGTTTTAGGGTTTAGAATTTTAGGGTTTAATGTTTATATTTAAGGTTTAGGGTTTTAGTGTATTAAAGATTAGAGTTTTAATTTTTAGAGTTTAGGGTATTGTTTTTAGGTTTTAGTGTTTAGAGTATTAGAACTTAGGGTTTAGTGTCTTAAAACTTAGGGTTTAAGATTTAGTTTTTAGGATTTAGGATTTAGTGTTTTGGTTTTGGGTTTTAGGGTTTAGAGTTTTTGGGTATAATGCTTAGTTTTAGAGTTTAATTTTATGTTTTAGGGTTTTGTTGTATTCATGTTTAGGGTTTTAAGTTTTAGTTGTAGGGTTTTTGTTTTAGGTTTTAGGGTTTAGAATTTTAGGGTTTAATGCTTACTTATAGGGTTTAGGGTTTTGGTTTTAGGTTTTTAGGGTTTAATGCTTAGTTTTAGGGTATAGAATTTTAAGGTTTAATGTTTAGTTTTAGTGTTTAGGGTTTTAGTGTATTAAAGATTAGGGTTTTAGTTTTTAGGGTTTAGGGTATTGTTTTAATGTTTTAGTGTTTATAGTATTCGGACTTAGGGTTTAGTGTCTTAAAATTTAGGGTTTACGATTTAGTTTTTAGGATTTAGGGTTTTGATTTTAGGTTTTAGGGTTTTGAGTTTTTGGGTTTAATGCTTAGTTTTAAGGTTTAATTTTAGGTTTTAAGGTTTTCTTGGATTCAAGATTAGGGTTTTAGGTTTTAATTTTTAGGGTTTTGGTTTTAGGGTTTAGAATATTAGGGTTTAATGTTTAGTTTTAGTGTTTAGGGTTTTAGTCTATTAAAGATTAGGGTTTTAGTTTTTAAGGTTTAGAGTTTTGTCTTTAGGTTTTAGTGTTTAGAGTATTAGGACTTAAGGTTTAGTGTATTAAAATTTAGGTTTTAAGATTTAGTTTTTTGGATTTAGGGTTTAGGGCTTTGGTTTTAGGTTTTAGGGTTTAGAGTTTTTGGGTTTAATGCTTAGTTTTAGGGTTTAATTTTAGGTTTTAGGGTTTTGTTGTATTCAAGTTTAGGGTTTTAGGTTTTAGTTTTTAGGGTTTTGGTTTTAGGTTTTAAAGTTTAGAATTTTAGGGTTTAATGTTTAGTTTTAAGGTTCAGGGTTTTAGTGTATTAAAGATTAGGGTTTTAGTTTTTAGGGTTTTGTTTTTAGGTTTTAGTGTTTAGAGAATTAAGATTTAGGGTTTAGTGTATAAAAGTTTAGGGTTTTAGATGTAGTTTTTAGGGTTTAGGGTTTAGATTTTTTGTTTTAAATTTTTGGGTTTTGGGTTTTGGGGTTATATTCTTAGTTTTAGGGTTTAATTTTAGGTTTTAGGGTTTAGAGTTTTAGTGTATTCAAGTTTAGGGTTTTAGGTTTTAGTTTTAGGGTTTAGGGTTTTAGTGTATTAAAGATTAGGGTTTTAGTTTTTAGGGTTTAGGGTATTGTTTTTAGGTTTTAGTGTTTATAGTATTCGGACTTAGGGTTTAGTGTCTTAAAATTTAGGGTTTAAGATTTAGTTTTTAGGATTTAGGGTTTAGTGTTTTGGTTTTGGGTTTTAGGGTTTAGAGTTTTTGTTTTAAATTTTTGGGTTTTGGGTTTTTGGGTTATATTCTTAGTTTTAGGGTTTAATTTTAGGTTTTAGGGTTTAAGGTTTTAGTGTATTCAAGTTTAGGGTTTTAGGTTTTAGTCTTTAGGGTTTTTGTTTTAGGTTTTAGGGTTTAGAATTTTAGGGTTTAATGTTTATATTTAAGGTTTAGGGTTTTAGTGTATTAAAGATTAGAGTTTTAATTTTTAGAGTTTAGGGTATTGTTTTTAGGTTTTAGTGTTTAGAGTATTAGAACTTAGGGTTTAGTGTCTTAAAATTTAGGGTTTAAGATTTAGTTTTTAGGATTTAGGATTTAGTGTTTTGGTTTTGGGTTTTAGGGTTTAGAGTTTTTGGGTATAATGCTTAGTTTTAGAGTTTAATTTTATGTTTTAGGGTTTTGTTGTATTCATGTTTAGGGTTTTAAGTTTTAGTTGTAGGGTTTTTGTTTTAGGTTTTAGGGTTTAGAATTTTAGGGTTTAATGCTTACTTATAGGGTTTAGGGTTTTGGTTTTAGGTTTTTAGGGTTTAATGCTTAGTTTTAGGGTTTAGAATTTTAAGGTTTAATGTTTAGTTTTAGTGTTTAGGGTTTTAGTGTATTAAAGATTAGGGTTTTAGTTTTTAGGGTTTAGGGTATTGTTTTAATGTTTTAGTGTTTATAGTATTCGGACTTAGGGTTTAGTGTCTTAAAATTTAGGGTTTACGATTTAGTTTTTAGGATTTAGGGTTTTGATTTTTGGTTTTAGGGTTTTGAGTTTTTGGGTTTAATGCTTAGTTTTAAGGTTTAATTTTAGGTTTTAGGGTTTTGTTGGATTCAAGATTAGTGTTTTAGGTTTTAATTTTAAGGGTTTTGGTTTTAGGGTTTAGAATATTAGGGTTTAATGTTTAGTTTTAGTGTTTAGGGTTTTAGTTTATTAAAGATTAGGGTTTTAGTTTTTAAGGTTTAGAGTTTTGTCTTTAGGTTTTAGTGTTTAGAGTATTAGGACTTAAGGTTTAGTGTATTAAAATTTAGGTTTTAAGATTTAGTTTTTTGGATTTAGGGTTTTGGTTTTAGGTTTTAGGGTTTAGAGTTTTTGGGTTTAATGCTTAGTTTTAGGGTTTAATTTTAGGTTTTAGGGTTTTGTTGTATTCAAGTTTAGGGTTTTAGGTTTTAGTTTTTAGGGTTTTGGTTTTAGGTTTTAAAGTTTAGAATTTTAGGGTTTAATGTTTAGTTTTAGGGTTTAGGGTTTTAGTGTATTAAAGATTAGGGTTTTATTTTTAAGGTTTATGGTATTGTTTTTAGGTTTTAGTGTTTATAGTATTAGGACTTAGGGTTTAGTGTCTTAAAATTTAGGGTTTAAGATTTAGTTTTTAGGATTTAGGGTTTAGGGTTTTGGTTTTAGGTTTTAGGGTTTAGAGTTTTTGGGTTTAATGCTTAGTTTTAGGGTTTAATTTTAGGTTTTAGGGTTTTGTTGTATTCAAGTTTAGGGTTTTAGGTTTTAGTTTTTAGGGTTTTGGTTTTAGGTTTTAAAGTTTAGAATTTTAGGGTTTAATGTTTAGTTTTAGGGTTTAGGGTGTTAGTGTATTAAAGATTAGGGTTTTAGTTTTTAGGGTTTTGTTTTTAGGTTTTAGTGTTTAGAGAATTAAGATTTAGGGTTTAGTGTATAAAAGTTTAGGGTTTTAGATGTAGTTTTTAGGGTTTAGGGTTTAGATTTTTTGTTTTAAATTTTTGGGTTTTGGGTTTTTGGGTTATATTCTTAGTTTTAGGGTTTAATTTTAGGTTTTAGGGTTTAGAGTTTTAGTGTATTCAAGTTTAGGGTTTTAGGTTTTAGTTTTAGGGTTTAGGGTTTTAGTGTATTAAAGATTAGGGTTTTAGTTTTTAGGGTTTAGGGTATTGTTTTTAGGTTTTAGTGTTTATAGTATTCGGACTTAGGGTTTAGTGTCTTAAAATTTAGGGTTTAAGATTTAGTTTTTAGGATTTAGGGTTTAGTGTTTTGGTTTTGGGTTTTAGGGTTTAGAGTTTTTGTTTTAAATTTTTGGGTTTTGGGTTTTTGGGTTATATTCTTAGTTTTAGGGTTTAATTTTAGGTTTTAGGGTTTAAGGTTTTAGTGTATTCAAGTTTAGGGTTTTAGGTTTTAGTTTTTAGGGTTTTTGTTTTAGGTTTTAGGGTTTAGAATTTTAGGGTTTAATGTTTATATTTAAGGTTTAGGGTTTTAGAGTATTAAAGATTAGAGTTTTAATTTTTAAAGTTTAGGGTGTTGTTTTTAGGTTTTAGTGTTTAGAGTATTAAAACTTAGGGTTTAGTGTCTTAAAATTTAGGGTTTAAGATTTAGTTTTTAGGATTTAGGATTTAGTGTTTTGGTTTTGGGTTTTAGGGTTTAGAGTTTTTGGGTATAAAGCTTAGTTTTAGAGTTTAATTTTATGTTTTAGGGTTTTGTTGTATTCATGTTTAGGGTTTTAAGTTTTAGTTGTAGGGTTTTTGTTTTAGGTTTTAGGGTTTAGAATTTTAGGGTTTAATGCTTTCTTATAGGGTTTAGGGTTTTGGTTTTAGGTTTTTAGGGTTTAATGCTTAGTTTTAGGGTTTAGAATTTTAAGGTTTAATGTTTAGTTTTAGTGTTTAGGGTTTTAGTGTATTAAAGATTAGGGTTTTAGTTTTTAGGGTTTAGGGTATTGTTTTAATGTTTTAGTGTTTATAGTATTCGGACTTAGGGTTTAGTGTCTTAAAATTTAGGGTTTACGATTTAGTTTTTAGGATTTAGGGTTTTGATTTTAGGTTTTAGGGTTTTGAGTTTTTGGGTTTAATGCTTAGTTTTAAGGTTTAATTTTAGGTTTTAGGGTTTTGTTGGATTCAAGATTAGGGTTTTAGGTTTTAATTTTTAGGGTTTTGGTTTTAGGGTTTAGAATATTAGGGTTTAATGTTTAGTTTTAGTGTTTAGGGTTTTAGTTTATTAAAGATTAGGGTTTTAGTTTTTAAGGTTTAGAGTTTTGTCATTAGGTTTTAGTGTTTAGAGTATTAGGACTTAAGGTCTAGTGTATTAAAATTTAGGTTTTAAGATTTAGTTTTTTGGATTTAGGGTTTAGGGTTTTGGTTTTAGGTTTTAAGGTTTAGAGTTTTTGGGTTTAATGCTTAGTTTTAGGGTTTAATTTTAGGTTTTAGGGTTTTTTTGTATTCAAGTTTAGGGTTTTAGGTTTTAGTTTTTAGGGTTTTGGTTTTAGGTTTTAAAGTTTAGAATTTTAGGGTTTAATGTTTAGTTTTAGGGTTTAGGGTTTTAGTGTATTAAAGATTAGGGTTTTAGTTTTTAGGGTTTTGTTTTTAGGTTTTAGTGTTTAGAGAATTAAGATTTAGGGTTTAGTGTATAAAAGTTTAGGGTTTTAGATGTAGTTTTTAGGGTTTAGGGTTTAGATTTTTTGTTTTAAATTTTTGGGTTTTGGGTTTTTGGGTTATATTCTTAGTTTTAGGGTTTAATTTTAGGTTTTAGAGTTTAGAGTTTTAGTGTATTCAAGTGTAGGGTTTTAGGTTTTAGTTTTAGGGTTTAGGGTTTTAGTCTATTAAAGATTAGGGTTTTAGTTTTTAGGGTTTAGGGTATTGTTTTTAGGTTTTAGTGTTTATAGTATTCGGACTTAGGGTTTAGTGTCTTAAAATTTAGGGTTTAAGATTTAGTTTTTAGGATTTAGGGTTTAGTGTTTTGGTTTTGGGTTTTAGGGTTTAGAGTTTTTGTTTTAAATTTTTGGGTTTTGGGTTTTTGGGTTATATTCTTAGTTTTAGGGTTTAATTTTAGGTTTTAGGGTTTAAGGTTTTAGTGTATTCAAGTTTAGGGTTTTAGGTTTTAGTTTTTAGGGTTTTTGTTTTAGGTTTTAGGGTTTAGAATTTTAGGGTTTAATGTTTATATTTAAGGTTTAGGATTTTAGTGTATTAAAGATTAGAGTTTTAATTTTTAGAGTTTAGGGTATTGTTTTTAGGTTTTAGTGTTTAGAGTATTAAAACTTAGGGTTTAGTGTCTTAAAATTTAGGGTTTAAGATTTAGTTTTTAGGATTTAGGATTTAGTGTTTTGGTTTTGGGTTTTAGGGTTTAGAGTTTTTGGGTATAAAGCTTAATTTTAGAGTTTAATTTTATGTTTTAGGGTTTTGTTGTATTCAAGTTTAGGGTTTTAAGTTTTAGTTGTAGGGTTTTTGTTTTAGGTTTTAGGGTTTAGAATTTTAGGGTTTAATGCTTACTTATAGGGTTTAGGGTTTTGGTTTTAGGTTTTTAGGGTTTAATGCTTAGTTTCAGGGTTTAGAATTTTAAGGTTTAATGTTTAGTTTTAGTGTTTAGGGTTTTAGTGTATTAAAGATTAGGGTTTTAATTTTTAGGGTTTAGGGTATTGTTTTAATGTTTTAGTGTTTATAGTATTAGGACTTAGGGTTTAGTGTCTTAAAATTTAGGGTTTACGATTTAGTTTTTAGGATTTAGGGTTTTGATTTTAGGTTTTAGGGTTTTGAGTTTTTGGGTTTAATGCTTAGTTTTAAGGTTTAATTTTAGGTTTTAAGGTTTTGTTGGATTCAAGATTAGGGTTTTAGGTTTTAATTTTTAGGGTTTTGGTTTTAGGGTTTAGAATATTAGGGTTTAATGTTTAGTTTTAGTGTTTAGGGTTTTAGTTTATTAAAGATTAGGGTTTTAGTTTTTAAGGTTTAGAGTTTTGTCTTTAGGTTTTAGTTTTAGAGTATTAGGACTTAAGGTTTAGTGTATTAAAATTTAGGTTTTAAGATTTAGTTTTTTGGATTTAGGGTTTAGGGTTTTGGTTTTAGGTGTTAGGGTTTAGAGTTTTTGTGTTTAATGCTTAGTTTTAGAGTTTAATTTTATGTTTTAGGGTTTTGTTGTATTTAAGTTTAGGGTTTTAGGTTTTAGTTGTAGGGTTTTTGTTTTAGGTTTTAGGGTTTAGAATTTTAAGGTTTAATGCTTACTTATAGGGTTTAGGGTTTTGGTTTTAGGTTTTTAGGGTTTAATGCTTAGTTTTAGGGTTTAGAATTTTAGGGTTTAATGTTTAGTTTTAGTGTTTAGGGTTTTAGTGTATTAAAGATTAGGGTTTTAGTTTTTAGGGTTTAGGGTATTGTTTTTAGGTTTTAGTGTTTATAGTATTCGGACTTAGGATTTAGTGTCTTAAAATTTAGGGTTTAAGATTTAGTTTTTAGGATTTAGGGTTTAGGGTTTTGGTTTTAGGTTTTATGGTTTAGAGTTTTTGGGTTTAATGCTTAGTTTTAGGGATTAATTTTAGGTTTTAGAGTTTTGTTGTATTCAAGATTAGTGTTTTAGCTTTTAGTTTTTAGGGTTTTGGTTTTAGGTTTTAGGGTTTAGAATTTTAGGGTTTAATGTTTAGTTTTAGTGTTTAGGGTTTTAGTGTATTAAAGATTAGGGTTTTAGTTTTTAGGGTTTAGGGTATTGTTTTTAGGTTTTAGTGTTTATAGTATTCGGACTTAGGGTTTAGTGTCTTAAAATTTAGGGTTTAAGATTTAGTTTTTAGGATTTAGGGTTTAGGGTTTTAGGGTTTTGAGTTTTTGGGTTTAATGCTTAGTTTTAGGGGTTAATTTTAGGTTTTAGAGTTTTTTTGTATTCAAGATTAGTGTTTTAGGTTTTAGTTTTTAGGGTTTTGGTTTTAGGTTTTAGGGTTTAGAATATTAGGGTTTAATGTTGTTTAGTTTTAGTGTTTAGGGTTTTAGTGTATTAAAGATTAGGGTTTTAGTTTTAGGGTTTAGGGTATTGTTTTTAGGTTTTAGTGTTTATAGTATTCGGACTTAGGGTTTAGTGTCTTAAAATTTAGGGTTTAAGATTTAGTTTTTAGGATTTAGGGTTTAGGATTTTGGTTTTAGGTTTTAGGGTTTAGAGTTTTTGGGTTTAATACTTAGTTTTAGGGTTTAATTTTAGGTTTTAGGGTTTTGTTGTATTCAAGTTTAGGGTTTTATGTTTTAGTTTTTAGGGTTTTGGTTTTAGGTTTTAAAGTTTAGAATTTTAGGGTTTAATGTTTAGTTTTAGGGTTTAGGGTTTTAGTGTATTAAAGATTAGGGTTTTAGTTTTTAGGGTTTAGGGTTTTGTTTTTAGGTTTTAGTGTTTAGAGAATTAAGATTTAGGGTTTAGTGTATAAAAGTTTAGGGTTTTAGATGTAGTTTTTAGGGTTTAGGGTTTAGTGTATAAAAGTTTAGGGTTTTAGGTTTTAATTTTTAGGGTTTTGGTTTTAGGGTTTAGAATTTTAGGGTTTAATGTTTAGTTATAGAGTTTGGAGTTTTAGTTTATTAAAGATTAGGATTTTAGTTTTTAAGGTTTAGGGTTTTGTCTTTAGGTTTTAGTGTTTAGAGTATTAGGACTTAGGGTTTAGTGTATTAAAATTTAGATTTTAAGATTTAGTTTTTTGGATTTAGGGTTTAGGGTTTTGGTTTTAGGTGTTAGGGTTTAGAGTTTTTGTGTTTAATGCTTAGTTTTAGAGTTTAATTTTATGTTTTAGGGTTTTGTTGAATTCAAGTTTAGGGTTTTAGGTTTTAGTTGGAGGGTTTTTGTTTTAGGTTTTAGGGTTTAGAATTTTAAGGTTTAATGCTTACTTATAGGGTTTAGGGTTTTGGTTTTAGGTTTTTAGGGTTTAATGTTTAGTTTTAGGGTTTAGAATTTTAGGGTTTAATGTTTAGTTTTAGTGTTTAGGGTTTTAGTGTATTAAAGATTAGGGTTTTAGTTTTTAGGGTTTAGGGTATTGTTTTTAGGTTTTAGTGTTTATAGTATTCGGACTTAGGGTTTAGTGTCTTAAAATTTAGGGTTTAAGATTTAGTTTTTAGGATTTAGGGTTTAGGGTTTTGGTATTAGGTTTTAGGGTTTAGAGTTTTTGGGTTTAATGCTTAGTTTTAGGGTTTAATTTTAGGTTTTAGAGTTTTGTTGTATTCAAGATTAGTGTTTTAGGTTTTAGTTTTTAGGGTTTTGGTTTTAGGTTTTAGGGTTTAGAATATTAGGGTTTAATGTTTAGTTTTAGTGTTTAGGGTTTTAGTGTATTAAAGATTAGAGTTTTAGTTTTAGGGTTTAGGGTATTGTTTTTAGGTTTTAGTGTTTATAGTATTCGGACTTAGGGTTTAGTGTCTTAAAATTTAGGGTTTAAGATTTAATTTTTAGGATTTAGGGTTTAGGGTTTTGGTTTTAGGTTTTAGGGTTTAGAGTTTTTGGGTTTAATGCTTAGTTTTAGGGTTTAATTTTAGGTTTTAGGGTTTTGTTGTATTCAAGTTTAGGGTTTTAGGTTTTAGTTTTTAGGGTTTTGGTTTTAGGTTTTAAAGTTTAGAATTTTAGGGATTAATGTTTAGTTTTAGGGTTTAGGGTTTTAGTGTATTAAAGATTAGGGTTTTAGTTTTTAGGGTTTAGGGTTTTGTTTTTAGGTTTTAGTGTTTAGAGAATTAAGATTTAGGGTTTAGTGTATAAAAGTTTTGGGTTTTAGATGTAGTTTTTAGGGTTTAGGGTTTAGATTTTTTTTTTTAAATTTTTGGGTTTTGGGTTTTTGGGTTATATTCTTAGTTTTAGGGTTTAATTTTAGGTTTTAGGGTTTAGAGTTTTAGTGTATTCAAGTTTAGGGTTTTAGGTTTTAGTTTTAGGGTTTAGGGTTTTAGTGTATTAAAGATTAGGGTTTTAGTTTTTAGGGTTTAGGGTATTGTTTTTAGGTTTTAGTGTTTATAGTATTCGGACTTAGGGTTTAGTGTCTTAAAATTTAGGGTTTAAGATTTAGTTTTTAGGATTTAGGGTTTAGTGTTTTGGTTTTGGGTTTTAGGGTTTAGAGTTTTTGTTTTAAATTTTTGGGTTTTGGGTTTTTGGGTTATATTCTTAGTTTTAGGGTTTAATTTTAGGTTTTAGGGTTTAAGGTTTTAGTGTATTCAAGTTTAGGGTTTTAGGTTTTAGTTTTTAGGGTTTTTGTTTTAGGTTTTAGGGTTTAGAATTTTAGGGTTTAATGTTTATATTTAAGGTTTAGGGTTTTAGAGTATTAAAGATTAGAGTTTTAATTTTTAAAGTTTAGGGTGTTGTTTTTAGGTTTTAGTGTTTAGAGTATTAAAACTTAGGGTTTAGTGTCTTAAAATTTAGGGTTTAAGATTTAGTTTTTAGGATTTAGGATTTAGTGTTTTGGTTTTGGGTTTTAGGGTTTAGAGTTTTTGGGTATAAAGCTTAGTTTTAGAGTTTAATTTTATGTTTTAGGGTTTTGTTGTATTCATGTTTAGGGTTTTAAGTTTTAGTTGTAGGGTTTTTGTTTTAGGTTTTAGGGTTTAGAATTTTAGGGTTTAATGCTTACTTATAGGGTTTAGGGTTTTGGTTTTAGGTTTTTAGGGTTTAATGCTTAGTTTTAGGGTTTAGAATTTTAAGGTTTAATGTTTAGTTTTAGTGTTTAGGGTTTTAGTGTATTAAAGATTAGGGTTTTAGTTTTTAGGGTTTAGGGTATTGTTTTAATGTTTTAGTGTTTATAGTATTCGGACTTAGGGTTTAGTGTCTTAAAATTTAGGGTTTACGATTTAGTTTTTAGGATTTAGGATTTTGATTTTAGGTTTTAGGGTTTTGAGTTTTTGGGTTTAATGCTTAGTTTTAAGGTTTAATTTTAGGTTTTAGGGTTTTGTTGGATTCAAGATTAGGGTTTTAGGTTTTAATTTTTAGGGTTTTGGTTTTAGGGTTTAGAATATTAGGGTTTAATGTTTAGTTTTAGTGTTTAGGGTTTTAGTTTATTAAATATTAGGGTTTTAGTTTTTAAGGTTTAGAGTTTTGTCTTTAGGTTTTAGTGTTTAGAGTATTAGGACTTAAGGTCTAGTGTATTAAAATTTAGGTTTTAAGATTTAGTTTTTTGGATTTAGGGTTTAGGGTTTTGGTTTTAGGTTTTAAGGTTTAGAGTTTTTGGGTTTAATGCTTAGTTTTAGGGTTTAATTTTAGGTTTTAGGGTTTTTTTGTATTCAAGTTTAGGGTTTTAGGTTTTAGTTTTTAGGGTTTTGGTTTTAGGTTTTAAAGTTTAGAATTTTAGGGTTTAATGTTTAGTTTTAGGGTTTAGGGTTTTAGTGTATTAAAGATTAGGGTTTTAGTTTTTAGGGTTTTGTTTTTAGGTTTTAGTGTTTAGAGAATTAAGATTTAGGGTTTAGTGTATAAAAGTTTAGGGTTTTAGATGTAGTTTTTAGGGTTTAGGGTTTAGATTTTTTGTTTTAAATTTTTGGGTTTTGGGTTTTTGGGTTATATTCTTAGTTTTAGGGTTTAATTTTAGGTTTTAGAGTTTAGAGTTTTAGTGTATTCAAGTGTAGGGTTTTAGGTTTTAGTTTTAGGGTTTAGGGTTTTAGTCTATTAAAGATTAGGGTTTTAGTTTTTAGGGTTTAGGGTATTGTTTTTAGGTTTTAGTGTTTATAGTATTCGGACTTAGGGTTTAGTGTCTTAAAATTTAGGGTTTAAGATTTAGTTTTTAGGATTTAGGGTTTAGTGTTTTGGTTTTGGGTTTTAGGGTTTAGAGTTTTTGTTTTAAATTTTTGGGTTTTGGGTTTTTGGGTTATATTCTTAGTTTTAGGGTTTAATTTTAGGTTTTAGGGTTTAAGGTTTTAGTGTATTCAAGTTTAGGGTTTTAGGTTTTAGTTTTTAGGGTTTTTGTTTTAGGTTTTAGGGTTTAGAATTTTAGGGTTTAATGTTTATATTTAAGGTTTAGGATTTTAGTGTATTAAAGATTAGAGTTTTAATTTTTAGAGTTTAGGGTATTGTTTTTAGGTTTTAGTGTTTAGAGTATTAAAACTTAGGGTTTAGTGTCTTAAAATTTAGGGTTTAAGATTTAGTTTTTAGGATTTAGGATTTAGTGTTTTGGTTTTGGGTTTTAGGGTTTAGAGTTTTTGGGTATAAAGCTTAATTTTAGAGTTTAATTTTATGTTTTAGGGTTTTGTTGTATTCAAGTTTAGGGTTTTAAGTTTTAGTTGTAGGGTTTTTGTTTTAGGTTTTAGGGTTTAGAATTTTAGGGTTTAATGCTTACTTATAGGGTTTAGGGTTTTGGTTTTAGGTTTTTAGGGTTTAATGCTTAGTTTCAGGGTTTAGAATTTTAAGGTTTAATGTTTATTTTTAGTGTTTAGGGTTTTAGTGTATTAAAGATTAGGGTTTTAATTTTTAGGGTTTAGGGTATTGTTTTAATGTTTTAGTGTTTATAGTATTAGGACTTAGGGTTTAGTGTCTTAAAATTTAGGGTTTACGATTTAGTTTTTAGGATTTAGGGTTTTGATTTTAGGTTTTAGGGTTTTGAGTTTTTGGGTTTAATGCTTAGTTTTAAGGTTTAATTTTAGGTTTTAAGGTTTTGTTGGATTCAAGATTAGGGTTTTAGGTTTTAATTTTTAGGGTTTTGGTTTTAGGGTTTAGAATATTAGGGTTTAATGTTTAGTTTTAGTGTTTAGGGTTTTAGTTTATTAAAGATTAGGGTTTTAGTTTTTAAGGTTTAGAGTTTTGTCTTTAGGTTTTAGTTTTAGAGTATTAGGACTTAAGGTTTAGTGTATTAAAATTTAGGTTTTAAGATTTAGTTTTTTGGATTTAGGGTTTAGGGTTTTGGTTTTAGGTGTTAGGGTTTAGAGTTTTTGTGTTTAATGCTTAGTTTTAGAGTTTAATTTTATGTTTTAGGGTTTTGTTGTATTTAAGTTTAGGGTTTTAGGTTTTAGTTGTAGGGTTTTTGTTTTAGGTTTTAGGGTTTAGAATTTTAAGGTTTAATGCTTACTTATAGGGTTTAGGGTTTTGGTTTTAGGTTTTTAGGGTTTAATGCTTAGTTTTAGGGTTTAGAATTTTAGGGTTTAATGTTTAGTTTTAGTGTTTAGGGTTTTAGTGTATTAAAGATTAGGGTTTTAGTTTTTAGGGTTTAGGGTATTGTTTTTAGGTTTTAGTGTTTATAGTATTCGGACTTAGGGTTTAGTGTCTTAAAATTTAGGGTTTAAGATTTAGTTTTTAGGATTTAGGGTTTAGGGTTTTGGTTTTAGGTTTTATGGTTTAGAGTTTTTGGGTTTAATGCTTAGTTTTAGGGTTTAATTTTAGGTTTTAGAGTTTTGTTGTATTCAAGATTAGTGTTTTAGCTTTTAGTTTTTAGGGTTTTGGTTTTAGGTTTTAGGGTTTAGAATTTTAGGGTTTAATGTTTAGTTTTAGTGTTTAGGGTTTTAGTGTATTAAAGATTAGGGTTTTAGTTTTTAGGGTTTAGGGTATTGTTTTTAGGTTTTAGTGTTTATAGTATTCGGACTTAGGGTTTAGTGTCTTAAAATTTAGGGTTTAAGATTTAGTTTTTAGGATTTAGGGTTTAGGGTTTTAGGGTTTGGAGTTTTTGGGTTTAATGCTTAGTTTTAGGGGTTAATTTTAGGTTTTAGAGTTTTTTTGTATTCAAGATTAGTGTTTTAGGTTTTAGTTTTTAGGGTTTTGGTTTTAGGTTTTAGGGTTTAGAATATTAGGGTTTAATGTTGTTTAGTTTTAGTGTTTAGGGTTTTAGTGTATTAAAGATTAGGGTTTTAGTTTTAGGGTTTAGGGTATTGTTTTTAGGTTTTAGTGTTTATAGTATTCGGACTTAGGGTTTAGTGTCTTAAAATTTAGGGTTTAAGATTTAGTTTTTAGGATTTAGGGTTTAGGATTTTGGTTTTAGGTTTTAGGGTTTAGAGTTTTTGGGTTTAATACTTAGTTTTAGGGTTTAATTTTAGGTTTTAGGGTTTTGTTGTATTCAAGTTTAGGGTTTTATGTTTTAGTTTTTAGGGTTTTGGTTTTAGGTTTTAAAGTTTAGAATTTTAGGGTTTAATGTTTAGTTTTAGGGTTTAGGGTTTTAGTGTATTAAAGATTAGGGTTTTAGTTTTTAGGGTTTAGGGTTTTGTTTTTAGGTTTTAGTGTTTAGAGAATTAAGATTTAGGGTTTAGTGTATAAAAGTTTAGGGTTTTAGATGTAGTTTTTAGGGTTTAGGGTTTAGTGTATAAAAGTTTAGGGTTTTAGGTTTTAATTTTTAGGGTTTTGGTTTTAGGGTTTAGAATTTTAGGGTTTAATGTTTAGTTATAGAGTTTGGAGTTTTAGTTTATTAAAGATTAGGATTTTAGTTTTTAAGGTTTAGGGTTTTGTCTTTAGGTTTTAGTGTTTAGAGTATTAGGACTTAGGGTTTAGTGTATTAAAATTTAGATTTTAAGATTTAGTTTTTTGGATTTAGGGTTTAGGGTTTTGGTTTTAGGTGTTAGGGTTTAGAGTTTTTGTGTTTAATGCTTAGTTTTAGAGTTTAATTTTATGTTTTAGGGTTTTGTTGAATTCAAGTTTAGGGTTTTAGGTTTTAGTTGGAGGGTTTTTGTTTTAGGTTTTAGGGTTTAGAATTTTAAGGTTTAATGCTTACTTATAGGGTTTAGGGTTTTGGTTTTAGGTTTTTAGGGTTTAATGTTTAGTTTTAGGGTTTAGAATTTTAGGGTTTAATGTTTAGTTTTAGTGTTTAGGGTTTTAGTGTATTAAAGATTAGGGTTTTAGTTTTTAGGGTTTAGGGTATTGTTTTTAGGTTTTAGTGTTTATAGTATTCGGACTTAGGGTTTAGTGTCTTAAAATTTAGGGTTTAAGATTTAGTTTTTAGGATTTAGGGTTTAGGGTTTTGGTATTAGGTTTTAGGGTTTAGAGTTTTTGGGTTTAATGCTTAGTTTTAGGGTTTTATTTTAGGTTTTAGAGTTTTGTTGTATTCAAGATTAGTGTTTTAGGTTTTAGTTTTTAGGGTTTTGGTTTTAGGTTTTAGGGTTTAGAATATTAGGGTTTAATGTTTAGTTTTAGTGTTTAGGGTTTTAGTGTATTAAAGATTAGAGTTTTAGTTTTAGGGTTTAGGGTATTGTTTTTAGGTTTTAGTGTTTATAGTATTCGGACTTAGGGTTTAGTGTCTTAAAATTTAGGGTTTAAGATTTAATTTTTAGGATTTAGGGTTTAGGGTTTTGGTTTTAGGTTTTAGGGTTTAGAGTTTTTGGGTTTAATGCTTAGTTTTAGGGTTTAATTTTAGGTTTTAGGGTTTTGTTGTATTCAAGTTTAGGGTTTTAGGTTTTAGTTTTTAGGGTTTTGGTTTTAGGTTTTAAAGTTTAGAATTTTAGGGATTAATGTTTAGTTTTAGGGTTTAGGGTTTTAGTGTATTAAAGATTAGGGTTTTAGTTTTTAGGGTTTAGGGTTTTGTTTTTAGGTTTTAGTGTTTAGAGAATTAAGATTTAGGGTTTAGTGTATAAAAGTTTTGGGTTTTAGATGTAGTTTTTAGGGTTTAGGGTTTAGATTTTTTGTTTTAAATTTTTGGGTTTTGGGTTTTTGGGTTATATTCTTAGTTTTAGGGTTTAATTTTAGGTTTTAGGGTTTAGAGTTTTAGTGTATTCAAGTTTAGGGTTTTAGGTTTTAGTTTTAGGGTTTAGGGTTTTAGTGTATTAAAGATTAGGGTTTTAGTTTTTAGGGTTTAGGGTATATTTTTTAGGTTTTAGTGTTTGTAGTATTCGGACTTAGGGTTTAGTGTCTTAAAATTTAGGGTTTAAGATTTAGTTTTTAGGATTTAGGATTTAGTGTTTTGGTTTTGGGTTTTAGGGTTTAGAGTTTTTGTTTTAAATTTTTGGGTTTAGGGTTTTTGGGTTATATTCTTAGTTTTAGGGTTTAATTTTAGGTTTTAGGGTTTAAGGTTTTAGTGTATTCAAGTTTAGGGTTTTAGGTTTTAGTTTTTAGGGTTTTTGTTTTAGGTTTTAGGGTTTAGAATTTTAGGGTTTAATGTTTATATTTAAGGTTTAGGGTTTTAGTGTATTAAAGATTAGAGTTTTAATTTTTAGAGTTTAGGGTATTGTTTTTAGGTTTTAGTGTTTAGAGTATTAAAACTTAGGGTTTAGTGTCTTAAAATTTAGGGTTTAAGATTTAGTTTTTAGGATTTAGGATTTAGTGTTTTGGTTTTGGGTTTTAGGGTTTAGAGTTTTTGGGTATAAAGCTTAATTTTAGAGTTTAATTTTATGTTTTAGGGTTTTGTTGTATTCAAGTTTAGGGTTTTAAGTTTTAGTTGTAGGGTTTTTGTTTTAGGTTTTAGGGTTTAGAATTTTAGGGTTTAATGCTTACTTATAGGGTTTAGGGTTTTGGTTTTAGGTTTTTAGGGTTTAATGCTTAGTTTTAGGGTTTAGAATTTTAAGGTTTAATGTTTAGTTTTAGTGTTTAGGGTTTTAGTGTATTAAAGATTAGGGTTTTAATTTTTAGGGTTTAGGGTATTGTTTTAATGTTTTAGTGTTTATAGTATTAGGACTTAGGGTTTAGTGTCTTAAAATTTAGGGTTTACGATTTAGTTTTTAGGATTTAGGGTTTTGATTTTAGGTTTTAGGGTTTTGAGTTTTTGGGTTTAATGCTTAGTTTTAAGGTTTAATTTTAGGTTTTAGGGTTTTGTTGGATTCAAGATTAGGGTTTTAGGTTTTAATTTTTAGGGTTTTGGTTTTAGGGTTTAGAATATTAGGGTTTAATGTTTAGTTTTAGTGTTTAGGGTTTTAGTTTATTAAAGATTAGGGTTTTAGTTTTTAAGGTTTAGAGTTTTGTCTTTAGGTTTTAGTTTTAGAGTATTAGGACTTAAGGTTTAGTGTATTAAAATTTAGGTTTTAAGATTTAGTTTTTTGGATTTAGGGTTTAGGGTTGTGGTTTTAGGTGTTAGGGTTTAGAGTTTTTGTGTTTAATGCTTAGTTTTAGAGTTTATTTTTATGTTTTAGGGTTTTGTTGTATTTAAGTTTAGGGTTTTAGGTTTTAGTTGTAGGGTTTTTGTTTTAGGTTTTAGGGTTTAGAATTTTAAGGTTTAATGCTTACTTATAGGGTTTAGGGTTTTGGTTTTAGGTTTTTAGGGTTTAATGCTTAGTTTTAGGGTTTAGAATTTTAGGGTTTAATGTTTAGTTTTAGTGTTTAGGGTTTTAGTGTATTAAAGATTAGGGTTTTAGTTTTTAGGGTTTAGGGTATTGTTTTTAGGTTTTAGTGTTTATAGTATTCGGACTTAGGGTTTAGTGTCTTAAAATTTAGGGTTTAAGATTTAGTTTTTAGGATTTAGGGTTTAGGGTTTTGGTTTTAGGTTTTATGGTTTAGAGTTTTTGGGTTTAATGCTTAGTTTTAGGGTTTAATTTTAGGTTTTAGAGTTTTGTTGTATTCAAGATTAGTGTTTTAGCTTTTAGTTTTTAGGGTTTTGGTTTTAGGTTTTAGGGTTTAGAATTTTAGGGTTTAATGTTTAGTTTTAGTGTTTAGGGTTTTAGTGTATTAAAGATTAGGGTTTTAGTTTTTAGGGTTTAGGGTATTGTTTTTAGGTTTTAGTGTTTATAGTATTCGGACTTAGGGTTTAGTGTCTTAAAATTTAGGGTTTAAGATTTAGTTTTTAGGATTTAGGGTTTAGGGTTTTAGGGTTTGGAGTTTTTGGGTTTAATGCTTAGTTTTAGGGGTTAATTTTAGGTTTTAGAGTTTTTTTGTATTCAAGATTAGTGTTTTAGGTTTTAGTTTTTAGGGTTTTGGTTTTAGGTTTTAGGGTTTAGAATATTAGGGTTTAATGTTGTTTAGTTTTAGTGTTTAGGGTTTTAGTGTATTAAAGATTAGGGTTTTAGTTTTAGGGTTTAGGGTATTGTTTTTAGGTTTTAGTGTTTATAGTATTCGGACTTAGGGTTTAGTGTCTTAAAATTTAGGGTTTAAGATTTAGTTTTTAGGATTTAGGGTTTAGGATTTTGGTTTTAGGTTTTAGGGTTTAGAGTTTTTGGGTTTAATACTTAGTTTTAGGGTTTAATTTTAGGTTTTAGGGTTTTGTTGTATTCAAGTTTAGGGTTTTATGTTTTAGTTTTTAGGGTTTTGGTTTTAGGTTTTAAAGTTTAGAATTTTAGGGTTTAATGTTTAGTTTTAGGGTTTAGGGTTTTAGTGTATTAAAGATTAGGGTTTTAGTTTTTAGGGTTTAGGGTTTTGTTTTTAGGTTTTAGTGTTTAGAGAATTAAGATTTAGGGTTTAGTGTATAAAAGTTTAGGGTTTTAGATGTAGTTTTTAGGGTTTAGGGTTTAGTGTATAAAAGTTTAGGGTTTTAGGTTTTAATTTTTAGGGTTTTGGTTTTAGGGTTTAGAATTTTAGGGTTTAATGTTTAGTTATAGAGTTTAGAGTTTTAGTTTATTAAAGATTAGGATTTTAGTTTTTAAGGTTTAGGGTTTTGTCTTTAGGTTTTAGTGTTTAGAGTATTAGGACTTAGGGTTTAGTGTATTAAAATTTAGATTTTAAGATTTAGTTTTTTGGATTTAGGGTTTAGGGTTTTGGTTTTAGGTGTTAGGGTTTAGAGTTTTTGTGTTTAATGCTTAGTTTTAGAGTTTAATTTTATGTTTTAGGGTTTTGTTGAATTCAAGTTTAGGGTTTTAGGTTTTAGTTGGAGGGTTTTTGTTTTAGGTTTTAGGGTTTAGAATTTTAAGGTTTAATGCTTACTTATAGGGTTTAGGGTTTTGGTTTTAGGTTTTTAGGGTTTAATGTTTAGTTTTAGGGTTTAGAATTTTAGGGTTTAATGTTTAGTTTTAGTGTTTAGGGTTTTAGTGTATTAAAGATTAGGGTTTTAGTTTTTAGGGTTTAGGGTATTGTTTTTAGGTTTTAGTGTTTATAGTATTCGGACTTAGGGTTTAGTGTCTTAAAATTTAGGGTTTAAGATGTAGTTTTTAGGATTTAGGGTTTAGGGTTTTGGTATTAGGTTTTAGGGTTTAGAGTTTTTGGGTTTAATGCTTAGTTTTAGGGTTTAATTTTAGGTTTTAGAGTTTTGTTGTATTCAAGATTAGTGTTTTAGGTTTTAGTTTTTAGGGTTTTGGTTTTAGGTTTTAGGGTTTAGAATATTAGGGTTTAATGTTTAGTTTTAGTGTTTAGGGTTTTAGTGTATTAAAGATTAGAGTTTTAGTTTTAGGGTTTAGGGTATTGTTTTTAGGTTTTAGTGTTTATAGTATTCGGACTTAGGGTTTAGTGTCTTAAAATTTAGGGTTTAAGATTTAATTTTTAGGATTTAGGGTTTAGGGTTTTGGTTTTAGGTTTTAGGGTTTAGAGTTTTTGGGTTTAATGCTTAGTTTTAGGGTTTAATTTTAGGTTTTAGGGTTTTGTTGTATTCAAGTTTAGGGTTTTAGGTTTTAGTTTTTAGGGTTTTGGTTTTAGGTTTTAAAGTTTAGAATTTTAGGGATTAATGTTTAGTTTTAGGGTTTAGGGTTTTAGTGTATTAAAGATTAGGGTTTTAGTTTTTAGGGTTTAGGGTTTTGTTTTTAGGTTTTAGTGTTTAGAGAATTAAGATTTAGGGTTTAGTGTATAAAAGTTTTGGGTTTTAGATGTAGTTTTTAGGGTTTAGGGTTTAGATTTTTTGTTTTAAATTTTTGGGTTTTGGGTTTTTGGGTTATATTCTTAGTTTTAGGGTTTAATTTTAGGTTTTAGGGTTTAGAGTTTTAGTGTATTCAAGTTTAGGGTTTTAGGTTTTAGTTTTAGGGTTTAGGGTTTTAGTGTATTAAAGATTAGGGTTTTAGTTTTTAGGGTTTAGGGTATATTTTTTAGGTTTTAGTGTTTGTAGTATTCGGACTTAGGGTTTAGTGTCTTAAAATTTAGGGTTTAAGATTTAGTTTTTAGGATTTAGGATTTAGTGTTTTGGTTTTGGGTTTTAGGGTTTAGAGTTTTTGTTTTAAATTTTTGGGTTTAGGGTTTTTGGGTTATATTCTTAGTTTTAGGGTTTAATTTTAGGTTTTAGGGTTTAAGGTTTTAGTGTATTCAAGTTTAGGGTTTTAGGTTTTAGTTTTTAGGGTTTTTGTTTTAGGTTTTAGGGTTTAGAATTTTAGGGTTTAATGTTTATATTTAAGGTTTAGGGTTTTAGTGTATTAAAGATTAGAGTTTTAATTTTTAGAGTTTAGGGTATTGTTTTTAGGTTTTAGTGTTTAGAGTATTAAAACTTAGGGTTTAGTGTCTTAAAATTTAGGGTTTAAGATTTAGTTTTTAGGATTTAGGATTTAGTGTTTTGGTTTTGGGTTTTAGGGTTTAGAGTTTTTGGGTATAAAGCTTAATTTTAGAGTTTAATTTTATGTTTTAGGGTTTTGTTGTATTCAAGTTTAGGGTTTTAAGTTTTAGTTGTAGGGTTTTTGTTTTAGGTTTTAGGGTTTAGAATTTTAGGGTTTAATGCTTACTTATAGGGTTTAGGGTTTTGGTTTTAGGTTTTTAGGGTTTAATGCTTAGTTTTAGGGTTTAGAATTTTAAGGTTTAATGTTTAGTTTTAGTGTTTAGGGTTTTAGTGTATTAAAGATTAGGGTTTTAATTTTTAGGGTTTAGGGTATTGTTTTAATGTTTTAGTGTTTATAGTATTAGGACTTAGGGTTTAGTGTCTTAAAATTTAGGGTTTACGATTTAGTTTTTAGGATTTAGGGTTTTGATTTTAGGTTTTAGGGTTTTGAGTTTTTGGGTTTAATGCTTAGTTTTAAGGTTTAATTTTAGGTTTTAGGGTTTTGTTGGATTCAAGATTAGGGTTTTAGGTTTTAATTTTTAGGGTTTTGGTTTTAGGGTTTAGAATATTAGGGTTTAATGTTTAGTTTTAGTGTTTAGGGTTTTAGTTTATTAAAGATTAGGGTTTTAGTTTTTAAGGTTTAGAGTTTTGTCTTTAGGTTTTAGTTTTAGAGTATTAGGACTTAAGGTTTAGTGTATTAAAATTTAGGTTTTAAGATTTAGTTTTTTGGATTTAGGGTTTAGGGTTGTGGTTTTAGGTGTTAGGGTTTAGAGTTTTTGTGTTTAATGCTTAGTTTTAGAGTTTATTTTTATGTTTTAGGGTTTTGTTGTATTTAAGTTTAGGGTTTTAGGTTTTAGTTGTAGGGTTTTTGTTTTAGGTTTTAGGGTTTAGAATTTTAAGGTTTAATGCTTACTTATAGGGTTTAGGGTTTTGGTTTTAGGTTTTTAGGGTTTAATGCTTAGTTTTAGGGTTTAGAATTTTAGGGTTTAATGTTTAGTTTTAGTGTTTAGGGTTTTAGTGTATTAAAGATTAGGGTTTTAGTTTTTAGGGTTTAGGGTATTGTTTTTAGGTTTTAGTGTTTATAGTATTCGGACTTAGGGTTTAGTGTCTTAAAATTTAGGGTTTAAGATTTAGTTTTTAGGATTTAGGGTTTAGGGTTTTGGTTTTAGGTTTTATGGTTTAGAGTTTTTGGGTTTAATGCTTAGTTTTAGGGTTTAATTTTAGGTTTTAGAGTTTTGTTGTATTCAAGATTAGTGTTTTAGCTTTTAGTTTTTAGGGTTTTGGTTTTAGGTTTTAGGGTTTAGAATTTTAGGGTTTAATGTTTAGTTTTAGTGTTTAGGGTTTTAGTGTATTAAAGATTAGGGTTTTAGTTTTTAGGGTTTAGGGTATTGTTTTTAGGTTTTAGTGTTTATAGTATTCGGACTTAGGGTTTAGTGTCTTAAAATTTAGGGTTTAAGATTTAGTTTTTAGGATTTAGGGTTTAGGGTTTTAGGGTTTTGAGTTTTTGGGTATAAAGCTTAGTTTTAGAGTTTAATTTTATGTTTTAGGGTTTTGTTGTATTCATGTTTAGGGTTTTAAGTTTTAGTTGTAGGGTTTTTGTTTTAGGTTTTAGGGTTTAGAATTTTAGGGTTTAATGCTTACTTATAGGGTTTAGGGTTTTGGTTTTAGGTTTTTAGGGTTTAATGCTTAGTTTTAGGGTTTAGAATTTTAAGGTTTAATGTTTAGTTTTAGTGTTTAGGGTTTTAGTGTATTAAAGATTAGGGTTTTAATTTTTAGGGTTTAGGGTATTGTTTTAATGTTTTAGTGTTTATAGTATTAGGACTTAGGGTTTAGTGTCTTAAAATTTAGGGTTTACGATTTAGTTTTTAGGATTTAGGGTTTTGATTTTAGGTTTTAGGGTTTTGAGTTTTTGGGTTTAATGCTTAGTTTTAAGGTTTAATTTTAGGTTTTAGGGTTTTGTTGGATTCAAGATTAGGGTTTTAGGTTTTAATTTTTAGGGTTTTGGTTTTAGGGTTTAGAATATTAGGGTTTAATGTTTAGTTTTAGTGTTTAGGGTTTTAGTTTATTAAAGATTAGGGTTTTAGTTTTTAAGGTTTAGAGTTTTGTCTTTAGGTTTTAGTTTTAGAGTATTAGGACTTAAGGTTTAGTGTATTAAAATTTAGGTTTTAAGATTTAGTTTTTTGGATTTAGGGTTTAGGGTTGTGGTTTTAGGTGTTAGGGTTTAGAGTTTTTGTGTTTAATGCTTAGTTTTAGAGTTTATTTTTATGTTTTAGGGTTTTGTTGTATTTAAGTTTAGGGTTTTAGGTTTTAGTTGTAGGGTTTTTGTTTTAGGTTTTAGGGTTTAGAATTTTAAGGTTTAATGCTTACTTATAGGGTTTAGGGTTTTGGTTTTAGGTTTTTAGGGTTTAATGCTTAGTTTTAGGGTTTAGAATTTTAGGGTTTAATGTTTAGTTTTAGTGTTTAGGGTTTTAGTGTATTAAAGATTAGGGTTTTAGTTTTTAGGGTTTAGGGTATTGTTTTTAGGTTTTAGTGTTTATAGTATTCGGACTTAGGGTTTAGTGTCTTAAAATTTAGGGTTTAAGATTTAGTTTTTAGGATTTAGGGTTTAGGGTTTTGGTTTTAGGTTTTATGGTTTAGAGTTTTTGGGTTTAATGCTTAGTTTTAGGGTTTAATTTTAGGTTTTAGAGTTTTGTTGTATTCAAGATTAGTGTTTTAGCTTTTAGTTTTTAGGGTTTTGGTTTTAGGTTTTAGGGTTTAGAATTTTAGGGTTTAATGTTTAGTTTTAGTGTTTAGGGTTTTAGTGTATTAAAGATTAGGGTTTTAGTTTTTAGGGTTTAGGGTATTGTTTTTAGGTTTTAGTGTTTATAGTATTCGGACTTAGGGTTTAGTGTCTTAAAATTTAGGGTTTAAGATTTAGTTTTTAGGATTTAGGGTTTAGGGTTTTAGGGTTTTGAGTTTTTGGGTTTAATGCTTAGTTTTAGGGGTTAATTTTAGGTTTTAGAGTTTTTTTGTATTCAAGATTAGTGTTTTAGGTTTTAGTTTTTAGGGTTTTGGTTTTAGGTTTTAGGGTTTAGAATATTAGGGTTTAATGTTGTTTAGTTTTAGTGTTTAGGGTTTTAGTGTATTAAAGATTAGGGTTTTAGTTTTAGGGTTTAGGGTATTGTTTTTAGGTTTTAGTGTTTATAGTATTCGGACTTAGGGTTTAGTGTCTTAAAATTTAGGGTTTAAGATTTAGTTTTTAGGATTTAGGGTTTAGGATTTTGGTTTTAGGTTTTAGGGTTTAGAGTTTTTGGGTTTAATACTTAGTTTTAGGGTTTAATTTTAGGTTTTAGGGTTTTGTTGTATTCAAGTTTAGGGTTTTATGTTTTAGTTTTTAGGGTTTTGGTTTTAGGTTTTAAAGTTTAGAATTTTAGGGTTTAATGTTTAGTTTTAGGGTTTAGGGTTTTAGTGTATTAAAGATTAGGGTTTTAGTTTTTAGGGTTTAGGGTTTTGTTTTTAGGTTTTAGTGTTTAGAGAATTAAGATTTAGGGTTTAGTGTATAAAAGTTTAGGGTTTTAGATGTAGTTTTTAGGGTTTAGGGTTTAGTGTATAAAAGTTTAGGGTTTTAGGTTTTAATTTTTAGGGTTTTGGTTTTAGGGTTTAGAATTTTAGGGTTTAATGTTTAGTTATAGAGTTTAGAGTTTTAGTTTATTAAAGATTAGGATTTTAGTTTTTAAGGTTTAGGGTTTTGTCTTTAGGTTTTAGTGTTTAGAGTATTAGGACTTAGGGTTTAGTGTATTAAAATTTAGATTTTAAGATTTAGTTTTTTGGATTTAGGGTTTAGGGTTTTGGTTTTAGGTGTTAGGGTTTAGAGTTTTTGTGTTTAATGCTTAGTTTTAGAGTTTAATTTTATGTTTTAGGGTTTTGTTGAATTCAAGTTTAGGGTTTTAGGTTTTAGTTGGAGGGTTTTTGTTTTAGGTTTTAGGGTTTAGAATTTTAAGGTTTAATGCTTACTTATAGGGTTTAGGGTTTTGGTTTTAGGTTTTTAGGGTTTAATGTTTAGTTTTAGGGTTTAGAATTTTAGGGTTTAATGTTTAGTTTTAGTGTTTAGGGTTTTAGTGTATTAAAGATTAGGGTTTTAGTTTTTAGGGTTTAGGGTATTGTTTTTAGGTTTTAGTGTTTATAGTATTCGGACTTAGGGTTTAGTGTCTTAAAATTTAGGGTTTAAGATTTAGTTTTTAGGATTTAGGGTTTAGGGTTTTGGTATTAGGTTTTAGGGTTTAGAGTTTTTGGGTTTAATGCTTAGTTTTAGGGTTTAATTTTAGGTTTTAGAGTTTTGTTGTATTCAAGATTAGTGTTTTAGGTTTTAGTTTTTAGGGTTTTGGTTTTAGGTTTTAGGGTTTAGAATATTAGGGTTTAATGTTTAGTTTTAGTGTTTAGGGTTTTAGTGTATTAAAGATTAGAGTTTTAGTTTTAGGGTTTAGGGTATTGTTTTTAGGTTTTAGTGTTTATAGTATTCGGACTTAGGGTTTAGTGTCTTAAAATTTAGGGTTTAAGATTTAATTTTTAGGATTTAGGGTTTAGGGTTTTGGTTTTAGGTTTTAGGGTTTAGAGTTTTTGGGTTTAATGCTTAGTTTTAGGGTTTAATTTTAGGTTTTAGGGTTTTGTTGTATTCAAGTTTAGGGTTTTAGGTTTTAGTTTTTAGGGTTTTGGTTTTAGGTTTTAAAGTTTAGAATTTTAGGGATTAATGTTTAGTTTTAGGGTTTAGGGTTTTAGTGTATTAAAGATTAGGGTTTTAGTTTTTAGGGTTTAGGGTTTTGTTTTTAGGTTTTAGTGTTTAGAGAATTAAGATTTAGGGTTTAGTGTATAAAAGTTTTGGGTTTTAGATGTAGTTTTTAGGGTTTAGGGTTTAGATTTTTTGTTTTAAATTTTTGGGTTTTGGGTTTTTGGGTTATATTCTTAGTTTTAGGGTTTAATTTTAGGTTTTAGGGTTTAGAGTTTTAGTGTATTCAAGTTTAGGGTTTTAGGTTTTAGTTTTAGGGTTTAGGGTTTTAGTGTATTAAAGATTAGGGTTTTAGTTTTTAGGGTTTAGGGTATATTTTTTAGGTTTTAGTGTTTGTAGTATTCGGACTTAGGGTTTAGTGTCTTAAAATTTAGGGTTTAAGATTTAGTTTTTAGGATTTAGGATTTAGTGTTTTGGTTTTGGGTTTTAGGGTTTAGAGTTTTTGTTTTAAATTTTTGGGTTTAGGGTTTTTGGGTTATATTCTTAGTTTTAGGGTTTAATTTTAGGTTTTAGGGTTTAAGGTTTTAGTGTATTCAAGTTTAGGGTTTTAGGTTTTAGTTTTTAGAGTTTTTGTTTTAGGTTTTAGGGTTTAGAATTTTAGGGTTTAATGTTTATATTTAAGGTTTAGGGTTTTAGTGTATTAAAGATTAGAGTTTTAATTTTTAGAGTTTAGGGTATTGTTTTTAGGTTTTAGTGTTTAGAGTATTAAAACTTAGGGTTTAGTGTCTTAAAATTTAGGGTTTAAGATTTAGTTTTTAGGATTTAGGATTTAGTGTTTTGGTTTTGGGTTTTAGGGTTTAGAGTTTTTGGGTATAAAGCTTAATTTTAGAGTTTAATTTTATGTTTTAGGGTTTTGTTGTATTCAAGTTTAGGGTTTTAAGTTTTAGTTGTAGGGTTTTTGTTTTAGGTTTTAGGGTTTAGAATTTTAGGGTTTAATGCTTACTTATAGGGTTTAGGGTTTTGGTTTTAGGTTTTTAGGGTTTAATGCTTAGTTTTAGGGTTTAGAATTTTAAGGTTTAATGTTTAGTTTTAGTGTTTAGGGTTTTAGTGTATTAAAGATTAGGGTTTTAATTTTTAGGGTTTAGGGTATTGTTTTAATGTTTTAGTGTTTATAGTATTAGGACTTAGGGTTTAGTGTCTTAAAATTTAGGGTTTACGATTTAGTTTTTAGGATTTAGGGTTTTGATTTTAGGTTTTAGGGTTTTGAGTTTTTGGGTTTAATGCTTAGTTTTAAGGTTTAATTTTAGGTTTTAGGGTTTTGTTGGATTCAAGATTAGGGTTTTAGGTTTTAATTTTTAGGGTTTTGGTTTTAGGGTTTAGAATATTAGGGTTTAATGTTTAGTTTTAGTGTTTAGGGTTTTAGTTTATTAAAGATTAGGGTTTTAGTTTTTAAGGTTTAGAGTTTTGTCTTTAGGTTTTAGTTTTAGAGTATTAGGACTTAAGGTTTAGTGTATTAAAATTTAGGTTTTAAGATTTAGTTTTTTGGATTTAGGGTTTAGGGTTTTGGTTTTAGGTGTTAGGGTTTAGAGTTTTTGTGTTTAATGCTTAGTTTTAGAGTTTATTTTTATGTTTTAGGGTTTTGTTGTATTTAAGTTTAGGGTTTTAGGTTTTAGTTGTAGGGTTTTTGTTTTAGGTTTTAGGGTTTAGAATTTTAAGGTTTAATGCTTACTTATAGGGTTTAGGGTTTTGGTTTTAGGTTTTTAGGGTTTAATGCTTAGTTTTAGGGTTTAGAATTTTAGGGTTTAATGTTTAGTTTTAGTGTTTAGGGTTTTAGTGTATTAAAGATTAGGGTTTTAGTTTTTAGGGTTTAGGGTATTGTTTTTAGGTTTTAGTGTTTATAGTATTCGGACTTAGGGTTTAGTGTCTTAAAATTTAGGGTTTAAGATTTAGTTTTTAGGATTTAGGGTTTAGGGTTTTGGTTTTAGGTTTTATGGTTTAGAGTTTTTGGGTTTAATGCTTAGTTTTAGGGTTTAATTTTAGGTTTTAGAGTTTTGTTGTATTCAAGATTAGTGTTTTAGCTTTTAGTTTTTAGGGTTTTGGTTTTAGGTTTTAGGGTTTAGAATTTTAGGGTTTAATGTTTAGTTTTAGTGTTTAGGGTTTTAGTGTATTAAAGATTAGGGTTTTAGTTTTTAGGGTTTAGGGTATTGTTTTTAGGTTTTAGTGTTTATAGTATTCGGACTTAGGGTTTAGTGTCTTAAAATTTAGGGTTTAAGATTTAGTTTTTAGGATTTAGGGTTTAGGGTTTTAGGGTTTTGAGTTTTTGGGTTTAATGCTTAATTTTAGGGGTTAATTTTAGGTTTTAGAGTTTTGTTGTATTCAAGATTAGTGTTTTAGGTTTTAGTTTTTAGGGTTTTGGTTTTAGGTTTTAGGGTTTAGAATATTAGGGTTTAATGTTGTTTAGTTTTAGTGTTTAGGGTTTTAGTGTATTAAAGATTAGGGTTTTAGTTTTAGGGTTTAGGGTATTGTTTTTAGGTTTTAGTGTTTATAGTATTCGGACTTAGGGTTTAGTGTCTTAAAATTTAGGGTTTAAGATTTAGTTTTTAGGATTTAGGGTTTAGGATTTTGGTTTTAGGTTTTAGGGTTTAGAGTTTTTGGGTTTAATACTTAGTTTTAGGGTTTAATTTTAGGTTTTAGGGTTTTGTTGTATTCAAGTTTAGGGTTTTATGTTTTAGTTTTTAGGGTTTTGGTTTTAGGTTTTAAAGTTTAGAATTTTAGGGTTTAATGTTTAGTTTTAGGGTTTAGGGTTTTAGTGTATTAAAGATTAGGGTTTTAGTTTTTAGGGTTTAGGGTTTTGTTTTTAGGTTTTAGTGTTTAGAGAATTAAGATTTAGGGTTTAGTGTATAAAAGTTTAGGGTTTTAGATGTAGTTTTTAGGGTTTAGGGTTTAGTGTATAAAAGTTTAGGGTTTTAGGTTTTAATTTTTAGGGTTTTGGTTTTAGGGTTTAGAATTTTAGGGTTTAATGTTTAGTTATAGAGTTTAGAGTTTTAGTTTATTAAAGATTAGGATTTTAGTTTTTAAGGTTTAGGGTTTTGTCTTTAGGTTTTAGTGTTTAGAGTATTAGGACTTAGGGTTTAGTGTATTAAAATTTAGATTTTAAGATTTAGTTTTTTGGATTTAGGGTTTAGGGTTTTGGTTTTAGGTGTTAGGGTTTAGAGTTTTTGTGTTTAATGCTTAGTTTTAGAGTTTAATTTTATGTTTTAGGGTTTTGTTGAATTCAAGTTTAGGGTTTTAGGTTTTAGTTGGAGGGTTTTTGTTTTAGGTTTTAGGGTTTAGAATTTTAAGGTTTAATGCTTACTTATAGGGTTTAGGGTTTTGGTTTTAGGTTTTTAGGGTTTAATGTTTAGTTTTAGGGTTTAGAATTTTAGGGTTTAATGTTTAGTTTTAGTGTTTAGGGTTTTAGTGTATTAAAGATTAGGGTTTTAGTTTTTAGGGTTTAGGGTATTGTTTTTAGGTTTTAGTGTTTATAGTATTCGGACTTAGGGTTTAGTGTCTTAAAATTTAGGGTTTAAGATTTAGTTTTTAGGATTTAGGGTTTAGGGTTTTGGTATTAGGTTTTAGGGTTTAGAGTTTTTGGGTTTAATGCTTAGTTTTAGGGTTTAATTTTAGGTTTTAGAGTTTTGTTGTATTCAAGATTAGTGTTTTAGGTTTTAGTTTTTAGGGTTTGGGTTTTAGGTTTTAGGGTTTAGAATATTAGGGTTTAATGTTTAGTTTTAGTGTTTAGGGTTTTAGTGTATTAAAGATTAGAGTTTTAGTTTTAGGGTTTAGGGTATTGTTTTTAGGTTTTAGTGTTTATAGTATTCGGACTTAGGGTTTAGTGTCTTAAAATTTAGGGTTTAAGATTTAATTTTTAGGATTTAGGGTTTAGGGTTTTGGTTTTAGGTTTTAGGGTTTAGAGTTTTTGGGTTTAATGCTTAGTTTTAGGGTTTAATTTTAGGTTTTAGGGTTTTGTTGTATTCAAGTTTAGGGTTTTAGGTTTTAGTTTTTAGGGTTTTGGTTTTAGGTTTTAAAGTTTAGAATTTTAGGGATTAATGTTTAGTTTTAGGGTTTAGGGTTTTAGTGTATTAAAGATTAGGGTTTTAGTTTTTAGGGTTTAGGGTTTTGTTTTTAGGTTTTAGTGTTTAGAGAATTAAGATTTAGGGTTTAGTGTATAAAAGTTTTGGGTTTTAGATGTAGTTTTTAGGGTTTAGGGTTTAGATTTTTTGTTTTAAATTTTTGGGTTTTGGGTTTTTGGGTTATATTCTTAGTTTTAGGGTTTAATTTTAGGTTTTAGGGTTTAGAGTTTTAGTGTATTCAAGTTTAGGGTTTTAGGTTTTAGTTTTAGGGTTTAGGGTTTTAGTGTATTAAAGATTAGGGTTTTAGTTTTTAGGGTTTAGGGTATATTTTTTAGGTTTTAGTGTTTGTAGTATTCGGACTTAGGGTTTAGTGTCTTAAAATTTAGGGTTTAAGATTTAGTTTTTAGGATTTAGGATTTAGTGTTTTGGTTTTGGGTTTTAGGGTTTAGAGTTTTTGTTTTAAATTTTTGGGTTTTGGGTTTTTGGGTTATATTCTTAGTTTTAGGGTTTAATTTTAGGTTTTAGGGTTTAAGGTTTTAGTGTATTCAAGTTTAGGGTTTTAGGTTTTAGTTTTTAGGGTTTTTGTTTTAGGTTTTAGGGTTTAGAATTTTAGGGTTTAATGTTTATATTTAAGGTTTAGGTTTTTAGTGTATTAAAGATTAGAGTTTTAATTTTTAGAGTTTAGGGTATTGTTTTTAGGTTTTAGTGTTTAGAGTATTAGAACTTAGGGTTTAGTGTCTTAAAATTTAGGGTTTAAGATTTAGTTTTTAGGATTTAGGATTTAGTGTTTTGGTTTTGGGTTTTAGGGTTTAGAGTTTTCGGGTATAATGTTTAGGGTTTTAAGTTTTATTTTATGTTTTAGGGTTTTGTTGTATTCATGTTTAGGGTTTTAAGTTTTAGTTGTAGGGTTTTTGTTTTAGGTTTTAGGGTTTAGAATTTTAGGGTTTAATGCTTACTTATAGAGTTTAGGGTTTTAGTTTTATGTTTTTAGGGTTTAACGCTTAGTTTTAGGGGTTAGAATTTAAAGATTTAATGTTTAGTTTTAGTGTTTAGGGTTTTAGTGTATTAAAGATTAGGGTTTTAGTTTTTAGGGTTTAGGGTATTGTTTTAATGTTTTAGTGTTTATAGTATTCGGACTTAGGGTTTAGTGTCTTAAAATTTAGGGTTTACGATTTAGTTTTTAGGATTTAGGGTTTAGGATTTTGATTTTAGGTTTTAGGGTTTAGAGTTTTTGGGTTTAATGCTTAGTTTTAAGGTTTAATTTTAGGTTTTAAGATTTTGTTGGATTCAAGATTAGGGTTTTAGGTTTTAGTTTTTAGGGTTTTGGTTTTAGGTTTTAGAGTTTAGAATATTAGGGTTTAATGTTTAGTTTTAGGGTTTAGGGTTTTAGTGTATTAAAGATTAGGGTTTTAGTTTTAAGGTTTATGGTATTGTTTTTAGGTTTTAGTGTTTATAGTATTAGGACTTAGGGTTTAGTGTCTTAAAATTTAGGGTTTAAGATTTAGTTTTTAGGATTTAGGGTTTAGGGTTTTGGTTTTAGGTTTTAGGGTTTAGAGTTTTTGGGTTTAATGCTTAGTTTTAGGGTTTAATTTTAGGTTTTAGGGTTTTGTTGTATTCAAGTTTAGGGTTTTAGGTTTTAGTTTTTAGGGTTTTGGTTTTAGGTTTTAAAGTTTAGAATTTTAGGGTTTAATGTTTAGTTTTAGGGTTTAGGGTTTTAGTGTATTAAAGATTAGGGTTTTAGTTTTTAGGGTTTTGTTTTTAGGTTTTAGTGTTTAGAGAATTAAGATTTAGGGTTTAGTGTATAAAAGTTTAGGGTTTTAGGTTTTAGTTTTAGGGTTTAGGGTTTTAGTGTATTAAAGATTAGGGTTTTAGTTTTTAGGGTTTAGGGTATTGTTTTTAGGTTTTAGTGTTTATAGTATTCGGACTTAGGGTTTAGTGTCTTAAAATTTAGAGTTTAAGATTTAGTTTTTAGGATTTAAGGTTTAGTGTTTTGGTTTTGGGTTTTAGGGTTTAGAGTTTTTGTTTTAAATTTTTGGGTTTTGGGTTTTTGGGTTATATTCTTAGTTTTAGGGTTTAATTTTAGGTTTTAGGGTTTAAGGTTTTAGTATATTCATGTTTAGGGTTTTAAGTTTTAGTCTTTAGGGTTTTTGTTTTAGGTTTTAGGGTTTAGAATTTTAGGGTTTAATGCTTACTTATAGGGTTTAGGGTTTTGGTTTTAGGTTTTTAGGGTTTAATGTTTAGTTTTAGGGTTTAGAATTTTAGGGTTTAATGTTTAGTTTTAGTGTTTAGGGTTTTAGTGTATTAAAGATTAGGGTTTTAGTTTTTAGGGTTTAGGGTATTGTTTTTAGGTTTTAGTGTTTATAGTATTCGGACTTAGGGTTTAGTGTCTTAAAATTTAGGGTTTAAGATTTAGTTTTTAGGATTTATGGTTTAGGGTTTTGATTTTAGGTTTTAGGGTTTAGAGTTTTTGGGTTTAATGCTTAGTTTTAGGGTTTAATTTTAGGTTTTAGAGTTTTGTTGTATTCAAGATTAGTGTTTTAGGTTTTAGTTTTTAGGGTTTGGGTTTTAGGGTTTAGGGTTTAGAATATTAGGGTTTAATGTTTAGTTTTAGTGTTTAGGGTTTTAGTGTATTAAAGATTAGAGTTTTAGTTTTAGGGTTTAGGGTATTGTTTTTAGGTTTTAGTGTTTATAGTATTCGGACTTAGGGTTTAGTGTCTTAAAATTTAGGGTTTAAGATTTAATTTTTAGGATTTAGGGTTTAGGGTTTTGGTTTTAGGTTTTAGGGTTTAGAGTTTTTGGGTTTAATGCTTAGTTTTAGGGTTTAATTTTAGGTTTTAGGGTTTTGTTGTATTCAAGTTTAGGGTTTTAGGTTTTAGTTTTTAGGGTTTTGGTTTTAGGTTTTAAAGTTTAGAATTTTAGGGTTTAATGTTTAGTTTTAGGGTTTAGGGTTTTAGTGTATTAAAGATTAGAGTTTTAGTTTTAAGGTTTAGGGTATTGTTTTTAGGTTTTAGTGTGTATAGTATTAGGACTTAGGGTTTAGTGTCTTAAAATTTAGGGTTTAAGATTTAGTTTTTAGGATTTAGGGTTTAGGGTTTTGGTTTTAGGTTTTAGGGTTTAGAGTTTTGGGGTTTAATGCTTAGTTTTAGGGTTTAATTTTAGGTTTTAGGGTTTTGTTGTATTAAAGTTTAGGGTTTTAGGTTTTAGTTTTTAGGGTTTTGGTTTTAGGTTTTAAAGTTTAGAATTTTAGGGTTTAATGTTTAGTTTTAGGGTTTAGGGTTTTAGTGTATTAAAGATTAGGGTTTTAGTTTTTAGGGTTTAGGGTTTTGTTTTTAGGTTTTAGTGTTTAGAGAATTAAGATTTAGGGTTTAGTGTATAAAAGTTTTGGGTTTTAGATGTAGTTTTTAGGGTTTAGGGTTTAGATTTTTTGTTTTAAATTTTTGGGTTTTGGGTTTTTGGGTTATATTCTTAGTTTTAGGGTTTAATTTTAGGTTTTAGGGTTTAGAGTTTTAGTGTATTCAAGTTTAGGGTTTTAGGTTTTAGTTTTAGGGTTTAGGGTTTTAGTGTATTAAAGATTAGGGTTTTAGTTTTTAGGGTTTAGGGTATATTTTTTAGGTTTTAGTGTTTGTAGTATTCGGACTTAGGGTTTAGTGTCTTAAAATTTAGGGTTTAAGATTTAGTTTTTAGGATTTAGGATTTAGTGTTTTGGTTTTGGGTTTTAGGGTTTAGAGTTTTTGTTTTAAATTTTTGGGTTTTGGGTTTTTGGGTTATATTCTTAGTTTTAGGGTTTAATTTTAGGTTTTAGGGTTTAAGGTTTTAGTGTATTCAAGTTTAGGGTTTTAGGTTTTAGTTTTTAGGGTTTTTGTTTTAGGTTTTAGGGTTTAGAATTTTAGGGTTTAATGTTTATATTTAAGGTTTAGGGTTTTAGTGTATTAAAGATTAGAGTTTTAATTTTTAGAGTTTAGGGTATTGTTTTTAGGTTTTAGTGTTTAGAGTATTAGAACTTAGGGTTTAGTGTCTTAAAATTTAGGGTTTAAGATTTAGTTTTTAGGATTTAGGATTTAGTGTTTTGGTTTTGGGTTTTAGGGTTTAGAGTTTTCGGGTATAATGTTTAGGGTTTTAAGTTTTATTTTATGTTTTAGGGTTTTGTTGTATTCATGTTTAGGGTTTTAAGTTTTAGTTGTAGGGTTTTTGTTTTAGGTTTTAGGGTTTAGAATTTTAGGGTTTAATGCTTACTTATAGAGTTTAGGGTTTTAGTTTTATGTTTTTAGGGTTTAACGCTTAGTTTTAGGGGTTAGAATTTAAAGATTTAATGTTTAGTTTTAGTGTTTAGGGTTTTAGTGTATTAAAGATTAGGGTTTTAGTTTTTAGGGTTTAGGGTATTGTTTTAATGTTTTAGTGTTTATAGTATTCGGACTTAGGGTTTAGTGTCTTAAAATTTAGGGTTTACGATTTAGTTTTTAGGATTTAGGGTTTAGGATTTTGATTTTAGGTTTTAGGGTTTAGAGTTTTTGGGTTTAATGCTTAGTTTTAAGGTTTAATTTTAGGTTTTAAGATTTTGTTGGATTCAAGATTAGGGTTTTAGGTTTTAGTTTTTAGGGTTTTGGTTTTAGGTTTTAGAGTTTAGAATATTAGGGTTTAATGTTTAGTTTTAGGGTTTAGGGTTTTAGTGTATTAAAGATTAGGGTTTTAGTTTTAAGGTTTATGGTATTGTTTTTAGGTTTTAGTGTTTATAGTATTAGGACTTAGGGTTTAGTGTCTTAAAATTTAGGGATTAAGATTTAGTTTTTAGGATTTAGGGTTTAGGGTTTTGGTTTTAGGTTTTAGGGTTTAGAGTTTTTGGGTTTAATGCTTAGTTTTAGGGTTTAATTTTAGGTTTTAGGGTTTTGTTGTATTCAAGTTTAGGGTTTTAGGTTTTAGTTTTTAGGGTTTTGGTTTTAGGTTTTAAAGTTTAGAATTTTAGGGTTTAATGTTTAGTTTTAGGGTTTAGGGTTTTAGTGTATTAAAGATTAGGGTTTTAGTTTTTAGGGTTTTGTTTTTAGGTTTTAGTGTTTAGAGAATTAAGATTTAAGGTTTAGTGTATAAAAGTTTAGGGTTTTAGGTTTTAGTTTTAGGGTTTAGGGTTTTAGTGTATTAAAGATTAGGGTTTTAGTTTTTAGGGTTTAGGGTATTGTTTTTAGGTTTTAGTGTTTATAGTATTCGGACTTAGGGTTTAGTGTCTTAAAATTTAGAGTTTAAGATTTAGTTTTTAGGATTTAAGGTTTAGTGTTTTGGTTTTGGGTTTTAGGGTTTAGAGTTTTTGTTTTAAATTTTTGGGTTTTGGGTTTTTGGGTTATATTCTTAGTTTTAGGGTTTAATTTTAGGTTTTAGGGTTTAAGGTTTTAGTATATTCATGTTTAGGGTTTTAAGTTTTAGTCTTTAGGGTTTTTGTTTTAGGTTTTAGGGTTTAGAATTTTAGGGTTTAATGCTTACTTATAGGGTTTAGGGTTTTGGTTTTAGGTTTTTAGGGTTTAATGCTTAGTTTTAGGGTTTAGAATTTTAAGGTTTAATGTTTAGTTTTAGTGTTTAGGGTTTTAGTGTATTAAAGATTAGGGTTTTAGTTTTTAGGGTTTAGGGTATTTTTTTAATGTTTTAGTGTTTATAGTATTCGGACTTAGGGTTTAGTGTCTTAAAATTTAGGGTTTACGATTTAGTTTTTAGGATTTAGGGTTTTGATTTTAGGTTTTAGGGTTTTGAGTTTTTGGGTTTAATGCTTAGTTTTAAGGTTTAATTTTAGGTTTTAGGGTTTTGTTGGATTCAAGATTAGGGTTTTAGGTTTTAATTTTTAGGGTTTTGGTTTTAGGGTTTAGAATATTAGGGTTTAATGTTTAGTTTTAGTGTTTAGGGTTTTAGTTTATTAAAGATTAGGGTTTTAGTTTTTAAGGTTTAGAGTTTTGTCTTTAGGTTTTAGTGTTTAGAGTATTAGGACTTAAGGTTTAGTGTATTAAAATTTAGGTTTTAAGATTTAGTTTTTTGGATTTAGGGTTTAGGGTTTTGGTTTTAGGTTTTAGGGTTTAGAGTTTTTGGGTTTAATGCTTAGTTTTAGGGTTTAATTTTAGGTTTTAGGGTTTTGTTGTATTCAAGTTTAGGGTTTTAGGTTTTAGTTTTTAGGGTTTTGGTTTTAGGTTTTAAAGTTTAGAATTTTAGGGTTTAATGTTTAGTTTTAGGGTTTAGGGTTTTAGTGTATTAAAGATTAGAGTTTTAGTTTTTAGGGTTTTGTTTTTAGGTTTTAGTGTTTAGAGAATTAAGATTTAGGGTTGAGTGTATAAAAGTTTAGGGTTTTAGATGTAGTTTTTAGGGTTTAGGGTTTAGATTTTTTGTTTTAAATTTTTGGGTTTTGGGTTTTTGGGTTATATTCTTAGTTTTAGGGTTTAATTTTAGGTTTTAGGGTTTAGAGTTTTAGTGTATTCAAGTTTAGGGTTTTAGGTTTTAGTTTTAGGGTTTAGGGTTTTAGTGTATTAAAGATTAGGGTTTTAGTTTTTAGGGTTTAGGGTATTGTTTTTAGGTTTTAGTGTTTATAGTATTCGGACTTAGGGTTTAGTGTCTTAAAATTTAGGGTTTAAGATTTAGTTTTTAGGATTTAGGGTTTAGTGTTTTGGTTTTGGGTTTTAGGGTTTAGAGTTTTTGTTTTAAATTTTTGGGTTTTGGGTTTTTGGGTTATATTCTTAGTTTTAGGGTTTAATTTTAGGTTTTAGGGTTTAAGGTTTTAGTGTATTCAAGTTTAGGGTTTTAGGTTTTAGTTTTTAGGGTTTTTGTTTTAGGTTTTAGGGTTTAGAATTTTAGGGTTTAATGTTTATATTTAAGGTTTAGGGTTTTAGTGTATTAAAGATTAGAGTTTTAATTTTTAAAGTTTAGGGTATTGTTTTTAGGTTTTAGTGTTTAGAGTATTAAAACTTAGGGTTTAGTGTCTTAAAATTTAGGGTTTAAGATTTAGTTTTTAGGATTTAGGATTTAGTGTTTTGGTTTTGGGTTTTAGGGTTTAGAGTTTTTGGGTATAAAGCTTAGTTTTAGAGTTTAATTTTATGTTTTAGGGTTTTGTTGCATTCATGTTTAGGGTTTTAAGTTTTAGTTGTAGGGTTTTTGTTTTAGGTTTTAGGGTTTAGAATTTTAGGGTTTAATGCTTACTTATAGGGTTTAGGGTTTTGGTTTTAGGTTTTTAGGGTTTAATGCTTAGTTTTAGGGTTTAGAATTTTAAGGTTTAATGTTTAGTTTTAGTGTTTAGGGTTTTAGTGTATTAAAGATTAGGGTTTTAGTTTTTAGGGTTTAGGGTATTGTTTTAATGTTTTAGTGTTTATAGTATTCGGACTTAGGGTTTAGTGTCTTAAAATTTAGGGTTTACGATTTAGTTTTTAGGATTTAGGGTTTTGATTTTAGGTTTTAGGGTTTTGAGTTTTTGGGTTTAATGCTTAGTTTTAAGGTTTAATTTTAGGTTTTAGGGTTTTGTTGGATTCAAGATTAGGGTTTTAGGTTTTAATTTTTAGGGTTTTGGTTTTAGGGTTTAGAATATTAGGGTTTAATGTTTAGTTTTAGTGTTTAGGGTTTTAGTTTATTAAAGATTAGGGTTTTAGTTTTTAAGGTTTAGAGTTTTGTCTTTAGGTTTTAGTGTTTAGAGTATTAGGACTTAAGGTCTAGTGTATTAAAATTTAGGTTTTAAGATTTAGTTTTTTGGATTTAGGGTTTAGGGTTTTGGTTTTAGGTTTTAAGGTTTAGAGTTTTTGGGTTTAATGCTTAGTTTTAGGGTTTAATTTTAGGTTTTAGGGTTTTGTTGTATTCAAGTTTAGGGTTTTAGGTTTTAGTTTTTAGGGTTTTGGTTTTAGGTTTTAAAGTTTAGAATTTTAGGGTTTAATGTTTAGTTTTAGGGTTTAGGGTTTTAGTGTATTAAAGATTAGGGTTTTAGTTTTTAGGGTTTTGTTTTTAGGTTTTAGTGTTTAGAGAATTAAGATTTAGGGTTTAGTGTATAAAAGTTTAGGGTTTTAGATGTAGTTTTTAGGGTTTAGGGTTTAGATTTTTTGTTTTAAATTTGTGGGTTTTGGGTTTTTGGGTTATATTCTTAGTTTTAGGGTTTAATTTTAGGTTTTAGAGTTTAGAGTTTTAGTGTATTCAAGTTTAGGGTTTTAGGTTTTAGTTTTAGGGTTTAGGGTTTTAGTCTATTAAAGATTAGGGTTTTAGTTTTTAGGGTTTAGGGTATTGTTTTTAGGTTTTAGTGTTTATAGTATTCGGACTTAGGGTTTAGTGTCTTAAAATTTAGGGTTTAAGATTTAGTTTTTAGGATTTAGGGTTTAGTGTTTTGGTTTTGGGTTTTAGGGTTTAGAGTTTTTGTTTTAAATTTTTGGGTTTTGGGTTTTTGGGTTATATTCTTAGTTTTAGGGTTTAATTTTAGGTTTTAGGGTTTAAGGTTTTAGTGTATTCAAGTTTAGGGTTTTAGGTTTTAGTTTTTAGGGTTTTTGTTTTAGGTTTTAGGGTTTAGAATTTTAGGGTTTAATGTTTATATTTAAGGTTTAGGATTTTAGTGTATTAAAGATTAGAGTTTTAATTTTTAGAGTTTAGGGTATTGTTTTTAGGTTTTAGTGTTTAGAGTATTAAAACTTAGGGTTTAGTGTCTTAAAATTTAGGGTTTAAGATTTAGTTTTTAGGATTTAGGATTTAGTGTTTTGGTTTTGGGTTTTAGGGTTTAGAGTTTTTGGGTATAAAGCTTAATTTTAGAGTTTAATTTTATGTTTTAGGGTTTTGTTGTATTCAAGTTTAGGGTTTTAAGTTTTAGTTGTAGGGTTTTTGTTTTAGGTTTTAGGGTTTAGAATTTTAGGGTTTAATGCTTACTTATAGGGTTTAGGGTTTTGGTTTTAGGTTTTTAGGGTTTAATGCTTAGTTTTAGGGTTTAGAATTTTAAGGTTTAATGTTTAGTTTTAGTGTTTAGGGTTTTAGTGTATTAAAGATTAGGGTTTTAATTTTTAGGGTTTAGGGTATTGTTTTAATGTTTTAGTGTTTATAGTATTAGGACTTAGGGTTTAGTGTCTTAAAATTTAGGGTTTACGATTTAGTTTTTAGGATTTAGGGTTTTGATTTTAGGTTTTAGGGTTTTGAGTTTTTGGGTTTAATGCTTAGTTTTAAGGTTTAATTTTAGGTTTTAGGGTTTTGTTGGATTCAAGATTAGGGTTTTAGGTTTTAATTTTTAGGGTTTTGGTTTTAGGGTTTAGAATATTAGGGTTTAATGTTTAGTTTTAGTGTTTAGGGTTTTAGTTTATTAAAGATTAGGGTTTTAGTTTTTAAGGTTTAGAGTTTTGTCTTTAGGTTTTAGTTTTAGAGTATTAGGACTTAAGGTTTAGTGTATTAAAATTTAGGTTTTAAGATTTAGTTTTTTGGATTTAGGGTTTAGGGTTTTGGTTTTAGGTGTTAGGGTTTAGAGTTTTTGTGTTTAATGCTTAGTTTTAGAGTTTAATTTTATGTTTTAGGGTTTTGTTGTATTTAAGTTTAGGGTTTTAGGTTTTAGTTGTAGGGTTTTTGTTTTAGGTTTTAGGGTTTAGAATTTTAAGGTTTAATGCTTACTTATAGGGTTTAGGGTTTTGGTTTTAGGTTTTTAGGGTTTAATGCTTAGTTTTAGGGTTTAGAATTTTAGGGTTTAATGTTTAGTTTTAGTGTTTAGGGTTTTAGTGTATTAAAGATTAGGGTTTTAGTTTTTAGGGTTTAGGGTATTGTTTTTAGGTTTTAGTGTTTATAGTATTCGGACTTAGGGTTTAGTGTCTTAAAATTTAGGGTTTAAGATTTAGTTTTTAGGATTTAGGGTTTAGGGTTTTGGTTTTAGGTTTTATGGTTTAGAGTTTTTGGGTTTAATGCTTAGTTTTAGGGTTTAATTTTAGGTTTTAGAGTTTTGTTGTATTCAAGATTAGTGTTTTAGCTTTTAGTTTTTAGGGTTTTGGTTTTAGGTTTTAGGGTTTAGAATTTTAGGGTTTAATGTTTAGTTTTAGTGTTTAGGGTTTTAGTGTATTAAAGATTAGGGTTTTAGTTTTTAGGGTTTAGGGTATTGTTTTTAGGTTTTAGTGTTTATAGTATTCGGACTTAGGGTTTAGTGTCTTAAAATTTAGGGTTTAAGATTTAGTTTTTAGGATTTAGGGTTTAGGGTTTTAGGGTTTTGAGTTTTTGGGTTTAATGCTTAGTTTTAGGGGTTAATTTTAGGTTTTAGAGTTTTGTTGTATTCAAGATTAGTGTTTTAGGTTTTAGTTTTTAGGGATTTGGTTTTAGGTTTTAGGGTTTAGAATATTAGGGTTTAATGTTGTTTAGTTTTAGTGTTTAGGGTTTTAGTGTATTAAAGATTAGGGTTTTAGTTTTAGGGTTTAGGGTATTGTTTTTAGGTTTTAGTGTTTATAGTATTCGGACTTAGGGTTTAGTGTCTTAAAATTTAGGGTTTAAGATTTAGTTTTTAGGATTTAGGGTTTAGGATTTTGGTTTTAGGTTTTAGGGTTTAGAGTTTTTGGGTTTAATACTTAGTTTTAGGGTTTAATTTTAGGTTTTAGGGTTTTGTTGTATTCAAGTTTAGGGTTTTATGTTTTAGTTTTTAGGGTTTTGGTTTTAGGTTTTAAAGTTTAGAATTTTAGGGTTTAATGTTTAGTTTTAGGGTTTAGGGTTTTAGTGTATTAAAGATTAGGGTTTTAGTTTTTAGGGTTTAGGGTTTTGTTTTTAGGTTTTAGTGTTTAGAGAATTAAGATTTAGGGTTTAGTGTATAAAAGTTTAGGGTTTTAGATGTAGTTTTTAGGGTTTAGGGTTTAGATTTTTTGTTTTAAATTTTTGGGTTTTGGGTTTTTGGGTTATATTCTTAATTTTAGGGTTTAATTTTAGGTTTTAGGGTTTAGGGTTTTAGTGTATTCATGTTTAGGGTTTTAGGTTTTAGTTTTAGGGTTTAGGGTTTTAGTGTATTAAAGATTAGAGTTTTAGTTTTTAGGGTTTACGGTTTTGTCTTTAGGTTTTAGTGTTTAGAGTATTAGGACTTCGGGTTTAGTGTATTAAAATTTAGGGTTTAAGATTTAGTTTTTTGGATTTAAGGTTTTGGGTTTTGGTTTTGGGTTTTAGGGTTTAGAGTTTTTTTGTTTAATGCTTAGTTTTAGGGTTTAATTTTAGGTTTTAGGGTTTTGTTGTATTCATGTTTAGGGTTTTAGGTTTTAGGGGTTTTGTTTTAGGTTTTAGGGTTTAGAATTTTAGGGTTTAATGTTTAGTTATAGAGTTTAGAGTTTTAGTTTATTAAAGATTAGGATTTTAGTTTTTAAGGTTTAGGGTTTTGTCTTTAGGTTTTAGTGTTTAGAGTATTAGGACTTAGGGTTTAGTGTATTAAAATTTAGATTTTAAGATTTAGTTTTTTGGATTTAGGGTTTAGGGTTTTGGTTTTAGGTGTTAGGGTTTAGAGTTTTTGTGTTTAATGCTTAGTTTTAGAGTTTAATTTTATGTTTTAGGGTTTTGTTGAATTCAAGTTTAGGGTTTTAGGTTTTAGTTGGAGGGTTTTTGTTTTAGGTTTTAGGGTTTAGAATTTTAAGGTTTAATGCTTACTTATAGGGTTTAGGGTTTTAGTGTATTAAAGATTAGGGTTTTAGTTTTTAGGGTTTAGGGTATTGTTTTTAGGTTTTAGTGTTTATAGTATTCGGACTTAGGGTTTAGTGTCTTAAAATTTAGGGTTTAAGATTTAGTTTTTAGGATTTAGGGTTTAGGGTTTTAGGGTTTTGAGTTTTTGGGTTTAATGCTTAGTTTTAGGGGTTAATTTTAGGTTTTAGAGTTTTGTTGTATTCAAGATTAGTGTTTTAGGTTTTAGTTTTTAGGGATTTGGTTTTAGGTTTTAGGGTTTAGAATATTAGGGTTTAATGTTGTTTAGTTTTAGTGTTTAGGGTTTTAGTGTATTAAAGATTAGGGTTTTAGTTTTAGGGTTTAGGGTATTGTTTTTAGGTTTTAGTGTTTATAGTATTCGGACTTAGGGTTTAGTGTCTTAAAATTTAGGGTTTAAGATTTAGTTTTTAGGATTTAGGGTTTAGGATTTTGGTTTTAGGTTTTAGGGTTTAGAGTTTTTGGGTTTAATACTTAGTTTTAGGGTTTAATTTTAGGTTTTAGGGTTTTGTTGTATTCAAGTTTAGGGTTTTATGTTTTAGTTTTTAGGGTTTTGGTTTTAGGTTTTAAAGTTTAGAATTTTAGGGTTTAATGTTTAGTTTTAGGGTTTAGGGTTTTAGTGTATTAAAGATTAGGGTTTTAGTTTTTAGGGTTTAGGGTTTTGTTTTTAGGTTTTAGTGTTTAGAGAATTAAGATTTAGGGTTTAGTGTATAAAAGTTTAGGGTTTTAGATGTAGTTTTTAGGGTTTAGGGTTTAGATTTTTTGTTTTAAATTTTTGGGTTTTGGGTTTTTGGGTTATATTCTTAATTTTAGGGTTTAATTTTAGGTTTTAGGGTTTAGGGTTTTAGTGTATTCATGTTTAGGGTTTTAGGTTTTAGTTTTAGTGTTTAGGGTTTTAGTGTATTAAAGATTAGAGTTTTAGTTTTTAGGGTTTACGGTTTTGTCTTTAGGTTTTAGTGTTTAGAGTATTAGGACTTCGGGTTTAGTGTATTAAAATTTAGGGTTTAAGATTTAGTTTTTTGGATTTAAGGTTTTGGGTTTTGGTTTTGGGTTTTAGGGTTTAGAGTTTTTTTGTTTAATGCTTAGTTTTAGGGTTTAATTTTAGGTTTTAGGGTTTTGTTGTATTCATGTTTAGGGTTTTAGGTTTTAGGGGTTTTGTTTTAGGTTTTAGGGTTTAGAATTTTAGGGTTTAATGTTTAGTTATAGAGTTTAGAGTTTTAGTTTATTAAAGATTAGGATTTTAGTTTTTAAGGTTTAGGGTTTTGTCTTTAGGTTTTAGTGTTTAGAGTATTAGGACTTAGGGTTTAGTGTATTAAAATTTAGATTTTAAGATTTAGTTTTTTGGATTTAGGGTTTAGGGTTTTGGTTTTAGGTGTTAGGGTTTAGAGTTTTTGTGTTTAATGCTTAGTTTTAGAGTTTAATTTTATGTTTTAGGGTTTTGTTGAATTCAAGTTTAGGGTTTTAGGTTTTAGTTGGAGGGTTTTTGTTTTAGGTTTTAGGGTTTAGAATTTTAAGGTTTAATGCTTACTTATAGGGTTTAGGGTTTTAGTGTATTAAAGATTAGGGTTTTAGTTTTAAGGTTTAGGGTATTGTTTTTAGGTTTTAGTGTTTATAGTATTAGGACTTAGGGTTTAGTGTCTTAAAATTTAGGGTTTAAGATTCAGTTTTTAGGATTTAGGGTTTAGGGTTTTGGTTTTAGGTTTTAGGGTTTAGAGTTTTTGGGTTTAATGCTTAGTTTTAGGGTTTAATTTTAGGTTTTAGGGTTTTGTTGTATTCAAGTTTAGGGTTTTAGGTTTTAGTTTTTAGGGTTTTGGTTTTAGGTTTTAAAGTTTAGAATTTTAGGGTTTAATGTTTAGTTTTAGGGTTTAGGGTTTTAGTGTATTAAAGATTAGGGTTTTAGTTTTTAGGGTTTTGTTTTTAGGTTTTAGTGTTTAGAGAATTAAGATTTAGGGTTTAGTGTATAAAAGTTCAGGGTTTTAGATGTAGTTTTTAGGGTTTAGGGTTTAGATTTTTTGTTTTAAATTTTTGGGTTTTGGGTTTTGGGGTTATATTCTTAGTTTTAGGGTTTAATTTTAGGTTTTAGGGTTTAGAGTTTTAGTGTATTCAAGTTTAGGGTTTTAGGTTTTAGTTTTAGGGTTTAGGGTTTTAGTGTATTAAAGATTAAGGTTTTAGGTTTTAGGGTTTAGGGTATTGTTTTTAGGTTTTAGTGTTTATAGTATTCGGACTTAGGTTTTAGTGTCTTAAAATTTAGGGTTTAAGATTTAGTTTTTAGGATTTAGGGTTTAGTGTTTTGGTTTTGGGTTTTACGGTTTAGAGTTTTTGTTTTAAATTTTTGGGTTTTGGGTTTTTGGGTTATATTCTTAGTTTTAGGGTTTAATTTTAGGTTTTAGTGTTTAAGGTTTTAGTGTATTCAAGTTTAGGGTTTTAGGTTTTAGTCTTTAGGGTTTTTGTTTTAGGTTTTAGGGTTCAGAATTTTAGGGTTTAATGTTTATATTTAAGGTTTAGGGTTTTAGTGTATTAAAGATTAGAGTTTTAATTTTTAGAGTTTAGGGTATTGTTTTTAGGTTTTAGTGTTTAGAGTATTAGAACTTAGGGTTTAGTGTCTTAAAATTTAGGGTTTAAGATTTAATTTTTAGGATTTAGGATTTAGTGTTTTGGTTTTGGGTTTTAGGGTTTAGAGTTTTTGGGTATAATGCTTAGTTTTAGAGTTTAATTTTATGTTTTAGGGTTTTGTTGTATTCATGTTTAGGGTTTTAAGTTTTAGTTGTAGGGTTTTAGTTTTAGGTTTTAGGGTTTAGAATTTTAGGGTTTAATGCTTACTTATAGGGTTTAGGGTTTTGGTTTTAGGTTTTTAGGGTTTAATGCTTAGTTTTAGGGTTTAGAATTTTAAGGTTTAATGTTTAGTTTTAGTGTTTAGGGTTTTAGTGTATTAAAGATTAGGGTTTTAGTTTTTAGGGTTTAGGTTATTGTTTTAATGTTTTAGTGTTTATAGTATTCGGACTTACGGTTTAGTGTCTTAAAATTTAGGGTTTACGATTTAGTTTTTAGGATTTAGGGTTTTGATTTTAGGTTTTAGGGTTTTGAGTTTTTGGGTTTATTGCTTAGTTTTAAGGTTTAATTTTAGGTTTTAGGGTTTTATTGGATTCAAGATTAGGGTTTTAGGTTTTAATTGTTAGGGTTTTGGTTTTAGGGTTTAGAATATTAGGGTTTAATGTTTAGTTTTAGTGTTTAGGGTTTTAGTTTATTAAAGATTAGGGTTTTAGTTTTTAAGGTTTAGAGTTTTGTCTTTAGGTTTTAGTGTTTAGAGTATTAGGACTTAAGGTTTAGTGTATTAAAATTTAGGTTTTAAGATTTAGTTTTTTGGATTTAGGGTTTTGGTTTTAGGTTTTAGGGTTTAGAGTTTTTGGGTTTAATGCTTAGTTTTAGGGTTTAATTTTAGGTTTTAGGGTTTTGTTGTATTCAAGTTTAGGGTTTTAGGTTTTAGTTTTTAGGGTTTTGGTTTTAGGTTTTAAAGTTTAGAATTTTAGGGTTTAATGTTTAGTTTTAGGGTTTAGGGTTTTAGTGTATTAAAGATTAGGGTTTTAGTTTTAAGGTTTAGGGTATTGTTTTTAGGTTTTAGTGTTTATAGTATTAGGACTTAGGGTTTAGTGTCTTAAAATTTAGGGTTTAAGATTTAGTTTTTAGGATTTAGGGTTTAGGGTTTTGGTTTTAGGTTTTAGGGTTTAGAGTTTTGGGGTTTAATGCTTAGTTTTAGGGTTTAATTTTAGGTTTTAGGGTTTTGTTGTAATAAAGTTTAGGGTTTTAGGTTTTAGTTTTTAGGGTTTTGGTTTTAGGTTTTAAAGTTTAGAATTTTAGGGTTTAATGTTTAGTTTTAGGGTTTAGGGTTTTAGTGTATTAAAGATTAGGGTTTTAGTTTTTAGGGTTTTGTTTTTAGGTTTTAGTGTTTAGAGAATTAAGATTTAGGGTTTAGTGTATAAAAGTTCAGGGTTTTAGATGTAGTTTTTAGGGTTTAGATTTTTTGTTTTAAATTTTTGGGTTTTGGGTTTTGGGGTTATATTCTTAGTTTTAGGGTTTAATTTTAGGTTTTAGGGTTTAGAGTTTTAGTGTATTCCAGTTTAGGGTTTTAGGTTTTAGTTTTAGGGTTTAGGGTTTTAGTGTATTAAAGATTAAGGTTTTAGTTTTTAGGGTTTAGGGTATTGTTTTTAGGTTTTAATGTTTATAGTATTCGGACTTAGGGTTTAGTGTCTTAAAATTTAGGGTTTAAGATTTAGTTTTTAGGATTTAGGGTTTAGTGTTTTGGTTTTGGGTTTTAGGGTTTAGAGTTTTTGTTTTAAATTTTTGGGTTTTGGGTTTTTGGGTTATATTCTTAGTTTTAGGGTTTAATTTTAGGTTTTAGGGTTTAAGGTTTTAGTGTATTCAAGTTTAGGGTTTTAGGTTTTAGTCTTTAGGGTTTTTGTTTTAGGTTTTAGGGTTTAGAATTTTAGGGTTTAATGTTTATATTTAAGGGTTAGGGTTTTAGTGTATTAAAGATTAGAGTTTTAATTTTTAGAGTTTAGGGTATTGTTTTTAGGTTTTAGTGTTTAGAGTATTAGAACTTAAGGTTTAGTGTCTTAAAATTTAGGGTTTAAGATTTAGTTTTTAGGATTTAGGATTTAGTGTTTTGGTTTTGGGTTTTAGGGTTTAGAGTTTTTGGGTATAATGCTTAGTTTTAGAGTTTAATTTTATGTTTTAGGGTTTTGTTGTATTCATGTTTAGGGTTTTAAGTTTTAGTTGTAGGGTTTTTGTTTTAGGTTTTAGGGTTTAGAATTTTAGGGTTTAATGCTTACTTATAGGGTTTAGGGTTTTGGTTTTAGGTTTTTAGGGTTTAATGCTTAGTTTTAGGGTTTAGAATTTTAAGGTTTAATGTTTAGTTTTAGTGTTTAGGGTTTTAGTGTATTAAAGATTAGGGTTTTAGTTTTTAGGGTTTAGGGTATTGTTTTAATGTTTTAGTGTTTATAGTATTCGGACTTAGGGTTTACTGTCTTAAAATTTAGGGTTTACGATTTAGTTTTTAGGATTTAGGGTTTTGATTTTAGGTTTTTGGGTTTTGAGTTTTTGGGTTTAATGCTTAGTTTTAAGGTTTAATTTTAGGTTTTAGGGTTTTGTTGGATTCAAGATTAGGGTTTTAGGTTTTAATTTTTAGGGTTTTGGTTTTAGGGTTTAGAATATTAGGGTTTAATGTTTAGTTTTAGTGTTTAGGGTTTTAGTTTATTAAAGATTAGGGTTTTAGTTTTTAAGGTTTAGAGTTTTGTCTTTAGGTTTTAGTGTTTAGAGTATTAGGACTTAAGGTTTAGTGTATTAAAATTTAGGTTTTAAGATTTAGTTTTTTGGATTTAGGGTTTTGGTTTTAGGTTTTACGGTTTAGAGTTTTTGGGTTTAATGCTTAGTTTTAGGGTTTAATTTTAGGTTTTAGGGTTTTGTTGTATTCAAGTTTAGGGTTTTAGGTTTTAGTTTTTAGGGTTTTGGTTTTAGGTTTTAAAGTTTAGAATTTTAGGGTTTAATGTTTAGTTTTAGGGTTTAGGGTTTTAGTGTATTAAAGATTAGGGTTTTAGTTTTAAGGTTTAGGGTATTGTTTTTAGGTTTTAGTGTGTATAGTATTAGGACTTAGGGTTTAGTGTCTTAAAATTTAGGGTTTAAGATTTAGTTTTTAGGATTTAGGGTTTAGGGTTTTGGTTTTAGGTTTTAGGGTTTAGAGTTTTGGGGTTTAATGCTTAGTTTTAGGGTTTAATTTTAGGTTTTAGGGTTTTGTTGTATTAAAGTTTAGGGTTTTAGGTTTTAGTTTTTAGGGTTTTGGTTTTAGGTTTTAAAGTTTAGAATTTTAGGGTTTAATGTTTAGTTTTAGGGTTTCGGGTTTTAGTGTATTAAAGATTAGGGTTTTAGTTTTTAGGGTTTTGTTTTTAGGTTTTAGTGTTTAGAGAATTAAGATTTAGGGTTTAGTGTATAAAAGTTCAGGGTTTTAGATGTAGTTTTTAGGGTTTAGGGTTTAGATTTTTTGTTTTAAATTTTTGGGTTTTGGGTTTTGGGGTTATATTCTTAGTTTTAGGGTTTAATTTTAGGTTTTAGGGTTTAGAGTTTTAGTGTATTCCAGTTTAGGGTTTTAGGTTTTAGTTTTAGGGTTTAGGGTTTTAGTGTATTAAAGATTAAGGTTTTAGTTTTTAGGGTTTAGGGTATTGTTTTTAGGTTTTAGTGTTTATAGTATTCGGACTTAGGGTTTAGTGTCTTAAAATTTAGGGTTTAAGATTTAGTTTTTAGGATTTAGGGTTTAGTGTTTTGGTTTTGGGTTTTAGGGCTTAGAGTTTTTGTTTTAAATTTTTGGGTTTTGGGTTTTTGGGTTATATTCTTAGTTTTAGGGTTTAATTTTAGGTTTTAGGGTTTAAGGTTTTAGTGTATTCAAGTTTAGGGTTTTAGGTTTTAGTCTTTAGGGTTTTTGTTTTAGGTTTTAGGGTTTAGAATTTTAGGGTTTAATGTTTATATTTAAGGTTTAGGGTTTTAGTGTATTAAAGATTAGAGTTTTAATTTTTAGAGTTTAGGGTATTGTTTTTAGGTTTTAGTGTTTAGAGTATTAGAACTTAGGGTTTAGTGTCTTAAAATTTAGGGTTTAAGATTTAGTTTTTAGGATTTAGGATTTAGTGTTTTGGTTTTGGGTTTTAGGGTTTAGAGTTTTTGGGTATAATGCTTAGTTTTAGAGTTTAATTTTATGTTTTAGGGTTTTGTTGTATTCATGTTTAGGGTTTTAAGTTTTAGTTGTAGGGTTTTTGTTTTAGGTTTTAGGGTTTAGAATTTTAGGGTTTAATGCTTACTTATAGGGTTTAGGGTTTTGGTTTTAGGTTTTTAGGGTTTAATGCTTAGTTTTAGGGTTTAGAATTTTAAGGTTTAATGTTTAGTTTAAGTGTTTAGGGTTTTAGTGTATTAAAGATTAGGGTTTTAGTTTTTAGGGTTTAGGGTATTGTTTTAATGTTTTAGTGTTTATAGTATTCGGACTTAGGGTTTAGTGTTTTAAAATTTAGGGTTTACGATTTAGTTTTTAGGATTTAGGGTTTTGATTTTAGGTTTTAGGGTTTTGAGTTTTTGGGTTTAATGCTTAGTTTTAAGGTTTAATTTTAGGTTTTAGGGTTTTGTTGGATTCAAGATTAGGGTTTTAGGTTTTAATTTTTAGGGTTTTGGTTTTAGGGTTTAGAATATTAGGGTTTAATGTTTAGTTTTATTGTTTAGGGTTTTAGTTTATTAAAGATTAGGGTTTTAGTTTTTAAGGTTTAGAGTTTTGTCTTTAGGTTTTAGTGTTTAGAGTATTAGGACTTAAGGTTTAGTGTATTAAAATTTAGGTTTTAAGATTTAGTTTTTTGGATTTAGGGTTTAGGGTTTTGGTTTTAGGTTTTAGGGTTTAGAGTTTTTGGGTTTAATGCTTAGTTTTAGGGTTTAATTTTAGGTTTTAGGGTTTTGTTGTATTCAAGTTTAGGATTTTAGGTTTTAGTTTTTAGGGTTTTGGTTTTAGGTTTTAAAGTTTAGAATTTTAGGGTTTAATGTTTAGTTTTAGGGTTTAGGGTTTTAGTGTATTAAAGATTAGGGTTTTAGTTTTAAGGTTTAGGGTATTGTTTTTAGGTTTTAGTGTTTATAGTATTTGGACTTAGGGTTTAGTGTCTTAAAATTTAGGGTTTAAGATTTAGTTTTTAGGATTTAGGGTTTAGGGTTTTGGTTTTAGGTTTTAGGGTTTAGAGTTTTTGGGTTTAATGCTTAGTTTTAGGGTTTAATTTTAGGTTTTAGGGTTTTGTTGTATTCAAGTTTAGGGTTTTAGGTTTTAGTTTTTAGGGTTTTGGTTTTAGGTTTTAAAGTTTAGAATTTTAGGGTTTAATGTTTAGTTTTAGGGTTTAGGGTTTTAGTGTATTAAAGATTAGGGTTTTAGTTTTTAGGGTTTTGTTTTTAGGTTTTAGTGTTTAGAGAATTAAGATTTAGGGTTTAGTGTATAAAAGTTCAGGGTTTTAGATGTAGTTTTTAGGGTTTAGGGTTTAGATTTTTTGTTTTAAATTTTTGGGTTTTGGGTTTTGGGGTTATATTCTTAGTTTTAGGGTTTAATTTTAGGTTTTAGGGTTTAGAGTTTTAGTGTATTCAAGTTTAGGGTTTTAGGTTTTAGTTTTAGGGTTTAGGGTTTTAGTGTATTAAAGATTAGGGTTTTAGTTTTTAGGGTTTAGGGTATTGTTTTTAGGTTTTAGTGTTTATAGTATTCGGACTTAGGGTTTAGTGTCTTAAAATTTAGGGTTTAAGATTTAGTTTTTAGGATTTAGGGTTTAGTGTTTGGGTTTTGGGTTTTAGGGTTTATAGTTTTTGTTTTAAATTTTTGGGTTTTGGGTTTTTGGGTTATATTCTTAGTTTTAGGGTTTAATTTTAGGTTTTAGGGTTTAAGGTTTTAGTGTATTCAAGTTTAGGGTTTTAGGTTTTAGTTTTTAGGGTTTTTGTTTTAGGTTTTAGGGTTTAGAATTTTAGGGTTTAATGTTTATATTTAAGGTTTAGGGTTTTAGTGTATTAAAGATTAGAGTTTTAATTTTTAGAGTTTAGGGTATTGTTTTTAGGTTTTAGTGTTTAGAGTATTAGAACTTAGGGTTTAGTGTCTTAAAATTTAGGGTTTAAGATTTAGTTTTTAGGATTTAGGATTTAGTGTTTTGGTTTTGGGTTTTAGGGTTTAGAGTTTTTGGGTATAATGCTTAGTTTTAGAGTTTAATTTTATGTTTTAGGGTTTTGTTGTATTCATGTTTAGAGTTTTAAGTTTTAGTTGTAGGGTTTTTGTTTTAGGTTTTAGGGTTTAGAATTTTAGGGTTTAATGCTTACTTATAGGGTTTAGGGTTTTGGTTTTAGGTTTTTAGGGTTTAATGCTTAGTTTTAGGGTTTAGAATTTTAAGGTTTAATGTTTAGTTTTAGTGTTTAGGGTTTTAGTGTATTAAAGATTAGGGTTTTAGTTTTTAGGGTTTAGGGTATTGTTTTAATGTTTTAGTGTTTATAGTATTCGGACTTAGGGTTTAGTGTCTTAAAATTTAGGGTTTACGATTTAGTTTTTAGGATTTAGGGTTTTGATTTTAGGTTTTAGGGTTTTGAGTTTTTGGGTTTAATGCTTAGTTTTAAGGTTTAATTTTAGGTTTTAGGGTTTTGTTGGATTCAAGATTAGGGTTTTAGGTTTTAATTTTTAGGGTTTTGGTTTTAGGGTTTAGAATATTAGGGTTTAATGTTTAGTTTTAGTGTTTAGGGTTTTAGTTTATTAAAGATTAGGGTTTTAGTTTTTAAGGTTTAGAGTTTTGTCTTTAGGTTTTAGTGTTTAGAGTATTAGGACTTAAGGTTTAGTGTATTAAAATTTAGGTTTTAAGATTTAGTTTTTTGGATTTAGGGTTTAGGGTTTTGGTTTTAGGTTTTAAGGTTTAGAGTTTTTGGGTTTAATGCTTAGTTTTAGGGTTTAATTTTAGGTTTTAGGGTTTTGTTGTATTCAAGTTTAGGGTTTTAGGTTTTAGTTTTTAGGGTTTTTGTTTTAGGTTTTAAAGTTTAGAATTTTAGGGTTTAATGTTCAGTTTTAGGGTTTAGGGTTTTAGTGTATTAAAGATTAGGGTTTTAGTTTTTAGGGTTTTGTTTTTAGGTTTTAGTGTTTAGAGAATTAAGATTTAGGGTTTAGTGTATAAAAGTTTAGGGTTTTAGATGTAGTTTTTAGGGTTTAGGGTTTAGATTTTTTGTTTTAAATTTTTGGGTTTTGGGTTTTTGGGTTATATTCTTAGTTTTAGGGTTTAATTTTAGGTTTTAGGGTTTAGAGTTTTAGTGTATTCAAGTTTAGGGTTTTAGGTTTTAGTTTTAGGGTTTAGGGTTTTAGTGTATTAAAGATTAGGGTTTTAGTTTTTAGGGTTTAGGGTATTGTTTTTAGGTTTTAGTGTTTATAGTATTCGGACTTAGGGTTTAGTGTCTTAAAATTTAGGGTTTAAGATTTAGTTTTTAGGATTTAGGGTTTAGTGTTTTGGTTTTGGGTTTTAGGGTTTATAGTTTTTGTTTTAAATTTTTGGGTTTTGGGTTTTTGGGTTATATTCTTAGTTTTAGGGTTTAATTTTAGGTTTTAGGGTTTAAGGTTTTAGTGTATTCAAGTTTAGGGTTTTAGGTTTTAGTTTTTAGGGTTTTTGTTTTAGGTTTTAGGGTTTAGAATTTTAGGGTTTAATGTTTATATTTAAGGTTTAGGGTTTTAGTGTATTAAAGATTAGAGTTTTAATTTTTAGAGTTTAGGGTATTGTTTTTAGGTTTTAGTGTTTAGAGTATTAAAACTTAGGGTTTAGTGTCTTAAAATTTAGGGTTTAAGATTTAGTTTTTAGGATTTAGGATTTAGTGTTTTGGTTTTGGGTTTTAGGGTTTAGAGTTTTTGGGTATAAAGCTTAGTTTTAGAGTTTAATTTTATGTTTTAGGGTTTTGTTGTATTCATGTTTAGGGTTTTAAGTTTTAGTTGTAGGGTTTTTGTTTTAGGTTTTAGGGTTTAGAATTTTAGGGTTTAATGCTTACTTATAGGGTTTAGGGTTTTGGTTTTAGTTTTTTAGGGTTTAATGCTTAGTTTTAGGGTTTAGAATTTTAAGGTTTAATGTTTAGTTTTAGTGTTTAGGGTTTTAGTGTATTAAAGATTAGGGTTTTAGTTTTTAGGGTTTAGGGTATTGTTTAAATGTTTTAGTGTTTATAGTATTCGGACTTAGGGTTTAGTGTCTTAAAATTTAGGGTTTACGATTTAGTTTTTAGGATTTAGGGTTTTGATTTTAGGTTTTAGGGTTTTGAGTTTTTGGGTTTAATGCTTAGTTTTAAGGTTTAATTTTAGGTTTTAGGGTTTTGTTGGATTCAAGATTAGGGTTTTAGGTTTTAATTTTTAGGGTTTTGGTTTTAGGGTTTAGAATATTAGGGTTTAATGTTTAGTTTTAGTGTTTAGGGTTTTAGTTTATTAAAGATTAGGGTTTTAGTTTTTAAGGTTTAGAGTTTTGTCTTTAGGTTTTAGTGTTTAGAGTATTAGGACTTAAGGTTTAGTGTATTAAAATTTAGGTTTTAAGATTTAGTTTTTTGGATTTAGGGTTTAGGGTTTTGGTTTTAGGTTTTAAGGTTTAGAGTTTTTGGGTTTAATGCTTAGTTTTAGGGTTTAATTTTAGGTTTTAGGGTTTTGTTGTATTCAAGTTTAGGGTTTTAGGTTTTAGTTTTTAGGGTTTTTGTTTTAGGTTTTAAAGTTTAGAATTTTAGGGTTTAATGTTTAGTTTTAGGGTTTAGGGTTTTAGTGTATTAAAGATTAGGGTTTTAGTTTTTAGGGTTTTGTTTTTAGGTTTTAGTGTTTAGAGAATTAAGATTTAGGGTTTAGTGTATAAAAGTTTAGGGTTTTAGATGTAGTTTTTAGGGTTTAGGGTTTAGATTTTTTGTTTTAAATTTTTGGGTTTTGGGTTTTTGGGTTATATTCTTAGTTTTAGGATTTAATTTTAGGTTTTAGGGTTTAGAGTTTTAGTGTATTCAAGTTTAGGGTTTTAGGTTTTAGTTTTAGGGTTTAGGGTTTTAGTGTATTAAAGATTAGGGTTTTAGTTTTTAGGGTTTAGGGTATTGTTTTTAGGTTTTAGTGTTTATAGTATTCGGACTTAGGGTTTAGTGTCTTAAAATTTAGGGTTTAAGATTTAGTTTTTAGGATTTAGGGTTTATTGTTTTGGTTTTGGGTTTTAGGGTTTAGAGTTTTTGTTTTAAATTTTTGGGTTTTGGGTTTTTGTGTTATATTCTTAGTTTTAGGGTTTAATTTTAGGTTTTAGGGTTTAAGGTTTTAGTGTATTCAAGTTTAGGGTTTTAGGTTTTAGTTTTTAGGGTTTTTGTTTTAGGTTTTAGGGTTTAGAATTTTAGGGTTTAATGTTTATATTTAAGGTTTAGGGTTTTAGTGTATTAAAGATTAGAGTTTTAATTTTTAGAGTTTAGGGTATTGTTTTTAGGTTTTAGTGTTTAGAGTATTAAAACTTAGGGTTTAGTGTCTTAAAATTTAGGGTTTAAGATTTAGTTTTTAGGATTTAGGATTTAGTGTTTTGGTTTTGGGTTTTAGTGTTGGAGTTGTGTACTTAATGTCTAGATTTAAGTACCGGTAAACTCCCTGTCATGGCATTTAACCTATTTAATTAATAAACAATTATTTGCATTTAATTAAATATGCAAAATATAGTCCTTGATTTTATACGTTGTAGTTAGTATGGTGGGGCATGGGCACACAGAAGATCATACTATCGGTTACTCGTATTCAATCGAACAGTTGCTCACGACCTAGATGGACACGGACCAATCCATCGGTATAGTCGTTGTGTGAGAGAGAAAATAATTTATCTTAATTATTTTATCACACTTGTACACTTGGTGTATTGGGCGGATCGCTTGAGATTTATTGATTATGATTGCCTTAGATAATCAATTTAAATCTCAGAGTATTTTATTCTTAATCCCCGATATTATTGCGGGTGTGTATATTTAATATAAGTGACTTTGATTTACCAAAGGAATTAACCGATTTAATTATTGGGTTAATTACCGGTTAAGTTGGGTCACTATATTTTATATACGACATGCCGTGAATACTTGACGGGAAAGTGTATCCCGTAAGGGTTGATAATATCCCCGAGATGAGTTCATAAGGAATTATTATGTAAACCCTGCAGGTGGATTTAATCCGCATAATAATTAAAGTTGAGCGGTACTAGTCTCGGATATAAGAAATGAATAATATTTATTGAGCAATAAATAAATTTATTCATGGATATTTAAATCTTAAATACACGGAATAAATAATACTAAGATGGAGAAATATTATTTGATATAATATGGAATAATATTGGGAGTGCAATTTTATTTATATAGTGGAAAATAAATAAAATTAATATTGATAAGAATTAATAGATTTGGGTTGGACCCAATTTAATTTTCAATATTGAAGCCCAATATTTATTCTCCTTATGATCCCCTACGTAGCCTATATAAGCACTACATGGTCTTCACTTTAAAGAGAGAATTAATTGACCTACGCCAATCATAAATTCTTGAGAGTGAGGAGGATCCATAGTGTTCGATAGATCGTCGCCCACACGACGTTCGGACAAGGTGCAAGGAATACGTGGGAAGATCGCAAGGTCATCAACGCGTTAATTCGTTTCTCCGTACAACGAATCTAAGGTAAAATCATAAACCCTCTTTTATGATTTCGTGTGAATTAATCGTAGTAAATACATGAACACACGATCCGGATAAACGACGATCCTCGGGGATGGGGATTCGAGATCCCCGGCGAGGATCGATAGAGGCGGTCGAACCTAGGGTTCAACCGCCGGGAGCGCGCGGACAAGGAGGATGAGCCCCGGCTGGACGCCGGGGCGTGGGGTCGACCTCGGGTCGACCACCGGGGTTCGCCGTGGGCTGGAGCCACGGCGGATGAACCCCAGCCCTCCCATCCGGCGGCGTCGCGGGCTGAACCCTCGGCTGGAGCCGAGGGGGCGATCGAACCTAGGGTTCGATCGCCGGGTGAGCTGCGGGTTTACCCGCAGCGCCTCGTATCAAGCTGCGGGGTTTCCCGCAGCGGCGATGCGGGGAGGATCGAACCCCCAGGCGAGCAGCGAGCCCGTGAGCTCGCTGCGGGGTTGCTACGAGCAACCCCGGGGATGCCTCGCGCATCCCCAGCGATCATCGCGAGATGATCGCGAGCCCCTCGCGGGGGCTCGACTGGGCGCACGCAGCCTTCGGGCTTCGCTGGGCGTTCGGTCGGGCCCCGGCTCGTGCGGTGGTTCGCGTTCATGGATTCGGCTCGCGGGAGAAAATCGGCTGGGGGCGGGCTGCGTGTCTTCGGGCGCGTAGTCTCCGAAGGTCGGACTCCTGCGGATGAGTCGGGAATCCAATCTCCGGCGATGAAGGATTTCGGTCGGGCTATCGGTTCCGCATAAATTTTAATAGCCCGGGATATCGATTTCCAACAATTGGTATCAGAGCGTTTGGTTTCGTGTTCATGTATATGCTCGATTATTGTTCTACCTTGCAGGATTTCCGGCTATCATGGTTGGATTTAATTAATTATTGTTTATTAATTAATTATCATGATTATTAAACTCTCGGACATGTCGAGATTCGTTTTGTGTGGATGAATGTTTGTAATAGTAAAAATTCGGGGGTTGACCGAATTTAGGATTTATTATTACGCACTTTATTTTCCGGAAAATGTATAGGGTCGATTTCATGTATAGAATCGATACCGGATATTGTAATTTAATTCTTGTAATTTTATTACGTTGGTTCGATGTTGAGACGATCGCCGGAGGACGAAGAAAGTGTGACGAAGAAGACAATGGACGAAGGGGCCGATCATCCCCATGATCGACCCCATGGATCGATCGCCGGACGAGGGGCTGTCCGTGGGAGCTCCCGGCCACGCCGGCCACCGGTGGTGGTGGCGCGTGGGCTGGGGGCGGCGGCGGTGCTCCTCCCGGGCGGCGGTCGACGGTGGGGGTGGTGCGGGGACTCCCAACCCGTGCTACTCCTACCATAATCCAACTTTCCAAATTAATTCGGGTTTCCTATTTGAGTACTTTCCTTTTAGGAAACTCTCATGGATTAGGAAGAGAATTAATTTAAATTAATTTTATTTCTATTGATTTATTTCCTTCATGGAAATATTCATAGATTAGAAATTTAATTAATTTAGTACTAAATTTATTTATTTTTCCTATTTGATTATTCCTACTCATGGGAATATTCATGGATTAGGAATAAAAATAAATTTGGAAAGTAGTGAGTCCTAATTTATTTTATTTCCTTGTTCTATTATAGATGTCTTCTAGAATATTCCAAATTTTATTTGGATAGATTATTCTAAAGATTTAATAAGAACTAGATAGGAAATTAAATAAATAAAATATTAATAATATTTAATTTTATTTTTGATATATTCAATTGACTTAATTTTCGAATTAAGTAACTTTTGGATTAATTGAAAATAAATAGATTTAAATATTGGAAATTAATATTCTCGTCACATGGAGCATTCAAGAAACGAAGACTGAAGACTAGAGGATGCATATGAAGATAAAGCCATGATAGTCGGGAAAAATAAATTCTCTAGCATTATTTTGACTATGTGATCTATGTGCTTTATTGCTTTCATGCATGCTATATGTGTTTATTTTATGCACTAGATAGCGTATCCCTTTATTATAAAAAGCTAAGTGGGAGAGGGGATGGAAACATTCCCATGGTCTCCATTACTGTTCTCTTGGTGACTCTTATGGACTTTCGAAGTTCGTATAGACGAGTCATTGGAGGAGAATTCTTGTAATTCCTTTTACAAGAAACATTGATCAAGTTTATCAAACAATGCCTAATTTGTCCTTCTGAAACTGACTTCAAGTCGACTCATTCTCACCCCGGGGAGTGGAATGGAGCCAGAGCCACTTGGTCATGTGGATGACACAAATTAGAGACTTTCGTGCCATTCTTTTATAGGTGGGTCGTTTGTCTGCTCGGCTCCCTCATTTATGAGAGATAGGGTCGCTCGCATGGTGAATCACTGGTTAGAAACTTCGAGTTTCACTTATGATTCTCCGAGTCTTGATTTATGAAATCGAATGGATCTTGTAATTGGGAGTCAATTATAAAAGTCTCTTAGTGTAGTAAACGTCCACACCACGTGGCTTGCTATGCTAACGGATTTTGGATTAATTGATGTAGACAGTTATAAGTGATTGTGAAGAGTTGTGAAATTATCCTAAACGTCCACACCACGTGGCTTGCGGTGATGTAGCAATTCCAAACGATTTACTTTAGTGCTGAGTAATGGTTTACACTTAGATACGCGTTATAGTATTCTTCCCCACGAAGTTACGCTATAATTGATGTATGGCCAAAGAAAATCTAATTACTAAATCATTTGGGTGGGTAAACGTCCACACCACGTGGCTTGCCTTACCTGATGGGATTTTAGATGTGATTAGTAATTTAATGATGTTATTCCAGGGAGATAACGTCGGATATTAAATTAATTGTTTGTTTAAATGTGCTTATAGGTTTAGAAAATGTCTATGAGTCCACTTGAGATGATACTTGAGGAATTTGACGCACTGGTTCCACACTGTGTTGAATGGAAAGAAGAGTTAGACATTGCTCAGACTGCAAAGGAGTACAAAGACGTACTCAGTGAAACTTGTCCTCCTGGACTCACCATTAACTCGACTGAGGATGAGATTTTTTACTTTGAAAAATGGGAGAGTGCTCGTTCACTAGCCATTAATCATGATGTCATGCTCAAACTCAAGTTGCTGTTTGGACATGATGGGGAGGCTATAAAAGAGGCGATGAGGATACTCGTAAAGATCTGTTACTTCGATGAAACACTTGATCATGTTTTTGAGATGATGGATCTTTTGGACGAGTTGAAACAATCGCAAGCTCTTATAGCCAAAGCCAAAGGTTTCGGACCTAAAGGCAAAGGAAAGGAGAAGAAGACAAGGGGGTCCGGTGGTCCTAAGGGACTTGGACCAAAGGGTGGGATAGAGAAGCCTTCTGGCAAACATCCCCAAGGAAAGCAGTCTGAGTACTGGGGGTCTACATCTTGTCCTCTCAAAGGTACGAATTTTTCTTTAGTCGTAAAACATAGTCAGGGGTATTATCTACCAGAATTCTGGTGTGTAGATATGGAACCACTGACGGTATGTGCATTCTAAATGCAGGGGTTCCAAAAAACCCGGCGACTTAGATAAGAAAAGTTCGAGTCCACATGGGCGAAGCTGTTGAGGAAGCAGCGGTTGCAGTGGAAGACGTTTATCTTTTGATAGTTATAGGATTTCATTTCAAGATTATTGCTTTGTACCTTTTAGAAAGAACTTTTGTTCTGGATTTCTATTATTAATGGATATTTTATTTCTTTAATCATTTGATGGTTTAGATAAGAAATAATAGCGATATCTATTCTGGTACATTAGATAGCAATATATGAAATCCTTAAGTCTACCACGATGCAACAAACCGTATTATGAACTTGTTTTACTTATTAGATGTATTTCTTTATCAATCATTATACTTGTGAATTCTTTAACTTGGTAGTATCTATTCAAAAGGGATTCAAAAGGTCGAAATTGATTCGATCAATTATAGTTGGAGGAATGGACCTCCCGACCTAAGAATAAATCTTGAAAGATGATACAACTAAGTCCACCTTTCTGGATAAAGGATGGAATTAGGACAAGTATTAAGAATGATCAAAGATGATATATGCAGACATATGTGTAATTAGAGAAGTACGAGTCGTTCTTTAAAGAATACTCGAAGATGGATTAGAATACTTGATGTGCCATAAAAGCGGAGTGTTTTCAACACAAAGCCATTATGGGGAACCTTCAATGTATATCCATTAGAAGCCTGCGACTCGTTCGCGGAGGCTGTCACTTATCTAAAAACAAAACACATAGCATAAATCAAGGATTGAGATTAGGTCTCAAACGACTGCACCATACACTGATGTGTAGACATGGTGTGTCAGGGATAAGAAATGGAATTCTAATAGTAAAAGGAAAAGTTTGTTCGGAACTACCTATGTTCTATGGATTTTTCTGGATGCAACAACATATTGCATGTGGTTGTAGAAATTCCTAGAAGAACAAGTAATTGTATGTTCAATAGTACTACGAACCAGAAGGGTGTCTTCGCCCGGTTCTTAGAGGAAGACTATTAGATGAACTGCAATGCCCTAACTGATAAAGTACTTTATAAAGAGGAATGAGAAGACTGAGAACCAGCCTAACCGAGTGGAAGTACACCACTAACTGCACCTAATGTTATTACTGTTATACACCGGAACGCCATTGCAGTGGGAGGTTGTTAAGCAACCGGAGATGTTCATAAGACTGGAGGAGTTTTAACTCTGGATCTAGTAGACATGAAATCGATCCCTAGTTCTGCATAGGAGGCAGTACTGATCTAAATGTGCCTACTTGGATAGCAACAGGTATTGTTGTTAAGAGGCAAGATCATTTAGAAGTACAAGCTTAGTAGATCCATTTATGGATTATCACAAAGCTGTAAATTGCGAATTGATGAGATAGTCCATTTCTATGGATTCATCAAAGGGCATAGATAATAAAGGTGTATTGGAGACGTAATGGAAACAAAGTGGTGTTTCTCGGAATTTTGTGTAGATAACACTTCATCATTGGCGACAATGTAAAAGCGTTGTCAGACATAAAATAGAGGTTGTCTAAATAAATCGAGATATAAGATTAAGATGAAGTTTGATCATGTTCTTAGAAATCTTTCGATCTCTAGATAAGAACACTTGTACTTCTCTTAAGATATCTTATACGATTATGGTTTGTTTTAAACATGCACAATTCTGAGGAAGGTTATTGCCTTTCGAGAACAGAATGCATCTATCTAAGGTATGTGTCTTGAACACATGAAGGAGATAGATATAGACAAAGCAGATTCTTCACACTTCGAGTGTAAAGAGCTCTGTAGATGCATTGTTATAAAACAAGAACCTGATATCAACTATGCGGTTAGCGTAGTGGGAGGATATCAAAGTAATCTGGATAAGAGATATTCGAATGCTGTAAAAGTACTTGGAAGTACTGGATTACTAGAAAAACGAAATCTTCTTAGATTACAGTTTCTCAGATCCAAAGATCAGAGAAGGACCAGTGTAAGTCGATATCAGGCTATGTGTTCACTTTTAGAAGAGGTGGAACCTAAGGATGAAAGAGTGATAAGCGTGAAGCTTCTCGGACTCTATCATAAACCGAATAGCAGCCTCAGAGGCAGCGGAAGTTTTGGTTAGGTTCAGGAATGACCTCTGAACTTGGATATGATTCTTGGTTCACCAAAGGCTATGTACATAGCGGTGCATGGAGAACTGGAAGAAGTCATAAGTTCAAAAGTGATGATAACACATAGAGCCAGTACCACCTGATACGAATCATCGTCAGGGAGACGACGCAGTAGTCACCAAGATAACTTCAGATCGGCAACCTAGATTGCTCACTCACATAATACTTCTGGGAAGTATAACTTAAGCACGTGATGAGTATGGGAGTCGGGAGTTTGGAGGAAATGACTAGACCTTAGTACAAGTGGGAGATTGTTGGAGTTGTGTACTTAATGTCTAGATTTAAGTACCGGTAAACTCCCTGTCATGGCATTTAACCTATTTAATTAATAAACAATTATTTGCATTTAATTAAATATGCAAAATATAGTCCTTGATTTTATACGTTGTAGTTAGTATGGTGGGGCATGGGCACACAGAAGATCATACTATCGGTTACTCGTATTCAATCGAACAGTTGCTCACGACCTAGATGGACACGGACCAATCCATCGGTATAGTCGTTGTGTGAGAGAGAAAATAATTTATCTTAATTATTTTATCACACTTGTACACTTGGTGTATTGGGCGGATCGCTTGAGATTTATTGATTAGGATTGCCTTAGATAATCAATTTAAATCTCAGAGTATTTTATTCTTAATCCCCGATATTATTGCGGGTGTGTATATTTAATATAAGTGACTTTGATTTACCAAAGGAATTAACCGATTTAATTATTGGGTTAATTACCGGTTAAGTTGGGTCACTATATTTTATATACGACATGCCGTGAATACTTGACGGGAAAGTGTATCCCGTAAGGGTTGATAATATCCCCGAGATGAGTTCATAAGGAATTATTATGTAAACCCTGCAGGTGGATTTAATCCGCATAATAATTAAAGTTGAGCGGTACTAGTCTCGGATATAAGAAATGAATAATATTTATTGAGCAATAAATAAATTTATTCATGGATATTTAAATCTTAAATACACGGAATAAATAATACTAAGATGGAGAAATATTATTTGATATAATATGGAATAATATTGGGAGTGCAATTTTATTTATATAGTGGAAAATAAATAAAATTAATATTGATAAGAATTAATAGATTTGGGTTGGACCCAATTTAATTTTCAATATTGAAGCCCAATATTTATTCTCCTTATGATCCCCTACGTAGCCTATATAAGCACTACATGGTCTTCACTTTAAAGAGAGAATTAATTGACCTACGCCAATCATAAATTCTTGAGAGTGAGGAGGATCCATAGTGTTCGATAGATCGTCGCCCACACGACGTTCGGACAAGGTGCAAGGAATACGTGGGAAGATCGCAAGGTCATCAACGCGTTAATTCGTTTCTTCGTACAACGAATCTAAGGTAAAATCATAAACCCTCTTTTATGATTTCGTGTGAATTAATCGTAGTAAATACATGAACACACGATCCGGATAAACGACGATCCTCGGGGATGGGGATTCGAGATCCCCGACGAGGATCGATAGAGGCGGTCGAACCTAGGGTTCAACCGCCGGGAGCGCGCGGACAAGGAGGATGAGCCCCGGCTGGACGCCGGGGCGTGGGGTCGACCTCGGGTCGACCACCGGGGTTCGCCGTGGGCTGGAGCCACGGCGGATGAACCCCAGCCCTCCCATCCGGCGGCGTCGCGGGCTGAACCCTCGGCTGGAGCCGAGGGGGCGATCGAACCTAGGGTTCGATCGCCGGGTGAGCTGCGGGTTTACCCGCAGCGCCTCGTATCAAGCTGCGGGGTTTCCCGCAGCGGCGATGCGGGGAGGATCGAACCCCCCCGCGAGCAGCGAGCCCGTGAGCTCGCTGCGGGGTTGCTACGAGCAACCCCGGGGATGCCTCGCGCATCCCCAGCGATCATCGCGAGATGATCGCGAGCCCCTCGCGGGGGCTCGGCTGGGCGCACGCAGCCTTCGGGCTTCGCTGGGCGTTCGGTCGGGCCCCGGCTCGTGCGGTGGTTCGCGTTCATGGATTCGGCTCGCGGGAGAAAATCGGCTGGGGGCGGGCTGCGTGTCTTCGGGCGCGTAGTCTCCGAAGGTCGGACTCCTGCGGATGAGTCGGGAATCCAATCTTTTGGGTTTAATGCTTAGTTTTAGGGTTTAATTTTAGGTTTTAGGGTTTTGTTGTATTCAAGTTTAGGGTTTTAGGTTTTAGTTTTTAGGGTTTTGGTTTTAGGTTTTAAAGTTTAGAATTTTAGGGTTTAATGTTTAGTTTTAGGGTTTAGGGTTTTAGTGTATTAAAGATTAGGGTTTTAGTTTTTAGGGTTTTGTTTTTAGGTTTTAGTGTTTAGAAAATTAAGATTTAGGGTTTAGTGTATAAAAGTTTAGGGTTTTAGATGTAGTTTTTAGGGTTTAGGGTTTAGATTTTTTGTTTTAAATTTTTGGGTTTTGGGTTTTTGGGTTATATTCTTAGTTTTAGGGTTTAATTTTAGGTTTTAGGGTTTAGAGTTTTAGTGTATTCAAGTTTAGGGTTTTAGGTTTTAGTTTTAGGGTTTAGGGTTTTAGTGTATTAAAGATTAGGGTTTTAGTTTTTAGGGTTTAGGGTATTTTTTTTAGGTTTTAGTGTTTATATTATTCGGACTTAGGGTTTAGTGTCTTAAAATTTAGGGTTTAAGATTTAGTTTTTAGGATTTAGGGTTTAGTGTTTTGGTTTTGGGTTTTAGGGTTTATAGTTTTTGTTTTAAATTTTTGGGTTTTGGGTTTTTGGGTTATATTCTTAGTTTTAGGGTTTAATTTTAGGTTTTAGGGTTTAAGGTTTTAGTGTATTCAAGTTTAGGGTTTTAGGTTTTAGTTTTTAGGGTTTTTGTTTTAGGTTTTAGGGTTTAATGTTTATATTTAAGGTTTAGGGTTTTAGTGTATTAAAGATTAGAGTTTTAATTTTTAGAGTTTAGGGTATTGTTTTTAGGTTTTAGTGTTTAGAGTATTAAAACTTAGGGTTTAGTGTCTTAAAATTTAGGGTTTAAGATTTAGTTTTTAGGATTTAGGATTTAGTGTTTTGGTTTTGGGTTTTAGGGTTTAGAGTTTTTGGGTATAAAGCTTAGTTTTAGAGTTTAATTTTATGTTTTAGGGTTTTGTTGTATTCATGTTTAGGGTTTTAAGTTTTAGTTGTAGGGTTTTTGTTTTAGGTTTTAGGGTTTAGAATTTTAGGGTTTAATGCTTATTTATAGGGTTTAGGGTTTTGGTTTTAGGTTTTTAGGGTTTAATGCTTAGTTTTAGGGTTTAGAATTTTAAGGTTTAATGTTTAGTTTTAGTGTTTAGGGTTTTAGTGTATTAAAGATTAGGGTTTTAGTTTTTAGGGTTTAGGGTATTGTTTTAATGTTTTAGTGTTTATAGTATTCGGACTTAGGGTTTAGTGTCTTAAAATTTAGGGTTTACGATTTAGTTTTTAGGATTTAGGGTTTTGATTTTAGGTTTTAGGGTTTTGAGTTTTTGGGTTTAATGCTTAGTTTTAAGGTTTAATTTTAGGTTTTAGGGTTTTGTTGGATTCAAGATTAGGGTTATAGGTTTTAATTTTTAGGGTTTTGGTTTTAGGGTTTAGAATATTAGGGTTTAATGTTTAGTTTTAGTGTTTAGGGTTTTAGTTTATTAAAGATTAGGGTTTTAGTTTTTAAGGTTTAGAGTTTTGTCTTTAGGTTTTAGTGTTTAGAGTATTAGGACTTAAGGTTTAGTGTATTAAAATTTAGGTTTTAAGATTTAGTTTTTTGGATTTAGGGTTTAGGGTTTTGGTTTTAGGTTTTAGGGTTTAGAGTTTTTGGGTGTAATGCTTAGTTTTAGGGTTTAATTTTAGGTTTTAGGGTTTTGTTGTATTCAAGTTTAGGGTTTTAGGTTTTAGTTTTTAGGGTTTTGGTTTTAGGTTTTAAAGTTTAGAATTTTAGGGTTTAATGTTTAGTTTTAGGGTTTAGGGTTTTAGTGTATTAAAGATTAGGGTTTTAGTTTTTAGGGTTTTGTTTTTAGGTTTTAGTGTTTAGAGAATTAAGATTTAGGGTTTAGTGTATAAAAGTTTAGGGTTTTAGATGTAGTTTTTAGGGTTTAGGGTTTAGATTTTTTGTTTTAAATTTTTGGGTTTTGGGTTTTTGGGTTATATTCTTAGTTTTAGGGTTTAATTTTAGGTTTTAGGGTTTAGAGTTTTAGTGTATTCAAGTTTAGGGTTTTAGGTTTTAGTTTTAGGGTTTAGGGTTTTAGTGTATTAAAGATTAGGGTTTTAGTTTTTAGGGTTTAGGGTATTGTTTTTAGGTTTTAGTGTTTATAGTATTCGGACTTAGGGTTTAGTGTCTTAAAATTTAGGGTTTAAGATATAGTTTTTAGGATTTAGGGTTTAGTGTTTTGGTTTTGGGTTTTAGGGTTTATAGTTTTTGTTTTAAATTTTTGGGTTTTGGGTTTTTGGGTTATATTCTTAGTTTTAGGGTTTAATTTTAGGTTTTAGGGTTTAAGGTTTTAGTGTATTCAAGTTTACGGTTTTAGGTTTTAGTCTTTAGGGTTTTTGTTTTAGGTTTTAGGGTTTAGAATTTTAGGGTTTAATGTTTATATTTAAGGTTTAGGGTTTTAGTGTATTAAAGATTAGAGTTTTAATTTTTAGAGTTTAGGGTATTGTTTTTAGGTTTTAGTGTTTAGAGTATTAGAACTTAGGGTTTAGTGTCTTAAAATTTAGGGTTTAAGATTTAGTTTTTAGGATTTAGGATTTAGTGTTTTGGTTTTGGGTTTTAGGGTTTAGAGTTTTTGGGTATAATGCTTAGTTTTAGAGTTTAATTTTATGTTTTAGGGTTTTGTTGTATTCATGTTTAGAGTTTTAAGTTTTAGTTGTAGGGTTTTTGTTTTAGGTTTTAGGGTTTAGAATTTTAGGGTTTAATGCTTACTTATAGGGTTTAGGGTTTTGGTTTTAGGTTTTTAGGGTTTAATGCTTAGTTTTAGGGTTTAGAATTTTAAGGTTTAATGTTTAGTTTTAGTGTTTAGGGTTTTAGTGTATTAAAGATTAGGGTTTTAGTTTTTAGGGTTTAGGGTATTGTTTTAATGTTTTAGTGTTTATAGTATTCGGACTTAGGGTTTAGTGTCTTAAAATTTAGGGTTTACGATTTAGTTTTTAGGATTTAGGGTTTTGATTTTAGGTTTTAGGGTTTTGAGTTTTTGGGTTTAATGCTTAGTTTTAAGGTTTAATTTTAGGTTTTAGGGTTTTGTTGGATTCAAGATTAGGGTTTTAGGTTTTAATTTTTAGGGTTTTGGTTTTAGGGTTTAGAATATTAGGGTTTAATGTTTAGTTTTAGTGTTTAGGGTTTTAGTTTATTAAAGATTAGGGTTTTAGTTTTTAAGGTTTAGAGTTTTGTCTTTAGGTTTTAGTGTTTAGAGTATTAGGACTTAAGGTTTAGTGTATTAAAATTTAGGTTTTAAGATTTAGTTTTTTGGATTTAGGGTTTAGGGTTTTGGTTTTAGGTTTTAGGGTTTAGAGTTTTGGGGTTTAATGCTTAGTTTTAGGGTTTAATTTTAGGTTTTAGGGTTTTGTTGTATTCAAGTTTAGGGTTTTAGGTTTTAGTTTTTAGGGTTTTGGTTTTAGGTTTTAAAGTTTAGAATTTTAGGGTTTAATGTTTAGTTTTAGGGTTTAGGGTTTTAGTGTATTAAAGATTAGGGTTTTAGTTTTTAGGGTTTTGTTTTTAGGTTTTAGTGTTTAGAGAATTAAGATTTAGGGTTTAGTGTATAAAAGTTTAGGGTTTTAGATGTAGTTTTTAGGGTTTAGGGTTTAGATTTTTTGTTTTAAATTTTTGGGTTTTGGGTTTTTGGGTTATATTCTTAGTTTTAGGGTTTAATTTTAGGTTTTAGGGTTTAGAGTTTTAGTGTATTCAAGTTTAGGGTTTTAGGTTTTAGTTTTAGGGTTTAGGGTTTTAGTGTATTAAAGATTAGGGTTTTAGTTTTTAGGGTTTAGGGTATTGTTTTTAGGTTTTAGTGTTTATAGTATTCGGACTTAGGGTTTAGTGTCTTAAAATTTAGGGTTTAAGATTTAGTTTTTAGGATTTAGGGTTTAGTGTTTTGGTTTTGGGTTTTAGGGTTTATAGTTTTTGTTTTAAATTTTTGGGTTTTGGGTTTTTGGGTTATATTCTTAGTTTTAGGGTTTAATTTTAGGTTTTAGGGTTTAAGGTTTTAGTGTATTCAAGTTTAGGGTTTTAGGTTTTAGTTTTTAGGGTTTTTGTTTTAGGTTTTAGGGTTTAATGTTTATATTTAAGGTTTAGGGTTTTAGTGTATTAAAGATTAGAGTTTTAATTTTTAGAGTTTAGGGTATTGTTTTTAGGTTTTAGTGTTTAGAGTATTAAAACTTAGGGTTTAGTGTCTTAAAATTTAGGGTTTAAGATTTAGTTTTTAGGATTTAGGATTTAGTGTTTTGGTTTTGGGTTTTAGGGTTTAGAGTTTTTGGGTATAAAGCTTAGTTTTAGAGTTTAATTTTATGTTTTAGGGTTTTGTTGTATTCATGTTTAGGGTTTTAAGTTTTAGTTGTAGGGTTTTTGTTTTAGGTTTTAGGGTTTAGAATTTTAGGGTTTAATGCTTACTTATAGGGTTTAGGGTTTTGGTTTTAGGTTTTTAGGGTTTAATGCTTAGTTTTAGGGTTTAGAATTTTAAGGTTTAATGTTTAGTTTTAGTGTTTAGGGTTTTAGTGTATTAAAGATTAGGGTTTTAGTTTTTAGGGTTTAGGGTATTGTTTTAATGTTTTAGTGTTTATAGTATTCGGACTTAGGGTTTAGTGTCTTAAAATTTAGGGTTTACGATTTAGTTTTTAGGATTTAGGGTTTTGATTTTAGGTTTTAGGGTTTTGAGTTTTTGGGTTTAATGCTTAGTTTTAAGGTTTAATTTTAGGTTTTAGGGTTTTGTTGGATTCAAGATTAGGGTTATAGGTTTTAATTTTTAGGGTTTTGGTTTTAGGGTTTAGAATATTAGGGTTTAATGTTTAGTTTTAGTGTTTAGGGTTTTAGTTTATTAAAGATTAGGGTTTTAGTTTTTAAGGTTTAGAGTTTTGTCTTTAGGTTTTAGTGTTTAGAGTATTAGGACTTAAGGTTTAGTGTATTAAAATTTAGGTTTTAAGATTTAGTTTTTTGGATTTAGGGTTTAGGGTTTTGGTTTTAGGTTTTAGGGTTTAGAGTTTTTGGGTGTAATGCTTAGTTTTAGGGTTTAATTTTAGGTTTTAGGGTTTTGTTGTATTCAAGTTTAGGGTTTTAGGTTTTAGTTTTTAGGGTTTTGGTTTTAGGTTTTAAAGTTTAGAATTTTAGGGTTTAATGTTTAGTTTTAGGGTTTAGGGTTTTAGTGTATTAAAGATTAGGGTTTTAGTTTTTAGGGTTTTGTTTTTAGGTTTTAGTGTTTAGAGAATTAAGATATAGGGTTTAGTGTATAAAAATTTAAGGTTTTAGATGTAGTTTTTAGGGTTTAGGGTTTAGATTTTTTGTTTTAAATTTTTGGGTTTTGGGTTTTTGGGTTATATTCTTAGTTTTAGGATTTAATTTTAGGTTTTAGGGTTTAGAGTTTTAGTGTATTCAAGTTTAGGGTTTTAGGTTTTAGTTTTAGGGTTTAGGGTTTTAGTGTATTAAAGATTAGGGTTTTAGTTTTTAGGGTTTAGGGTATTGTTTTTAGGTTTTAGTGTTTATAGTATTCGGACTTAGGGTTTAGTGTCTTAAAATTTAGGGTTTAAGATTTAGTTTTTAGGATTTAGGGTTTAGTGTTTTGGTTTTGGGTTTTAGGGTTTATAGTTTTTGTTTTAAATTTTTGGGTTTTGGGTTTTTGGGTTATATTCTTAGTTTTAGGGTTTAATTTTAGGTTTTAGGGTTTAAGGTTTTAGTGTATTCAAGTTTAGGGTTTTAGGTTTTAGTTTTTAGGGTTTTTGTTTTAGGTTTTAGGGTTTAATGTTTATATTTAAGGTTTAGGGTTTTAGTGTATTAAAGATTAGAGTTTTAATTTTTAGAGTTTAGGGTATTGTTTTTAGGTTTTAGTGTTTAGAGTATTAAAACTTAGGGTTTAGTGTCTTAAAATTTAGGGTTTAAGATTTAGTTTTTAGGATTTAGGATTTAGTGTTTTGGTTTTGGGTTTTAGGGTTTAGAGTTTTTGGGTATAAAGCTTAGTTTTAGAGTTTAATTTTATGTTTTAGGGTTTTGTTGTATTCATGTTTAGGGTTTTAAGTTTTAGTTGTAGGGTTTTTGTTTTAGGTTTTAGGGTTTAGAATTTTAGGGTTTAATGCTTACTTATAGGGTTTAGGGTTTTGGTTTTAGGTTTTTAGGGTTTAATGCTTAGTTTTAGGGTTTAGAATTTTAAGGTTTAATGTTTAGTTTTAGTGTTTAGGGTTTTAGTGTATTAAAGATTAGGGTTTTAGTTTTTAGGGTTTAGGGTATTGTTTTAATGTTTTAGTGTTTATAGTATTCGGACTTAGGGTTTATTGTCTTAAAATTTAGGGTTTACGATTTAGTTTTTAGGATTTAGGGTTTTGATTTTAGGTTTTAGGGTTTTGAGTTTTTGGGTTTAATGCTTAGTTTTAAGGTTTAATTTTAGGTTTTAGGGTTTTGTTGGATTCAAGATTAGGGTTTTAGGTTTTAATTTTTAGGGTTTTGGTTTTAGGGTTTAGAATATTAGGGTTTAATGTTTAGTTTTAGTGTTTAGGGTTTTAGTTTATTAAAGATTAGGGTTTTAGTTTTTAAGGTTTAGAGTTTTGTCTTTAGGTTTTAGTGTTTAGAGTATTAGGACTTAAGGTTTAGTGTATTAAAATTTAGGTTTTAAGATTTAGTTTTTTGGATTTAGGGTTTAGGGTTTTGGTTTTAGGTTTTAGGGTTTAGAGTTTTTGGGTTTAATGCTTAGTTTTAGGGTTTAATTTTAGGTTTTAGGGTTTTGTTGTATTCAAGTTTAGGGTTTTAGGTTTTAGTTTTTAGGGTTTCGGTTTTAGGTTTTAAAGTTTAGAATTTTAGGGTTTAATGTTTAGTTTTAGGGTTTAGGGTTTTAGTGTATTAAAGATTAGGGTTTTAGTTTTTAGGGTTTTGTTTTTAGGTTTTAGTGTTTAGAGAATTAAGATTTAGGGTTTAGTGTATAAAAGTTTAGGGTTTTAGATGTAGTTTTTAGGGTTTAGGGTTTAGATTTTTTGTTTTAAATTTTTGGGTTTTGGGTTTTTGGGTTATATTCTTAGTTTTAGGGTTTAATTTTAGGTTTTAGGGTTTAGAGTTTTAGTGTATTCAAGTTTAGGGTTTTAGGTTTTAGTTTTAGGGTTTAGGGTTTTAGTGTATTAAAGATTAGGGTTTTAGTTTTTAGGGTTTAGGGTATTGTTTTTAGGTTTTAGTGTTTATAGTATTCGGACTTAGGGTTTAGTGTCTTAAAATTTAGGGTTTAAGATTTAGCTTTTAGGATTTAGGGTTTAGTGTTTTGGTTTTGGGTTTTAGGGTTTATAGTTTTTGTTTTAAATTTTTGGGTTTTGGGTTTTTGGGTTATATTCTTAGTTTTAGGGTTTAATTTTAGGTTTTAGGGTTTAAGGTTTTAGTGTATTCAAGTTTAGGGTTTTAGGTTTTAGTTTTTAGGGTTTTTGTTTTAGGTTTTAGGGTTTAGAATTTTAGGGTTTAATGTTTATATTTAAGGTTTAGGGTTTTAGTGTATTAAAGATTAGAGTTTTAATTTTTAGAATTTAGGGTATTGTTTTTAGGTTTTAGTGTTTAGAGTATTAAAACTTAGGGTTTAGTGTCTTAAAATTTAGGGTTTAAGATTTAGTTTTTAGGATTTAGGATTTAGTGTTTTGGTTTTGGGTTTTAGGGTTTAGAGTTTTTGGGTATAAAGCTTAGTTTTAGAGTTTAATTTTATGTTTTAGGGTTTTGTTGTATTCATGTTTAGGGTTTTAAGTTTTAGTTGTAGGGTTTTTGTTTTAGGTTTTAGGGTTTAGAATTTTAGGGTTTAATGCTTACTTATAGGGTTTAGGGTTTTGGTTTTAGGTTTTTAGGGTTTAATGCTTAGTTTTAGGGTTTAGAATTTTAAGGTTTAATGTTTAGTTTTAGTGTTTAGGGTTTTAGTGTATTAAAGATTAGGGTTTTAGTTTTTAGGGTTTAGGGTATTGTTTTAATGTTTTAGTGTTTATAGTATTCGGACTTAGGGTTTAGTGTCTTAAAATTTAGGGTTTACGATTTAGTTTTTAGGATTTAGGGTTTTGATTTTAGGTTTTAGGGTTTTGAGTTTTTGGGTTTAATGCTTAGTTTTAAGGTTTAATTTTAGGTTTTAGGGTTTTGTTGGATTCAAGATTAGGGTTTTAGGTTTTAATTTTTAGGGTTTTGGTTTTAGGGTTTAGAATATTAGGGTTTAATGTTTAGTTTTAGTGTTTAGGGTTTTAGTTTATTAAAGATTAGGGTTTTAGTTTTTAAGGTTTAGAGTTTTGTCTTTAGGTTTTAGTGTTTAGAGTATTAGGACTTAAGGTTTAGTGTATTAAAATTTAGGTTTTAAGATTTAGTTTTTTGGATTTAGGGTTTAGGGTTTTGGTTTTAGGTTTTAAGGTTTAGAGTTTTTGGGTTTAATGCTTAGTTTTAGGGTTTAATTTTAGGTTTTAGGGTTTTGTTGTATTCAAGTTTAGGGTTTTAGGTTTTAGTTTTTAGGGTTTTTGTTTTAGGTTTTAAAGTTTAGAATTTTAGGGTTTAATGTTTAGTTTTAGGGTTTAGGGTTTTAGTGTATTAAAGATTAGGGTTTTAGTTTTTAGGGTTTTGTTTTTAGGTTTTAGTGTTTAGAGAATTAAGATTTAGTGTTTAGTGTATAAAAGTTTAGGGTTTTAGATGTAGTTTTTAGGGTTTAGGGTTTAGATTTTTTGTTTTAAATTTTTGGGTTTTGGGTTTTTGGGTTATATTCTTAGTTTTAGGGTTTAATTTTAGGTTTTAGGGTTTAGAGTTTTAGTGTATTCAAGTTTAGGGTTTTAGGTTTTAGTTTTAGGGTTTAGGGTTTTAGTGTATTAAAGATTAGGGTTTTAGTTTTTAGGGTTTAGGGTATTGTTTTTAGGTTTTAGTGTTTATAGTATTCGGACTTAGGGTTTAGTGTCTTAAAATTTAGGGTTTAAGATTTAGTTTTTAGGATTTAGGGTTTAGTGTTTTGGTTTTGGGTTTTAGGGTTTAGAGTTTTTGTTTTAAATTTTTGGGTTTTGGGTTTTTGGGTTATATTCTTAGTTTTAGGGTTTAATTTTAGGTTTTAGGGTTTAAGGTTTTAGTGTATTCAAGTTTAGGGTTTTAGGTTTTAGTTTTTAGGGTTTTTGTTTTAGGTTTTAGGGTTTAGAATTTTAGGGTTTAATGTTTATATTTAAGGTTTAGGGTTTTAGTGTATTAAAGATTAGAGTTTTAATTTTTAGAGTTTAGGGTATTGTTTTTAGGTTTTAGTGTTTAGAGTATTAAAACTTAGGGTTTATGTTGGAGTTGTGTACTTAATGTCTAGATTTAAGTACCGGTAAACTCCCGGTCATGGCATTTAACCTATTTAATTAATAAACAATTATTTGCATTTAATTAATATATGCAAAATATAGTCCTGGATTTTATACGTTGTAATTAGTATGGTGGGGCATGGGCACACAGAAGATCATACTATCGGTTACTCGTATTTAATCAAACAGTTGCTCACGACCTAGATGGACACGGACCAATCCATCGGTATAGTCGTTGTGTGAGAGAGAAAATAATTTATCTTAATTATTTTATCACACTTGTACACTTGGTGTATTGGGCGGATCAGCTTGAGATTTATTGATTAGGATTGCCTTGGATAATCAATTTAAATCTCAGAGTATTTTATTCTTAATCCCCGAAATTATTGCGGGTGTGTATATTTAATATAAGTGACTTTGATTTACCAAAGGAATTAACCGATTTAATTATTGGGTTAATTACCGGTTAAGTTGGGTCACTATATTTTATATACGACATGCCGTGAATACTTGACGGGAAAGTGTATCCCGTAAGGGTTGATAATATCCCCGAGATGAGTTCATAAGGAATTAATATGTAAACCCTGCAGGTGGATTTAATCCGCATAATAATTAAAGTTGAACGGTACTAGTCTCGGATATAAGAAATGAATAATATTTATTGAGCAATAAATAAATTTATTCATGGATATTTAAATCTTAAATACACGGAATAAATAATACTAAGATGGAGAAATATTATTTGATATAATATGGAATAATATTGGGAGTGCAATTTGTTGGAGTTGTGTACTTAATGTCTAGATTTAAGTAACGGAAACTCACGATCCATTGCCATTAATCTATTTAATTAAATAAACAATTATTTGCGTTTAATTATTTATAATTAAATATATGCAAATCATAGTCCTGGATTTTATACGTTGTAGTTAGTATGGTGCTGCATGGGCGCACAGAAGATCATACTATCGGTTACTCGTATTTAATCGAACAGTAGCTCACGACCTAGATGGACACGGACCAATCCATCGGTATAGTCGTTGTGTGAGAGAGAAAATAATTTATCTTAATTATTTTATCACACTTGTACACTTGGTGTATTGGGCGGATCTGCTTGAGATTTATCGATTAGGATTGCCGGCGATAATCGATTCAAGTCTCAGTGTATTTTATTCTTAATCCCCGATACTATTGCGGGTGTGTATATTTAATATAAGTGACTTTGATTTACCAAAGGAATTAACCGATTTAATTATTGGGTTAATTACCGGTTAAGTTGGGTCACTATATTTTATATATGACATGCCGTGAATACTTGACGGGAAAGTGTATCCCGGAAGGGTTGATAATGTCCCCGAGATGAGTTCATAAGGAATTATTATGTAAACCATGCAGGTGGATTCGTTCCGCATAATAATTAAGGTTGAATGGTACTAGTCTCGGATACAAGAGATGAATAAATTAATTACGCAATTAATTTAAATTTATTCATGGACATTTCTATCTTAAATACACGGAATAAATAATACTACCGGAGAAATATTATTTGATATAATATGGTTTAATATTGGGAGTGCAATTAATTTATATAGTGGAAAATAAATTAATTAATATTGATAAGGATTAATAGACTTGGGCTTGGGCTCAATTTAATCATCAATATTGGAAGCCCAATATTCCACCTCCTTAAGATCCCCTACGTAGCCTATAAAAGCACTACATGGTCTTCTCTATTCTCATAACTTGAAGAACACAATTCTAGAGAGAGAAAGTAGAGAGGAGGATCCATGGAGTTCGGTAGATCGTCGCCCACACGACGTCCGGGCTAGTGCAAGGAATACGTGGGAAGATCTCAAGGTCATCATAAGATCTCGTTTCTCCGCACAACGAATCGAAAGGTGAATTAAATTTCCGCAATTTAATTCTAGTTTATTGATCAATTATCGAAAAACAAGATCCAAAAGATCGAGCCCGGAGTAGACGGACGATCATGTGGTGGTGGCGAAGCCACCGGACCACATGGAATCGCCCGGCTAGGGTTCGGGGGCGTGAGGAGGAGAGACCCGCGGCTTGGCCGCGGGCATGCGATCGATCTCACGATCGATCGCCGGGGGCGCGGGCTGGAGCCGCACCCCACCCCACCTCGACGGTGGGGATCCTCCAAGCGGCGGCGAGTCGCCGGACTCGCCGCGGGGGCTGCTGGGAGCAGCCCCACCCATCGATCGCGGTGGCGCGATCCGTTGATCGCATGAACCCCGTACTCGCGGGGGTTCGGCTGGGGGCGGGCCGCGTGCCTTCGGGTGCGTGGTCTCCAAAGGCCGGACTCCGGCGGATGAGTCCGTGTTCGTGTTATCTCCGGCGAAGGGTTCGTTCGGGTTATTGGTTTCCGCAAATTTAAATAACCCGGGATATCGAATTCCAACAATTGGTATCAGAGCGTACGGTTACGTTTTTCGTTAATTGTTTCGATAATCGATTGTCGTTGTTTATAGCCATAGATTAATTTAAATTGTTAAATTATTGTGCTATATTGTTCTACGTACTTGTTTTATCTCTCGTATGAATTGTGATTGTCGGAAAAATTAATTATTAAAAATCGAGGGTTTTCGGAAATCGAACCGGGTCGATCGTTCGTGGGCTCGGTGCGGGCTGCCGGGGAGGTGGCTGGTAGCACGGGCTATGCGGGCTGTTGGAAGCGGGCTGAACGCAGCTGGGCGTGTCGGCGTGTGCCACCAGTGGTGGTGGTTCGCCGGCAGCCGGCGGCAGCGTTAGGTTCGCGGCATCGGCTTCGGTTCGTGGCTTCGGCTTCGGATTGTGGGCTGCTGGTGCGCCAAGGCTCGGAGCTGTATGGTGGCTGGAGTCGACGGCATCAACCACCGTCCGTGGTGGTCGCCGGATGTCGACAGCTGCCAAGTGGAGGTTCAGCCGCCACGCGCGGCGGCTCGTGGGTCGCGGCTTCGGCTTCGTGCTCGGACGGGCTGCTCGTGCGGTGGTGGCAGCGGGTCGATGGCATGGTTCGTCAAGGGAGACGCCGTGCCGGAGATTGACCAAGAGACGCTGCTGATACGCTCCTCGCTAGCCATCGGAGAAGACGATCGAATTATTCACGCGTTGCTTCTTTACAAAGCATGTCGGGCGACATTGTCTTTCAAGATGGCCGACAATGTGAAATGGCTTGCTGAATGAATTAATTCATTCTCGATTGCATGGCCTGGTGCTGTGCATGTGCATGTCCAAGCATGGTATGGCTTGGGTCGATATGCATGTGCTTTGCATGGTTCGATTGGGCACGGACCTAGTTGATTCGAGCGGGTCTCGTTTTTGGTTCGTCCCGGTAAATCCGATCTTTCCGGAAATAATTTAATCCTTCTAATTTTATTTAATTTAATTTTGGGATTAATTCAAATTCTATTTGGATTAGATTTCTTAATTATGGAATTAAATAATGGAATTAGATGGAGAGTTAAATTAGGAAAGAGAATCCTAGTTTCTCTAGATATCCTATACCTACTTGGATTAGAAGTCTTAAGAAGAATCAAAATTCGATTTTGATTAGGATTCTTGAGATCTAATCTAAATAGGATTGAGAAATTATTAAAATATTGATTTTATTTAATTTAAGTATTTTATTTAAAATCATTAGATTAATTCAAAATTTATTTTGGATTGGATAATCTTGGATTTTATTTAGAATAGAATTAAATATGGAAAATCAATGGATTTTAATAATATTGATTTTATTTAATTTAAGTATTTTATTTAAAATCATTAGATTAATTCAAAATTTATTTTGGATTGGATAATCTTGGATTTTATTTAGAATAGAATTAAATATGGAAAATCAATGGATTTTAATAATATTGATTTTATTTAATTGGAGTATTTTATTTAAAATCATTAGATTAATTCAAAATTTATTTTGGATTGGAATCTTGGATTTTATTTAAAATAAATTAAATATGAGAATCAAAGAATTTTTCCGTCACTCGACAAAGTATTCAAGACGTAGAATGAAGACTCAAGACAAGCATGCTGGAATTCATCAAGGTACGAATAGTCGAGAAATAATTTTACTTGAGTAATTATTTGATTATTTGTGAACGTACTTGCATGAAATGTATGCTTATTATTATGCTTATGTGTATTTAATTATGCATTAGATAGCGTATCCCTTTGTTATAAAAAGCTAAGTGGGAGAGGGTATGGAAACATATCCATGGTCTCCATTGCTGTTCTCTTGGTGACTTTTATGAACTTTCGAAGTTCATATAGATAAGCCATTGGAGGAGAATTCTTGTAATTCCTCTTACGAGAAACATTGATTAAGTTTATCAAACAATGCCTAATTTGTCTTTCCAAAGCTGACTTCAAGTCGACTCATTCTCACCCCGGGGAGTGGAATGGAGCCAGAGCCACTTGGTCATGTAGAGGACACAAATTAGAGACTTCCGTGCCATTCTTTGATAGATGGGTCGCTTGTCTGCTCGGCTCCCTCATTTATGAGAGATAGGGTCGTTCGCATGGCGAATCACTGGTTAGAAACTTCGAGTTTCACTTATGATTCTCCACGTCTTGATTTACAAGATTAAATGGATCAAGTAATTGGGAGTCAATTATAAAAGTCTCTTAGTATAGTAAACGTCCACACCACGTGGCTTGCTATGCTGACGGACTTTGGATTAATTGATGTAGACAGTTGTAAGTAATTATGAAGAGTTGTGAAGTTATCGTAAACGTCCACACCACGTGGCTTGCGGTGATGTAGCAATTCCAAGTAATTCACTTTGGTACTGAGTAATGGTTTACACTTAGATACGCATTATAGTATTCTTCCCCACGAAGTTCCGCTATAAGTGATGTATGACCGAAGCAAATCTAATTGCTAAATCATTTGGGTGGGTAAACGTCCACACCACGTGGCTTGCCTTACCTGATGGGATTTTAGATGTGATTAGTGGTTTAATGATATTATTTGAGGGAGATAATATCGGAGATTAAATCGATTGTTTGTTGTTATATGTGCTCATAGATTAGGAAATGGCCTTGAACCCACTTTATGTGATACGTAAGGATTTTAACTCATTGGTCCCATAATGTAATGATTGGAATAGAGATCTAGACATTACCCAAACTGTTAAAGAGTGCAAGGTTGTACTCAGTGAGCTTTGTCCTCCCGAGCCTATTGACATAGGCGGCTAGACAAGAGGCGATGTGGATACTCATAAAGGGCAGTCGCTTCGAGGAAACGCTTAAACACGTTTTTGAGATGATTGACCTTTTAGACGAGTTGAGACGGAAATCGCAAGCTCTTATAGCCAATGCCGAAGGTTTTGAACCTAAGGGTAAAATCCGGGGAAAGGAAAAGCAAGCAAAGAAACCCAGTGGTGCTAAGTTACTTAGACCACTAGATGGGACGAGAAAGCCAATAGGCAAGAGTTCTCGATACAAACAGTTTGGGTACTGGAAGTCTAATTATCCTCTCAAAGAAGGTACGAAATTTCTTTAGTCGTAAAACATAGTCAGTGGTATTATCTACCGGAACCTGGTGTGTAGATATGGAACCACTGGCGGTATGTGCATTCTAAATGCAAGGGTTCCAGGAAACCCGACGACTTAGAAAAGAAAAGATCGTAGTCTAGATGGGCAGTGCTGTAAGGAGGCAGCTGTTGCAGTGGAAGACACTTTATAGGATTTCATTTTGAGTTATTGCTTTTATGTACTTTTCATATTAGAAAGAACTTTGTTCTGGATTTCTAATGAATGGATATTTTATTTCTTTTAATCATTTGATGGTTATAAGAAGAAATAATGATATTATCTATTTTGGTACATTAGCTAGCAATATATAAATGATGAATCCTGAGTCTACCACAATGCGACGAACCGTTTTATATAACTCGTTTTACTAATAAGAGATTTCTTTATTAAATCATTTATACTTGTGGAATCTTATGCTAAGTCATATTTATTCAAATAAGAAGTTCAAAGGTCGAAAATTGATTGTAAGATCAATTAAGTTGAAGGAGTGGACCTTCCGACCTAAGAATCTAATTTGGAAGATAATACGACTAAGCAATCCTTTATGGATATAAGATGTAAGATCCGGACAAGTATTAGAATTGATTGACTCTGATTTATGATCAGAGCTTGGGATTGGATCCCAAGTGACTACACCATACAGTCCTCTGTAAGATTGGTGTGTCGGAAATAAGAAATGGAACTCTTATAGAAATAGTAAAAGCGCGAGTTAAACGGAACTACCTATGTTCTATGGATATGTCTTGGTAACAACGGCACATTCAAATGTGGTTGTAGAATATCCTAGAAGAACAAAAGATGTGTGTTCGATAGTACTATGAACCAGAAGGACGTTATAAGTTCTAACGCCCGGTTCTTAGAGGAAGACTATTAGATGAACCACAAAGCCCAAAATGACATGATGCTTCTGAAAAGAGAGAAAACGATTAAGACTTAGAACCAGCCGAACCGAGTAGCGGTACACCACTAACTGCACCTACTGTTATTACTGTTTATACACCGGAACGCCATTGTAGTGGGAGGTTGTATAACAACCGGAGATATTCATAAAACTGGGTGAGTCTTCGGACTCTGGACCTAGTATACGTGAAATCGATCCCTAGATCTACATAGAGGCGGTACTAGATCTAAATGTGCCTTCTTGGAAAGCAATAAGGATTATTGTTAAGAGGTGAGATCATTTAGAGTACAAGCTTAGTTGATCCATTTATGGATTGTAACAAAGCTAGAATTCGTGGAACTTGCGCATTGATGAGATAATCCATTTTATGGATTCATCAAAGCATAGACGAATTGTGTGTATTGGAAACGTGATGGAAAACAAGGTGGTGTTTCTCGGAGGTTTTATGTAGATAGCATTTTATCATTGGTAACAATGTAGAGATGTTGTCAGACATAAAATGATGGTTGTCTAGAAAAATCGATATATGAGATAAAGAAGAAGTTAGAGCATGTTCTTAAGATCTAGTATCTCAAGAAAAGAACATTGTACTTCTCTAGATATCTTATACGATTATGGTTCGTTTTAACATGCAAGATTCCGAGAAAGGTTCGTTACCTTTCAGAGACGGAATGCATCTATCTAAGGATATGTGTTTTGGAAACACAAAAGGAGATAGAAGCAATAAAAATCGGTTTCCTACACTTGGAGTGTGGAAAGCTTGATAAATGCAATGTTGAAAACGAGAACCTGATATCGGCTATGCGGTTAGCATAGTGGGAGGATATCAAGGTAATCCTGGAAAGGAATACTTGACTGCTGTAATGAACATTTTAAGTACTTTCGAAGTACTGGAAACTATGTTCTGGATTACGGAGCAGACAAACATTTCCTTTGGATTACATTCTCTTAGATTTCTAATCGAATGAGGACCGGTGTAAGTCGATATCAGGCTATGTGTTTCACTATTGAAGGAGAAGGAGTTTTACATGGAAGAGTGATAAGCACGATGCTTTTCGGACTCTACCATGGGTAACCAAATAACCGGCCTCAGAGGCAGCGGAAGTTTTGGTATAACTCCGGGATAATCTCTAGGACTTGGATGTGATTCTTAATTTGCCAAAGGCTATGTAAATAGCGGTGCGATGGCAAATGGTAAGAAATCACTAGTCCATAAGTGTAAGATAACACATAGTGCAAGTACCACCTGATACGAGTCATCGTCGAGGGAGACGACGCTGTAGTCACCAAGATAACTTCAGAGCGGCAACCTAGAGTGCTCATTCACATGGTACTTCTTGGAAGTACAACTTAAGCACGTGATGAGTATGGGAGTCGGGAGTTTGGAGGAAATGACTAGACCTTAGTACAAGTGGGAGATTGTTGGAGTTGTGTACTTAATGTCTAGATTTAAGTAACGGAAACTCACGATCCATTGCCATTAATCTATTTAATTAAATAAACAATTATTTGCGTTTAATTATTTATAATTAAATATATGCAAATCATAGTCCTGGATTTTATACGTTGTAGTTAGTATGGTGCTGCATGGGCGCACAGAAGATCATACTATCGGTTACTCGTATTTAATCGAACAGTAGCTCACGACCTAGATGGACACGGACCAATCCATCGGTATAGTCGTTGTGTGAGAGAGAAAATAATTTATCTTAATTATTTTATCACACTTGTACACTTGGTGTATTGGGCGGATCTGCTTGAGATTTATCGATTAGGATTGCCGGCGATAATCGATTCAAGTCTCAGTGTATTTTATTCTTAATCCCCGATACTATTGCGGGTGTGTATATTTAATATAAGTGACTTTGATTTACCAAAGGAATTAACCGATTTAATTATTGGGTTAATTACCGGTTAAGTTGGGTCACTATATTTTATATATGACATGCCGTGAATACTTGACGGGAAAGTGTATCCCGGAAGGGTTGATAATGTCCCCGAGATGAGTTCATAAGGAATTATTATGTAAACCATGCAGGTGGATTCGTTCCGCATAATAATTAAGGTTGAATGGTACTAGTCTCGGATACAAGAGATGAATAAATTAATTACGCAATTAATTTAAATTTATTCATGGACATTTCTATCTTAAATACACGGAATAAATAATACTACCGGAGAAATATTATTTGATATAATATGGTTTAATATTGGGAGTGCAATTAATTTATATAGTGGAAAATAAATTAATTAATATTGATAAGGATTAATAGACTTGGGCTTGGGCTCAATTTAATCATCAATATTGGAAGCCCAATATTCCACCTCCTTAAGATCCCCTACGTAGCCTATAAAAGCACTACATGGTCTTCTCTATTCTCATAACTTGAAGAACACAATTCTAGAGAGAGAAAGTAGAGAGGAGGATCCATGGAGTTCGGTAGATCGTCGCCCACACGACGTCCGGGCTAGTGCAAGGAATACGTGGGAAGATCTCAAGGTCATCATAAGATCTCGTTTCTCCGCACAACGAATCGAAAGGTGAATTAAATTTCCGCAATTTAATTCTAGTTTATTGATCAATTATCGAAAAACAAGATCCAAAAGATCGAGCCCGGAGTAGACGGACGATCATGTGGTGGTGGCGAAGCCACCGGACCACATGGAATCGCCCGGCTAGGGTTCGGGGGCGTGAGGAGGAGAGACCCGCGGCTTGGCCGCGGGCATGCGATCGATCTCACGATCGATCGCCGGGGGCGCGGGCTGGAGCCGCACCCCACCCCACCTCGACGGTGGGGATCCTCCAAGCGGCGGCGAGTCGCCGGACTCGCCGCGGGGGCTGCTGGGAGCAGCCCCACCCATCGATCGCGGTGGCGCGATCCGTTGATCGCATGAACCCCGTACTCGCGGGGGTTCGGCTGGGGGCGGGCCGCGTGCCTTCGGGTGCGTGGTCTCCAAAGGCCGGACTCCGGCGGATGAGTCCGTGTTCGTGTTATCTCCGGCGAAGGGTTCGTTCGGGTTATTGGTTTCCGCAAATTTAAATAACCCGGGATATCGAATTCCAACACAATTTTATTTATATAGTGGAAAATAAATAAAATTAATATTGATAAGAATTAATAGATTTGGGTTGGACCCAATTTAATTTTCAATATTGAAGCCCAATATTTATTCTCCTTATGATCCCCTACGTAGCCTATATAAGCACTACATGGTCTTCACTTTAAAGAGAGAATTAATTGACCTACGCCAATCATAAAATCTTGAGAGTGAGGAGGATCCATAGAGTTCGATAGATCGTCGCCCACACGACGTTCGGACGAGGTGCAAGGAATACGCGGGAAGGTCACAAGGTCATCAACCGAATTCGTTTCTCCGTACAACGATTCGAGGTAATAATCATAAACCCCCTTTTATGATTTTGTGCGATTAATCGTAGTATGTACATGAACACACGATCCGGGTAAACGCACGAACTTCGGGGACGGGGATTCGAGATCCCCGGCGAAGATCGAGAGAACCCTCGGCTCGGAGCCGAGGGAGGGCGATCGAACCCTAGGGTTCGATCGCGGCACGCGGACGAGGGATCCCCGGCTGGACGCCGGGGCGAGCGATCGACCATGGGTCGATCGCGGGGAGACCGTCGTGGGCTGGTGCCACGGCAGCTGGTCCCCCCAGCTACCTCGACCGGCGGCCAGGCGCGACGGAGGAGCCCCGGCTGGAGCCGGGGCATGCGATCGACCGCGAGGTCGATCGCGGGGAAAGCCGCGGCGGGTCAGCTGGGGGCTGACCGCCCCTCTTCCGGCGATGGTGGTGAGTCGCCGGACTCACCACCGGGGGCTGCTGGGCAGCCCCGGCGATCGCGGTGCGCGATCGCGAGCCCCCTCGCGGCGGGGGCTCGGCTAGGGTTTTGCCGCGGCTTGTCCGCGGTGGAACTCTCGTCGGGCTCGGTTCCGTCGTACGGTGGTTCGCGTTCATGGATTCGGCTCGCGGGAGAAAATCGGCTGGGGGCGGGCTGCGTGTCTTCGGGCGCGTAGTCTCCGAAGGTCGGACTCCTGCGGATGAGTCGGGAATCCAATCTCCGGCGATGAAGGATTTCGGTCGGGCTATCGGTTCCGCATTAATTTTAATAGCCCGGGATATCGATTTCCAACAATTGGTATCAGAGCGTTTGGTTTCGTGTTCATGTATATGCTCGATTATTGTTCTACCTTGCAGGATTTCCGGCTATCATGGTTGGATTTAATTAATTATTGTTTATTAATTAATTATCATGATTATTAAACTCTCGGACATGTCGAGATTCGTTTTGTGTGGTTGAATGTTTGTAATAGTAAAAATTCGGGGGTTGACCGAATTTAGGATTTATTATTACGTTCTTTATTTTTCCGGAAAATGTATAGGGTCGATTTCATGTATAGAATCGATACCGGATATTGTAATTTAATTCTTGTAATTTTATTACGTTGGTTCGATGTTGAGACGATCGCCGGAAGACGAAGAAGTTGTGACGAAGAAGACAATGGACGAAGGGGCCGATCATCCCCATGATCGACCCCATGGATCGATCGCCCACATGGGGGCTGTCCGTGGGAGCTCCCGGCCACGCCGGCCACCAGTGGTGGTGGCGCGTGGGCTGGGGGCGGCGGCGGTGCTCCTCCCGGGCGGCGGTCGACGGTGGGGGTGGTACGGGGACTCCCAACCCGTGCTACTCCTACCATAATCCAACTTTCCTAATTGATTCGGTTTTCCTATTTGAGTACTTTCCTTTTAGGAAACTCTCATGGATTAGGAAAAGAATTAATTTAAATTAATTTTATTTCTATTGATTTATTTCCTTCATGGAATTATTCATAGATTAGAAATTTAATTAATTTAGTACTAAATTTATTTATTTTTCCTATTTGATTATTCCTACTCATGGGAATATTCATGGATTAGGAATAAAAATAAATTTGGAAAGTAGTGAGTCCTAATTTATTTATTTCCTTATTCTATTATAGAAGTCTTCTAGAATATTCCGAGTTTAGCTTGGATAGATTATTCTAGAGATTTAATAGAATTAGATAGGAAAATAAATAAGTAAAAATATTAATAATATTTAATTTTATTTTTGATATATTCAATTGACTTAATTTTCGAATTAAGTAACTTTTGGATTAATTAAAAATAAATAGATTTAAATATTGGATATTAATATTCTTGTCACATGGAGCATTCAAGAACGAAGACTGAAGACTAGAAGATGCGTACGGAGATGCGACAAAGCCATGATAGTCGGAAAATAATTTTCTAGCATTATTTTGACTATGTGATACTATGTGCTTTATTGCTTGTATGCAAGCTATATGTGTTTATTTTATGCACTAGATAGCGTATCCCTTTATTATAAAAAGCTAAGTGGGAGAGGGGATGGAAACATTCCCATGGTCTCCATTACTATTCTCTTGGTGACTCTTATGGACTTTCGAAGTTCGTATAGACGAGTCATTGGAGGAGAATTCTTGTAATTCCTTTTACAAGAAACATTGATCGAGTTTATCAAACAATGCCTAATTTGTCTTCACTACTAAAAAAACAGCCATAGAAATCGGGTAATACCCGATGTAAATGACTTGTGCGACCGATGTGTATGGAGCCGATGTCTATACTCGCCATATTTCAGACATCGGTTAGTAACCGATGTCTGTATTAACATTTAAATCGGTGTTAACAAGGAAACCGATATAATTGTGAACTTAAGAAATCGAGTATTAACCGATTTCGTTGCGAGCACAGAAACCCGATGTGTGAAATACGCCGAGTATAGATATAGCGTTCCATACACATCGGTAGAAAATATCAGTTAAATCGGTTATTACCCGATTTAAAATTGATTTATGTACTCCATATAGTGATTTCTATAATAATTGTAAATTTCATTTAATTAGCAAAAAGTGATGTCTTTTACAGTTTGATACATCCTTTTACTTTTTTACAAACGATGTCCTTAACACTAAAATCACACCAAATATATAAATATATTAATAAAAACATTAATACCATAATATTTGCTTCAATAACATCCTAAACATTGTCAATGTTAACCAATATCAAGACATTCGATCAAACAACGATAGAAATCCAAAACATAATCGAAAATAATCATCATAATAGCTAATATAAGAGCATGTTCAGAATTATAAGAGCATTCCAATTGAAATTCCAACAGCCGCTTGAAGTATGGATAGCTGCAAAAGCAACATAAAAAATATATAGTTTTTAGTTAAAATGTACACACACAAACAATGTATGTAAACTTCAACAACTTACCATTCAAAAGAGTCGTCTTTTCTCTCGTATCCTTGTATTGCCGAAGACATTGAAAGAAACGAAAAATGTAAGGCAAGACGAGAACTACAGGTATTGCAACAGAGTGCTCCCACACACAACATGGTAGCCACCTGCATATTTATAGTTTCACAGTAAAGATTTACATTTTGTATAAAAAACTACACAAACAATGCAAGTAGAAATTCAGATCAAATTTCATAGAATTTCCAGTTCCATAAATTATTTAAATCCGAAATTCCAGAAACCAAGTGATGTATATGGTTGGGGAAAACATGAATTTTACGGAGTCGGAGTGTCTTTTTTCTGATAAGCAAGGTAGTAATTCTGGCTGCCAATATAAACCGGCTCTTTTAAACCACAACCAATTAAAACTAGAAAAATAAAAGGATAAACAACCTGTCGATGGACCATCCGACAAGCTGAACGCTCCAAATCTGAGAAAACCTGCATGGGTTGAGAGAAATTAAGAGAATAAATAGGCTTGGAAAGACAATGAGTTGGTGCAAAGACAGACATTTTTTCACTTAAAATACATCAATGTAGCAGTGTATCTGTTATCCAAATAATTGCCACTGAAACAGAGCAAAATTGCTAATGATGTATGCCCTTCAACTTAAAATATTGGCATATCAACTTTCATCTTACTTAAATTCGGGGTACTTGGTATAGTTCCGCATATGAAGCGACCCAATATATCCATCTATGTGAGGTTCAATCTTTAAATAATTGAATAAGAGTAATTCACTAGGCTTATGAACTAGGCCCCCTCCACCAGTTAAATCAACTGGACAACTCACAAGTGACATCTAAAAAATCTTCATTAAATCATCTTTGAACTGTTTGCTTAAAATGAAACTTGAAACCTGTAACATAAAAAGGGACATGTTTCTTTTCTTACCATGCATGGGTATACAGTTTCATACATGACTATTTGATTTCACCAACCATTTCTTTAAGTCAAGTACTTTCCCGAGGAAGGACAAAAGAGAAACAGTAAAACCAACAAGCACAAAGCAGCTCATCAAATATATAAACACAATCTGAAGCCCACACAATCTGAAGCCCACACAATCTTATGGATGCCATCAGGAAGGTGGTCCATGGATACCAGATATAAATATAGGGTCATTATATAATAAACACCAAACATTAACAAAGTCATAATACAATCCTTTAACTTCAGCAGAGAATACAATCTTAAAGCATATGATGGATGCAGGGCTGACCAGTACTAGTGTCTTAAACATTTTATGTAAGTTGAGAGTAAACGAGTTCTCCACTTCTTAGAATATGCAACATGTAATTCAGTATACATATTAACTAACTTAATCTTCACACAAAAGAGTGAAAACTAAACATTTTCCACTCTCAAGGCTACTAAAAGCATTATGCCCTGAATTTACAAAACACTATAAAACTTGCCTGTAAGGGGAACAATATTCGCCAAATAGTCCTCAGTAAAAAGTACCGAGATGACAGATGAAAAATATTCAAGAGCAAAATGAGGGTCATTTCAACAGCGGCATATAAGAGAACCTGCATTTGCCAACAAAAATGTTACTACAAGAAGTCAGTTTAGAATAGAAAGGTGCAGAGGTTAAAAGAAAACATGTAATTCCGATTTCATCTCCTCCCTTTCATCCACTTCCTCCGCTGCCACCCCCAATCCGTCCGTCGCCTTGTGGTGGAAGAATGTCGAGAAGTACTACAGCATCGCCGACCCCAAAAACCCTAATTACCCAAATCTCCGATTGGACAGACAAATCCTCGACGAAAGCTGCTCCCTCGGGAAATCCTTCTCCCAGAAACAGATCGTCCAATTGGCCTCCAGAGGCGACCTCAAAAACGCCATCAACGTCGTATTGACGCGAAGGACGTCGCCGTCGACGGATTATGCCTCAACCGCTGCGGGACCCACGGCTACAAAAACGTCTCCGTTTTGGGGAAGAAGAGGACCAAGTTCGCTTACATCTGGGTCAGCAACTCCGAGGCTCAGTGCCCCGGCTACTGCGCCTAGCCCTTCCACCCTTACGGCCCGCAGTCTCCGCCCCTCGTCGCGCCCATCAACGACGTGGGCCTGAACAGTGTCGTCTAGAAATTAGGGCATCAGAGTTAACGGAGAAAAAAGGGAATACACAGAGCGAAATTGTTAGGGTTGATGAGTTACGAGAGATTGTGAGCGGAAGGGAGAAGAGGGATACCTGAGTTGAGTTGAGCGTGAAGAAAAAGATTTGAGTGCGGGAGTGTATGAGCGGAATGTATATAGAGGAGGAAAATAACTTGGAATTTTTTTATTTTTTTTAATCTTAGTTAAATCGGTGTTATGATTACAACCGATTATATAGTGTAAAGATTTTTTTAAAATATCAATTAAATCGCTTATACAATACAAGTGATTTAATTATTTTTTAAAACGACCTCAATTAAATTAGTATCATTTAAAAACGATATTATTATTCATATTTAAATCACTTATTTTTAAATCGATAAAAATATATGCAATGACATCGAGCGCATTTGAAGATGATTTAAATGAGGTGATGTCTATGGCTCTGTTTTTAGTAGTGCTTTCTGAAACTGACTTCAAGTCGACTCATTCTCACCCCGGGGAGTGGAATGGAGCCAGAGCCACTTGGTCATGTGGATGACACAAATTAGAGACTTTCGTGCCATTCTTTTATAGGTGGGTCGTTTGTCTGCTCGGCTCCCTCATTTATGAGAGATAGGGTCGCTCGCATGGTGAATCACTGGTTAGAAACTTCGAGTTTCACTTATGATTCTCCGAGTCTTGATTTACGAAATCGTATGGATCTTGTAATTGGGAGTCAATTATAAAAGTCTCTTAGTGTAGTAAACGTCCACACCACGTGGCTTGCTATGCTGACGGATTTTGGATTAATTGATGTAGACAGTTATAAGTGATTGTGAAGAGTTGTGAAATTATCGTAAACGTCCACACCACGTGGCTTGCGGTGATGTAGCAATTCCAAGCGATTTACTTTAGTGCTGAGTAATGGTTTACACTTAGATACGCGTTATAGTATTCTTCCCCACGAAGTTACGCTATAATTGATGTATGACCAAAGAAAATCTAATTGCTAAATCATTTGGGTGGGTAAACGTCCACACCACGTGGCTTGCCTTACCTGATGGGATTTTAGATGTGATTAGTGATTTAATGATGTTGTTCCAGGGAGATAACGTCGGATATTAAATTAATTGTTTGTTTAAATGTGCTTATAGGTTTAGAGAATGTCTATGAATCCACTTGAGATGATTATTGAGGAATTTGACGCACTGGTTCCACACTGTGTTGAATGGAAAGAAGAGTTAGACATTGCTCAGACTGCAAAGGAGTACAAAGATGTACTCAGTGAAACTTGTCCTCCTGGACTCACCATTAACTCAACTGAGGATGAGATTTTTGACTTTGAAAAATGGGAGAGTGCTCGTTCACTAGCCATTAATCATGATGTCATGCTCAAACTCAAGTTGCTGTTTGGACATGATGGGGAGGCTAGAAAAGAGGCGATGAGGATACTCGTAAAGATCTGTTACTTCGATGAAACACTTGATCATGTTTTTGAGATGATGGATCTTTTGGACGAGTTGAAACAATCGCAAGCTCTTATAGCCAAAGCCAAAGGTTTCGGACCTAAAGGCAAAGGAAAGGAGAAGAAGACAAGGGGGTCCGGTGGTCCTAAGGGACTTGGACCAAAGGGTGGGATAAAGAAGCCTTCTGGCAAACATCCCCAAGGAAAGCAGTCTGAGTACTGGGGGTCTACATCTTGTCCTCTCAAAGGTACGAATTTTTCTTTAGTCGTAAAACATAGTCAGCGGTATTATCTACCAGAATTCTGGTGTGTAGATATGGAACCACTGACGGTATGTGCATTCTAAATGCAGGGGTTCCAGAAAACCCGGCGACTTAGATAAGAAAAGTTCGAGTCCACATGGGCGAAGCTGTTGAGGAAGCAGCGGTTGCAGTGGAAGACGTTTATCTTTTGATAGTTATAGGATTTCATTTCAAGTTTATTGCTTTGTACCTTCTATTTTAGAAAGAACTTTTGTTCTGGATTTCTATTATTAATGGATATTTTATTTCTTTAATCATTTGATGGTTTAGACAAGAAATAATGGCAATATCTATTATGGTACATTAGATAGCAATATATGAATAATGAATCCTTAGTCTACCACGATGCAACAAACCGTTATATAAACTTGTTTTACTTGTTAGATGTATTTCTTTGTCGATCATTATACTTGTGAATTCTTAAACTTGGTAGTATCTATTCAAAAGGGATTCAAAAGGTCGGAATTGATTTGATCAATTATAGTTGGAGGAATGGACTTCCCGACCTAAGAATCAATCTTGAAAGATGATACAACTAAGTTAACCTTTCTGGATAAAGGATGGAGTTCAGACAAGTATTAAGAATGATCAAAGATGATATATGCAGACATATGTGTAATTAGAGAAGTACGAGTCGTTCTTTAAAGAATACTCGAATATGGATTAGAATACTTGATGTGCCATAAAAGCGGAGTGTTTTTCAACACAAAGCCATTATGGGGAACCTTCAAAGTATATCCATTAGAAGCCTGCGACTCGTTCGCGGAGGCTGTCACCTATCTAAATAACACGTAGCATAAATCAAGGATTGAGATTAAGTCTCAAACGACTGCACCATACACCGATGTGTAGACATGGTGCGTCAGGAATAAGAAATGAAATTCTAATAGTAAAAGGACAAGTTTATTCGGAACTACCTATGTTCTATGGATTTTTTTTGGATACAACGACTATGGTTGTAGTAAAACCTAGAAGAACAAGTAATTGTATGTTCAATAGTACTACGAACCAGAAGGGTGTCTTCGCCCGGTTCTTAGAGGAAGACTATTAGATGAACTACAATGCCCTAACTGACAAAGTACCTTATAATGAGGGAAGAGAAGACTGAGAACCAGCCTAACCGAGTAGTAGTGCACCACTAACTGCACCTAATGTTATTACCGTTATATACCGGAACGCCATTGCAGTGGGAGGTTGTTAATCAACCAGAGATGTTCATAAGACTGGAGGGGTTTTAAACCCTGGATCTAGTAGACATGAAATCGATCCCTAGTTCTGCATAAGAGGCAGTACTAATCTAAATGTGCCTACTTGGATAGCAATAATTTATTATTGTTAAAGGGGCAAGATCATTTAGAGGTACAAGCTTAGTAAATCCATTTATGGATTACCACAAAGCTGAAACTTGTGGAACTTGCAAATTGATGAGGTAGTCCATTTTATGGATTCATCAAGAAGCATAGACAAGATTGGTGTATTGGAGACGTAATGGAAACAAAGTGGTGTTTCTCGGAATTTTTGTAGATAACACTTCATCATTGGCAACAATGTAAAAGCGTTGTCAGACACAAAATAAAGGTTGTCTAAATAAATCGAGATATAAGATTAAGATGAAATTGTATCATGTTCTTAGAAATCTTTCGATCTCTAGATAAGAACACTTGCACTTCTCTTTAGATATCTTATACGATTATGGTTTGTTTTAAACATGCATAATTCTGAGAAAGGTTATTGCCTTTCGAGAACAGAATGCATCTATCTAAGGTATGTGTCTTGCACACATAAAGGAGATAGATATAGACAAAGCGGTTTCCTACACTTTGAGTGTAAAGAGCTTTGTAAATGCGGTGTTATAAAACAAGAACCTGATATCAACTATGCGGTTTGCGTAGTGGGAGGATATCAAAGTAATCTGGATAAGAGATATTAAAATGCTGTAAAAGTGCTTGGGAAGTACAGGATTACTAGCAAAAACGAAATCTTCTTAGATTACAGTTTCTCAGATTCAAAAATCAGAGAAGGACCAGTGTAAGTCGATATCAGGCTATGTGTTCACTTTTAGAAGAGGTGGAACCTAAGGATGAAAGAGTGATAAGCGTGAAGCTTCTCGGACTCTATCATAAACCGAATGGCAGCCTCAGAGGCAGCGGAAATTTTGGTTAGGTTCCGGAATGACCTCTGAACTTGGATATGATTCTTGGTTCACCAAAGGCTATGTATATAGCGGTGCATGGAGAACTGGAAGAAATCATAAGTTCGAAAGGTGATGATAACACATAGAGCCAGTACCACCTGATACGAGTCATCGTCAGAGGGACGACGCAGTAGTCACCAAGATAACTTCGGATCGGCGACCTAGATTGCTCATTCACATAATACTTCTGGGGAAGTATAACTTAAGCACGTGATGAGTATGGGAGTCGGGAGTTTGGAGGAAATGACTAGACCTTAGTACAAGTGGGAGATTGTTGGAGTTGTGTACTTAATGTCTAGATTTAAGTACCGGTAAACTCCCGGTCATGGCATTTAACCTATTTAATTAATAAACAATTATTTGCATTTAATTAATATATGCAAAATATAGTCCTGGATTTTATACGTTGTAGTTAGTATGGTGGGGCATGGGCACACAGAAGATCATACTATCGGTTACTCGTATTTAATCAAACAGTTGCTCACGACCTAGATGGACACGGACCAATCCATCGGTATAGTCGTTGTGTGAGAGAGAAAATAATTTATCTTAATTATTTTATCACACTTGTACACTTGGTGTATTGGGCGGATCAGCTTGAGATTTATTGATTAGGATTGCCTTGGATAATCAATTTAAATCTCAGAGTATTTTATTCTTAATCCCCGAAATTATTGCGGGTGTGTATATTTAATATAAGTGACTTTGATTTACCAAAGGAATTAACCGATTTAATTATTGGGTTAATTACCGATTAAGTTGGGTCAATATATTTTATATACGACATGCCGTGAATACTTGACGGGAAAGTGTATCCCGTAAGGGTTGATAATATCCCCGAGATGAGTTCATAAGGAATTATTATGTAAGCCCTGCAGGTGGATTTAATCCGCATAATAATTAAAGTTGAACGGTACTAGTCTCGGATATAAGAAATGAATAATATTTATTGAGCAATAAATAAATTTATTCATGGATATTTAAATCTTAAATACACGGAATAAATAATACTAAGATGGAGAAATATTATTTGATATAATATGGAATAATATTGGGAGTGCAATTTTATTTATATAGTGGAAAATAAATAAAATTAATATTGATAAGAATTAATAGATTTGGGTTGGACCCAATTTAATTTTCAATATTGAAGCCCAATATTTATTCTCCTTATGATCCCCTACGTAGCCTATATAAGCACTACATGGTCTTCACTTTAAAGAGAGAATTAATTGACCTACGCCAATCATAAAATCTTGAGAGTGAGGAGGATCCATAGAGTTCGATAGATCGTCGCCCACACGACGTTCGGACGAGGTGCAAGGAATACGCGGGAAGGTCACAAGGTCATCAACCGAATTCGTTTCTCCGTACAACGATTCGAGGTAATAATCATAAACCCCCTTTTATGATTTTGTGCGATTAATCGTAGTATGTACATGAACACACGATCCGGGTAAACGCACGAACTTCGGGGACGGGGATTCGAGATCCCCGGCGAAGATCGAGAGAACCCTCGGCTCGGAGCCGAGGGAGGGCGATCGAACCCTAGGGTTCGATCGCGGCACGCGGACGAGGGATCCCCGGCTGGACGCCGGGGCGAGCGATCGACCATGGGTCGATCGCGGGGAGACCGCCGTGGGCTGGTGCCACGGCAGCTGGTCCCCCCAGCCACCTCGACCGGCGGCCAGGCGCGACGGAGGAGCCCCGGATGGAGCCGGGGCATGCGATCGACCGCGAGGTCGATCGCGGGGAAAGCCGCGGCTGTAGCCGCGGCGGGTCAGCTGGGGGCTGACCGCCCCTCTTCCGGCGATGGTGGTGAGTCGCCGGACTCACCACCGGGGGCTGCTGGGCAGCCCCGGCGATCGCGGTGCGCGATCGCGAGCCCCCTCGCGGCGGGGGCTCGGCTAGGGTTTAAGATTTAGTTTTTAGGATTTAGGATTTAGTGTTTTGGTTTTGGGTTTTAGGGTTTAGAGTTTTTGGGTATAAAGCTTAGTTTTAGAGTTTAATTTTATTTTTTAGGGTTTTGTTGTATTCATGTTTAGGGTTTTTAGTTTTAGTTGTAGGGTTTTTGTTTTAGGTTTTAGGGTTTAGAATTTTAGGGTTTAATGCTTACTTATAGGGTTTAGGGTTTTGGTTTTAGGTTTTTAGGGTTTAATGCTTAGTTTTAGGGTTTAGAATTTTAAGGTTTAATGTTTAGTTTTAGTGTTTAGGGTTTTAGTGTATTAAAGATTAGGGTTTTAGTTTTTAGGGTTTAGGGTATTGTTTTAATGTTTTAGTGTTTATAGTATTCGGACTTAGGGTTTAGTGTCTTAAAATTTAGGGTTTACGATTTAGTTTTTAGGATTTAGGGTTTTGATTTTAGGTTTTAGGGTTTTGAGTTTTTGGGTTTAATGCTTAGTTTTAAGGTTTAATTTTAGGTTTTAGGGTTTTGTTGGATTCAAGATTAGGGTTTTAGGTTTTAATTTTTAGGGTTTTGGTTTTAGGGTTTAGAATATTAGGGTTTAATGTTTAGTTTTAGTGTTTAGGGTTTTAGTTTATTAAAGATTAGGGTTTTAGTTTTTAAGGTTTAGAGTTTTGTCTTTAGGTTTTAGTGTTTAGAGTATTAGGACTTAAGGTTTAGTGTATTAAAATTTAGGTTTTAAGATTTAGTTTTTTGGATTTAGGGTTTAGGGTTTTGGTTTTAGGTTTTAGGGTTTAGAGTTTTTGGGTTTAATGCTTAGTTTTAGGGTTTAATTTTAGGTTTTAGGGTTTTGTTGTATTCAAGTTTAGGGTTTTAGGTTTTAGTTTTTAGGGTTTTGGTTTTAGGTTTTAAAGTTTAGAATTTTAGGGTTTAATGTTTAGTTTTAGGGTTTAGGGTTTTAGTGTATTAAAGATTAGGGTTTTAGTTTTTAGGGTTTTGTTTTTAGGTTTTAGTGTTTAGAGAATTAAGATTTAGGGTTTAGTGTATAAAAGTTTAGGGTTTTAGATGTAGTTTTTAGGGTTTAGGGTTTAGATTTTTTGTTTTAAATTTTTGGGTTTTGGGTTTTTGGGTTATATTCTTAGTTTTAGGGTTTAATTTTAGGTTTTAGGGTTTAGAGTTTTAGTGTATTCAAGTTTAGGGTTTTAGGTTTTAGTTTTAGGGTTTAGGGTTTTAGTGTATTAAAGATTAGGGTTTTAGTTTTTAGGGTTTAGGGTATTGTTTTTAGGTTTTAGTGTTTATAGTATTCGGACTTAGGGTTTAGTGTCTTAAAATTTAGGGTTTAAGATTTAGTTTTAAGGATTTAGGGTTTAGTGTTTTGGTTTTGGGTTTTAGGGTTTATAGTTTTTGTTTTAAATTTTTGGGTTTTGGGTTTTTGGGTTATATTCTTAGTTTTAGGGTTTAATTTTAGGTTTTAGGGTTTAAGGTTTTAGTGTATTCAAGTTTAGGGTTTTAGGTTTTAGTTTTTAGGGTTTTTGTTTTAGGTTTTAGGGTTTAGAATTTTAGGGTTTAATGTTTATATTTAAGGTTTAGGGTTTTAGTGTATTAAAGATTAGAGTTTTAATTTTTAGAGTTTTGGGTATTGTTTTTAGGTTTTATTGTTTAGAGTATTAAAACTTAGGGTTTAGTGTCTTAAAATTTAGGGTTTAAGATTTAGTTTTTAGGATTTAGGATTTAGTGTTTTGGTTTTGGGTTTTAGGGTTTAGAGTTTTTGGGTATAAAGCTTAGTTTTAGAGTTTAATTTTATGTTTTAGGGTTTTGTTGTATTCATGTTTAGGGTTGTAAGTTTTAGTTGTAGGGTTTTTGTTTTAGGTTTTAGGGTTTAGAATTTTAGGGTTTAATGCTTACTTATAGGGTTTAGGGTTTTGGTTTTAGGTTTTTAGGGTTTAATGCTTAGTTTTAGGGTTTAGAATTTTAAGGTTTAATGTTTAGTTTTAGTGTTTAGGGTTTTAGTGTATTAAAGATTAGGGTTTTAGTTTTTAGGGTTTAGGGTATTGTTTTAATGTTTTAGTGTTTATAGTATTCGGACTTAGGGTTTAGTGTCTTAAAATTTAGGGTTTAAGATTTAGTTTTTAGGATTTAGGGTTTAGTGTTTTGGTTTTGGGTTTTAGGGTTTAGAGTTTTTGTTTTAAATTTTTGGGTTTTGGGTTTTTGGGTTATATTCTTAGTTTTAGGGTTTAATTTTAGGTTTTAGGGTTTAAGGTTTTAGTGTATTCAAGTTTAGGGTTTTAGGTTTTAGTTTTTAGGGTTTTTGTTTTAGGTTTTAGGGTTTAGAATTTTAGGGTTTAATGTTTATATTTAAGGTTTAGGGTTTTAGTGTATTAAAGATTAGAGTTTTAATTTTTAGAGTTTAGGGTATTGTTTTTAGGTTTTAGTGTTTAGAGTATTAAAACTTAGGGTTTAGTGTCTTAAAATTTAGGGTTTAAGATTTAGTTTTTAGGATTTAGGATTTAGTGTTTTGGTTTTGGGTTTTAGGGTTTAGAGTTTTTGGGTATAAAGCTTAATTTTAGAGTTTAATTTTATGTTTTAGGGTTTTGTTGTATTCAAGTTTAGGGTTTTAAGTTTTAGTTGTAGGGTTTTTGTTTTAGGTTTTAGGGTTTAGAATTTTAGGGTTTAATGCTTACTTATAGGGTTTAGGGTTTTGGTTTTAGGTTTTTAGGGTTTAATGCTTAGTTTTAGGGTTTAGAATTTTGAGGTTTAATGTTTAGTTTTAGTGTTTAGGGTTTTAGTGTATTAAAGATTAGGGTTTTAGTTTTTAGGGTTTAGGGTATTGTTTTAATGTTTTAGTGTTTATAGTATTCGGACTTAGGGTTTAGTGTCTTAAAATTTAGGGTTTACGATTTAGTTTTTAGGATTTAGGGTTTTGATTTTAGGTTTTAGGGTTTTGAGTTTTTGGGTTTAATGCTTAGTTTTAAGGTTTAATTTTAGGTTTTAGGGTTTTGTTGGATTCAAGATTAGGGTTTTAGGTTTTAATTTTTAGGGTTTTGGTTTTAGGGTTTAGAATATTAGGGTTTAATGTTTAGTTTTAGTGTTTAGGGTTTTAGTTTATTAAAGATTAGGGTTTTAGTTTTTAAGGTTTAGAGTTTTGTCTTTAGGTTTTAGTGTTTAGAGTATTAGGACTTAAGGTTTAGTGTATTAAAATTTAGGTTTTAAGATTTAGTTTTTTGGATTTAGGGTTTAGGGTTTTGGTTTTAGGTTTTAGGGTTTAGAGTTTTTGGGTTTAATGCTTAGTTTTAGGGTTTAATTTTAGGTTTTAGGGTTTTGTTGTATTCAAGTTTAGGATTTTAGGTTTTAGTTTTTAGGGTTTTGGTTTTAGGTTTTAAAGTTTAGAATTTTAGGGTTTAATGTTTAGTTTTAGGGTTTAGGGTTTTAGTGTATTAAAGATTAGGGTTTTAGTTTTTAGGGTTTTGTTTTTAGGTTTTAGTGTTTAGAGAATTAAGATTTAGGGTTTAGTGTATAAAAGTTTAGGGTTTTAGATGTAGTTTTTAGGGTTTAGGGTTTAGATTTTTTGTTTTAAATTTTTGGGTTTTGGGTTTTTGGGTTATATTCTTAGTTTTAGGGTATAATTTTAGGTTTTAGGGTTTAGAGTTTTAGTGTATTCAAGTTTAGGGTTTTAGGTTTTAGTTTTAGGGTTTAGGGTTTTAGTGTATTAAAGATTAGGGTTTTAGTTTTTAGGTTTAGGGTATTGTTTTTAGGTTTTAGTGTTTATAGTATTCGGACTTAGGGTTTAGTGTCTTAAAATTTAGGGTTTAAGATTTAGTTTTTAGGATTTAGGGTTTAGTGTTTTGGTTTTGGGTTTTAGGGTTTAGAGTTTTTGTTTTAAATTTTTGGGTTTTGGGTTTTTGGGTTATATTCTTAGTTTTAGGGTTTAATTTTAGGTTTTAGGGTTTAAGGTTTTAGTGTATTCAAGTTTAGGGTTTTAGGTTTTAGTTTTTAGGGTTTTTGTTTTAGGTTTTAGGGTTTAGAATTTTAGGGTTTAATGTTTATATTTAAGGTTTAGGGTTTTAGTGTATTAAAGATTAGAGTTTTAATTTTTAGAGTTTAGGGTATTGTTTTTAGGTTTTAGTGTTTAGAGTATTAAAACTTAGGGTTTAGTGTCTTAAAATTTAGGGTTTAAGATTTAGTTTTTAGGATTTAGGATTTAGTGTTTTGGTTTTGGGTTTTAGGGTTTAGAGTTTTTGGGTATAAAGCTTAATTTTAGAGTTTAATTTTATGTTTTAGGGTTTTGTTGTATTCAAGTTTAGGGTTTTAAGTTTTAGTTGTAGGGTTTTTGTTTTAGGTTTTAGGGTTTAGAATTTTAGGGTTTAATGCTTACTTATAGGGTTTAGGGTTTTGGTTTTAGGTTTTTAGGGTTTAATGCTTAGTTTTAGGGTTTAGAATTTTAAGGTTTAATGTTTAGTTTTAGTGTTTAGGGTTTTAGTGTATTAAAGATTAGGGTTTTAGTTTTTAGGGTTTAGGGTATTGTTTTAATGTTTTAGTGTTTATAGTATTCGGACTTAGGGTTTAGTGTCTTAAAATTTAGGGTTTACGATTTAGTTTTTAGGATTTAGGGTTTTGATTTTAGGTTTTAGGGTTTTGAGTTTTGGGGTTTAATGCTTAGTTTTAAGGTTTAATTTTAGGTTTTAGGGTTTTGTTGGATTCAAGATTAGGGTTTTAGGTTTTAATTTTTAGGGTTTTGGTTTTAGGATTTAGAATATTAGGGTTTAATGTTTAGTTTTAATGTTTAGGGTTTTAGTTTATTAAAGATTAGGGTTTTAGTTTTTAAGGTTTAGAGTTTTGTCTTTAGGTTTTAGTGTTTAGAGTATTAGGACTTAAGGTTTAGTGTATTAAAATTTAGGTTTTAAGATTTAGTTTTTTGGATTTAGGGTTTAGGGTTTTGGTTTTAGGTTTTAAGGTTTAGAGTTTTTGGGTTTAATGCTTAGTTTTAGGGTTTAATTTTAGGTTTTAGGGTTTTGTTGTATTCAAGTTTAGGGTTTTAGGTTTTAGTTTTTAGGGTTTTTGTTTTAGGTTTTAAAGTTTAGAATTTTAGGGTTTAATGTTTAGTTTTAGGGTTTAGGGTTTTAGTGTATTAAAGATTAGGGTTTTAGTTTTTAGGGTTTTGTTTTTAGGTTTTAGTGTTTAGAGAATTAAGATTTAGGGTTTAGTGTATAAAAGTTTAGGGTTTTAGATGTAGTTTTTAGGGTTTAGGGTTTAGATTTTTTGTTTTAAATTTTTGGGTTTTAGGTTTAGGGTTTAGGGTTTAGGGTTTTAGTGTATTAAAGATTAGGGTTTTAGTTTTTAGGGTTTAGGGTATTGTTTTTAGGTTTTAGTGTTTATAGTATTCGGACTTAGGGTTTAGTGTCTTAAAATTTAGGGTTTAAGATTTAGTTTTTAGGATTTAGGGTTTAGTGTTTTGGTTTTGGGTTTTAGGGTTTAGAGTTTTTGTTTTAAATTTTTGGGTTTTGGGTTTTTGGGTTATATTCTTAGTTTTAGGGTTTAATTTTAGGTTTTAGGGTTTAAGGTTTTAGTGTATTCAAGTTTAGGGTTTTAGGTTTTAGTTTTTAGGGTTTTTGTTTTAGGTTTTAGGGTTTAGAATTTTAGGGTTTAATGTTTATATTTAAGGTTTAGGGTTTTAGTGTATTAAAGATTAGAGTTTTAATTTTTAGAGTTTAGGGTATTGTTTTTAGGTTTTAGTGTTTAGAGTATTAAAACTTAGGGTTTAGTGTCTTAAAATTTAGGGTTTAAGATTTAGTTTTTAGGATTTAGGATTTAGTGTTTTGGTTTTGGGTTTTAGGGTTTAGAGTTTTTGGGTATAAAGCTTAATTTTAGAGTTTAATTTTATGTTTTAGGGTTTTGTTGTATTCAAGTTTAGGGTTTTAAGTTTTAGTTGTAGGGTTTTTGTTTTAGGTTTTAGGGTTTAGAATTTTAGGGTTTAATGCTTACTTATAGGGTTTAGGGTTTTGGTTTTAGGTTTTTAGGGTTTAATGCTTAGTTTTAGGGTTTAGAATTTTGAGGTTTAATGTTTAGTTTTAGTGTTTAGGGTTTTAGTGTATTAAAGATTAGGGTTTTAGTTTTTAGGGTTTAGGGTATTGTTTTAATGTTTTAGTGTTTATAGTATTCGGACTTAGGGTTTAGTGTCTTAAAATTTAGGGTTTACGATTTAGTTTTTAGGATTTAGGGTTTTGATTTTAGGTTTTAGGGTTTTGAGTTTTTGGGTTTAATGCTTAGTTTTAAGGTTTAATTTTAGGTTTTAGGGTTTTGTTGGATTCAAGATTAGGGTTTTAGGTTTTAATTTTTAGGGTTTTGGTTTTAGGGTTTAGAATATTAGGGTTTAATGTTTAGTTTTAGTGTTTAGGGTTTTAGTTTATTAAAGATTAGGGTTTTAGTTTTTAAGGTTTAGAGTTTTGTCTTTAGGTTTTAGTGTTTAGAGTATTAGGACTTAAGGTTTAGTGTATTAAAATTTAGGTTTTAAGATTTAGTTTTTTGGATTTAGGGTTTAGGGTTTTGGTTTTAGGTTTTAGGGTTTAGAGTTTTTGGGTTTAATGCTTAGTTTTAGGGTTTAATTTTAGGTTTTAGGGTTTTGTTGTATTCAAGTTTAGGATTTTAGGTTTTAGTTTTTAGGGTTTTGGTTTTAGGTTTTAAAGTTTAGAATTTTAGGGTTTAATGTTTAGTTTTAGGGTTTAGGGTTTTAGTGTATTAAAGATTAGGGTTTTAGTTTTTAGGGTTTTGTTTTTAGGTTTTAGTGTTTAGAGAATTAAGATTTAGGGTTTAGTGTATAAAAGTTCAGAGTTTTAGATGTAGTTTTTAGGGTTTAGGGTTTAGATTTTTTGTTTTAAATTTTTGGGTTTTGGGTTTTGGGGTTATATTCTTAGTTTTAGGGTTTAATTTTAGGTTTTAGGGTTTAGAGTTTTAGTGTATTCCAGTTTAGGGTTTTAGGTTTTAGTTTTAGGGTTTAGGGTTTTAGTGTATTAAAGATTAAGGTTTTAGTTTTTAGGGTTTAGGGTATTGTTTTTAGGTTTTAGTGTTTATAGTATTCGGACTTAGGGTTTAGTGTCTTAAAATTTAGGGTTTAAGATTTAGTTTTTAGGATTTAGGGTTTAGTGTTTTGGTTTTGGGTTTTAGGGTTTAGAGTTTTTGTTTTAAATTTTTGGGTTTTGGGTTTTTGGGTTATATTCTTAGTTTTAGGGTTTAATTTTAGGTTTTAGGGTTTAAGGTTTTAGTGTATTCAAGTTTAGGGTTTTAGGTTTTAGTTTTTAGGGTTTTTGTTTTAGGTTTTAGGGTTTAGAATTTTAGGGTTTAATGTTTATATTTAAGGTTTAGGGTTTTAGTGTATTAAAGATTAGAGTTTTAATTTTTAGAGTTTAGGGTATTGTTTTTAGGTTTTAGTGTTTAGAGTATTAGAACTTAGGGTTTAGTGTCTTAAAATTTAGGGTTTAAGATTTAGTTTTTAGGATTTAGGATTTAGTGTTTTGGTTTTGGGTTTTAGGGTTTAGAGTTTTTGGGTATAATGCTTAGTTTTAGAGTTTAATTTTATGTTTTAGGGTTTTGTTGTATTCATGTTTAGGGTTTTAAGTTTTAGTTGTAGGGTTTTTGTTTTAGGTTTTAGGGTTTAGAATTTTAGGGTTTAATGCTTACTTATAGGGTTTAGGGTTTTGGTTTTAGGTTTTTAGGGTTTAATGCTTAGTTTTAGGGTTTAGAATTTTAAGGTTTAATGTTTAGTTTTAGTGTTTAGGGTTTTAGTGTATTAAAGATTAGGGTTTTAGTTTTTAGGGTTTAGGGTATTGTTTTAATGTTTTAGTGTTTATAGTATTCGGACTTAGGGTTTAGTGTCTTAAAATTTAGGGTTTACGATTTAGTTTTTAGGATTTAGGGTTTTGATTTTAGGTTTTAGGGTTTTGAGTTTTTGGGTTTAATGCTTAGTTTTAAGGTTTAATTTTAGGTTTTAGGGTTTTGTTGGAAACAAGATTAGGGTTTTAGGTTTTAATTTTTAGGGTTTTGGTTTTAGGGTTTAGAATATTAGGGTGTAATGTTTAGTTTTAGGGTTTAGGGTTTTAGTTTATTAAAGATTAGGGTTTTAGTTTTTAAGGTTTAGAGTTTTGTCTTTAGGTTTTAGTGTCTAGAGTATTAGGACTTAAGGTTTAGTGTATTAAAATTTAGGTTTTAAGATTTAGTTTTTTGGATTTAGGGTTTTGGTTTTAGGTTTTAGGGTTTAGAGTTTTTGGGTTTAATGCTTAGTTTTAGGGTTTAATTTTAGGTTTTAGGGTTTTGTTGTATTCAAGTTTAGGGTTTTAGGTTTTAGTTTTTAGGGTTTTGGTTTTAGGTTTTAAAGTTTAGAATTTTAGGGTTTAATGTTTAGTTTTAGGGTTTAGGGTTTTAGTGTATTAAAGATTAGGGTTTTAGTTTTATGGTTTAGGGTATTGTTTTTAGGTTTTAGTGTTTATAGTATTAGGACTTAGGTTTTAGTGTCTTAAAATTTAGGGTTTAAGATTTAGTTTTTAGGATTTAGGGTTTAGGGTTTTGGTTTTAGGTTTTAGGGTTTAGAGTTTTGGGGTTTAATGCTTAGTTTTAGGGTTTAATTTTAGGTTTTAGGGTTTTGTTGTATTAAAGTTTAGGGTTTTAGGTTTTAGTTTTTAGGGTTTTGGTTTTAGGTTTTAAAGTTTAGAATTTTAGGGTTTAATGTTTAGTTTTAGGGTTTAGGGTTTTAGTGTATTAAAGATTAGGGTTTTAGTTTTTAGGGTTTTGTTTTTAGGTTTTAGTGTTTAGAGAATTAAGATTTAGGGTTTAGTGTATAAAAGTTCAGAGTTTTAGATGTAGTTTTTAGGGTTTAGGGTTTAGATTTTTTGTTTTAAATTTTTGGGTTTTGGGTTTTGGGGTTATATTCTTAGTTTTAGGGTTTAATTTTAGGTTTTAGGGTTTAGAGTTTTAGTGTATTCCAGTTTAGGGTTTTAGGTTTTAGTTTTAGGGTTTAGGGTTTTAGTGTATTAAAGATTAAGGTTTTAGTTTTTAGGGTTTAGGGTATTGTTTTTAGGTTTTAGTGTTTATAGTATTCGGACTTAGGGTTTAGTGTCTTAAAATTTAGGGTTTAAGATTTAGTTTTTAGGATTTAGGGTTTAGTGTTTTGGTTTTGGGTTTTAGGGTTTAGAGTTTTTGTTTTAAATTTTTGGGTTTTGGGTTTTTGGGTTATATTCTTAGTTTTAGGGTTTAATTTTAGGTTTTAGGGTTTAAGGTTTTAGTGTATTCAAGTTTAGGGTTTTAGGTTTTAGTCTTTAGGGTTTTTGTTTTAGGTTTTAGGGTTTAGAATTTTAGGGTTTAATGTTTATATTTAAGGTTTAGGGTTTTAGTGTATTAAAGATTAGAGTTTTAATTTTTAGAGTTTAGGGTATTGTTTTTAGGTTTTAGTGTTTAGAGTATTAGAACTTAGGGTTTAGTGTCTTAAAATTTAGGGTTTAAGATTTAGTTTTTAGGATTTAGGATTTAGTGTTTTGGTTTTGGGTTTTAGGGTTTAGAGTTTTTGGGTATAATGCTTAGTTTTAGAGTTTAATTTTATGTTTTAGGGTTTTGTTGTATTCATGTTTAGGGTTTTAAGTTTTAGTTGTAGGGTTTTTGTTTTAGGTTTTAGGGTTTAGAATTTTAGGGTTTAATGCTTACTTATAGGGTTTAGGGTTTTGGTTTTAGGTTTTTAGGGTTTAATGCTTAGTTTTAGGGTTTAGAATTTTAAGGTTTAATGTTTAGTTTTAGTGTTTAGGGTTTTAGTGTATTAAAGATTAGGGTTTTAGTTTTTAGGGTTTAGGGTATTGTTTTAATGTTTTAGTGTTTATAGTATTCGGACTTAGGGTTTAGTGTCTTAAAATTTAGGGTTTACGATTTAGTTTTTAGGATTTAGGGTTTTGATTTTAGGTTTTAGGGTTTTGAGTTTTTGGGTTTAATGCTTAGTTTTAAGGTTTAATTTTAGGTTTTAGGGTTTTGTTGGATTCAAGATTAGGGTTTTAGGTTTTAATTTTTAGGGTTTTGGTTTTAGGGTTTAGAATATTAGGGTTTAATGTTTAGTTTTATTGTTTAGGGTTTTAGTTTATTAAAGATTAGGGTTTTAGTTTTTAAGGTTTAGAGTTTTGTCTTTAGGTTTTAGTGTTTAGAGTATTAGGACTTAAGGTTTAGTGTATTAAAATTTAGGTTTTATGATTTAGTTTTTTGGATTTAGGGTTTAGGGTTTTGGTTTTAGGTTTTAGGGTTTAGAGGTTTTGGGTTTAATGCTTAGTTTTAGGGTTTAATTTTAGGTTTTAGGGTTTTGTTGTATTCAAGTTTAGGATTTTAGGTTTTAGTTTTTAGGGTTTTGGTTTTAGGTTTTAAAGTTTAGAATTTTAGGGTTTAATGTTTAGTTTTAGGGTTTAGGGTTTTAGTGTATTAAAGATTAGGGTTTTAGTTTTAAGGTTTAGGGTATTGTTTTTAGGTTTTAGTGTTTATAGTATTAGGACTTAGGGTTTAGTGTCTTAAAATTTAGGGTTTAAGATTTAGTTTTTAGGATTTAGGGTTTAGGGTTTTGGTTTTAGGTTTTAGGGTTTAGAGTTTTTGGGTTTAATGCTTAGTTTTAGGGTTTAATTTTAGGTTTTAGGGTTTTGTTGTATTCAAGTTTAGGGTTTTAGGTTTTAGTTTTTAGGGTTTTGGTTTTAGGTTTTAAAGTTTAGAATTTTAGGGTTTAATGTTTAGTATTAGGGTTTAGGGTTTTAGTGTATTAAAGATTAGGGTTTTAATTTTTAGGGTTTTGGTTTTAGGGTTTAGAATATTAGGGTTTAATGTTTAGTTTTAGTGTTTAGGGTTTTAGTTTATTAAAGATTAGGGTTTTAGTTTTTAAGGTTTAGAGTTTTGTCTTTAGGTTTTAGTGTTTAGAGTATTAGGAATTAAGGTTTAGTGTATTAAAATTTAGGTTTTAAGATTTAGTTTTTTGGATTTAGGGTTTAGGGTTTTGGTTTTAGGTTTTAAGGTTTAGAGGTTTTGGGTTTAATGCTTAGTTTTAGGGTTTAATTTTAGGTTTTAGGGTTTTGTTGTATTCAAGTTTAGGGTTTTAGGTTTTAGTTTTTAGGGTTTTTGTTTTAGGTTTTAAAGTTTAGAATTTTAGGGTTTAATGTTTAGTTTTAGGGTTTAGGGTTTTAGTGTATTAAAGATTAGGGTTTTAGTTTTTAGGGTTTTGTTTTTAGGTTTTAGTGTTTAGATAATTAAGATTTAGGGTTTAGTGTATAAAAGTTTAGGGTTTTAGATGTAGTTTTTAGGGTTTAGGGTTTAGATTTTTTGTTTTAAATTTTTGGGTTTTGGGTTTTTGGGTTATATTCTTAGTTTTAGGGTTTAATTTTAGGTTTTAGGGTTTAGAGTTTTAGTGTATTCAAGTTTAGGGTTTTAGGTTTTAGTTTTAGGGTTTAGGGTTTTAGTGTATTAAAGATTAGGGTTTTAGTTTTTAGGGTTTAGGGTATTGTTTTTAGGTTTTAGTGTTTATAGTATTCGGACTTAGGGTTTAGTGTCTTAAAATTTAGGGTTTAAGATTTAGTTTTTAGGATTTAGGGTTTAGTGTTTTGGTTTTGGGTTTTAGGGTTTAGAGTTTTTGTTTTAAATTTTTGGGTTTTGGGTTTTTGGGTTATATTCTTAGTTTTAGGGTTTAATTTTAGGTTTTAGGGTTTAAGGTTTTTGTGTATTCAAGTTTAGGGTTTTAGGTTTTAGTTTTTAGGGTTTTTGTTTTAGGTTTTAGGGTTTAGAATTTTAGGGTTTAATGTTTATATTTAAGGTTTAGGGTTTTAGTGTATTAAAGATTAGAGTTTTAATTTTTAGAGTTTAGGGTATTGTTTTTAGGTTTTAGTGTTTAGAGTATTAAAACTTAGGGTTTAGTGTCTTAAAATTTAGGGTTTAAGATTTAGTTTTTAGGATTTAGGATTTAGTGTTTTGGTTTTGGGTTTTAGGGTTTAGAGTTTTTGGGTATAAAGCTTAGTTTTAGAGTTTAATTTTATGTTTTAGGGTTTTGTTGTATTCATGTTTAGGGTTTTTAGTTTTAGTTGTAGGGTTTTTGTTTTAGGTTTTAGGGTTTAGAATTTTAGGGTTTAATGCTTACTTATAGGGTTTAGGGTTTTGGTTTTAGGTTTTTAGGGTTTAATGCTTAGTTTTAGGGTTTAGAATTTTAAGGTTTAATGTTTAGTTTTAGTGTTTAGGGTTTTAGTGTATTAAAGATTAGGGTTTTAGTTTTTAGGGTTTAGGGTATTGTTTTAATGTTTTAGTGTTTATAGTATTCGGACTTAGGGTTTAGTGTCTTAAAATTTAGGGTTTACGATTTAGTTTTTAGGATTTAGGGTTTTGATTTTAGGTTTTAGGGTTTTGAGTTTTTGGGTTTAATGCTTAGTTTTAAGGTTTAATTTTAGGTTTTAGGGTTTTGTTGGATTCAAGATTAGGGTTTTAGGTTTTAATTTTTAGGGTTTTGGTTTTAGGGTTTAGAATATTAGGGTTTAATGTTTAGTTTTAGTGTTTAGGGTTTTAGTTTATTAAAGATTAGGGTTTTAGTTTTTAAGGTTTAGAGTTTTGTCTTTAGGTTTTAGTGTTTAGAGTATTAGGACTTAAGGTTTAGTGTATTAAAATTTAGGTTTTAGGATTTTAGGTTTTAGTTTTTAGGGTTTTGGTTTTAGGTTTTAAAGTTTAGAATTTTAGGGTTTAATGTTTAGTTTTAGGGTTTAGGGTTTTAGTGTATTAAAGATTAGGGTTTTAGTTTTTAGGGTTTTGTTTTTAGGTTTTAGTGTTTAGAGAATTAAGATTTAGGGTTTAGTGTATAAAAGTTTAGGGTTTTAGATGTAGTTTTTAGGGTTTAGGGTTTAGATTTTTTGTTTTAAATTTTTGGGTTTTCGGTTTTTGGGTTATATTCTTAGTTTTAGGGTTTAATTTTAGGTTTTAGGGTTTAGAGTTTTAGTGTATTCAAGTTTAGGGTTTTAGGTTTTAGTTTTAGGGTTTAGGGTTTTAGTGTATTAAAGATTAGGGTTTTAGTTTTTAGGGTTTAGGGTATTGTTTTTAGGTTTTAGTGTTTATAGTATTCGGACTTAGGGTTTAGTGTCTTAAAATTTAGGGTTTAAGATTTAGTTTTTAGGATTTAGGGTTTAGTGTTTTGGTTTTGGGTTTTAGGGTTTAGAGTTTTTGTTTTAAATTTTTGGGTTTTGGGTTTTTGGGTTATATTCTTAGTTTTAGGGTTTAATTTTAGGTTTTAGGGTTTAAGGTTTTAGTGTATTCAAGTTTAGGGTTTTAGGTTTTAGTTTTTAGGGTTTTTGTTTTAGGTTTTAGGGTTTAGAATTTTAGGGTTTAATGTTTATATTTAAGGTTTAGGGTTTTAGTGTATTAAAGATTAGAGTTTTAATTTTTAGAGTTTAGGGTATTGTTTTTAGGTTTTAGTGTTTAGAGTATTAGAACTTAGGGTTTAGTGTCTTAAAATTTAGGGTTTAAGATTTAGTTTTTAGGATTTAGGATTTAGTGTTTTGGTTTTGGGTTTTAGGGTTTAGAGTTTTTGGGTATAATGCTTAGTTTTAGAGTTTAATTTTATGTTTTAGGGTTTTGTTGTATTCATGTTTAGGGTTTTAAGTTTTAGTTGTAGGGTTTTTGTTTTAGGTTTTAGGGTTTAGAATTTTAGGGTTTAATGCTTACTTATAGGGTTTAGGGTTTTGGTTTTAGGTTTTTAGGGTTTAATGCTTAGTTTTAGGGTTTAGAATTTTAAGGTTTAATGTTTAGTTTTAGTGTTTAGGGTTTTAGTGTATTAAAGATTAGGGTTTTAGTTTTTAGGGTTTAGGGTATTGTTTTAATGTTTTAGTGTTTATAGTATTCGGACTTAGGGTTTAGTGTCTTAAAATTTAGGGTTTACGATTTAGTTTTTAGGATTTAGGGTTTTGATTTTAGGTTTTAGGGTTTTGAGTTTTTGGGTTTAATGCTTAGTTTTAAGGTTTAATTTTAGGTTTTAGGGTTTTGTTGGATTCAAGATTAGGGTTTTAGGTTTTAATTTTTAGGGTTTTGGTTTTAGGGTTTAGAATATTAGGGTTTAATGTTTAGTTTTATTGTTTAGGGTTTTAGTTTATTAAAGATTAGGGTTTTAGTTTTTAAGGTTTAGAGTTTTGTCTTTAGGTTTTAGTGTTTAGAGTATTAGGACTTAAGGTTTAGTGTATTAAAATTTAGGTTTTATGATTTAGTTTTTTGGATTTAGGGTTTAGGGTTTTGGTTTTAGGTTTTAGGGTTTAGAGGTTTTGGGTTTAATGCTTAGTTTTAGGGTTTAATTTTAGGTTTTAGGGTTTTGTTGTATTCAAGTTTAGGATTTTAGGTTTTAGTTTTTAGGGTTTTGGTTTTAGGTTTTAAAGTTTAGAATTTTAGGGTTTAATGTTTAGTTTTAGGGTTTAGGGTTTTAGTGTATTAAAGATTAGGGTTTTAGTTTTAAGGTTTAGGGTATTGTTTTTAGGTTTTAGTGTTTATAGTATTAGGACTTAGGGTTTAGTGTCTTAAAATTTAGGGTTTAAGATTTAGTTTTTAGGATTTAGGGTTTAGGGTTTTGGTTTTAGGTTTTAGGGTTTAGAGTTTTTGGGTTTAATGCTTAGTTTTAGGGTTTAATTTTAGGTTTTAGGGTTTTGTTGTATTCAAGTTTAGGGTTTTAGGTTTTAGTTTTTAGGGTTTTGGTTTTAGGTTTTAAAGTTTAGAATTTTAGGGTTTAATGTTTAGTATTAGGGTTTAGGGTTTTAGTGTATTAAAGATTAGGGTTTTAATTTTTAGGGTTTTGGTTTTAGGGTTTAGAATATTAGGGTTTAATGTTTAGTTTTAGTGTTTAGGGTTTTAGTTTATTAAAGATTAGGGTTTTAGTTTTTAAGGTTTAGAGTTTTGTCTTTAGGTTTTAGTGTTTAGAGTATTAGGACTTAAGGTTTAGTGTATTAAAATTTAGGTTTTAAGATTTAGTTTTTTGGATTTAGGGTTTAGGGTTTTGGTTTTAGGTTTTAAGGTTTAGAGTTTTTGGGTTTAATGCTTAGTTTTAGGGTTTAATTTTAGGTTTTAGGGTTTTGTTGTATTCAAGTTTAGGGTTTTAGGTTTTAGTATTTAGGGTTTTTGTTTTAGGTTTTAAAGTTTAGAATTTTAGGGTTTAATGTTTAGTTTTAGGGTTTAGGGTTTTAGTGTATTAAAGATTAGGGTTTTAGTTTTTAGGGTTTTGTTTTTAGGTTTTAGTGTTTAGAGAATTAAGATTTAGGGTTTAGTGTATAAAAGTTTAGGGTTTTAGATGTAGTTTTTAGGGTTTAGGGTTTAGATTTTTTGTTTTAAATTTTTGGGTTTTGGGTTTTTGGGTTATATTCTTAGTTTTAGGGTTTAATTTTAGGTTTTAGGGTTTAGAGTTTTAGTGTATTCAAGTTTAGGGTTTTAGGTTTTAGTTTTAGGGTTTAGGGTTTTAGTGTATTAAAGATTAGGGTTTTAGTTTTTAGGGTTTAGGGTATTGTTTTTAGGTTTTAGTGTTTATAGTATTCGGACTTAGGGTTTAGTGTCTTAAAATTTAGGGTTTAAGATTTAGTTTTTAGGATTTAGGGTTTAGTGTTTTGGTTTTGGGTTTTAGGGTTTAGAGTTTTTGTTTTAAATTTTTGGGTTTTGGGTTTTTGGGTTATATTCTTAGTTTTAGGGTTTAATTTTAGGTTTTAGGGTTTAAGGTTTTAGTGTATTCAAGTTTAGGGTTTTAGGTTTTAGTTTTTAGGGTTTTTGTTTTAGGTTTTAGGGTTTAGAATTTTAGGGTTTAATGTTTATATTTAAGGTTTAGGGTTTTAGTGTATTAAAGATTAGAGTTTTAATTTTTAGAGTTTAGGGTATTGTTTTTAGGTTTTAGTGTTTAGAGTATTAAAACTTAGGGTTTAGTGTCTTAAAATTTAGGGTTTAAGATTTAGTTTTTAGGATTTAGGATTTAGTGTTTTGGTTTTGGGTTTTAGGGTTTAGAGTTTTTGGGTATAAAGCTTAGTTTTAGAGTTTAATTTTATGTTTTAGGGTTTTGTTGTATTCATGTTTAGGGTTTTTAGTTTTAGTTGTAGGGTTTTTGTTTTAGGTTTTAGGGTTTAGAATTTTAGGGTTTAATGCTTACTTATAGGGTTTAGGGTTTTGGTTTTAGGTTTTTAGGGTTTAATGCTTAGTTTTATGGTTTAGAATTTTAAGGTTTAATGTTTAGTTTTAGTGTTTAGGGTTTTAGTGTATTAAAGATTAGGGTTTTAGTTTTTAGGGTTTAGGGTATTGTTTTAATGTTTTAGTGTTTATAGTATTCGGACTTAGGGTTTAGTGTCTTAAAATTTAGGGTTTACGATTTAGTTTTTAGGATTAAGGGTTTTGATTTTAGGTTTTAGGGTTTTGAGTTTTTGGGTTTAATGCTTAGTTTTAAGGTTTAATTTTAGGTTTTAGGGTTTTGTTGGATTCAAGATTAGGGTTTTAGGTTTTAATTTTTAGGGTTTTGGTTTTAGGGTTTAGAATATTAGGGTTTAATGTTTAGTTTTAGTGTTTAGGGTTTTAGTTTATTAAAGATTAGGGTTTTAGTTTTTAAGGTTTAGAGTTTTGTCTTTAGGTTTTAGTGTTTAGAGTATTAGGACTTAAGGTTTAGTGTATTAAAATTTAGGTTTTAAGATTTAGTTTTTTGGATTTAGGGTTTAGGGTTTTGGTTTTAGGTTTTAGGGTTTAGAGTTTTTGGGTTTAATGCTTAGTTTTAGGGTTTAATTTTAGGTTTTAGGGTTTTGTTGTATTCAAGTTTAGGGTTTTAGGTTTTAGTTTTTAGGGTTTTGGTTTTAGGTTTTAAAGTTTAGAATTTTAGGGTTTAATGTTTAGTTTTAGGGTTTAGGGTTTTAGTGTATTAAAGATTAGGGTTTTAGTTTTTAGGGTTTTGTTTTTAGGTTTTAGTGTTTAGAGAATTAAGATTTAGGGTTTAGTGTATAAAAGTTTAGGGTTTTAGATGTAGTTTTTAGGGTTTAGGGTTTAGATTTTTTGTTTTAAATTTTTGGGTTTTGGGTTTTTGGGTTATATTCTTAGTTTTAGGGTTTAATTTTAGGTTTTAGGGTTTAGAGTTTTAGTGTATTCAAGTTTAGGGTTTTAGGTTTTAGTTTTAGGGTTTAGGGTTTTAGTGTATTAAAGATTAGGGTTTTAGTTTTTAGGGTTTAGGGTATTGTTTTTAGGTTTTAGTGTTTATAGTATTCGGACTTAGGGTTTAGTGTCTTAAAATTTAGGGTTTAAGATTTAGTTTTTAGGATTTAGGGTTTAGTGTTTTGGTTTTGGGTTTTAGGGTTTATAGTTTTTGTTTTAAATTTTTGGGTTTTGGGTTTTTGGGTTATATTCTTAGTTTTAGGGTTTAATTTTAGGTTTTAGGGTTTAAGGTTTTAGTGTATTCAAGTTTAGGGTTTTAGGTTTTAGTTTTTAGGGTTTTTGTTTTAGGTTTTAGGGTTTAGAATTTTAGGGTTTAATGTTTATATTTAAGGTTTAGGGTTTTAGTGTATTAAAGATTAGAGTTTTAATTTTTAGAGTTTAGGGTATTGTTTTTAGGTTTTAGTGTTTAGAGTATTAAAACTTAGGGTTTAGTGTCTTAAAATTTAGGGTTTAAGATTTAGTTTTTAGGATTTAGGATTTAGTGTTTTGGTTTTGGGTTTTAGGGTTTAGAGTTTTTGGGTATAAAGCTTAGTTTTAGAGTTTAATTTTATGTTTTAGGGTTTTGTTGTATTCATGTTTAGGGTTTTAAGTTTTAGTTGTAGGGTTTTTGTTTTAGGTTTTAGGGTTTAGAATTTTAGGGTTTAATGCTTACTTATAGGGTTTAGGGTTTTGGTTTTAGGTTTTTAGGGTTTAATGCTTAGTTTTAGGGTTTAGAATTTTAAGGTTTAATGTTTAGTTTTAGTGTTTAGGGTTTTAGTGTATTAAAGATTAGGGTTTTAGTTTTTAGGGTTTAGGGTATTGTTTTAATGTTTTAGTGTTTATAGTATTCGGACTTAGGGTTTAGTGTCTTAAAATTTAGGGTTTACGATTTAGTTTTTAGGATTTAGGGTTTTGATTTTAGGTTTTAGGGTTTTGAGTTTTTGGGTTTAATGCTTAGTTTTAAGGTTTAATTTTAGGTTTTAGGGTTTTGTTGGATTCAAGATTAGGGTTTTAGGTTTTAATTTTTAGGGTTTTGGTTTTAGGGTTTAGAATATTAGGGTTTAATGTTTAGTTTTAGTGTTTAGGGTTTTAGTTTATTAAAGATTAGGGTTTTAGTTTTTAAGGTTTAGAGTTTTGTCTTTAGGTTTTAGTGTTTAGAGTATTAGGACTTAAGGTTTAGTGTATTAAAATTTAGGTTTTAATATTTAGTTTTTTGGATTTAGGGTTTAGGGTTTTGGTTTTAGGTTTTAAGGTTTAGAGTTTTTGGGTTTAATGCTTAGTTTTAGGGTTTAATTTTAGGTTTTAGGGTTTTGTTGTATTCAAGTTTAGGGTTTTAGGTTTTAGTTTTTAGGGTTTTTGTTTTAGGTTTTAAAGTTTAGAATTTTAGGGTTTAATGTTTAGTTTTAGGGTTTAGGGTTTTAGTGTATTAAAGATTATGGTTTTAGTTTTTAGGGTTTTGTTTTTAGGTTTTAGTGTTTAGAGAATTAAGATTTAGGGTTTAGTGTATAAAAGTTTAGGGTTTTAGATGTAGTTTTTAGGGTTTAGGGTTTAGATTTTTTGTTTTAAATTTTTGGGTTTTGGGTTTTTGGGTTATATTCTTAGTTTTAGGGTTTAATTTTAGGTTTTAGGGTTTAGAGTTTTAGTGTATTCAAGTTTAGGGTTTTAGGTTTTAGTTTTAGGGTTTAGGGTTTTAGTGTATTAAAGATTAGGGTTTTAGTTTTTAGGGTTTAGGGTATTGTTTTTAGGTTTTAGTGTTTATAGTATTCGGACTTAGGGTTTAGTGTCTTAAAATTTAGGGTTTAAGATTTAGTTTTTAGGATTTAGGGTTTAGTGTTTTGGTTTTGGGTTTTAGGGTTTATAGTTTTTGTTTTAAATTTTTGGGTTTTGGGTTTTTGGGTTATATTCTTAGTTTTAGGGTTTAATTTTAGGTTTTAGGGTTTAAGGTTTTAGTGTATTCAAGTTTAGGGTTTTAGGTTTTAGTTTTTAGGGTTTTTGTTTTAGGTTTTAGGGTTTAGAATTTTAGGGTTTAATGTTTATATTTAAGGTTTAGGGTTTTAGTGTATTAAAGATTAGAGTTTTAATTTTTAGAGTTTAGGGTATTGTTTTTAGGTTTTAGTGTTTAGAGTATTAAAACTTAGGGTTTAGTGTCTTAAAATTTAGGGTTTAAGATTTAGTTTTTAGGATTTAGGATTTAGTGTTTTGGTTTTGGGTTTTAGGGTTTAGAGTTTTTGGGTATAAAGCTTAGTTTTAGAGTTTAATTTTATGTTTTAGGGTTTTGTTGTATTCATGTTTAGGGTTTTAAGTTTTAGTTGTAGGGTTTTTGTTTTAGGTTTTAGGGTTTAGAATTTTAGGGTTTAATGCTTACTTATAGGGTTTAGGGTTTTGGTTTTAGGTTTTTAGGGTTTAATGCTTAGTTTTAGGGTTTAGAATTTTAAGGTTTAATGTTTAGTTTTAGTGTTTAGGGTTTTAGTGTATTAAAGATTAGGGTTTTAGTTTTTAGGGTTTAGGGTATTGTTTTAATGTTTTAGTGTTTATAGTATTCGGACTTAGGGTTTAGTGTCTTAAAATTTAGGGTTTACGATTTAGTTTTTAGGATTTAGGGTTTTGATTTTAGGTTTTAGGGTTTTGAGTTTTTGGGTTTAATGCTTAGTTTTAAGGTTTAATTTTAGGTTTTAGGGTTTTGTTGGATTCAAGATTAGGGTTTTAGGTTTTAATTTTTAGGGTTTTGGTTTTAGGGTTTAGAATATTAGGGTTTAATGTTTAGTTTTAGTGTTTAGGGTTTTAGTTTATTAAAGATTAGGGTTTTAGTTTTTAAGGTTTAGAGTTTTGTCTTTAGGTTTTAGTGTTTAGAGTATTAGGACTTAAGGTTTAGTGTATTAAAATTTAGGTTTTAATATTTAGTTTTTTGGATTTAGGGTTTAGGGTTTTGGTTTTAGGTTTTAAGGTTTAGAGTTTTTGGGTTTAATGCTTAGTTTTAGGGTTTAATTTTAGGTTTTAGGGTTTTGTTGTATTCAAGTTTAGGGTTTTAGGTTTTAGTTTTTAGGGTTTTTGTTTTAGGTTTTAAAGTTTAGAATTTTAGGGTTTAATGTTTAGTTTTAGGGTTTAGGGTTTTAGTGTATTAAAGATTATGGTTTTAGTTTTTAGGGTTTTGTTTTTAGGTTTTAGTGTTTAGAGAATTAAGATTTAGGGTTTAGTGTATAAAAGTTTAGGGTTTTAGATGTAGTTTTTAGGGTTTAGGGTTTAGATTTTTTGTTTTAAATTTTTGGGTTTTGGGTTTTTGGGTTATATTCTTAGTTTTAGGGTTTAATTTTAGGTTTTAGGGTTTAGAGTTTTAGTGTATTCAAGTTTAGGGTTTTAGGTTTTAGTTTTAGGGTTTAGGGTTTTAGTGTATTAAAGATTAGGGTTTTAGTTTTTAGGGTTTAGGGTATTGTTTTTAGGTTTTAGTGTTTATAGTATTCGGACTTAGGGTTTAGTGTCTTAAAATTTAGGGTTTAAGATTTAGTTTTTAGGATTTAGGGTTTAGTGTTTTGGTTTTGGGTTTTAGGGTTTATAGTTTTTGTTTTAAATTTTTGGGTTTTGGGTTTTTGGGTTATATTCTTAGTTTTAGGGTTTAATTTTAGGTTTTAGGGTTTAAGGTTTTAGTGTATTCAAGTTTAGGGTTTTAGGTTTTAGTTTTTAGGGTTTTTGTTTTAGGTTTTAGGGTTTAGAATTTTAGGGTTTAATGTTTATATTTAAGGTTTAGGGTTTTAGTGTATTAAAGATTAGAGTTTTAATTTTTAGAGTTTAGGGTATTGTTTTTAGGTTTTAGTGTTTAGAGTATTAAAACTTAGGGTTTAGTGTCTTAAAATTTAGGGTTTAAGATTTAGTTTTTAGGATTTAGGATTTAGTGTTTTGGTTTTGGGTTTTAGGGTTTAGAGTTTTTGGGTATAAAGCTTAGTTTTAGAGTTTAATTTTATGTTTTAGGGTTTTGTTGTATTCATGTTTAGGGTTTTTAGTTTTAGTTGTAGGGTTTTTGTTTTAGGTTTTAGGGTTTAGAATTTTAGGGTTTAATGCTTACTTATAGGGTTTAGGGTTTTGGTTTTAGGTTTTTAGGGTTTAATGCTTAGTTTTAGGGTTTAGAATTTTAAGGTTTAATGTTTAGTTTTAGTGTTTAGGGTTTTAGTGTATTAAAGATTAGGGTTTTAGTTTTTAGGGTTTAGGGTATTGTTTTAATGTTTTAGTGTTTATAGTATTCGGACTTAGGGTTTAGTGTCTTAAAATTTAGGGTTTACGATTTAGTTTTTAGGATTTAGGGTTTTGATTTTAGGTTTTAGGGTTTTGAGTTTTGGGGTTTAATGCTTAGTTTTAAGGTTTAATTTTAGGTTTTAGGGTTTTGTTGGATTCAAGATTAGGGTTTTAGGTTTTAATTTTTAGGGTTTTGGTTTTAGGATTTAGAATATTAGGGTTTAATGTTTAGTTTTAATGTTTAGGGTTTTAGTTTATTAAAGATTAGGGTTTTAGTTTTTAAGGTTTAGAGTTTTGTCTTTAGGTTTTAGTGTTTAGAGTATTAGGACTTAAGGTTTAGTGTATTAAAATTTAGGTTTTAAGATTTAGTTTTTTGGATTTAGGGTTTAGGGTTTTGGTTTTAGGTTTTAAGGTTTAGAGTTTTTGGGTTTAATGCTTAGTTTTAGGGTTTAATTTTAGGTTTTAGGGTTTTGTTGTATTCAAGTTTAGGGTTTTAGGTTTTAGTTTTTAGGGTTTTTGTTTTAGGTTTTAAAGTTTAGAATTTTAGGGTTTAATGTTTAGTTTTAGGGTTTAGGGTTTTAGTGTATTAAAGATTATGGTTTTAGTTTTTAGGGTTTTGTTTTTAGGTTTTAGTGTTTAGAGAATTAAGATTTAGGGTTTAGTGTATAAAAGTTTAGGGTTTTAGATGTAGTTTTTAGGGTTTAGGGTTTAGATTTTTTGTTTTAAATTTTTGGGTTTTGGGTTTTTGGGTTATATTCTTAGTTTTAGGGTTTAATTTTAGGTTTTAGGGTTTAGAGTTTTAGTGTATTCAAGTTTAGGGTTTTAGGTTTTAGTTTTAGGGTTTAGGGTTTTAGTGTATTAAAGATTAGGGTTTTAGTTTTTAGGGTTTAGGGTATTGTTTTTAGGTTTTAGTGTTTATAGTATTCGGACTTAGGGTTTAGTGTCTTAAAATTTAGGGTTTAAGATTTAGTTTTTAGGATTTAGGGTTTAGTGTTTTGGTTTTGGGTTTTAGGGTTTATAGTTTTTGTTTTAAATTTTTGGGTTTTGGGTTTTTGGGTTATATTCTTAGTTTTAGGGTTTAATTTTAGGTTTTAGGGTTTAAGGTTTTAGTGTATTCAAGTTTAGGGTTTTAGGTTTTAGTTTTTAGGGTTTTTGTTTTAGGTTTTAGGGTTTAGAATTTTAGGGTTTAATGTTTATATTTAAGGTTTAGGGTTTTAGTGTATTAAAGATTAGAGTTTTAATTTTTAGAGTTTAGGGTATTGTTTTTAGGTTTTAGTGTTTAGAGTATTAAAACTTAGGGTTTAGTGTCTTAAAATTTAGGGTTTAAGATTTAGTTTTTAGGATTTAGGATTTAGTGTTTTGGTTTTGGGTTTTAGGGTTTAGAGTTTTTGGGTATAAAGCTTAGTTTTAGAGTTTAATTTTATGTTTTAGGGTTTTGTTGTATTCATGTTTAGGGTTTTAAGTTTTAGTTGTAGGGTTTTTGTTTTAGGTTTTAGGGTTTAGAATTTTAGGGTTTAATGCTTACTTATAGGGTTTAGGGTTTTGGTTTTAGGTTTTTAGGGTTTAATGCTTAGTTTTAGGGTTTAGAATTTTAAGGTTTAATGTTTAGTTTTAGTGTTTAGGGTTTTAGTGTATTAAAGATTAGGGTTTTAGTTTTTAGGGTTTAGGGTATTGTTTTAATGTTTTAGTGTTTATAGTATTCGGACTTAGGGTTTAGTGTCTTAAAATTTAGGGTTTACGATTTAGTTTTTAGGATTTAGGGTTTTGATTTTAGGTTTTAGGGTTTTGAGTTTTGGGGTTTAATGCTTAGTTTTAAGGTTTAATTTTAGGTTTTAGGGTTTTGTTGGATTCAAGATTAGGGTTTTAGGTTTTAATTTTTAGGGTTTTGGTTTTAGGATTTAGAATATTAGGGTTTAATGTTTAGTTTTAATGTTTAGGGTTTTAGTTTATTAAAGATTAGGGTTTTAGTTTTTAAGGTTTAGAGTTTTGTCTTTAGGTTTTAGTGTTTAGAGTATTAGGACTTAAGGTTTAGTGTATTAAAATTTAGGTTTTAAGATTTAGTTTTTTGGATTTAGGGTTTAGGGTTTTGGTTTTAGGTTTTAAGGTTTAGAGTTTTTGGGTTTAATGCTTAGTTTTAGGGTTTAATTTTAGGTTTTAGGGTTTTGTTGTATTCAAGTTTAGGGTTTTAGGTTTTAGTTTTTAGGGTTTTTGTTTTAGGTTTTAGGGTTTAGAATTTTAGGGTTTAATGCTTACTTATAGGGTTTAGGGTTTTGGTTTTAGGTTTTTAGGGTTTAATGCTTAGTTTTAGGGTTTAGAATTTTAAGGTTTAATGTTTAGTTTTAGTGTTTAGGGTTTTAGTGTATTAAAGATTAGGGTTTTAGTTTTTAGGGTTTAGGGTATTGTTTTAATGTTTTAGTGTTTATAGTATTCGGACTTAGGGTTTAGTGTCTTAAAATTTAGGGTTTACGATTTAGTTTTTAGGATTTAGGGTTTTGATTTTAGGTTTTAGGGTTTTGAGTTTTTGGGTTTAATGCTTAGTTTTAAGGTTTAATTTTAGGTTTTAGGGTTTTGTTGGATTCAAGATTAGGGTTTTAGGTTTTAAATTTTAGGGTTTTGGTTTTAGGGTTTAGAATATTAGGGTTTAATGTTTAGTTTTAGTGTTTAGGGTTTTAGTTTATTAAAGATTAGGGTTTTAGTTTTTAAGGTTTAGAGTTTTGTCTTTAGGTTTTAGTGTTTAGAGTATTAGGACTTAAGGTTTAGTGTATTAAAATTTAGGTTTTAAGATTTAGTTTTTTGGATTTAGGGTTTAGGGTTTTGGTTTTAGGTTTTAAGGTTTAGAGTTTTTGGGTTTAATGCTTAGTTTTAGGGTTTAATTTTAGGTTTTAGGGTTTTGTTGTATTCAAGTTTAGGGTTTTAGGTTTTAGTTTTTAGGGTTTTTGTTTTAGGTTTTAAAGTTTAGAATTTTAGGGTTTAATGTTTAGTTTTAGGGTTTAGGGTTTTAGTGTATTAAAGATTAGGGTTTTAGTTTTTAGGGTTTTGTTTTTAGGTTTTAGTGTTTAGAGAATTAAGATTTAGGGTTTAGTGTATAAAATTTTAGGGTTTTAGATGTAGTTTTTAGGGTTTAGGGTTTAGATTTTTTGTTTTAAATTTTTGGGTTTTAGGTTTAGGGTTTAGGGTTTAGGGTTTTAGTGTATTAAAGATTAGGGTTTTAGTTTTTAGGGTTTAGGGTATTGTTTTTAGGTTTTAGTGTTTATAGTATTCGGACTTAGGGTTTAGTGTCTTAAAATTTAGGGTTTAAGATTTAGTTTTTAGGATTTAGGGTTTAGTGTTTTGGTTTTGGGTTTTAGGGTTTAGAGTTTTTGTTTTAAATTTTTGGGTTTTGGGTTTTTGGGTTATATTCTTAGTTTTAGGGTTTAATTTTAGGTTTTAGGGTTTAAGGTTTTAGTGTATTCAAGTTTAGGGTTTTAGGTTTTAGTTTTTAGGGTTTTTGTTTTAGGTTTTAGGGTTTAGAATTTTAGGGTTTAATGTTTATATTTAAGGTTTAGGGTTTTAGTGTATTAAAGATTAGAGTTTTAATTTTTAGAGTTTAGGGTATTGTTTTTAGGTTTTAGTGTTTAGAGTATTAAAACTTAGGGTTTAGTGTCTTAAAATTTAGGGTTTAAGATTTAGTTTTTAGGATTTAGGATTTAGTGTTTTGGTTTTGGGTTTTAGGGTTTAGAGTTTTTGGGTATAAAGCTTAATTTTAGAGTTTAATTTTATGTTTTAGGGTTTTGTTGTATTCAAGTTTAGGGTTTTAGGTTTTAGTTGTAGGGTTTTTGTTTTAGGTTTTAGGGTTTAGAATTTTAGGGTTTAATGCTTACTTATAGGATTTAGGGTTTTGGTTTTAGGTTTTTAGGGTTTAATGCTTAGTTTTAGGGTTTAGAATTTTAAGGTTTAATGTTTAGTTTTAGTGTTTAGGGTTTTAGTGTATTAAAGATTAGGGTTTTAGTTTTTAGGGTTTAGGGTATTGTTTTAATGTTTTAGTGTTTATAGTATTCGGACTTAGGGTTTAGTGTCTTAAAATTTAGGGTTTACGATTTAGTTTTTAAGATTTAGGGTTTTGATTTTAGGTTTTAGGGTTTTGAGTTTTTGGGTTTAATGCTTAGTTTTAAGGTTTAATTTTAGGTTTTAGGGTTTTGTTGGATTCAAGATTAGGGTTTTAGGTTTTAATTTTTAGGGTTTTGGTTTTAGGGTTTAGAATATTAGGGTTTAATGTTTAGTTTTAGTGTTTAGGGTTTTAGTTTATTAAAGATTAGGGTTTTAGTTTTTAAGGTTTAGAGTTTTGTCTTTAGGTTTTAGTGTTTAGAGTATTAGGACTTAAGGTTTAGTGTATTAAAATTTAGGTTTTAAGATTTAGTTTTTTGGATTTAGGGTTTAGGGTTTTGGTTTTAGGTTTTAGGGTTTAGAGTTTTTGGGTTTAATGCTTAGTTTTAGGGTTTAATTTTAGGTTTTAGGGTTTTGTTGTATTCAAGTTTAGGATTTTAGGTTTTAGTTTTTAGGGTTTTGGTTTTAGGTTTTAAAGTTTAGAATTTTAGGGTTTAATGTTTAGTTTTAGGGTTTAGGGTTTTAGTGTATTAAAGATTAGGGTTTTAGTTTTTAGGGTTTTGTTTTTAGGTTTTAGTGTTTAGAGAATTAAGATTTAGGGTTTAGTGTATAAAAGTTTAGGGTTTTAGATGTAGTTTTTAGGGTTTAGGGTTTAGATTTTTTGTTTTAAATTTTTGGGTTTGGGGTTTTTGGGTTATATTCTTTGTTTTAGGGTTTAATTTTAGGTTTTAGGGTTTAGAGTTTTAGTGTATTCAAGTTTAGGGTTTTAGGTTTTAGTTTTAGGGTTTAGGGTTTTAGTGTATTAAAGATTAGGGTTTTAGTTTTTAGGGTTTAGGGTATTGTTTTTAGGTTTTAGTGTTTATAGTATTCGGACTTAGGGTTTAGTGTCTTAAAATTTAGGGTTTAAGATTTAGTTTTTAGGATTTAGGGTTTAGTGTTTTGGTTTTGGGTTTTAGGGTTTAGAGTTTTTGTTTTAAATTTTTGGGTTTTGGGTTTTTGGGTTATATTCTTAGTTTTAGGGTTTAATTTTAGGTTTTAGGGTTTAAGGTTTTAGTGTATTCAAGTTTAGGGTTTTAGGTTTTAGTTTTTAGGGTTTTTGTTTTAGGTTTTAGGGTTTAGAATTTTAGGGTTTAATGTTTATATTTAAGGTTTAGGGTTTTAGTGTATTAAAGATTAGAGTTTTAATTTTTAGAGTTTAGGGTATTGTTTTTAGGTTTTAGTGTTTAGAGTATTAAAACTTAGGGTTTAGTGTCTTAAAATTTAGGGTTTAAGATTTAGTTTTTAGGATTTAGGATTTAGTGTTTTGGTTTTGGGTTTTAGGGTTTAGAGTTTTTGGGTATAAAGCTTAATTTTAGAGTTTAATTTTATGTTTTAGGGTTTTGTTGTATTCAAGTTTAGGGTTTTAAGTTTTAGTTGTAGGGTTTTTGTTTTAGGTTTTAGGGTTTAGAATTTTAGGGTTTAATGCTTACTTATAGGGTTTAGGGTTTTGGTTTTAGGTTTTTAGGGTTTAATGCTTAGTTTTAGGGTTTAGAATTTTAAGGTTTAATGTTTAGTTTTAGTGTTTAGGGTTTTAGTGTATTAAAGATTAGGGTTTTAGTTTTTAGGGTTTAGGGTATTGTTTTAATGTTTTAGTGTTTATAGTATTCGGACTTAGGGTTTAGTGTCTTAAAATTTAGGGTTTACGATTTAGTTTTTAGGATTTAGGGTTTTGATTTTAGGTTTTATGGTTTTGAGTTTTGGGGTTTAATGCTTAGTTTTAAGGTTTAATTTTAGGTTTTAGGGTTTTGTTGGATTCAAGATTAGGGTTTTAGGTTTTAATTTTTAGGGTTTTGGTTTTAGGATTTAGAATATTAGGGTTTAATGTTTAGTTTTAGTGTTTAGGGTTTTAGTTTATTAAAGATTAGGGTTTTAGTTTTTAAGGTTTAGAGTTTTGTCTTTAGGTTTTAGTGTTTAGAGTATTAGGACATAAGGTTTAGTGTATTAAAATTTAGGTTTTAAGATTTAGTTTTTTGGATTTAGGGTTTTGGTTTTAGGTTTTAGGGTTTAGAGTTTTTGGGTTTAATGCTTAGTTTTAGGGTTTAATTTTAGGTTTTAGGGTTTTGTTGTATTCAAGTTTAGGGTTTTAGGTTTTAGTTTTTAGGGTTTTGGTTTTAGGTTTTAAAGTTTAGAATTTTAGGGTTTAATGTTTAGTTTTAGGGTTTAGGGTTTTAGTGTATTAAAGATTAGGGTTTTAGTTTTAAGGTTTAGGGTATTGTTTTTAGGTTTTAGTGTTTATAGTATTAGGACTTAGGGTTTAGTGTCTTAAAATTTAGGGTTTAAGATTTAGTTTTTAGGATTTAGGGTTTAGGGTTTTGGTTTTAGGTTTTAGGGTTTACAGTTTTGGGGTTTAATGCTTAGTTTTAGGGTTTAATTTTAGGTTTTAGGGTTTTGTTGTATTAAAGTTTAGGGTTTTAGGTTTTAGTTTTTAGGGTTTTGGTTTTAGGTTTTAAAGTTTAGAATTTTAGGGTTTAATGTTTAGTTTTAGGGTTTAGGGTTTTAGTGTATTAAAGATTAGGGTTTTAGTTTTTAGGGTTTTGTTTTTAGGTTTTAGTGTTTAGAGAATTAAGATTTAGGGTTTAGTGTATAAAAGTTCAGGGTTTTAGATGTAGTTTTTAGGGTTTAGGGTTTAGATTTTTTGTTTTAAATTTTTGGGTTTTGGGTTTTAAGGTTATATTCTTAGTTTTAGGGTTTAATTTTAGGTTTTAGGGTTTAGAGTTTTAGTGTATTCCAGTTTAGGGTTTTAGGTTTTAGTTTTAGGGTTTAGGGTTTTAGTGTATTAAAGATTAAGGTTTTAGTTTTTAGGGTTTAGGGTATTGTTTTTAGGTTTTAGTGTTTATAGTATTCGGACTTAGGGTTTAGTGTCTTAAAATTTAGGGTTTAAGATTTAGTTTTTAGGATTTAGGGTTTAGTGTTTTGGTTTTGGGTTTTAGGGTTTAGAGTTTTTGTTTTAAATTTTTGGGTTTTGGGTTTTTGGGTTATATTCTTAGTTTTAGGGTTTAATTTTAGGTTTTAGGGTTTAAGGTTTTAGTGTATTCAAGTTTAGGGTTTTAGGTTTTAGTCTTTAGGGTTTTTGTTTTAGGTTTTAGGGTTTAGAATTTTAGGGTTTAATGTTTATATTTAAGGTTTAGGGTTTTAGTGTATTAAAGATTAGAGTTTTAATTTTTAGAGTTTAGGGTATTGTTTTTAGGTTTTAGTGTTTAGAGTATTAGAACTTAGGGTTTAGTGTCTTAAAATTTAGGGTTTAAGATTTAGTTTTTAGGATTTAGGATTTAGTGTTTTGGTTTTGGGTTTTAGGGTTTAGAGTTTTTGGGTATAATGCTTAGTTTTAGAGTTTAATTTTATGTTTTAGGGTTTAGGGTTTAGATTTTTTGTTTTAAATTTTTGGGTTTTGGGTTTTGGGGTTATATTCTTAGTTTTAGGGTTTAATTTTAGGTTTTAGGGTTTAGAGTTTTAGTGTATTCCAGTTTAGGGTTTTAGGTTTTAGTTTTAGGGTTTAGGGTTTTAGTGTATTAAAGATTAAGGTTTTAGTTTTTAGGGTTTAGGGTATTGTTTTTAGGTTTTAGTGTTTATAGTATTCGGACTTAGGGTTTAGTGTCTTAAAATTTAGGGTTTAAGATTTAGTTTTTAGGATTTAGGGTTTAGTGTTTTGGTTTTGGGTTTTAGGGTTTAGAGTTTTTGTTTTAAATTTTTGGGTTTTGGGTTTTTGGGTTATATTCTTAGTTTTAGGGTTTAATTTTAGGTTTTAGGGTTTAAGGTTTTAGTGTATTCAAGTTTAGGGTTTTAGGTTTTAGTCTTTAGGGTTTTTGTTTTAGGTTTTAGGGTTTAGAATTTTAGGGTTTAATGTTTATATTTAAGGTTTAGGGTTTTAGTGTATTAAAGATTAGAGTTTTAATTTTTAGAGTTTAGGGTATTGTTTTTAGGTTTTAGTGTTTAGAGTATTAGAACTTAGGGTCTAGTGTCTTAAAATTTAGGGTTTAAGATTTAGTTTTTAGGATTTAGGATTTAGTGTTTTGGTTTTGGGTTTTAGGGTTTAGAGTTTTTGGGTATAATGCTTAGTTTTAGAGTTTAATTTTATGTTTTAGGGTTTTGTTGTATTCATGTTTAGGGTTTTAAGTTTTAGTTGTAGGGTTTTTGTTTTAGGTTTTAGGGTTTAGAATTTTAGGGTTTAATGCTTACTTATAGGGTTTAGGGTTTTGGTTTTAGGTTTTTAGGGTTTAATGCTTAGTTTTAGGGTTTAGAATTTTAAGGTTTAATGTTTAGTTTTAGTGTTTAGGGTTTTAGTGTATTAAAGATTAGGGTTTTAGTTTTTAGGGTTTAGGGTATTGTTTTAATGTTTTAGTGTTTATAGTATTCGGACTTAGGGTTTAGTGTCTTAAAATTTAGGGTTTACGATTTAGTTTTTAGGATTTAGGGTTTTGATTTTAGGTTTTAGGGTTTTGAGTTTTTGGGTTTAATGCTTAGTTTTAAGGTTTAATTTTAGGTTTTAGGGTTTTGTTGGATTCAAGATTAGGGTTTTAGGTTTTAATTTTTAGGGTTTTGGTTTTAGGGTTTAGAATATTAGGGTTTAATGTTTAGTTTTATTGTTTAGGGTTTTAGTTTATTAAAGATTAGGGTTTTAGTTTTTAAGGTTTAGAGTTTTTTCTTTAGGTTTTAGTGTTTAGAGTATTAGGACTTAAGGTTTAGTGTATTAAAATTTAGGTTTTATGATTTAGTTTTTTGGATTTAGGGTTTAGGGTTTTGGTTTTAGGTTTTAGGGTTTAGAGTTTTTGGGTTTAATGCTTAGTTTTAGGGTTTAATTTTAGGTTTTAGGGTTTTGTTGTATTCAAGTTTAGGATTTTAGGTTTTAGTTTTTAGGGTTTTGGTTTTAGGTTTTAAAGTTTAGAATTTTAGGGTTTAATGTTTAGTTTTAGGGTTTAGGGTTTTAGTGTATTAAAGATTAGGGTTTTAGTTTTAAGGTTTAGGGTATTGTTTTTAGGTTTTAGTGTTTATAGTATTAGGACTTAGGGTTTAGTGTCTTAAAATTTAGGGTTTAAGATTTAGTTTTTAGGATTTAGGGTTTAGGGTTTTGGTTTTAGGTTTTAGGGTTTAGAGTTTTTGGGTTTAATGCTTAGTTTTAGGGTTTAATTTTAGGTTTTAGGGTTTTGTTGTATTCAAGTTTAGGGTTTTAGGTTTTAGTTTTTAGGGTTTTGGTTTTAGGTTTTAAAGTTTAGAATTTTAGGGTTTAATGTTTAGTATTAGGGTTTAGGGTTTTAGTGTATTAAAGATTAGGGTTTTAGTTTTTAGGGTTTTTTTTTAGGTTTTAGTGTTTAGAGAATTAAGATTTAGGGTTTAGTGTATAAAAGTTCAGGGTTTTAGATGTAGTTTTTAGGGTTTAGGGTTTAGATTTTTTGTTTTAAATTTTTGGGTTTTGGGTTTTGGGGTTATATTCTTAGTTTTAGGGTTTAATTTTAGGTTTTAGGGTTTAGAGTTTTAGTGTATTCAAGTTTAGGGTTTTAGGTTTTAGTTTTAGGGTTTAGGGTTTTAGTGTATTAAAGATTAAGGTTTTAGTTTTTAGGGTTTAGGGTATTGTTTTTAGGTTTTAGTGTTTATAGTATTCGGACTTAGGGTTTAGTGTCTTAAAATTTAGGGTTTAAGATTTAGTTTTTAGGATTTAGGGTTTAGTGTTTTGGTTTTGGGTTTTAGGGTTTAGAGTTTTTGTTTTAAATTTTTGGGTTTTGGGTTTTTGGGTTATATTCTTAGTTTTAGGGTTTAATTTTAGGTTTTAGGGTTTAAGGTTTTAGTGTATTCAAGTTTAGGGTTTTAGGTTTTAGTCTTTAGGGTTTTTGTTTTAGGTTTTAGGGTTTAGAATTTTAGGGTTTAATGTTTATATTTAAGGTTTAGGGTTTTAGTGTATTAAAGATTAGAGTTTTAATTTTTAGAGTTTAGGGTATTGTTTTTAGGTTTTAGTGTTTAGAGTATTAGAACTTAGGGTTTAGTGTCTTAAAATTTAGGGTTTAAGATTTAGTTTTTAGGATTTAGGATTTAGTGTTTTGGTTTTGGGTTTTAGGGTTTAGAGTTTTTGGGTATAATGCTTAGTTTTAGAGTTTAATTTTATGTTTTAGGGTTTTGTTGTATTCATGTTTAGAGTTTTAAGTTTTAGTTGTAGGGTTTTTGTTTTAGGTTTTAGGGTTTAGAATTTTAGGGTTTAATGCTTACTTATAGGGTTTAGGGTTTTGGTTTTAGGTTTTTAGGGTTTAATGCTTAGTTTTAGGGTTTAGAATTTTAAGGTTTAATGTTTAGTTTTAGTGTTTAGGGTTTTAGTGTATTAAAGATTAGGGTTTTAGTTTTTAGGGTTTAGGGTATTGTTTTAATGTTTTAGTAAATATAGTATTCGGACTTAGGGTTTAGTGTCTTAAAATTTAGGGTTTACGATTTAGTTTTTAGGATTTAGGGTTTTGATTTTAGGTTTTAGGGTTTTGAGTTTTTGGGTTTAATGCTTAGTTTTAAGGTTTAATTTTAGGTTTTAGGGTTTTGTTGGATTCAAGATTAGGGTTTTAGGTTTTAATTTTTAGGGTTTTGGTTTTAGGGTTTAGAATATTAGGGTTTAATGTTTAGTTTTAGTGTTTAGGGTTTTAGTTTATTAAAGATTAGGGTTTTAGTTTTTAAGGTTTAGAATTTTTTCTTTAGGTTTTAGTGTTTAGAGTATTAGGACTTAAGGTTTAGTGTATTAAAATTTAGGTTTTAAGATTTAGTTTTTTGGATTTAGGGTTTAGGGTTTTGGTTTTAGGTTTTAGGGTTTAGAGTTTTTGGGTTTAATGCTTAGTTTTAGGGTTTAATTTTAGGTTTTAGGGTTTTGTTGTATTCAAGTTTAGGGTTTTAGGTTTTAGTTTTTAGGGTTTTGGTTTTAGGTTTTAAAGTTTAGAATTTTAGGGTTTAATGTTTAGTTTTAGGGTTTAGGGTTTTAGTGTATTAAAGATTAGGGTTTTAGTTTTTAGGGTTTTGTTTTTAGGTTTTAGTGTTTAGAGAATTAAGATTTAGGGTTTAGTGTATAAAAGTTTAGGGTTTTAGATGTAGTTTTTAGGGTTTAGGGTTTAGATTTTTTGTTTTAAATTTTTGGGTTTTGGGTTTTTGGGTTATATTCTTAGTTTTAGGGTTTAATTTTAGGTTTTAGGGTTTAGAGTTTTAGTGTATTCAAGTTTAGGGTTTTAGGTTTTAGTTTTAGGGTTTAGGGTTTTAGTGTATTAAAGATTAGGGTTTTAGTTTTTAGGGTTTAGGGTATTGTTTTTAGGTTTTAGTGTTTATAGTATTCGGACTTAGGGTTTAGTGTCTTAAAATTTAGGGTTTAAGATTTAGTTTTTAGGATTTAGGGTTTAGTGTTTTGGTTTTGGGTTTTAGGGTTTATAGTTTTTGTTTTAAATTTTTAGGTTTTGGGTTTTTGGGTTATATTCTTAGTTTTAGGGTTTAATTTTAGGTTTTAGGGTTTAAGGTTTTAGTGTATTCAAGTTTAGGGTTTTAGGTTTTAGTTTTTAGGGTTTTTGTTTTAGGTTTTAGGGTTTAGAATTTTAGGGTTTAATGTTTATATTTAAGGTTTAGGGTTTTAGTGTATTAAAGATTAGAGTTTTAATTTTTAGAGTTTAGGGTATTGTTTTTAGGTTTTAGTGTTTAGAGTATTAAAACTTAGGGTTTAGTGTCTTAAAATTTAGGGTTTAAGATTTAGTTTTTAGGATTTAGGATTTAGTGTTTTGGTTTTGGGTTTTAGGGTTTAGAGTTTTTGGGTATAAAGCTTAGTTTTAGAGTTTAATTTTATGTTTTAGGGTTTTGTTGTATTCATGTTTAGGGTTTTAAGTTTTAGTTGTAGGGTTTTTGTTTTAGGTTTTAGGGTTTAGAATTTTAGGGTTTAATGCTTACTTATAGGGTTTAGGGTTTTGGTTTTAGGTTTTTAGGGTTTAATGCTTAGTTTTAGGGTTTAGAATTTTAAGGTTTAATGTTTAGTTTTAGTGTTTAGGGTTTTAGTGTATTAAAGATTAGGGTTTTAGTTTTTAGGGTTTAGGGTATTGTTTTAATGTTTTAGTGTTTATAGTATTCGGACTTAGGGTTTAGTGTCTTAAAATTTAGGGTTTACGATTTAGTTTTTAGGATTTAGGGTTTTGATTTTAGGTTTTAGGGTTTTGAGTTTTTGGGTTTAATGCTTAGTTTTAAGGTTTAATTTTAGGTTTTAGGGTTTTGTTGGATTCAAGATTAGGGTTTTAGGTTTTAATTTTTAGGGTTTTGGTTTTAGGGTTTAGAATATTAGGGTTTAATGTTTAGTTTTAGTGTTTAGGGTTTTAGTTTATTAAAGATTAGGGTTTTAGTTTTTAAGGTTTAGAGTTTTGTCTTTAGGTTTTAGTGTTTAGAGTATTAGGACTTAAGGTTTAGTGTATTAAAATTTAGGTTTTAAGATTTAGTTTTTTGTATTTAGGGTTTAGGGTTTTGGTTTTAGGTTTTAGGGTTTAGAGTTTTTGGGTTTAATGCTTAGTTTTAGGGTTTAATTTTAGGTTTTAGGGTTTTGTTGTATTCAAGTTTAGGATTTTAGGTTTTAGTTTTTAGGGTTTTGGTTTTAGGTTTTAAAGTTTAGAATTTTAGGGTTTAATGTTTAGTTTTAGGGTTTAGGGTTTTAGTGTATTAAAGATTAGGGTTTTAGTTTTTAGGGTTTTGTTTTTAGGTTTTAGTGTTTAGAGAATTAAGATTTAGGGTTTAGTGTATAAAAGTTTAGGGTTTTAGATGTAGTTTTTAGGGTTTAGGGTTTAGATTTTTTGTTTTAAATTTTTGGGTTTTGGGTTTTTGGGTTATATTCTTAGTTTTAGGGTTTAATTTTAGGTTTTAGGGTTTAGAGTTTTAGTGTATTCAAGTTTAGGGTTTTAGGTTTTAGTTTTAGGGTTTAGGGTTTTAGTGTATTAAAGATTAGGGTTTTAGTTTTTAGGGTTTAGGGTATTGTTTTTAGGTTTTAGTGTTTATAGTATTCGGACTTAGGGTTTAGTGTCTTAAAATTTAGGGTTTAAGATTTAGTTTTTAGGATTTAGGGTTTAGTGTTTTGGTTTTGGGTTTTAGGGTTTATAGTTTTTGTTTTAAATTTTTAGGTTTTGGGTTTTTGGGTTATATTCTTAGTTTTAGGGTTTAATTTTAGGTTTTAGGGTTTAAGGTTTTAGTGTATTCAAGTTTAGGGTTTTAGGTTTTAGTTTTTAGGGTTTTTGTTTTAGGTTTTAGGGTTTAGAATTTTAGGGTTTAATGTTTATATTTAAGGTTTAGGGTTTTAGTGTATTAAAGATTAGAGTTTTAATTTTTAGAGTTTAGGGTATTGTTTTTAGGTTTTAGTGTTTAGAGTATTAAAACTTAGGGTTTAGTGTCTTAAAATTTAGGGTTTAAGATTTAGTTTTTAGGATTTAGGATTTAGTGTTTTGGTTTTGGGTTTTAGGGTTTAGAGTTTTTGGGTATAAAGCTTAGTTTTAGAGTTTAATTTTATGTTTTAGGGTTTTGTTGTATTCATGTTTAGGGTTTTAAGTTTTAGTTGTAGGGTTTTTGTTTTAGGTTTTAGGGTTTAGAATTTTAGGGTTTAATGCTTACTTATAGGGTTTAGGGTTTTGGTTTTAGGTTTTTAGGGTTTAATGCTTAGTTTTAGGGTTTAGAATTTTAAGGTTTAATGTTTAGTTTTAGTGTTTAGGGTTTTAGTGTATTAAAGATTAGGGTTTTAGTTTTTAGGGTTTAGGGTATTGTTTTAATGTTTTAGTGTTTATAGTATTCGGACTTAGGGTTTAGTGTCTTAAAATTTAGGGTTTACGATTTAGTTTTTAGGATTTAGGGTTTTGATTTTAGGTTTTAGGGTTTTGAGTTTTTGGGTTTAATGCTTAGTTTTAAGGTTTAATTTTAGGTTTTAGGGTTTTGTTGGATTCAAGATTAGGGTTTTAGGTTTTAATTTTTAGGGTTTTGGTTTTAGGGTTTAGAATATTAGGGTTTAATGTTTAGTTTTAGTGTTTAGGGTTTTAGTTTATTAAAGATTAGGGTTTTAGTTTTTAAGGTTTAGAGTTTTGTCTTTAGGTTTTAGTGTTTAGAGTATTAGGACTTAAGGTTTAGTGTATTAAAATTTAGGTTTTAAGATTTAGTTTTTTGTATTTAGGGTTTAGGGTTTTGGTTTTAGGTTTTAGGGTTTAGAGTTTTTGGGTTTAATGCTTAGTTTTAGGGTTTAATTTTAGGTTTTAGGGTTTTGTTGTATTCAAGTTTAGGATTTTAGGTTTTAGTTTTTAGGGTTTTGGTTTTAGGTTTTAAAGTTTAGAATTTTAGGGTTTAATGTTTAGTTTTAGGGTTTAGGGTTTTAGTGTATTAAAGATTAGGGTTTTAGTTTTTAGGGTTTTGTTTTTAGGTTTTAGTGTTTAGAGAATTAAGATTTAGGGTTTAGTGTATAAAAGTTTAGGGTTTTAGATGTAGTTTTTAGGGTTTAGGGTTTAGATTTTTTGTTTTAAATTTTTGGGTTTTGGGTTTTTGGGTTATATTCTTAGTTTTAGGGTTTAATTTTAGGTTTTAGGGTTTAGAGTTTTAGTGTATTCAAGTTTAGGGTTTTAGGTTTTAGTTTTAGGGTTTAGGGTTTTAGTGTATTAAAGATTAGGGTTTTAGTTTTTAGGGTTTAGGGTATTGTTTTTAGGTTTTAGTGTTTATAGTATTCGGACTTAGGGTTTAGTGTCTTAAAATTTAGGGTTTAAGATTTAGTTTTTAGGATTTAGGGTTTAGTGTTTTGGTTTTGGGTTTTAGGGTTTATAGTTTTTGTTTTAAATTTTTAGGTTTTGGGTTTTTGGGTTATATTCTTAGTTTTAGGGTTTAATTTTAGGTTTTAGGGTTTAAGGTTTTAGTGTATTCAAGTTTAGGGTTTTAGGTTTTAGTTTTTAGGGTTTTTGTTTTAGGTTTTAGGGTTTAGAATTTTAGGGTTTAATGTTTATATTTAAGGTTTAGGGTTTTAGTGTATTAAAGATTAGAGTTTTAATTTTTAGAGTTTAGGGTATTGTTTTTAGGTTTTAGTGTTTAGAGTATTAAAACTTAGGGTTTAGTGTCTTAAAATTTAGGGTTTAAGATTTAGTTTTTAGGATTTAGGATTTAGTGTTTTGGTTTTGGGTTTTAGGGTTTAGAGTTTTTGGGTATAAAGCTTAGTTTTAGAGTTTAATTTTATGTTTTAGGGTTTTGTTGTATTCATGTTTAGGGTTTTAAGTTTTAGTTGTAGGGTTTTTGTTTTAGGTTTTAGGGTTTAGAATTTTAGGGTTTAATGCTTACTTATAGGGTTTAGGGTTTTGGTTTTAGGTTTTTAGGGTTTAATGCTTAGTTTTAGGGTTTAGAATTTTAAGGTTTAATGTTTAGTTTTAGTGTTTAGGGTTTTAGTGTATTAAAGATTAGGGTTTTAGTTTTTAGGGTTTAGGGTATTGTTTTAATGTTTTAGTGTTTATAGTATTCGGACTTAGGGTTTAGTGTCTTAAAATTTAGGGTTTACGATTTAGTTTTTAGGATTTAGGGTTTTGATTTTAGGTTTTAGGGTTTTGAGTTTTTGGGTTTAATGCTTAGTTTTAAGGTTTAATTTTAGGTTTTAGGGTTTTGTTGGATTCAAGATTAGGGTTTTAGGTTTTAATTTTTAGGGTTTTGGTTTTAGGGTTTAGAATATTAGGGTTTAATGTTTAGTTTTAGTGTTTAGGGTTTTAGTTTATTAAAGATTAGGGTTTTAGTTTTTAAGGTTTAGAGTTTTGTCTTTAGGTTTTAGTGTTTAGAGTATTAGGACTTAAGGTTTAGTGTATTAAAATTTAGGTTTTAAGATTTAGTTTTTTGTATTTAGGGTTTAGGGTTTTGGTTTTAGGTTTTAGGGTTTAGAGTTTTTGGGTTTAATGCTTAGTTTTAGGGTTTAATTTTAGGTTTTAGGGTTTTGTTGTATTCAAGTTTAGGATTTTAGGTTTTAGTTTTTAGGGTTTTGGTTTTAGGTTTTAAAGTTTAGAATTTTAGGGTTTAATGTTTAGTTTTAGGGTTTAGGGTTTTAGTGTATTAAAGATTAGGGTTTTAGTTTTTAGGGTTTTGTTTTTAGGTTTTAGTGTTTAGAGAATTAAGATTTAGGGTTTAGTGTATAAAAGTTTAGGGTTTTAGATGTAGTTTTTAGGGTTTAGGGTTTAGATTTTTTGTTTTAAATTTTTGGGTTTTGGGTTTTTGGGTTATATTCTTAGTTTTAGGGTTTAATTTTAGGTTTTAGGGTTTAGAGTTTTAGTGTATTCAAGTTTAGGGTTTTAGGTTTTAGTTTTAGGGTTTAGGGTTTTAGTGTATTAAAGATTAGGGTTTTAGTTTTTAGGGTTTAGGGTATTGTTTTTAGGTTTTAGTGTTTATAGTATTCGGACTTAGGGTTTAGTGTCTTAAAATTTAGGGTTTAAGATTTAGTTTTTAGGATTTAGGGTTTAGTGTTTTGGTTTTGGGTTTTAGGGTTTATAGTTTTTGTTTTAAATTTTTAGGTTTTGGGTTTTTGGGTTATATTCTTAGTTTTAGGGTTTAATTTTAGGTTTTAGGGTTTAAGGTTTTAGTGTATTCAAGTTTAGGGTTTTAGGTTTTAGTTTTTAGGGTTTTTGTTTTAGGTTTTAGGGTTTAGAATTTTAGGGTTTAATGTTTATATTTAAGGTTTAGGGTTTTAGTGTATTAAAGATTAGAGTTTTAATTTTTAGAGTTTAGGGTATTGTTTTTAGGTTTTAGTGTTTAGAGTATTAAAACTTAGGGTTTAGTGTCTTAAAATTTAGGGTTTAAGATTTAGTTTTTAGGATTTAGGATTTAGTGTTTTGGTTTTGGGTTTTAGGGTTTAGAGTTTTTGGGTATAAAGCTTAGTTTTAGAGTTTAATTTTATGTTTTAGGGTTTTGTTGTATTCATGTTTAGGGTTTTAAGTTTTAGTTGTAGGGTTTTTGTTTTAGGTTTTAGGGTTTAGAATTTTAGGGTTTAATGCTTACTTATAGGGTTTAGGGTTTTGGTTTTAGGTTTTTAGGGTTTAATGCTTAGTTTTAGGGTTTAGAATTTTAAGGTTTAATGTTTAGTTTTAGTGTTTAGGGTTTTAGTGTATTAAAGATTAGGGTTTTAGTTTTTAGGGTTTAGGGTATTGTTTTAATGTTTTAGTGTTTATAGTATTCGGACTTAGGGTTTAGTGTCTTAAAATTTAGGGTTTACGATTTAGTTTTTAGGATTTAGGGTTTTGATTTTAGGTTTTAGGGTTTTGAGTTTTTGGGTTTAATGCTTAGTTTTAAGGTTTAATTTTAGGTTTTAGGGTTTTGTTGGATTCAAGATTAGGGTTTTAGGTTTTAATTTTTAGGGTTTTGGTTTTAGGGTTTAGAATATTAGGGTTTAATGTTTAGTTTTAGTGTTTAGGGTTTTAGTTTATTAAAGATTAGGGTTTTAGTTTTTAAGGTTTAGAGTTTTGTCTTTAGGTTTTAGTGTTTAGAGTATTAGGACTTAAGGTTTAGTGTATTAAAATTTAGGTTTTAAGATTTAGTTTTTTGTATTTAGGGTTTAGGGTTTTGGTTTTAGGTTTTAGGGTTTAGAGTTTTTGGGTTTAATGCTTAGTTTTAGGGTTTAATTTTAGGTTTTAGGGTTTTGTTGTATTCAAGTTTAGGATTTTAGGTTTTAGTTTTTAGGGTTTTGGTTTTAGGTTTTAAAGTTTAGAATTTTAGGGTTTAATGTTTAGTTTTAGGGTTTAGGGTTTTAGTGTATTAAAGATTAGGGTTTTAGTTTTTAGGGTTTTGTTTTTAGGTTTTAGTGTTTAGAGAATTAAGATTTAGGGTTTAGTGTATAAAAGTTTAGGGTTTTAGATGTAGTTTTTAGGGTTTAGGGTTTAGATTTTTTGTTTTAAATTTTTGGGTTTTGGGTTTTTGGGTTATATTCTTAGTTTTAGGGATTAATTTTAGGTTTTAGGGTTTAGAGTTTTAGTGTATTCAAGTTTAGGGTTTTAGGTTTTAGTTTTAGGGTTTAGGGTTTTAGTGTATTAAAGATTAGGGTTTTAGTTTTTAGGGTTTAGGGTATTGTTTTTAGGTTTTAGTGTTTATAGTATTCGGACTTAGGGTTTAGTGTCTTAAAATTTAGGGTTTAAGATTTAGTTTTTAGGATTTAGGGTTTAGTGTTTTGGTTTTGGGTTTTAGGGTTTAGAGTTTTTGTTTTAAATTTTTGGGTTTTGGGTTTTTGGGTTATATTCTTAGTTTTAGGGTTTAATTTTAGGTTTTAGGGTTTAAGGTTTTAGTGTATTCAAGTTTAGGGTTTTAGGTTTTAGTTTTTAGGGTTTTTGTTTTAGGTTTTAGGGTTTAGAATTTTAGGGTTTAATGTTTATATTTAAGGTTTAGGGTTTTAGTGTATTAAAGATTAGAGTTTTAATTTTTAGAGTTTAGGGTATTGTTTTTAGGTTTTAGTGTTTAGAGTATTAAAACTTAGGGTTTAGTGTCTTAAAATTTAGGGTTTAAGATTTAGTTTTTAGGATTTAGGATTTAGTGTTTTGGTTTTGGGTTTTAGGGTTTAATGTTTAGTTTTAGGGTTTAGGGTTTTAGTGTATTAAAGATTAGGGTTTTAGTTTTAAGGTTTAGGGTATTGTTTTTAGGTTTTAGTGTTTATAGTATTAGGACTTAGGGTTTAGTGTCTTAAAATTTAGGGTTTAAGATTTAGTTTTTAGGATTTAGGGTTTAGGGTTTTGGTTTTAGGTTTTAGGGTTTAGAGTTTTTGGGTTTAATGCTTAGTTTTAGGGTTTAATTTTAGGTTTTAGGGTTTTGTTGTATTCAAGTTTAGGGTTTTAGGTTTTAGTTTTTAGGGTTTTGGTTTTAGGTTTTAAAGTTTAGAATTTTAGGGTTTAATGTTTAGTTTTAGGGTTTAGGGTTTTAGTGTATTAAAGATTAGGGTTTTAGTTTTTAGGGTTTAGGGTATTGTTTTAATGTTTTAGTGTTTATAGTATTCGGACTTAGGGTTTAGTGTCTTAAAATTTAGGGTTTACGATTTAGTTTTTAGGATTTAGGGTTTTGATTTTAGGTTTTAGGGTTTTGAGTTTTTGGGTTTAATGCTTAGTTTTAAGGTTTAATTTTAGGTTTTAGGGTTTTGTTGGATTCAAGATTAGGGTTTTAGGTTTTAATTTTTAGGGTTTTGGTTTTAGGGTTTAGAATATTAGGGTTTAATGTTTAGTTTTAGTGTTTAGGGTTTTAGTTTATTAAAGATTAGGGTTTTAGTTTTTAAGGTTTAGAGTTTTGTCTTTAGGTTTTAGTGTTTAGAGTATTAGGACTTAAGGTTTAGTGTATTAAAATTTAGGTTTTAAGATTTAGTTTTTTGTATTTAGGGTTTAGGGTTTTGGTTTTAGGTTTTAGGGTTTAGAGTTTTTGGGTTTAATGCTTAGTTTTAGGGTTTAATTTTAGGTTTTAGGGTTTTGTTGTATTCAAGTTTAGGATTTTAGGTTTTAGTTTTTAGGGTTTTGGTTTTAGGTTTTAAAGTTTAGAATTTTAGGGTTTAATGTTTAGTTTTAGGGTTTAGGGTTTTAGTGTATTAAAGATTAGGGTTTTAGTTTTTAGGGTTTTGTTTTTAGGTTTTAGTGTTTAGAGAATTAAGATTTAGGGTTTAGTGTATAAAAGTTTAGGGTTTTAGATGTAGTTTTTAGGGTTTAGGGTTTAGATTTTTTGTTTTAAATTTTTGGGTTTTGGGTTTTTGGGTTATATTCTTAGTTTTAGGGTTTAATTTTAGGTTTTAGGGTTTAGAGTTTTAGTGTATTCAAGTTTAGGGTTTTAGGTTTTAGTTTTAGGGTTTAGGGTTTTAGTGTATTAAAGATTAGGGTTTTAGTTTTTAGGGTTTAGGGTATTGTTTTTAGGTTTTAGTGTTTATAGTATTCGGACTTAGGGTTTAGTGTCTTAAAATTTAGGGTTTAAGATTTAGTTTTTAGGATTTAGGGTTTAGTGTTTTGGTTTTGGGTTTTAGGGTTTATAGTTTTTGTTTTAAATTTTTAGGTTTTGGGTTTTTGGGTTATATTCTTAGTTTTAGGGTTTAATTTTAGGTTTTAGGGTTTAAGGTTTTAGTGTATTCAAGTTTAGGGTTTTAGGTTTTAGTTTTTAGGGTTTTTGTTTTAGGTTTTAGGGTTTAGAATTTTAGGGTTTAATGTTTATATTTAAGGTTTAGGGTTTTAGTGTATTAAAGATTAGAGTTTTAATTTTTAGAGTTTAGGGTATTGTTTTTAGGTTTTAGTGTTTAGAGTATTAAAACTTAGGGTTTAGTGTCTTAAAATTTAGGGTTTAAGATTTAGTTTTTAGGATTTAGGATTTAGTGTTTTGGTTTTGGGTTTTAGGGTTTAGAGTTTTTGGGTATAAAGCTTAGTTTTAGAGTTTAATTTTATGTTTTAGGGTTTTGTTGTATTCATGTTTAGGGTTTTAAGTTTTAGTTGTAGGGTTTTTGTTTTAGGTTTTAGGGTTTAGAATTTTAGGGTTTAATGCTTACTTATAGGGTTTAGGGTTTTGGTTTTAGGTTTTTAGGGTTTAATGCTTAGTTTTAGGGTTTAGAATTTTAAGGTTTAATGTTTAGTTTTAGTGTTTAGGGTTTTAGTGTATTAAAGATTAGGGTTTTAGTTTTTAGGGTTTAGGGTATTGTTTTAATGTTTTAGTGTTTATAGTATTCGGACTTAGGGTTTAGTGTCTTAAAATTTAGGGTTTACGATTTAGTTTTTAGGATTTAGGGTTTTGATTTTAGGTTTTAGGGTTTTGAGTTTTTGGGTTTAATGCTTAGTTTTAAGGTTTAATTTTAGGTTTTAGGGTTTTGTTGGATTCAAGATTAGGGTTTTAGGTTTTAATTTTTAGGGTTTTGGTTTTAGGGTTTAGAATATTAGGGTTTAATGTTTAGTTTTAGTGTTTAGGGTTTTAGTTTATTAAAGATTAGGGTTTTAGTTTTTAAGGTTTAGAGTTTTGTCTTTAGGTTTTAGTGTTTAGAGTATTAGGACTTAAGGTTTAGTGTATTAAAATTTAGGTTTTAAGATTTAGTTTTTTGTATTTAGGGTTTAGGGTTTTGGTTTTAGGTTTTAGGGTTTAGAGTTTTTGGGTTTAATGCTTAGTTTTAGGGTTTAATTTTAGGTTTTAGGGTTTTGTTGTATTCAAGTTTAGGATTTTAGGTTTTAGTTTTTAGGGTTTTGGTTTTAGGTTTTAAAGTTTAGAATTTTAGGGTTTAATGTTTAGTTTTAGGGTTTAGGGTTTTAGTGTATTAAAGATTAGGGTTTTAGTTTTTAGGGTTTTGTTTTTAGGTTTTAGTGTTTAGAGAATTAAGATTTAGGGTTTAGTGTATAAAAGTTTAGGGTTTTAGATGTAGTTTTTAGGGTTTAGGGTTTAGATTTTTTGTTTTAAATTTTTGGGTTTTGGGTTTTTGGGTTATATTCTTAGTTTTAGGGTTTAATTTTAGGTTTTAGGGTTTAGAGTTTTAGTGTATTCAAGTTTAGGGTTTTAGGTTTTAGTTTTAGGGTTTAGGGTTTTAGTGTATTAAAGATTAGGGTTTTAGTTTTTAGGGTTTAGGGTATTGTTTTTAGGTTTTAGTGTTTATAGTATTCGGACTTAGGGTTTAGTGTCTTAAAATTTAGGGTTTAAGATTTAGTTTTTAGGATTTAGGGTTTAGTGTTTTGGTTTTGGGTTTTAGGGTTTATAGTTTTTGTTTTAAATTTTTAGGTTTTGGGTTTTTGGGTTATATTCTTAGTTTTAGGGTTTAATTTTAGGTTTTAGGGTTTAAGGTTTTAGTGTATTCAAGTTTAGGGTTTTAGGTTTTAGTTTTTAGGGTTTTTGTTTTAGGTTTTAGGGTTTAGAATTTTAGGGTTTAATGTTTATATTTAAGGTTTAGGGTTTTAGTGTATTAAAGATTAGAGTTTTAATTTTTAGAGTTTAGGGTATTGTTTTTAGGTTTTAGTGTTTAGAGTATTAAAACTTAGGGTTTAGTGTCTTAAAATTTAGGGTTTAAGATTTAGTTTTTAGGATTTAGGATTTAGTGTTTTGGTTTTGGGTTTTAGGGTTTAGAGTTTTTGGGTATAAAGCTTAGTTTTAGAGTTTAATTTTATGTTTTAGGGTTTTGTTGTATTCATGTTTAGGGTTTTAAGTTTTAGTTGTAGGGTTTTTGTTTTAGGTTTTAGGGTTTAGAATTTTAGGGTTTAATGCTTACTTATAGGGTTTAGGGTTTTGGTTTTAGGTTTTTAGGGTTTAATGCTTAGTTTTAGGGTTTAGAATTTTAAGGTTTAATGTTTAGTTTTAGTGTTTAGGGTTTTAGTGTATTAAAGATTAGGGTTTTAGTTTTTAGGGTTTAGGGTATTGTTTTAATGTTTTAGTGTTTATAGTATTCGGACTTAGGGTTTAGTGTCTTAAAATTTAGGGTTTACGATTTAGTTTTTAGGATTTAGGGTTTTGATTTTAGGTTTTAGGGTTTTGAGTTTTTGGGTTTAATGCTTAGTTTTAAGGTTTAATTTTAGGTTTTAGGGTTTTGTTGGATTCAAGATTAGGGTTTTAGGTTTTAATTTTTAGGGTTTTGGTTTTAGGGTTTAGAATATTAGGGTTTAATGTTTAGTTTTAGTGTTTAGGGTTTTAGTTTATTAAAGATTAGGGTTTTAGTTTTTAAGGTTTAGAGTTTTGTCTTTAGGTTTTAGTGTTTAGAGTATTAGGACTTAAGGTTTAGTGTATTAAAATTTAGGTTTTAAGATTTAGTTTTTTGTATTTAGGGTTTAGGGTTTTGGTTTTAGGTTTTAGGGTTTAGAGTTTTTGGGTTTAATGCTTAGTTTTAGGGTTTAATTTTAGGTTTTAGGGTTTTGTTGTATTCAAGTTTAGGATTTTAGGTTTTAGTTTTTAGGGTTTTGGTTTTAGGTTTTAAAGTTTAGAATTTTAGGGTTTAATGTTTAGTTTTAGGGTTTAGGGTTTTAGTGTATTAAAGATTAGGGTTTTAGTTTTTAGGGTTTTGTTTTTAGGTTTTAGTGTTTAGAGAATTAAGATTTAGGGTTTAGTGTATAAAAGTTTAGGGTTTTAGATGTAGTTTTTAGGGTTTAGGGTTTAGATTTTTTGTTTTAAATTTTTGGGTTTTGGGTTTTTGGGTTATATTCTTAGTTTTAGGGATTAATTTTAGGTTTTAGGGTTTAGAGTTTTAGTGTATTCAAGTTTAGGGTTTTAGGTTTTAGTTTTAGGGTTTAGGGTTTTAGTGTATTAAAGATTAGGGTTTTAGTTTTTAGGGTTTAGGGTATTGTTTTTAGGTTTTAGTGTTTATAGTATTCGGACTTAGGGTTTAGTGTCTTAAAATTTAGGGTTTAAGATTTAGTTTTTAGGATTTAGGGTTTAGTGTTTTGGTTTTGGGTTTTAGGGTTTAGAGTTTTTGTTTTAAATTTTTGGGTTTTGGGTTTTTGGGTTATATTCTTAGTTTTAGGGTTTAATTTTAGGTTTTAGGGTTTAAGGTTTTAGTGTATTCAAGTTTAGGGTTTTAGGTTTTAGTTTTTAGGGTTTTTGTTTTAGGTTTTAGGGTTTAGAATTTTAGGGTTTAATGTTTATATTTAAGGTTTAGGGTTTTAGTGTATTAAAGATTAGAGTTTTAATTTTTAGAGTTTAGGGTATTGTTTTTAGGTTTTAGTGTTTAGAGTATTAAAACTTAGGGTTTAGTGTCTTAAAATTTAGGGTTTAAGATTTAGTTTTTAGGATTTAGGATTTAGTGTTTTGGTTTTGGGTTTTAGGGTTTAATGTTTAGTTTTAGGGTTTAGGGTTTTAGTGTATTAAAGATTAGGGTTTTAGTTTTAAGGTTTAGGGTATTGTTTTTAGGTTTTAGTGTTTATAGTATTAGGACTTAGGGTTTAGTGTCTTAAAATTTAGGGTTTAAGATTTAGTTTTTAGGATTTAGGGTTTAGGGTTTTGGTTTTAGGTTTTAGGGTTTAGAGTTTTTGGGTTTAATGCTTAGTTTTAGGGTTTAATTTTAGGTTTTAGGGTTTTGTTGTATTCAAGTTTAGGGTTTTAGGTTTTAGTTTTTAGGGTTTTGGTTTTAGGTTTTAAAGTTTAGAATTTTAGGGTTTAATGTTTAGTTTTAGGGTTTAGGGTTTTAGTGTATTAAAGATTAGGGTTTTAGTTTTTAGGGTTTTGTTTTTAGGTTTTAGTGTTTAGAGAATTAAGATTTAGGGTTTAGTGTATAAAAGTTCAGGGTTTTAGATGTAGTTTTTAGGGTTTAGGGTTTAGATTTTTTGTTTTAAATTTTTGGGTTTTGGGTTTTGGGGTTATATTCTTAGTTTTAGGGTTTAATTTTAGGTTTTAGGGTTTAGAGTTTTAGTGTATTCAAGTTTAGGGTTTTAGGTTTTAGTTTTAGGGTTTAGGGTTTTAGTGTATTAAAGATTAAGGTTTTAGTTTTTAGGGTTTAGGGTATTGTTTTTAGGTTTTATTGTTTATAGTATTCGGAATTAGGGTTTAGTGTCTTAAAATTTAGGGTTTAAGATTTATTTTTTAGGATTTAGGGTTTAGTGTTTTGGTTTTGGGTTTTAGGGTTTAGAGTTTTTGTTTTAAATTTTTGGGTTTTGGGTTTTTGGGTTATATTCTTAGTTTTAGGGTTTAATTTTAGGTTTTAGGGTTTAAGGTTTTAGTGTATTCAAGTTTAGGGTTTTAGGTTTTAGTCTTTAGGGTTTTTGTTTTAGGTTTTAGGGTTTAGAATTTTAGGATTTAATGTTTATATTTAAGGTTTAGGGTTTTAGTGTATTAAAGATTAGAGTTTTAATTTTTAGAGTTTAGGTTTTTGTTTTAGGTTTTAGGGTTTAGAATTTTAGAGTTTAATATTTAGTTTTAGGGTTTAGGGTTTTAGTGTATTAAAGATTAGGGTTTTAGTTTTTAGGGTTTAAGGTTTTGTTTTTAGGATTTAGTGTTTAGAGTATTAGGATTTAGGGTTTAGTGTATTAAAGTTTAGGGTTTTAGATTTAGTTTTTTAGGGTTTAGTGTTTAGATTTTTTTTAAAATTTAAAGGTTTTGAGTTTTTCGGTTATATGCTTAGTTTTAGGGTTTAATTTTAAGGTTTTAGGTTTTAGGATTTAGAATATTATGGTTTAATGTTTAGTTTTAGGGTTTAGGGTTTTAGTGTATTCAAGATTAGAGTTTTAGTTTTTAGGGTTTAGGGTTTTTGTTTTAGGTTTTAGGGTTTAGAATATTAGGGTTTAATGTTTACTTTTAGGGTTTAGGGTTTTAGTGTATTCAAGTTTAGGGTTATAATTTTTTGGGTTTAGTGTTTGGTTTTAGGTTTTAGGGTTTAAAATTTTAGTTTTAGGGTTTAGGGTTTTAGTGTATTAAAGATTAGGGTTTTTTTAGGGTTTAGGGTTTCGTTTTTATGTTTTAGTGTTCAGAGAATTAGGATTTAGGGTTTAGTGTATTAAAGTTTAGGGTTTTAGATTTAGTTTTTAGGGTTTAGGGTTTAGGGTTTTTGTTTTCAATTTTAGGGTTTTGAGTTTTTGGGTTATATGCTTCGTTTTAGGGTTTAATTTTAGGTTTTAGGGTTTAGGGTTTTATTGTATTCAAGTTTAGTGTTTTAGATTTTAGTTTTTAGGGTTTTTGTTTTAGGTTTTAGGGTTTAGAATTTTAGAGTTTAATATTTAGTTTTAGGGTTTAGGGTTTTAGTGTATTAAAGATTAGGGTTATAGTTTTTAGGGTTTAGGTTTTTGTTTTTAGGATTTGGTGTTTAGAGTATTAGGATTTAGGGTTTAGTGTATTAAAGTTTAGGGTTTTAGATTTAGTTTTTTAGGGTTTAGTGTTTAGATTTTTTTTAAAATTTTAGGGTTTTGAGTTTTTCAGTTATATTCTTAGTTTTAGGGTTTAATTTTAAGGTTTAGGGTTTTAGGTTTTAGTTTTTAGGGTTTTTGTTTTAGGTTTTAGGGTTTAGAATATTATGGTTTAATGTTTAGTTTTAGGGTTTAGGGTTTAAGTGTATTCAAGATTAGGGTTTTAGTTTTTAGGGTTTAGGGTTTTTGTTTTAGGTTTTAGGGTTTAGAATATTAGGGTTTAATGTTTACTTTTAGGGTTTAGGGTTTTTGTGTATTCAAGTTTAGGGTTTTAGGTTTTAGTTTTTAGGGTTTTGTTTTAGGTTTTAGGGTTTAGAATATTAGGGTTTAATGTTTAGTTTTAGGGTTTAAGGTTTTAGTGTATTCAAGATTAGGGTTTTAGTTTTTAGGGTTTAGGGTTTTTGTTTTAGGTTTTAGGGTGGATTTAGAATATTAGGGTTTAATTTTAACTATTAGGGTTTTAGGGTTTTAGTGTATTCAAGTTTAGGGTTTTAGGTTTTAGTTTTTAGGGTTTTTGTTTTAGGTTTTAGGGTTTAGAATTTTAGAGTTTAATATTTAGTTTTAGGGTTTAGGGTTTTAGTGTATTAAAGATTAGGGTTTTAGTTTTTAGGGTTTAAGGTTTTGTTTTTAGGATTTAGTGTTTAGAGTATTAGGATTTAGGGTTTAGTGTATTAAAGTTTAGAGTTTTAGATTTAGTTTTTTAGGGTTTAGTGTTTAGATTTTTTTAAAAATTTTAGGGTTTTGAGTTTTTCGGTTTTATGCTTAGTTTTAGGGTTTAATTTTAAGGTTTAGGGTTTTAGGTTTTAGTTTTTAGGGTTTTTTTTAGGTTTAAGGGTTTAGAATATTAGGGTTTAATGTTTAATTTTAGGGCTTAGGGTTTTGGTGTATTCAAGATTAGGGTTTTAGTTTTTAGGGTTTAGGGTTTTTGTTTTAGGTTTTAGGGTTTAGAATATTAGGGTTTAATGTTTAGTTTTAGGGTTTAGGGTTTTAGTGTATTCAAGTTTAGGGTTTTAGGATTTAGTTTTTAGGGTTTTTGTTTTAGGTTTTAGGGTTTAGAATTTTAGAGTTTAATATTTAGTTTTAGGGTTTAGGGTTTTAGTGTATTAAAGATTAGGGTTTTAGTTTTTAGGGTTTAAGGTTTTGTTTTTAGGATTTAGTGTTTAGAGTATTAGGATTTAGGGTTTAGTGTATTAAAGTTTAGAGTTTTAGATTTAGTTTTTTAGGGTTTAGTGTTTAGATTTTTTTAAAAATTTTAGGGTTTTGAGTTTTTCGGTTTTATGCTTAGTTTTAGGGTTTAATTTTAAGGGTTAGGGTTTTAGGTTTTAGTTTTTAGGGTTTTTGTTTTAGGTTTTAGGGTTTAGAATATTAGGGTTTAATGTTTAGTTTTAGGGCTTAGGGTTTTGGTGTATTCAAGATTAGGGTTTTAGTTTTTAGGGTTTAGGGTTTTTGTTTTAAGTTTTAGGGTTTAGAATATTAGGGTGTAATGTTTACTTTTAGGGTTTAGGGTTTTAGTGTATTCAATTTTAGGGTTTTAGGTTTTAGTTTTTAGGGTTTTTGTTTTAGGTTTTAGGGTTTAGAATTTTAGAGTTTAATGTTTAGTTTTAGGGTTTAAGGTTTTAGTGTATTCAAGATTAGGGTTTTAGTTTTTAGGGTTTAGGGTTTTTGTTTTAGGTTTTAGGGTGGATTTAGAATATTAGGATTTAGGGTTTAGTGTATTAAAGTTTAGGGTTTTAGATTTAGTTTTTTAGGGTTTAGTGTTTAGATTTTTTTTAAAATTTAAAGGTTTTGAGTTTTTCGGTTATATGCTTAGTTTTAGGGTTTAATTTTAAGGTTTAGGGTTTTAGGTTTTAGTTTTTAGGGTTTTTTTTAGGTTTTATGGTTTAGAATATTAGGGTTTAATGTTTAGTTTTAGGGTTTAAGGTTTTATTGTATTCAAGATTAGGGTTCTAGTTTTTAGGGTTTAGTGTTTTTGTTTTAGGTTTAGGGTTTAGAATATTAGGGTTTGATGTTTACTTTTAGGGTTTAGGGTTTTAGTGTATTCAAGTTTAGGGTTTAGTGTTTTTGTTTTAGGTTTTAGGGTTTAGAATTTTATGGTTTAATATTTAGTTTTAGGGTTTAGGGTTTTAGTATATTAAAGATTAGGGTTCTAGTTTTTAAGGTTTAGGGTTTTGTTTTTAGATTTCAGTGTTTAGAGTATCAGGATTTAGGGTTTAGAGTATTAAAGTTTAGGGTTTTAGATTTAGTTTTTAGGGTTTAGTGTTTAGATTTTTTTAAATTTTTTAGAGTTTTGAGTTTTTCAGTTTTATGCTTAGTTTTAGGGTTTAATTTTAGGTTTTAGGGTTTAGAATATTAGGGTTTAAAATGTTTAGTTTTAGGGTTTAAGGTTTTAGTGTATTCAAGATTAGGGTTCTAGTTTTTAGGGTTCAGTGTTTTTGTTTTAGGGTTTAGGGTTTAGAATATTAGGGTTTGATGTTTACTTTTAGGGTTTAGGGTTTTAGTGTATTCAAGTTTAGGGTTTTAGGTTTTAGTTTTTAGGGTTTTTGTTTTAGGTTTTAGGGTTTAGAATTTTAGGGTTTAATATTTAGTTTTAAGGTTTAGGGTTTTAGTGTATTAAAGATTAGAGATCTAGTTTTCAGGGTTTATGGTTTTGTTTTTATGGTTTTAGTGTTTAGAGTATTAGGATTTAGGGTTTAGTGTATTAAAGTTTAGGGTTTTAGATTTAGTTTATAGGGTTTAGTGTTTAGATATTTTTTAAAATTTTAGGGTTTTGAGTTTTTCGGTTATATGCTTAGTTTTAGGGTTTAATTTTAAGGTTTAGAGTTTTAGGTTTTAGTTTTTAGGGATTTATTTAGGTTTTAGGGTTTAGAATATTAGGGTTTAATGTTTAGTTTTAGGGTTTAGGGTTTTAGTGTATTCAAGATTAGGGTTTTAGTTTTTAGGGTTTAGGGTTTTTGTTTTAGGTTTTAGGGTTTAGAATATTAGGGTTTAATGTTTACTTTTAGGGTTTAGGGTTTTAGTGTATTAAAGATTAGGGTTTTTTTTAGGGTTTAGGGTTTCGTTTTTATGTTTTAGTGTTTAGATAATTAGGATTTAGGGTTTAGTGTATTAAAGTTTAGGGTTTTAGATTTAGTTTTTAGGGTTTAGGGTTTAGGGTTTTTGTTTTCAATTTTAGGGTTTAGAGTTTTTGGGTTATATGCTTCGTTTTTAGGGTTTAATTTTAGGTTTTAGGGTTTAGGGTTTTATTGTATTCAAGTTTAAGGTTTTAGGTTTTTGTTTTTAGGGTTTTTTTTAGGTTTTAGGGTTTAGAATATTAGGGTTTAATATTTAGTTTTAGGGTTTAGGGTTTTGTTTTTAGGTTTTAGTGTTTAAAGTATTAGGATTTAGGGTTTAGAATTTTAGGGTTTAATATTTAGTTTTAAGGTTTAGGGTTTTAGTGTATTAAAGATTAGAGATCTAGTTTTTAGGGTTTATGGTTTTTTTTTATGGTTTTAGTGTTTAGAGTATTAGGATTTAGGGTTTAGTGTATTAAAGTTTAGGGTTTTAGATTTAGTTTTTAGGGTTTAGTGTTTAGATTTTTTTTTAAATTTTAGGGTTTTGAGTTTTTCGGTTATATGCTTAGTTTTAGGGTTTAATTTTAAGATTTAGTATTTTAAGTTTTAGTTTTTAGGGTTTTTCTTTTTTGTTTTAGGGTTTAGAATATTAGGGTTTAATGTTTACTTTTATGGTTTAGGGTTTTAGTGTATTCAAGTTTAGGGTTATAATTTTTTGGGTTTAGGGTTTGGTTTTAGGTTTTAGGTTTTAAAATTTTAGTTTTAGGGTTTAGGGTTTTAGTGTATTAAAGATTAGGGTTCTAGTTTTTAGGGTTTAGGGTTTTGTTTTTAGGATTTAGTGTTTAGAGTATTAGGATTTATGGTTTAGTGTATTAATGTTTAGGGTTTTAGATTTAGTTTTTTAGGGTTTAGTGTTTAGATTTTTTTTAAAATTTAAGGGTTTTGAGTTTTTCGGTTATATGCTTAGTTTTAGGGTTTAATTTTAAGGTTTAGGGTTTTAGGTTTTAGTTTTTAGGGTTTTTGTTTTAGGTTTTAGGGTTTAGAATATTAGGGTTTAATGTTTAGTTTTAGGGTTTAAGGTTTTAGTGTATTCAAGATTAGGGTTTTAGTTTTTAGGGTTTAGGGTTTTTGTTTTAGGTTTTAGGGTGGGTTTAGAATATTAGGGTTTAATTTTTACTATTAGGGTTTTAGGGTTTTAGTGTATTCAAGTTTAGGGTTTTAGGTTTAAGTTTTTAGGGTTTTTGTTTTAGGTTTTAGGGTTTAGAATTTTAGAGTTTAATATTTAGTTTTAGGGTTTAGGGTTTTAGTGTATTAAAGATTAGGGTTTTAGTTTTTAGGGTTTAAGGTTTTGTTTTTAGGATTTAGTGTTTAGAGTATTAGGATTTAGGGTTTAGTGTATTAAAGTTTAGGGTTTTAGATTTAGTTTTTTAGGGTTTAGTGTTTAGGGTTTTTGTTTTCAATTTTAGGGTTTAGAGTTTTTGGGTTATATGCTTCGTTTTTAGGGTTTAATTTTAGGTTTTAGGGTTTAGGGTTTTATTGTATTCAAGTTTAAGGTTTTAGGTTTTTGTTTTTAGGGTTTTTTTTTAGGTTTTAGGGTTTAGAATATTAGTGTTTAATATTTAGTTTTAGGGTTTAGGGTTTTGTTTTTAGGTTTTAGTGTTTAAAGTATTAGGATTTAGGGTTTAGTGTATTAAAGTTTAGGGTTTTAGATTTAGTTTTTAGGGTTTAGTGTTTAGATTTTTTTTAAAATTTTAGGGTTTTGAGTTTTTCGGTTATATGCTTAGTTTTAGGGTTTAATTTTAAGATTTAGTATTTTAAGTTTTAGTTTTTAGGGTTTTTCTTTTTTGTTTTAGGGTTTAGAATATTAGGGTTTAATGTTTACTTTTATGGTTTAGGGTTTTAGTGTATTCAAGTTTAGGGTTATAATTTTTTGGGTTTAGGGTTTGGTTTTAGGTTTTAGGTTTTAAAATTTTAGTTTTAGGGTTTAGGGTTTTAGTGTATTAAAGATTAGGGTTCTAGTTTTTAGGGTTTAGGGTTTTGTTTTTAGGATTTAGTGTTTAGAGTATTAGGATTTATGGTTTAGTGTATTAATGTTTAGGGTTTTAGATTTAGTTTTTTAGGGTTTAGTGTTTAGATTTTTTTTAAAATTTAAGGGTTTTGAGTTTTTCGGTTATATGCTTAGTTTTAGGGTTTAATTTTAAGGTTTAGGGTTTTAGGTTTTAGTTTTTAGGGTTTTTGTTTTAGGTTTTAGGGTTTAGAATATTAGGGTTTAATGTTTAGTTTTAGGGTTTAAGGTTTTAGTGTATTCAAGATTAGGGTTTTAGTTTTTAGGGTTTAGGGTTTTTGTTTTAGGTTTTAGGGTGGGTTTAGAATATTAGGGTTTAATTTTTACTATTAGGGTTTTAGGGTTTTAGTGTATTCAAGTTTAGGGTTTTAGGTTTTAGTTTTTAGGGTTTTTGTTTTAGGTTTTAGGGTTTAGAATTTTAGAGTTTAATATTTAGTTTTAGGGTTTAGGGTTTTAGTGTATTAAAGATTAGGGTTTTAGTTTTTAGGGTTTAAGGTTTTGTTTTTAGGATTTAGTGTTTAGAGTATTAGGATTTAGGGTTTAGTGTATTAAAGTTTAGGGTTTTAGATTTAGTTTTTTAGGGTTTAGTGTTTAGATTTTTTTTAAAATTTAAAGATTTTGAGTTTTTCGGTTATATGCTTAGTTTTAGGGTTTAATTTTAAGGTTTTAGGTTTTAGGGTTTAGAATATTATGGTTTAATGTTTAGTTTTAGGGTTTAGGGTTTTAGTGTATTCAAGATTAGAGTTTTAGTTTTTAAGGTTTAGGGTTTTTGTTTTAGGTTTTAGGGTTTAGAATATTAGGGTTTAATGTTTACTTTTAGGGTTTAGGGTTTTAGTGTATTCAAGTTTAGGGTTATAATTTTTTGGGTTTAGTGTTTGGTTTTAGGTTTTAGGGTTTAAAATTTTAGTTTTAGGGTTTAGGGTTTTAGTGTATTAAAGATTAAGGTTTTTTTAGGGTTTAGGGTTTCTTTTTTATGTTTTAGTGTTCAGAGAATTAGGATTTAGGGTTTAGTGTATTAAAGTTTAGGGTTTTAGATTTAGTTTTTAGGGTTTAGGGTTTAGGGTTTTTGTTTTCAATTTTAGGGTTTTGAGTTTTTGGGTTATATGCTTCGTTTTAGGGTTTAATTTTAGGTTTTAGGGTTTAAGGTTTTATTGTATTCAAGTTTAGGTTTTTAGATTTTAGTTTTTAGGGTTTTTGTTTTAGGTTTTAGGGTTTAGAATTTTATGGTTTAATATTTAGTTTTAGGGTTTAGGGTTTTAGTATATTAAAGATTAGGGTTCTAGTTTTTAAGGTTTAGGGTTTTGTTTTTAGATTTCAGTGTTTAGAGTATCAGGATTTAGGGTTTAGAGTATTAAAGTTTAGGGTTTTAGATTTAGTTTTTAGGGTTTAGTGTTTAGATTTTTTTTTTAAAATTTTAGGGTTTTGTGTTTTTCGGTTTTATGCTTAGTTTTAGAGTTTAATTTTAAGGTTTAGGGTTTTAGGTTTTATTTTTTAGGGTTTTTTTAGGTTTTAGGGTTTAGAATATTAGGGTTTAATGTTTAGTTTTAGGGCTTAGGGTTTTGGTGTATTCAAGATTAGGGTTTTAGTTTTTAGGGTTTAGGGTTTTTGTTTTAAGTTTTAGGGTTTAGAATATTAGGGTGTAATGTTTACTTTTAGGGTTTAGGGTTTTAGTGTATTCAATTTTAGGGTTTTAGGTTTTAGTTTTTAGGGTTTTTGTTTTAGGTTTTAGGGTTTAGAATTTTAGAGTTTAATATTTAGTTTTAGGGTTTAGGGTTTTAGTGCATTAAAGATTAGGGTTATAGTTTTTAGGGTTTAGGGTTTTGTTTTTAGGATTTGGTGTTTAGAGTATTAGGATTTAGGGTTTAGTGTATTAAAGTTTAGGGTTTTAGATTTAGTTTTTTAGGGTTTAGTGTTTAGATTTTTTTTAAAATTTAAAGGTTTTGAGTTTTTCGGTTATATGCTTAGTTTTAGGGTTTAATTTTAAGGTTTAGGGTTTTAGGTTTTAGTTTTTAGGGGTTTTTTTAGGTTTTATGGTTTAGAATATTAGGGTTTAATGTTTAGTTTTAGGGTTTAAGGTTTTATTGTATTCAAGATTAGGGTTCTAGTTTTTAGGGTTTAGTGTTTTTGTTTTAGGTTTAGGGTTTAGAATATTAGGGTTTGATGTTTACTTTTAGGGTTTAGGGTTTTAGTGTATTCAAGTTTAGGGTTTAGTGTTTTTGTTTTAGGTTTTAGGGTTTAGAATTTTATGGTTTAATATTTAGTTTTAGGGTTTAGGGTTTTAGTATATTAAAGATTAGGGTTCTAGTTTTTAAGGTTTAGGGTTTTGTTTTTAGATTTCAGTGTTTAGAGTATCAGGATTTAGGGTTTAGAGTATTAAAGTTTAGGGTTTTAGATTTAGTTTTTAGGGTTTAGTGTTTAGATTTTTTTTAATTTTTTAGAGTTTTGAGTTTTTCAGTTTTATGCTTAGTTTTAGGGTTTAATTTTAGGTTTTAGGGTTTAGAATATTAGGGTTTAAAATGTTTAGTTTTAGGGTTTAAGGTTTTAGTGTATTCAAGATTAGGGTTCTAGTTTTTAGGGTTCAGTGTTTTTGTTTTAGGGTTTAGGGTTTAGAATATTAGGGTTTGATGTTTACTTTTAGGGTTTAGGGTTTTAGTGTATTCAAGTTTAGGGTTTTAGGTTTTAGTTTTTAGGGTTTTTGTTTTAGGTTTTAGGGTTTAGAATTTTAGGGTTTAATATTTAGTTTTAAGGTTTAGGGTTTTAGTGTATTAAAGATTAGAGATCTAGTTTTCAGGGTTTATGGTTTTGTTTTTATGGTTTTAGTGTTTAGAGTATTAGGATTTAGGGTTTAGTGTATTAAAGTTTAGGGTTTTAGATTTAGTTTATAGGGTTTAGTGTTTAGATATTTTTTAAAATTTTAGGGTTTTGAGTTTTTCGGTTATATGCTTAGTTTTAGGGTTTAATTTTAAGGTTTAGAGTTTTAGGTTTTAGTTTTTAGGGATTTATTTAGGTTTTAGGGTTTAGAATATTAGGGTTTAATGTTTAGTTTTAGGGTTTAGGGTTTTAGTGTATTCAAGATTAGGGTTTTAGTTTTTAGGGTTTAGGGTTTTTGTTTTAGGTTTTAGGGTTTAGAATATTAGGGTTTAATGTTTACTTTTAGGGTTTAGGGTTTTAGTGTATTAAAGATTAGGGTTTTTTTTAGGGTTTAGGGTTTCGTTTTTATGTTTTAGTGTTTAGATAATTAGGATTTAGGGTTTAGTGTATTAAAGTTTAGGGTTTTAGATTTAGTTTTTAGGGTTTAGGGTTTAGGGTTTTTGTTTTCAATTTTAGGGTTTAGAGTTTTTGGGTTATATGCTTCGTTTTTAGGGTTTAATTTTAGGTTTTAGGGTTTAGGGTTTTATTGTATTCAAGTTTAAGGTTTTAGGTTTTTGTTTTTAGGGTTTTTTTTAGGTTTTAGGGTTTAGAATATTAGGGTTTAATATTTAGTTTTAGGGTTTAGGGTTTTGTTTTTAGGTTTTAGTGTTTAAAGTATTAGGATTTAGGGTTTAGAATTTTAGGGTTTAATATTTAGTTTTAAGGTTTAGGGTTTTAGTGTATTAAAGATTAGAGATCTAGTTTTTAGGGTTTATGGTTTTTTTTTATGGTTTTAGTGTTTAGAGTATTAGGATTTAGGGTTTAGTGTATTAAAGTTTAGGGTTTTAGATTTAGTTTTTAGGGTTTAGTGTTTAGATTTTTTTTTAAATTTTAGGGTTTTGAGTTTTTCGGTTATATGCTTAGTTTTAGGGTTTAATTTTAAGATTTAGTATTTTAAGTTTTAGTTTTTAGGGTTTTTCTTTTTTGTTTTAGGGTTTAGAATATTAGGGTTTAATGTTTACTTTTATGGTTTAGGGTTTTAGTGTATTCAAGTTTAGGGTTATAATTTTTTGGGTTTAGGGTTTGGTTTTAGGTTTTAGGTTTTAAAATTTTAGTTTTAGGGTTTAGGGTTTTAGTGTATTAAAGATTAGGGTTCTAGTTTTTAGGGTTTAGGGTTTTGTTTTTAGGATTTAGTGTTTAGAGTATTAGGATTTATGGTTTAGTGTATTAATGTTTAGGGTTTTAGATTTAGTTTTTTAGGGTTTAGTGTTTAGATTTTTTTTAAAATTTAAGGGTTTTGAGTTTTTCGGTTATATGCTTAGTTTTAGGGTTTAATTTTAAGGTTTAGGGTTTTAGGTTTTAGTTTTTAGGGTTTTTGTTTTAGGTTTTAGGGTTTAGAATATTAGGGTTTAATGTTTAGTTTTAGGGTTTAAGGTTTTAGTGTATTCAAGATTAGGGTTTTAGTTTTTAGGGTTTAGGGTTTTTGTTTTAGGTTTTAGGGTGGGTTTAGAATATTAGGGTTTAATTTTTACTATTAGGGTTTTAGGGTTTTAGTGTATTCAAGTTTAGGGTTTTAGGTTTAAGTTTTTAGGGTTTTTGTTTTAGGTTTTAGGGTTTAGAATTTTAGAGTTTAATATTTAGTTTTAGGGTTTAGGGTTTTAGTGTATTAAAGATTAGGGTTTTAGTTTTTAGGGTTTAAGGTTTTGTTTTTAGGATTTAGTGTTTAGAGTATTAGGATTTAGGGTTTAGTGTATTAAAGTTTAGGGTTTTAGATTTAGTTTTTTAGGGTTTAGTGTTTAGGGTTTTTGTTTTCAATTTTAGGGTTTAGAGTTTTTGGGTTATATGCTTCGTTTTTAGGGTTTAATTTTAGGTTTTAGGGTTTAGGGTTTTATTGTATTCAAGTTTAAGGTTTTAGGTTTTTGTTTTTAGGGTTTTTTTTTAGGTTTTAGGGTTTAGAATATTAGTGTTTAATATTTAGTTTTAGGGTTTAGGGTTTTGTTTTTAGGTTTTAGTGTTTAAAGTATTAGGATTTAGGGTTTAGTGTATTAAAGTTTAGGGTTTTAGATTTAGTTTTTAGGGTTTAATGTTTACTTTTACGGTTTAGGGTTTTAGTGTATTCAAGTTTAGGGTTTTAGGTTTTAGTTTTTAAGGTTTTTGTTTTAGGTTTTAGGGTTTAGAATATTAGGGTTTAATGTTTAGTTTTAGGGTTTAGGGTTTTAGTGTATTCAAGATTAGGGTTTTAGTTTTTAGGGTTTAGGGTTTTTGTTTTAGGTTTTAGGGTTTAGAATAATAGGGTTTAATGTTTACTTTTAGGGTTTAGGGTTTTAGTGTATTCAAGTTTAGGGTTATAATTTTTTGGGTTTAGGGTTTTGGTTTTAGGTTTTAGGGTTTAAAATTTTAGGTTTAGGGTTTAGGGTTTTAGTGTATTAAAGATTATGGTTTTTGTTTTTAGGGTTTAGGGTTTTGTTTTTATGTTTTAGTGTTTAGAGAATTAGGATTTAGGGTTTAGTGTATTAAAGTTTAGGGTTTTAGATTTAGTTTTTACGGTTTAGGGTTTAGGCACTACTACAAAAAAAGCCTTTAACAACGGTTAAAAACAGCTATTAACATCGGTTGTTGAACCGATGTCCAAGAGGCCGATGTAAATTGACGGCAAATTTAACATCAGTTCAAATCACCGATGTAATAAAAAACCGATGTGTATGATAAATTCACATCACGTAATATTGGTCTTTGAAACCGTTGTAAATAACTTTAAACACATCAGTTTTGTAGAAACCGATGTGAATACATTAAGGTAACATCAGTTACACATTATCTAACCGATGTAAGTTTCCACATTTGTCATCGGTTAAAATATTTAATCGATGTAAACGGATTAATTCAACATCAGTTATTTTACAACCGATGTGAATTCGTTAATAAAAAATAAAAAAAAAATACATTTTGAAATAATTATATTCATTAATAATTATTTCAATATTTAACATTTACATGAATATTCAATTCCATACAAAATAGTACAAATACAAATAAATTTCAAAAACACATTTTATCACTACATTGAAAATTAACAAACATGTATTGCTACGTCAAAAAGATGCTCTATGTATGTTCATAATTAGAACAATATCTCTTGAGGAGGCCTGTTAAAACCACAACTTTGAGCATTGCACAATATCTCTTGAGGAGGCCTGTTAAAAAAAGTTAAATATGTTAATAATACAAAAGTTACACTAAAAATAATTTTAAAATGCATTTACAATCCTTAAACTTGTTCTCCATTCCCAATTTCCCACAAGTCCAGAGTCATTATACTGATATGAGTGATAAATAGATAATTTGACATCATATAATACATTAATACTTTAATGGATAATAGTGAACACTGATTAAAAGTTCATTCACACAATTGATGATAAACAATAATTTCACATTATGTCGAAAAATCTATGAATATAACGCAACAAAACAAACAAACAAGAAATTATCCAGAAACGTTGTTAGCAATCAATGCATAATATTTACATATTCCTTCATGCAAGTTCAATGAAGGTGCAGTAGTAGTACAGTATATACTACTATAGTATAAGTTCAAAGCGATTTTGAACAGAACAATATTTTTGTGTTTATTTTTTATATAAGCTCTAAAATGTAAATTAATAGTCTAAAACCACACAACACACACTCATTTATATATATATATATATATATATATATAGTGTGTGTGTGTGTGATGTGTCGAAAGAAAATTTTATTTCGCTAATAAAAAAACACCATCTCAACCCAAAGAAAAAAAATATGATAATCAGAATGTATAGTTAAGAGAAATCATAAATTCGATTCTACTTCTTTCATGCATATTAATTTCAATGTCTTAGAATACATTAATTTCAACTATGTATCTATAGCATAGATTCACTAACCTCAGCTGGCTCGCCGCCATGAATGACCACTACTAAGGCTTCCATAACTTTTGCGCTGCTACAAATTGATGAAATGAGCCCATTTTCTTTTTCTCCTTAACAAAGAAACGTGAAAGTGAGATATTAATCAAACAAATCCATTAAATTCGTTAATTCTTTTAAATTGATAAAAGCTTCTTCGAGTCTTCATTCTAATTTCCACTACGCTCCCATCAAGTATATATTAGAAATCATAAATCAATTAGCGATTTCCAACACAACAAACATAAGTATGTAACAACTTCTGACTTTTGAATTCCTATAGCCAAATAGTCAATAGTCATTCCCTTCAAACAACAATTCTGATTCATAAGAATTAATAACTTACCCGACAAATTCAAAACCTGTTTGAGATTTCCACACAACTTACATTACCACACAACTCCTAGAGTAGAATAGCAGACAAAAGATATATCAGTGAAGCCTAAAATAAAAATACAATAAATGAAACAAATGTTCTTTTTATCTTGAACTCACATATTCCAACCGTACTTTCAGGTACCTAAGATTGTCCTTGTAACGGTCGTCGTACGAGAATGCGCGCACGCACTGTGCGTAAATCACGACTAACCCCGAAGAGTCTCCACCGGGCAGAAACGCTTCCTGAACTCATTTGATGCACCTTTTTCAAAACAATTGAACTCGGTAAGTGTGTACACTAAGTAAGTTTTTTGCACACCTTGCCATTAAATAGACCGCAAATGTGAAATGTACTAACTCACTCGATCCAAGGATGAAGCGGATTGTCTTTGCTCTAGTTGTCGATCACCTCAATCAACTGCCTAATTAGACGGAATTCAAAGTCTGCAAATTAGAAATTAGGGAAAAGAGAGAACAAAAAGTGATAACTATGAATAGCATCTTCGGTGGTGGAGGAGTGAGTTCATGACAAATTTAACTCACAAAATCACAATTACACTTAAATTCATTGTTTAATTAATTATCATCAAATTGCAGTCTATGATTTGAAGGTTAAACCCTAATTACCCCAAAATTTAAAAGAGTGCAAGTGAATCTGGAGCAAAAAAAAACAATTGCGGAATAACAAATAACCTGAATCGAAGGAGGAGACAACTATAAGAGGCAACAGTCATCGGAAAGCGACGACAACATAATAAATCAAGCAGTGCAACAGGCAACAAAAACGGCTTCAAAAACCCTAATAAAGGCAGCGGTGTCGATCACGGGGAAGGCGACGTCGGCGGCGGGAGTCACGTACGGAAAGGCGGTGGTGGTTGTGGTAACCGGCGTAGGAGAAGGGTTTTCTTTCGCGTGGAGATCGATTTATTTTCCTTGTGGATGCGAAGGAAGTTAACTCTATATTTTATAGGAGTACTATATTTTGAGGACAAGGGGAAGGTGGGGCGGTGGCGTACAGGGGCATGTGGTGGTGTTGCCGGTGGCTATTGGCGAGAAGCGGTTTTAGAGTTCATTGGTTTTTTTTGTGCGTGAATAAAATGTGCGAAGAAGAATGAGTTATGACTTATAATTAATTACATTGGGGTAGTGATATTTTTAAATAATAATTGATGTGTTTATTTTAAGCTTATATTGGTGTATTTGTTAACCGATGTGTGCATCATGTTTCCCCCACATCAGTCAATATATTAATCGATCTCTTTGATTATTAATTACTACGGTTAAATTAAAATCGATGTATGTAATTTAATTAACAACGCTAATCTAGTAACTGATGTAAATATTTGTTCAACGGACATCGGGTTTTTTTGTAACCGATGTCCGCATACTATCTCACATCGGTTTTAATACTAACCGATGTGAATAATATCAATAACAACGGTTATATTTCAACTGATGTAAACACAGTGTTGTTAAAGACTTATTTTGTAGTAGTGAGGGTTTTTGTTTTCAATTTTAGGGTTTTGAGTTTTTGGGTTATATGCTTCGTTTTAGGGTTTAATTTTAGGTTTTAGGGTTTAAGGTTTTATTGTATTCAAGTTTAGGGTTTTAGGTTTTGGTTTTTAGGGTTTTTGTTTTAGGTTTTAGGGTTTAGAATTTTAGAGTTTAATATTTAGTTTTAGGGTTTAGGGTTTTAGTGTATTAAAGATTAGGGTTCTAGTTTTTAGGGATTAGGGTTTTGTTTTTAGGATTTAGTGTTTAGAGTATAAGGATTTAGGGTTTAGTGTATTAAAGTTTAGGGTTTTAGATTTAGTTTATTAGGGTTTAGTGTTTAGATTTTTTTAAAAATTTAAAGGTTTTGAGTTTTTCGGTTATATGCTTAGTTTTAGGGTTTAATTTTAAGGTTTAGGGTTTTAGGTTTTAGTTTTTAGGGATTTTTTTAGGTTTTAGGGTTTAGAATATTAGGGTTTAATGTTTAGTTTTAGGGTTTAAGGTTTTATTGTATTCAAGATTAGGGTTCTAGTTTTTAGGGTTTAGTGTTTTTGTTTTAGGTTTTAGGGTTTAGAATATTAGGGTTTGATGTTTACTTTTAGGGTTTAGGGTTTTAGTGTATTCAAGTTTAGGGTTTAGTGTTTTTGTTTTAGGTTTTAGGGTTTAGAATTTTATGGTTTAATATTTAGTTTTAGGGTTTAGGGTTTTAGTATATTAAAGATTAGGGTTCTAGTTTTTAAGGTTTAGGGTTTTGTTTTTGGATTTCAGTGTTTAGAGTATCAGGATTTAGGGTTTAGAGTATTAAAGTTTAGGGTTTTAGATTTAGTTTTTAGGGTTTAGTGTTTAGATTTTTTTTAATATTTTAGAGTTTTGAGTTTTTCAGTTTTATGCTTAGTTTTAGGGTTTAATTTTAGGTTTTAGGGTTTAGAATATTAGGGTTTAATGTTTAGTTTTAGGGTTTAAGGTTTTAGTGTATTCAAAATTAGGGTTCTAGTTTTTAGGGTTCAGTGTTTTTGTTTTAGGGTTTAGGGTTTAGAATATTAGGGTTTGATGTTTACTTTTAGGGTTTAGGGTTTTAGTGTATTCAAGTTTAGGGTTTTAGGTTTTAGTTTTTAGGGTTTTTGTTTTAGGTTTTAGGGTTTAGAATTTTAGGGTTTAATATTTAGTTTTAAGGTTTAGGGTTTTAGTGTATTAAAGATTAGAGTTCTAGTTTATAGGGTTTATGGTTTTGTTTTTATGGTTTTAGTGTTTAGAGTATTAGGATTTAGGGTTTAGTGTATTAAAGTTTAGGGTTTTAGATTTAGTTTATAGGGTTTAGTGTTTAGATATTTTTTAAAATTTTAGGGTTTTGAGTTTTTCGGTTATATGCTTAGTTTTAGGGTTTAATTTTAAGGTTTAGAGTTTTAGGTTTTAGTTTTTAGGGATTTATTTAGGTTTTAGGGTTTAGAATATTAGGGTTTAATGTTTAGTTTTAGGGTTTAGGGTTTTAGTGTATTCAAGATTAGGGTTTTAGTTTTTAGGGTTTAGGGTTTTTGTTTTAGGTTTTAGGGTTTAGAATATTAGGGTTTAATGTTTACTTTTAGGGTTTAGGGTTTTAGTGTATTAAAGATTAGGGTTTTTTTTAGGGTTTAGGGTTTCGTTTTTATGTTTTAGTGTTTAGAGAATTAGGATTTAGGGTTTAGTGTATTAAAGTTTAGGGTTTTAGATTTAGTTTTTAGGGTTTAGGGTTTAGGGTTTTTGTTTTCAATTTTAGGGTTTAGAGTTTTTGGGTTATATGCTTCGTTTTTAGGGTTTAATTTTAGGTTTTAGGGTTTAGGGTTTTATTGTATTCAAGTTTAAGGTTTTAGGTTTTTGTTTTTAGGGTTTTTTTTTAGGTTTTAGGGTTTAGAATATTAGGGTTTAATATTTAGTTTTAGGGTTTAGGGTTTTGTTTTTAGGTTTTAGTGTTTAAAGTATTAGGATTTAGGGTTTAGTGTATTAAAGTTTAGGGTTTTAGATTTAGTTTTTAGGGTTTAGTGTTTAGATTTTTTTTTAAATTTTAGGGTTTTGAGTTTTTCGGTTATATGCTTAGTTTTAGGGTTTAATTTTAAGATTTAGTATTTTAAGTTTTAGTTTTTAGGGTTTTTCTTTTTTGTTTTAGGGTTTAGAATATTAGGGTTTAATGTTTACTTTTATGGTTTAGGGTTTTAGTGTATTCAAGTTTAGGGTTATAATTTTTTGGGTTTAGGGTTTGGTTTTAGGTTTTAGGTTTTAAAATTTTAGTTTTAGGGTTTAGGGTTTTAGTGTATTAAAGATTAGGGTTCTAGTTTTTAGGGTTTAGGGTTTTGTTTTTAGGATTTAGTGTTTAGAGTATTAGGATTTATGGTTTAGTGTATTAATGTTTAGGGTTTTAGATTTAGTTTTTTAGGGTTTAGTGTTTAGATTTTTTTTAAAATTTAAGGGTTTTGAGTTTTTCGGTTATATGCTTAGTTTTAGGGTTTAATTTTAAGGTTTAGGGTTTTAGGTTTTAGTTTTTAGGGTTTTTGTTTTAGGTTTTAGGGTTTAGAATATTAGGGTTTAATGTTTAGTTTTAGGGTTTAAGGTTTTAGTGTATTCAAGATTAGGGTTTTAGTTTTTAGGGTTTAGGGTTTTTGTTTTAGGTTTTAGGGTGGGTTTAGAATATTAGGGTTTAATTTTTACTATTAGGGTTTTAGGGTTTTAGTGTATTCAAGTTTAGGGTTTTAGGTTTTAGTTTTTAGGGTTTTTGTTTTAGGTTTTAGGGTTTAGAATTTTAGAGTTTAATATTTAGTTTTAGGGTTTAGGGTTTTAGTGTATTAAAGATTAGGGTTTTAGTTTTTAGGGTTTAAGGTTTTGTTTTTAGGATTTAGTGTTTAGAGTATTAGGATTTAGGGTTTAGTGTATTAAAGTTTAGGGTTTTAGATTTAGTTTTTAGGGTTTAGGGTTTAGGGTTTTTGTTTTCAATTTTAGGGTTTAGAGTTTTTGGGTTATATGCTTCGTTTTTAGGGTTTAATTTTAGGTTTTAGGGTTTAGGGTTTTATTGTATTCAAGTTTAAGGTTTTAGGTTTTTGTTTTTAGGGTTTTTTTTAGGTTTTAGGGTTTAGAATATTAGGGTTTAATATTTAGTGTTAGGGTTTAGGGTTTTGTTTTTAGGTTTTAGTGTTTAAAGTATTAGGATTTAGGGTTTAGTGTATTAAAGTTTAGGGTTTTAGATTTAGTTTTTAGGGTTTAGTGTTTAGATTTTTTTTTAAATTTTAGGGTTTTGAGTTTTTCGGTTATATGCTTAGTTTTAGGGTTTAATTTTAAGATTTAGTATTTTAGGTTTTAGTTTTTAGGGTTTTTCTTTTTTGTTTTAGGGTTTAGAATATTAGGGTTTAATATTTACTTTTATGGTTTAGGGTTTTAGTGTATTCAAGTTTAGGGTTATAATTTTTTGGGTTTAGGGTTTGGTTTTAGGTTTTAGGTTTTAAAATTTTAGTTTTAGGGTTTAGGGTTTTAGTGTATTAAAGATTAGGGTTCTAGTTTTTAGGGTTTAGGGTTTTGTTTTTAGGATTTAGTGTTTATAGTATTAGGATTTATGGTTTAGTGTATTAATGTTTAGGGTTTTAGATTTAGTTTTTTAGGGTTTAGTGTTTAGATTTTTTTTAAAATTTAAGGGTTTTGAGTTTTTCGGTTATATGCTTAGTTTTAGGGTTTAATTTTAAGGTTTAGGGTTTTAGGTTTTAGTTTTTAGGGTTTTTGTTTTAGGTTTTAGGGTTTAGAATATTAGGGTTTAATGTTTAGTTTTAGGGTTTAAGGTTTTAGTGTATTCAAGATTAGGGTTTTATATTTTAGGGTTTAGGGTTTTTGTTTTAGGTTTTAGGGTGGGTTTAGAATATTAGGGTTTAATTTTTACTATTAGGGTTTTAGGGTTTTAGTGTATTCAAGTTTAGGGTTTTAGGTTTTAGTTTTTAGGGTTTTTGTTTTAGGTTTTAGGGTTTAGAATTTTAGAGTTTAATATTTAGTTTTAGGGTTTAGGGTTTTAGTGTATTAAAGATTAGGGTTTTAGTTTTTAGGGTTTAAGGTTTTGTTTTTAGGATTTAGTGTTTAGAGTATTAGGATTTAGGGTTTAGTGTATTAAAGTTTAGGGTTTTAGATTTAGTTTTTTAGGGTTTAGTGTTTAGATTTTTTTAAAAATTTAAAGGTTTTGAGTTTTTCGGTTATATGCTTAGTTTTAGGGTTTAATTTTAAGGTTTTAGGTTTTAGGGTTTAGAATATTATGGTTTAATGTTTAGTTTTAGGGTTTAGGGTTTTAGTGTATTCAAGATTAGAGTTTTAGTTTTTAGGGTTTAGGGTTTTTGTTTTAGGTTTTAGGGTTTAGAATATTAGGGTTTAATGTTTACTTTTAGGGTTTAGGGTTTTAGTGTATTCAAGTTTAGGGTTATAATATTTTGGGTTTAGTGTTTGGTTTTAGGTTTTAGGGTTTAAAATTTTAGTTTTAGGGTTTAGGGTTTTAGTGTATTAAAGATTAGGGTTTTTTAGGGTTTAGGGTTTCGTTTTTATGTTTTAGTGTTCACAGAATTAGGATTTAGGGTTTAGTGTATTAAAGTTTAGGGTTTTAGATTTAGTTTTTAGGGTTTAGGGTTTAGGGTTTTTGTTTTCAATTTTAGGGTTTTGAGTTTTTGGGTTATATCCTTCGTTTTAGGGTTTAATTTTAGGTTTTAGGGTTTAGGGTTTTATTGTATTCAAGTTTAGGGTTTTAGATTTTAGTTTTTAGGGTTTTTGTTTTAGGTTTTAGGGTTTAGAATTTTATGGTTTAATATTTAGTTTTAGGGTTTAGGGTTTTAGTATATTAAAGATTAGGGTTCTAGTTTTGAAGGTTTAGGGTTTTGTTTTTAGATTTCAGTGTTTAGAGTATCAGGATTTAGGGTTTAGAGTATTAAAGTTTAGGGTTTTAGATTTAGTTTTTAGGGTTTAGTGTTTAGATTTTTTTTAATATTTTAGAGTTTTGAGTTTTTCAGTTTTATGCTTAGTTTTAGGGTTTAATTTTAAGGTTTAGGGTTTTAGGTTTTAGTTTTTAGGGTTTTTTTGGGTTTTAGGGTTTAGAATATTAGGGTTTAATGTTTAGTTTTAGGGCTTAGGGTTTTGGTGTATTCAAGATTAGGGTTTTAGTTTTTAGGGTTTAGGGTTTTTGTTTTAGGTTTTAGGGTTTAGAATATTAGGGTTTAATGTTTACTTTTAGGGTTTAGGGTTTTAGTGTATTCAAGTTTAGGGTTTTAGGTTTTAGTTTTTAGGGTTTTTGTTTTAGGTTTTAGGGTTTAGAATTTTAGAGTTTAATATTTAGTTTTAGGGTTTAGGGTTTTAGTGTATTAAAGATTAGGGTTATAGTTTTTAGGGTTTAGGGTTTTGTTTTTAGGATTTGGTGTTTAGAGTATTAGGATTTAGGGTTTAGTGTATTAAAGTTTAGGGTTTTAGATTTAGTTTTTTAGGGTTTAGTGTTTAGATTTTTTTTAAAATTTTAGGGTTTTGAGTTTTTCGGTTATATTCTTAGTTTTAGGGTTTAATTTTAAGGTTTAGGGTTTTAGGTTTTAGTTTTTAGGGTTTTTGTTTTAGGGTTTAGGGTTTAGAATATTAGGGTTTAATGTTTAGTTTTAGGGTTTAGGGTTTTAGTGTATTCAAGATTAGGGTTTTAGTTTTTAGGGTTTAGGGTTTTTGTTTTAGGTTTTAGGGTTTAGAATATTAGGGTTTAATGTTTACTTTTAGGGTTTAGGGTTTTAGTGTATTCAAGTTTAGGGTTATAATTTTTTGGGTTTAGGGTTTTGGTTTTAGGTTTTAGGGTTTAAAATTTTAGTTTTAGGGTTTAGGGTTTTAGTGTATTAAAGATTAGGGTTTTTGTTTTTAGGGTTTAGGGTTTCGTTTTTATGTTTTAGTGTTTAGAGAATTAGGATTTAGGGTTTAGTGTATTAAAGTTTAGGGTTTTAGATTTAGTTTTTACGGTTTAGTGTTTAGGGTTTTTGTTTTAAATTTTAGAGTTTTGAGTTTTTGGGTTATATGCTTCGTTTTAGGGTTTAATTTTAGGTTTTAAGGTTTAAGGTTTTATTGTATTCAAGTTTAAGGTTTTAGGTTTTAGTTTTTAGGTTTTTTTTTTAGGTTTTAGGGTTTAGAATTTTAGAGTTTAATATTTAGTTTTAGGGTTTAGGGTTTTAGTGTATTAAAGATTAGGGTTCTAGTTTTTAGGGATTAGGATTTTGTTTTTAGGATTTAGTGTTTAGAGTATAAGGATTTAGGGTTTAGTGTATTAAAGTTTAGGGTTTTAGATTTAGTTTATTAGGGTTTAGTGTTTAGATTTTTTTTAAAATTTAAAGGTTTTGAGTTTTTCGGTTATATGCTTACTTTTAGGGTTTAATTTTAAGGTTTAGGGTTTTAGTTTTTAGTTTTTAGGGATTTTTTTAGGTTTTAGGGTTTAGAATATTAGGGTTTAATGTTTAGTTTTAGGGTTTAGGGTTTTAGTGTATTCAAGATTAGGGTTTTAGTTTTTAGGGTATAGGGTTTTTGTTTTAGGTTTTAGGGTTTAGAATATTAGGGTTTAATGTTTACTTTTACGGTTTAGGGTTTTAGTGTATTCAAGTTTAGGGTTTTAGGTTTTAGTTTTTAGGGTTTTTGTTTTAGGTTTTAGGGTTTAGAATTTTAGAGTTTAATATTTAGTTTTAGGGTTTAGGGTTTTAGTGTATTAAAGATTAGGGTTTTAGTTTTTAGGGTTTAAGGTTTTGTTTTTAGGATTTAGTGTTTAGAGTATTAGGATTTAGGGTTTAGTGTATTAATGTTTAGGGTTTTAGATTTAGTTTTTAGGGTTTAGGGTTTAGGGTTTTTGTTTTCAATTTTAGGGTTTAGAGTTTTTGGGTTATATGCTTCGTTTTTAGGGTTTAATTTTAGGTTTTAGGGTTTAGGGTTTTATTGTATTCAAGTTTAAGGTTTTAGGTTTTTGTTTTTAGGGTTTTTTTTTAGGTTTTAGGGTTTAGAATATTAGGGTTTAATATTTAGTTTTAGGGTTTAGGGTTTTGTTTTTAGGTTTTAGTGTTTAAAGTATTAGGATTTAGGGTTTAGTGTATTAAAGTTTAGGGTTTTAGATTTAGTTTTTAGGGTTTAGTGTTTAGATTTTTTTTTAAATTTTAGGGTTTTGAGTTTTTCGGTTATATGCTTAGTTTTAGGGTTTAATTTTAAGATTTAGTATTTTAGGTTTTAGTTTTTAGGGTTTTTCTTTTTTGTTTTAGGGTTTAGAATATTAGGGTTTAATGTTTACTTTTATGGTTTAGGGTTTTAGTGTATTCAAGTTTAGGGTTATAATTTTTTGGGTTTAGGGTTTGGTTTTAGGTTTTAGGTTTTAAAATTTTAGTTTTAGGGTTTAGGGTTTTAGTGTATTAAAGATTAGGGTTCTAGTTTTTAGGGTTTAGGGTTTTGTTTTTAGGATTTAGTGTTTATAGTATTAGGATTTATGGTTTAGTGTATTAATGTTTAGGGTTTTAGATTTAGTTTTTTAGGGTTTAGTGTTTAGATTTTTTTTAAAATTTAAGGGTTTTGAGTTTTTCGGTTATATGCTTAGTTTTAGGGTTTAATTTTAAGGTTTAGGGTTTTAGGTTTTAGTTTTTAGGGTTTTTGTTTTAGGTTTTAGGGTTTAGAATATTAGGGTTTAATGTTTAGTTTTAGGGTTTAAGGTTTTAGTGTATTCAAGATTAGGGTTTTAGTTTTTAGGGTTTAGGGTTTTTGTTTTAGGTTTTAGGGTGGGTTTAGAATATTAGGGTTTAATTTTTACTATTAGGGTTTTAGGGTTTTAGTGTATTCAAGTTTAGGGTTTTAGGTTTTAGTTTTTAGGGTTTTTGTTTTAGGTTTTCGGGTTTAGAATTTTAGAGTTTAATATTTAGTTTTAGGGTTTAGGGTTTTAGTGTATTAAAGATTAGGGTTTTAGTTTTTAGGGTTTAAGGTTTTGTTTTTAGGATTTAGTGTTTAGAGTATTAGGATTTAGGGTTTAGTGTATTAAAGTTTAGGGTTTTAGATTTAGTTTTTTAGGGTTTAGTGTTTAGATTTTTTTAAAAATTTAAAGGTTTTGAGTTTTTCGGTTATATGCTTAGTTTTAGGGTTTAATTTTAAGGTTTTAGGTTTTAGGGTTTAGAATATTATGGTTTAATGTTTAGTTTTAGGGTTTAGGGTTTTAGTGTATTCAAGATTAGAGTTTTAGTTTTTAGGGTTTAGGGTTTTTGTTTTAGGTTTTAGGGTTTAGAATATTAGGGTTTAATGTTTACTTTTAGGGTTTAGGGTTTTAGTGTATTCAAGTTTAGGGTTATAATTTTTTAGGTTTAGTGTTTGGTTTTAGGTTTTAGGGTTTAAAATTTTAGTTTTAGGGTTTAGGGTTTTAGTGTATTAAAGATTAGGGTTTTTTTAGGGTTTAGGGTTTCGTTTTTATGTTTTAGTGTTCAGAGAATTAGGATTTAGGGTTTAGTGTATTAAAGTTTAGGGTTTTAGATTTAGTTTTTAGGGTTTAGGGTTTAGGGTTTTTGTTTTCAATTTTAGGGTTTTGAGTTTTTGGGTTATATGCTTCGTTTTAGGGTTTAATTTTAGGTTTTAGGGTTTAGGGTTTTATTGTATTCAAGTTTAGGGTTTTAGATTTTAGTTTTTAGGGTTTTTGTTTTAGGTTTTAGGGTTTAGAATTTTATGGTTTAATATTTAGTTTTAGGGTTTAGGGTTTTAGTATATTAAAGATTAGGGTTCTAGTTTTGAAGGTTTAGGGTTTTGTTTTTAGATTTCAGTGTTTAGAGTATCAGGATTTAGGGTTTAGAGTATTAAAGTTTAGGGTTTTAGATTTAGTTTTTAGGGTTTAGTGTTTAGATTTTTTTTAATATTTTAGAGTTTTGAGTTTTTCAGTTTTATGCTTAGTTTTAGGGTTTAATTTTAAGGTTTAGGGTTTTAGGTTTTAGTTTTTAGGGTTTTTTTGGGTTTTAGGGTTTAGAATATTAGGGTTTAATGTTTAGTTTTAGGGCTTAGGGTTTTGGTGTATTCAAGATTAGGGTTTTAGTTTTTAGGGTTTAGGGTTTTTGTTTTAGGTTTTAGGGTTTAGAATATTAGGGTTTAATGTTTACTTTTAGGGTTTAGGGTTTTAGTGTATTAAAGTTTAGGGTTTTAGGTTTTAGTTTTTAGGGTTTTTGTTTTAGGTTTTAGGGTTTAGAATTTTAGAGTTTAATATTTAGTTTTAGGGTTTAGGGTTTTAGTGTATTAAAGATTAGGGTTATAGTTTTTAGGGTTTAGGGTTTTGTTTTTAGGATTTGGTGTTTAGAGTATTAGGATTTAGGGTTTAGTGTATTAAAGTTTAGGGTTTTAGATTTAGTTTTTTAGGGTTTAGTGTTTAGATTTTTTTTAAAATTTTAGGGTTTTGAGTTTTTCGGTTATATTCTTAGTTTTAGGGTTTAATTTTAAGGTTTAGGGTTTTAGGTTTTAGTTTTTAGGGTTTTTGTTTTAGGGTTTAGGGTTTAGAATATTAGGGTTTAATGTTTAGTTTTAGGGTTTAGGGTTTTAGTGTATTCAAGATTAGGGTTTTAGTTTTTAGGGTTTAGGGTTTTTGTTTTAGGTTTTAGGGTTTAGAATATTAGGGTTTAATGTTTACTTTTAGGGTTTAGGGTTTTAGTGTATTCAAGTTTAGGGTTATAATTTTTTGGGTTTAGGGTTTTGGTTTTAGGTTTTAGGGTTTAAAATTTTAGTTTTAGGGTTTAGGGTTTTAGTGTATTAAAGATTAGGGTTTTTGTTTTTAGGGTTTAGGGTTTCGTTTTTATGTTTTAGTGTTTAGAGAATTAGGATTTAGGGTTTAGTGTATTAAAGTTTAGGGTTTTAGATTTAGTTTTTACGGTTTAGTGTTTAGGGTTTTTGTTTTAAATTTTAGAGTTTTGAGTTTTTGGGTTATATGCTTCGTTTTAGGGTTTAATTTTAGGTTTTAAGGTTTAAGGTTTTATTGTATTCAAGTTTAAGGTTTTAGGTTTTAGTTTTTAGGTTTTTTTTTAGGTTTTAGGGTTTAGAATTTTAGAGTTTAATATTTAGTTTTAGGGTTTAGGGTTTTAGTGTATTAAAGATTAGGGTTCTAGTTTTTAGGGATTAGGATTTTGTTTTTAGGATTTAGTGTTTAGAGTATAAGGATTTAGGGTTTAGTGTATTAAAGTTTAGGGTTTTAGATTTAGTTTATTAGGGTTTAGTGTTTAGATTTTTTTTAAAATTTAAAGGTTTTGAGTTTTTCGGTTATATGCTTACTTTTAGGGTTTAATTTTAAGGTTTAGGGTTTTAGTTTTTAGTTTTTAGGGATTTTTTTAGGTTTTAGGGTTTAGAATATTAGGGTTTAATGTTTAGTTTTAGGGTTTAGGGTTTTAGTGTATTCAAGATTAGGGTTTTAGTAATTAGGGTATAGGGTTTTTGTTTTAGGTTTTAGGGTTTAGAATATTAGGGTTTAATGTTTACTTTTACGGTTTAGGGTTTTAGTGTATTCAAGTTTAGGGTTTTAGGTTTTAGTTTTTAGGGTTTTTGTTTTAGGTTTTAGGGTTTATAATTTTAGAGTTTAATATTTAGTTTTAGGGTTTAGGGTTTTAGTGTATTAAAGATTAGGGTTATAGTTTTTAGGGTTTAGGGTTTTGTTTTTAGGATTTGGTGTTTAGAGTATTAGGATTTAGGGTTTAGTGTATTAAAGTTTAGGGTTTTAGATTTAGTTTTTTAGGGTTTAGTGTTTAGATTTTTTTTAAAATTTTAGGGTTTTGAGTTTTTCGGTTATATGCTTAGTTTTAGGGTTTAATTTTAAAGTTTAGGGTTTTAGGTTTTAGTTTTTAGGGTTTTTGTTTTAGGTTTTAGGGTTTAGAATATTAGGGTTTAATGTTTAGTTTTAGGGTTAAAGGTGTTAGTGTATTCAAGATTAGGGTTTTAGTTTTTAGGGTTTAGGGTTTTTGTTTTAGGTTTTAGGGTGGGTTTAGAATATTAGGGTTTAATTTTTACTATTAGGGTTTTAGGGTTTTAGTGTATTCAAGTTTAGGGTTTTAGGTTTTAGTTTTTAGGGTTTTTGTTTTAGGTTTTAGGGTTTAGAATTTTAGAGTTTAATATTTAGTTTTAGGGTTTAGGGTTTTAGTGTATTAAAGATTAGGGTTTTAGTTTTTAGGGTTTAAGGTTTTTTTTTAGGATTTAGTGTTTAGAGTATTAGGATTTAGGGTTTAGTGTATTAAAGTTTAGGGTTTTAGATTTAGTTTTTTAGGGTTTAGTTTTTAGATTTTTTTTAAAATTTAAAGGTTTTGAGTTTTTCGGTTATATGCTTAGTTTTAGGGTTTAATTTTAAGGTTTTAGGTTTTAGGATTTAGAATATTATGGTTTAATGTTTAGTTTTAGGGTTTAGGGTTTTAGTGTATTCAAGATTAGAGTTTTAGTTTTTAGGGTTTAGGGTTTTTGTTTTAGGTTTTAGGGTTTAGAATATTAGGGTTTAATGTTTACTTTTAGGGTTTAGGGTTTTAGTGTATTCAAGTTTAGGGTTATAATTTTTTGGGTTTAGTGTTTGGTTTTAGGTTTTAGGGTTTAAAATTTTAGTTTTAGGGTTTAGGGTTTTAGTGTATTAAAGATTAGGGTTTTTTTAGGGTTTAGGGTTTCGTTTTTATGTTTTAGTGTTCAGAGAATTAGGATTTAGGGTTTAGTGTATTAAAGTTTAGGGTTTTAGATTTAGTTTTTAGGGTTTAGGGTTTAGGGTTTTTGTTTTCAATTTTAGGGTTTTGAGTTTTTGGGTTATATGCTTCGTTTTAGGGTTTAATTTTAGGTTTTAGGGTTTAGGGTTTTATTGTATTCAAGTTTAGTGTTTTAGATTTTAGTTTTTAGGGTTTTTGTTTTAGGTTTTAGGGTTTAGAATTTTATGGTTTAATATTTAGTTTTAGGGTTTAGGGTTTTAGTATATTAAAGATTAGGGTTCTAGTTTTTAAGGTTTAGGGTTTTGTTTTTAGATTTCAGTGTTTAGAGTATCAGGATTTAGGGTTTAGAGTATTAAAGTTTAGGGTTTTAGATTTAGTTTTTAGGGTTTAGTGTTTAGATTTTTTTTAAAATTTTAGGGTTTTGAGTTTTTCGGTTTTATGCTTAGTTTTAGGGTTTAATTTTAAGGTTTAGGGTTTTAGGTTTTAGTTTTTAGGGTTTTTTTAGGTTTTAGGGTTTAGAATATTGGGGTTTAATGTTTAGTTTTAGGGCTTAGGGTTTTGGTGTATTCAAGATCAGGGTTCTAGTTTTTAGGGTTTAGGGTTTTTGTTTTAGGTTTTAGGGTTTAGAATATTAGGGTTTAATGTTTACTTTTAAGGTTTAGGGTTTTATTGTATTCAAGTTTAGGGTTTTAGATTTTAGTTTTTATGGTTTTTGTTTTAGGTTTTAGGGTTTAGAATTTTATGGTTTAATATTTAGTTTTAGGGTTTAGGGTTTTAGTATATTAAAGATTAGGGTTCTAGTTTTTAAGGTTTAGGGTTTTGTTTTTAGATTTCAGTGTTTAGAGTATTAGGATTTAGTGTTTAGAGTATTAAAGTTTAGGGTTTTAGATTTAGTTTTTAGGGTTTAGTGTTTAGATTTTTTTTAAAATTTTAGGGTTTTGAGTTTTTCAGTTTTATGCTTAGTTTTAGGGTTTAATTTTAAGGTTTAGGGTTTTAGGTTTTAGTTTTAAGGGTTTTTTTAGGTTTTAGGGTTTAGAATATTAGGGTTTAATGTTTAGTTTTAGGGCTTAGGGTTTTGGTGTATTCAAGATTAGGGTTTTAGTTTTTAGGGTTTAGGGTTTTTGTTTTAGGTTTTAGGGTTTAGAATATTAGGGTTTAATGTTTACTTTTAGGGTTTAGGGTTTTAGTGTATTCATGTTTAGGGTTTTAGGTTTTAGTTTTTTGGGTTTTTGTTTTAGGTTTTTGGGTTTAGAATTTTAGAGTTTAATATTTAGTTTTAGGGTTTAGGGTTTTAGTGTATTAAAGATTAGGGTTATAGTTTTTAGGGTTTAAGGTTTTGTTTTTAGGATTTGGTGTTTAGAGTATTAGGATTTAGGGTTTAGTGTATTAAAGTTTAGGGTTTTAGATTTAGTTTTTTAGGGTTTAGTGTTTAGATTTTTTTTAAAATTTTAGGGTTTTGAGTTTTTCAGTTATATTCTTAGTTTTAGGGTTTAATTTTAAGGTTTAGGGTTTTAGGTTTTAGTTTTTAGGGTTTTTGTTTTAGGTTTTAGGGTTTAGAATATTATGGTTTAATGTTTAGTTTTAGGGTTTAGGGTTTAAGTGTATTCAAGATTAGGGTTTTAGTTTTTAGGGATTAGGGTTTTTGTTTTAGGTTTTAGGGTTTAGAATATTAGGGTTTAATGTTTACTTTTAGGGTTTAGGGTTTTTGTGTATTCAAGTTTAAGGTTTTAGGTTTTAGTTTTTAGGGTTTTTGTTTTAGGTTTTAGGGTTTAGAATATTAGGGTTTAATGTTTAGTTTTAGGGTTTAAGGTTTTAGTGTATTCAAGATTAGGGTTTTAGTTTTTAGGGTTTAGGGTTTTTGTTTTAGGTTTTAGGGTGGATTTAGAATATTAGGGTTTAATTTTTACTATTAGGGTTTTAGGGTTTTAGTGTATTCAAGTTTAGGGTTTTAGGTTTTAGTTTTTAGGGTTTTTGTTTTAGGTTTTAGGGTTTAGAATTTTAGAGTTTAATATTTAGTTTTAGGGTTTAGGGTTTTAGTGTATTAAAGATTAGGGTTTTAGTTTTTAGGGTTTAAGGTTTTGTTTTTAGGATTTAGTGTTTAGAGTATTAGGATTTAGGGTTTAGTGTATTAAAGTTTAGGGTTTTAGATTTAGTTTTTTAGGGTTTAGTGTTTAGATTTTTTTTAAAATTTTAGGGTTTTGAGTTTTTCGGTTTTATGCTTAGTTTTAGGGTTTAATTTTAAGGTTTAGGGTTTTAGGTTTTAGTTTTTAGGGTTTTTTTTAGGTTTTAGGGTTTAGAATATTAGGGTTTAATGTTTAATTTTAGGGCTTAGGGTTTTGGTGTATTCAAGATTAGGGTTTTAGTTTTTAGGGTTTAGGGTTTTTGTTTTAGGTTTTAGGGTGGGTTTAGAATATTAGGGTTTAATTTTTACTATTAGGGTTTTAGGGTTTTAGTGTATTCAAGTTTAGGGTTTTAGGTTTTAGTTTTTAGGGTTTTTGTTTTAGGTTTTAGGGTTTAGAATTTTAGAGTTTAATATTTAGTTTTAGGGTTTAGGGTTTTAGTGTATTAAAGATTAGGGTTTTAGTTTTTAGGGTTTAAGGTTTTGTTTTTAGGATTTAGTGTTTAGAGTATTAGGATTTAGGGTTTAGTGTATTAAAGTTTAGGGTTTTAGATTTAGTTTTTTAGGGTTTAGTGTTTAGATTTTTTTTAAAATTTTAGGGTTTTGAGTTTTTCGGTTTTATGCTTAGTTTTAGGGTTTAATTTTAAGGTTTAGGGTTTTAGGTTTTAGTTTTTAGGTTTTTTTTTAGGTTTTAGGGTTTAGAATATTAGGGTTTAATGTTTAATTTTAGGGCTTAGGGTTTTGGTGTATTCAAGATTAGGGTTTTAGTTTTTAGGGTTTAGGGTTTTTGTTTTAGGTTTTAGGGTGGGTTTAGAATATTAGGGTTTAATTTTTACTATTAGGGTTTTAGGGTTTTAGTGTATTCAAGTTTAGGGTTTTAGGTTTTAGTTTTTAGGGTTTTTGTTTTAGGTTTTAGGGTTTAGAATTTTAGAGTTTAATATTTAGTTTTAGGGTTTAGGGTTTTAGTGTATTAAAGATTAGGGTTTTAGTTTTTAGGGTTTAAGGTTTTTTTTTAGGATTTAGTGTTTAGAGTATTAGGATTTAGGGTTTAGTGTATTAAAGTTTAGGGTTTTAGATTTAGTTTTTTAGGGTTTAGTTTTTAGATTTTTTTTAAAATTTAAAGGTTTTGAGTTTTTCGGTTATATGCTTAGTTTTAGGGTTTAATTTTAAGGTTTTAGGTTTTAGGATTTAGAATATTATGGTTTAATGTTTAGTTTTAGGGTTTAGGGTTTTAGTGTATTCAAGATTAGAGTTTTAGTTTTTAGGGTTTAGGGTTTTTGTTTTAGGTTTTAGGGTTTAGAATATTAGGGTTTAATGTTTACTTTTAGGGTTTAGGGTTTTAGTGTATTCAAGTTTAGGGTTATAATTTTTTGGGTTTAGTGTTTGGTTTTAGGTTTTAGGGTTTAAAATTTTAGTTTTAGGGTTTAGGGTTTTAGTGTATTAAAGATTAGGGTTTTTTTAGGGTTTAGGGTTTCGTTTTTATGTTTTAGTGTTCAGAGAATTAGGATTTAGGGTTTAGTGTATTAAAGTTTAGGGTTTTAGATTTAGTTTTTAGGGTTTAGGGTTTAGGGTTTTTGTTTTCAATTTTAGGGTTTTGAGTTTTTGGGTTATATGCTTCGTTTTAGGGTTTAATTTTAGGTTTTAGGGTTTAGGGTTTTATTGTATTCAAGTTTAGTGTTTTAGATTTTAGTTTTTAGGGTTTTTGTTTTAGGTTTTAGGGTTTAGAATTTTATGGTTTAATATTTAGTTTTAGGGTTTAGGGTTTTAGTATATTAAAGATTAGGGTTCTAGTTTTTAAGGTTTAGGGTTTTGTTTTTAGATTTCAGTGTTTAGAGTATCAGGATTTAGGGTTTAGAGTATTAAAGTTTAGGGTTTTAGATTTAGTTTTTAGGGTTTAGTGTTTAGATTTTTTTTAAAATTTTAGGGTTTTGAGTTTTTCGGTTTTATGCTTAGTTTTAGGGTTTAATTTTAAGGTTTAGGGTTTTAGGTTTTAGTTTTTAGGGTTTTTTTAGGTTTTAGGGTTTAGAATATTGGGGTTTAATGTTTAGTTTTAGGGCTTAGGGTTTTGGTGTATTCAAGATCAGGGTTCTAGTTTTTAGGGTTTAGGGTTTTTGTTTTAGGTTTTAGGGTTTAGAATATTAGGGTTTAATGTTTACTTTTAAGGTTTAGGGTTTTATTGTATTCAAGTTTAGGGTTTTAGATTTTAGTTTTTATGGTTTTTGTTTTAGGTTTTAGGGTTTAGAATTTTATGGTTTAATATTTAGTTTTAGGGTTTAGGGTTTTAGTATATTAAAGATTAGGGTTCTAGTTTTTAAGGTTTAGGGTTTTGTTTTTAGATTTCAGTGTTTAGAGTATTAGGATTTAGTGTTTAGAGTATTAAAGTTTAGGGTTTTAGATTTAGTTTTTAGGGTTTAGTGTTTAGATTTTTTTTAAAATTTTAGGGTTTTGAGTTTTTCAGTTTTATGCTTAGTTTTAGGGTTTAATTTTAAGGTTTAGGGTTTTAGGTTTTAGTTTTAAGGGTTTTTTTAGGTTTTAGGGTTTAGAATATTAGGGTTTAATGTTTAGTTTTAGGGCTTAGGGTTTTGGTGTATTCAAGATTAGGGTTTTAGTTTTTAGGGTTTAGGGTTTTTGTTTTAGGTTTTAGGGTTTAGAATATTAGGGTTTAATGTTTACTTTTAGGGTTTAGGGTTTTAGTGTATTCATGTTTAGGGTTTTAGGTTTTAGTTTTTTGGGTTTTTGTTTTAGGTTTTTGGGTTTAGAATTTTAGAGTTTAATATTTAGTTTTAGGGTTTAGGGTTTTAGTGTATTAAAGATTAGGGTTATAGTTTTTAGGGTTTAGGGTTTTGTTTTTAGGATTTGGTGTTTAGAGTATTAGGATTTAGGGTTTAGTGTATTAAAGTTTAGGGTTTTAGATTTAGTTTTTTAGGGTTTAGTGTTTAGATTTTTTTTAAAATTTTAGGGTTTTGAGTTTTTCAGTTATATTCTTAGTTTTAGGGTTTAATTTTAAGGTTTAGGGTTTTAGGTTTTAGTTTTTAGGGTTTTTGTTTTAGGTTTTAGGGTTTAGAATATTATGGTTTAATGTTTAGTTTTAGGGTTTAGGGTTTAAGTGTATTCAAGATTAGGGTTTTAGTTTTTAGGGATTAGGGTTTTTGTTTTAGGTTTTAGGGTTTAGAATATTAGGGTTTAATGTTTACTTTTAGGGTTTAGGGTTTTTGTGTATTCAAGTTTAAGGTTTTAGGTTTTAGTTTTTAGGGTTTTTGTTTTAGGTTTTAGGGTTTAGAATATTAGGGTTTAATGTTTAGTTTTAGGGTTTAAGGTTTTAGTGTATTCAAGATTAGGGTTTTAGTTTTTAGGGTTTAGGGTTTTTGTTTTAGGTTTTAGGGTGGATTTAGAATATTAGGGTTTAATTTTTACTATTAGGGTTTTAGGGTTTTAGTGTATTCAAGTTTAGGGTTTTAGGTTTTAGTTTTTAGGGTTTTTGTTTTAGGTTTTAGGGTTTAGAATTTTAGAGTTTAATATTTAGTTTTAGGGTTTAGGGTTTTAGTGTATTAAAGATTAGGGTTTTAGTTTTTAGGGTTTAAGGTTTTGTTTTTAGGATTTAGTGTTTAGAGTATTAGGATTTAGGGTTTAGTGTATTAAAGTTTAGGGTTTTAGATTTAGTTTTTTAGGGTTTAGTGTTTAGATTTTTTTTAAAATTTTAGGGTTTTGAGTTTTTCGGTTTTATGCTTAGTTTTAGGGTTTAATTTTAAGGTTTAGGGTTTTAGGTTTTAGTTTTTAGGGTTTTTTTTAGGTTTTAGGGTTTAGAATATTAGGGTTTAATGTTTAATTTTAGGGCTTAGGGTTTTGGTGTATTCAAGATTAGGGTTTTAGTTTTTAGGGTTTAGGGTTTTTGTTTTAGGTTTTAGGGTGGGTTTAGAATATTAGGGTTTAATTTTTACTATTAGGGTTTTAGGGTTTTAGTGTATTCAAGTTTAGGGTTTTAGGTTTTAGTTTTTAGGGTTTTTGTTTTAGGTTTTAGGGTTTAGAATTTTAGAGTTTAATATTTAGTTTTAGGGTTTAGGGTTTTAGTGTATTAAAGATTAGGGTTTTAGTTTTTAGGGTTTAAGGTTTTTTTTTAGGATTTAGTGTTTAGAGTATTAGGATTTAGGGTTTAGTGTATTAAAGTTTAGGGTTTTAGATTTAGTTTTTTAGGGTTTAGTTTTTAGATTTTTTTTAAAATTTAAAGGTTTTGAGTTTTTCGGTTATATGCTTAGTTTTAGGGTTTAATTTTAAGGTTTTAGGTTTTAGGATTTAGAATATTATGGTTTAATGTTTAGTTTTAGGGTTTAGGGTTTTAGTGTATTCAAGATTAGAGTTTTAGTTTTTAGGGTTTAGGGTTTTTGTTTTAGGTTTTAGGGTTTAGAATATTAGGGTTTAATGTTTACTTTTAGGGTTTAGGGTTTTAGTGTATTCAAGTTTAGGGTTATAATTTTTTGGGTTTAGTGTTTGGTTTTAGGTTTTAGGGTTTAAAATTTTAGTTTTAGGGTTTAGGGTTTTAGTGTATTAAAGATTAGGGTTTTTTTAGGGTTTAGGGTTTCGTTTTTATGTTTTAGTGTTCAGAGAATTAGGATTTAGGGTTTAGTGTATTAAAGTTTAGGGTTTTAGATTTAGTTTTTAGGGTTTAGGGTTTAGGGTTTTTGTTTTCAATTTTAGGGTTTTGAGTTTTTGGGTTATATGCTTCGTTTTAGGGTTTAATTTTAGGTTTTAGGGTTTAGGGTTTTATTGTATTCAAGTTTAGTGTTTTAGATTTTAGTTTTTAGGGTTTTTGTTTTAGGTTTTAGGGTTTAGAATTTTATGGTTTAATATTTAGTTTTAGGGTTTAGGGTTTTAGTATATTAAAGATTAGGGTTCTAGTTTTTAAGGTTTAGGGTTTTGTTTTTAGATTTCAGTGTTTAGAGTATCAGGATTTAGGGTTTAGAGTATTAAAGTTTAGGGTTTTAGATTTAGTTTTTAGGGTTTAGTGTTTAGATTTTTTTTAAAATTTTAGGGTTTTGAGTTTTTCGGTTTTATGCTTAGTTTTAGGGTTTAATTTTAAGGTTTAGGGTTTTAGGTTTTAGTTTTTAGGGTTTTTTTTAGGTTTTAGGGTTTAGAATATTGGGGTTTAATGTTTAGTTTTAGGGCTTAGGGTTTTGGTGTATTCAAGATCAGGGTTCTAGTTTTTAGGGTTTAGGGTTTTTGTTTTAGGTTTTAGGGTTTAGAATATTAGGGTTTAATGTTTACTTTTAAGGTTTAGGGTTTTATTGTATTCAAGTTTAGGGTTTTAGATTTTAGTTTTTATGGTTTTTGTTTTAGGTTTTAGGGTTTAGAATTTTATGGTTTAATATTTAGTTTTAGGGTTTAGGGTTTTAGTATATTAAAGATTAGGGTTCTAGTTTTTAAGGTTTAGGGTTTTGTTTTTTGATTTCAGTGTTTAGAGTATTAGGATTTAGTGTTTAGAGTATTAAAGTTTAGGGTTTTAGATTTAGTTTTTAGGGTTTAGTGTTTAGATTTTTTTTAAAATTTTAGGGTTTTGAGTTTTTCAGTTTTATGCTTAGTTTTAGGGTTTAATTTTAAGGTTTAGGGTTTTAGGTTTTAGTTTTAAGGGTTTTTTTAGGTTTTAGGGTTTAGAATATTAGGGTTTAATGTTTAGTTTTAGGGCTTAGGGTTTTGGTGTATTCAAGATTAGGGTTTTAGTTTTTAGGGTTTAGGGTTTTTGTTTTAGGTTTTAGGGTTTAGAATATTAGGGTTTAATGTTTACTTTTAGGGTTTAGGGTTTTAGTGTATTCATGTTTAGGGTTTTAGGTTTTAGTTTTTTGGGTTTTTGTTTTAGGTTTTTGGGTTTAGAATTTTAGAGTTTAATATTTAGTTTTAGGGTTTAGGGTTTTAGTGTATTAAAGATTAGGGTTATAGTTTTTAGGGTTTAGGGTTTTGTTTTTAGGATTTGGTGTTTAGAGTATTAGGATTTAGGGTTTAGTGTATTAAAGTTTAGGGTTTTAGATTTAGTTTTTTAGGGTTTAGTGTTTAGATTTTTTTTAAAATTTTAGGGTTTTGAGTTTTTCAGTTATATTCTTAGTTTTAGGGTTTAATTTTAAGGTTTAGGGTTTTAGGTTTTAGTTTTTAGGGTTTTTGTTTTAGGTTTTAGGGTTTAGAATATTATGGTTTAATGTTTAGTTTTAGGGTTTAGGGTTTAAGTGTATTCAAGATTAGGGTTTTAGTTTTTAGGGTTTAGGGTTTTTGTTTTAGGTTTTAGGGTTTAGAATATTAGGGTTTAATGTTTACTTTTAGGGTTTAGGGTTTTTGTGTATTCAAGTTTAAGGTTTTAGGTTTTAGTTTTTAGGGTTTTTGTTTTAGGTTTTAGGATTTAGAATATTAGGGTTTAATGTTTAGTTTTAGGGTTTAAGGTTTTAGTGTATTCAAGATTAGGGTTTTAGTTTTTAGGGTTTAGGGTTTTTGTTTTAGGTTTTAGGGTGGATTTAGAATATTAGGGTTTAATTTTTACTATTAGGGTTTTAGGGTTTTAGTGTATTCAAGTTTAGGGTTTTAGGTTTTAGTTTTTAGGGTTTTTGTTTTAGGTTTTAGGGTTTAGAATTTTAGAGTTTAATATTTAGTTTTAGGGTTTAGGGTTTTAGTGTATTAAAGATTAGGGTTTTAGTTTTTAGGGTTTAAGGTTTTGTTTTTAGGATTTAGTGTTTAGAGTATTAGGATTTAGGGTTTAGTGTATTAAAGTTTAGGGTTTTAGATTTAGTTTTTTAGGGTTTAGTGTTTAGATTTTTTTTAAAATTTTAGGGTTTTGAGTTTTTCGGTTTTATGCTTAGTTTTAGGGTTTAATTTTAAGGTTTAGGGTTTTAGGTTTTAGTTTTTAGGTTTTTTTTTAGGTTTTAGGGTTTAGAATATTAGGGTTTAATGTTTAATTTTAGGGCTTAGGGTTTTGGTGTATTCAAGATTAGGGTTTTAGTTTTTAGGGTTTAGGGTTTTTGTTTTAGGTTTTAGGGTTTAGAATATTAGGATTTAATGTTTACTTTTAGGGTTTAGGGTTTTATTGTATTCAAGTTTAGGGTTTTAGATTTTAGTTTTTAGGGTTTTTGTTTTAGGTTTTAGGGTTTAGAATTTTATGGTTTAATATTTAGTTTTAGGGTTTAGGGTTTTAGTATATTAAAGATTAGGGTTCTAGTTTTTAAGGTTTAGGGTTTTGTTTTTATATTTCAGTGTTTAGAGTGTCAGGATTTAGGGTTTAGAGTATTAAAGTTTAGGGTTTTAGATTTAGTTTTTAGGGTTTAGTGTTTAGATTTTTTTTAAAATTTTAGGGTTTTGAGTTTTTCAGTTTTATGCTTAGTTTTAGGGTTTAATTTTAAGGTTTAGGATTTTAGGTTTTAGTTTTTAGGGTTTTTTTTAGGTTTTAGGGTTTAGAATATTAGGGTTTAATGTTTAGTTTTAGGGCTTAGGGTTTTGGTGAATTCAAGATTAGGGTTTTAGTTTTTAGGGTTTAGGGTTTTTGTTTTAGGTTTTAGGGTTTAGAATATTAGGGTTTAATGTTTACTTTTACGGTTTAGGGTTTTAGTGTATTCAAGTTTAGGGTTTTAGGTTTTAGTTTTTAGGGTTTTTGTTTTAGGTTTTAGGGTTTAGAATTTTAGAGTTTAATATTTAGTTTTAGGGTTTAGGGTTTTAGTGTATTAAAGATTAGGGTTATAGTTTTTAGGGTTTAGGGTTTTGTTTTTAGGATTTGGTGTTTAGAGTATTAGGATTTAGGGTTTAGTGTATTAAAGTTTAGGGTTTTAGATTTAGTTTTTTAGGGTTTAGTGTTTAGATTTTTTTTTAAATTTTAGGGTTTTGAGTTTTTCAGTTATATTCTTAGTTTTAGGGTTTAATTTTAAGGTTTAGGGTTTTAGGTTTTAGTTTTTAGGGTTTTTGTTTTAGGTTTTAGGGTTTAGAATATTATGGTTTAATGTTTAGTTTTAGGGTTTAGGGTTTAAGTGTATTCAAGATTAGGGTTTTAGTTTTTAGGGTTTAGGGTTTTTGTTTTAGGTTTTAGGGTTTAGAATATTAGGGTTTAATGTTTACTTTTAGGGTTTAGGGTTTTTGTGTATTCAAGTTTAGGGTTTTAGGTTTTAGTTTTTAGGGTTTTTGTTTTAGGTTTTAGGGTTTAGAATATTAGGGTTTAATGTTTAGTTTTAGGGTTTAAGGTTTTAGTGTATTCAAGATTAGGGTTTTAGTTTTTAGGGTTTAGGGTTTTTGTTTTAGGTTTTAGGGTGGGTTTAGAATATTAGGGTTTAATTTTTACTATTAGGGTTTTAGGGTTTTAGTGTATTCAAGTTTAGGGTTTTAGGTTTTAGTTTTTAGGGTTTTTGTTTTAGGTTTTAGGGTTTAGAATTTTAGAGTTTAATATTTAGTTTTAGGGTTTAGGGTTTTAGTGTATTAAAGATTAGGGTTTTAGTTTTTAGGGTTTAAGGTTTTTTTTTAGGATTTAGTGTTTAGAGTATTAGGATTTAGGGTTTAGTGTATTAAAGTTTAGGGTTTTAGATTTAGTTTTTTAGGGTTTAGTTTTTAGATTTTTTTTAAAATTTAAAGGTTTTGAGTTTTTCGGTTATATGCTTAGTTTTAGGGTTTAATTTTAAGGTTTTAGGTTTTAGGATTTAGAATATTATGGTTTAATGTTTAGTTTTAGGGTTTAGGGTTTTAGTGTATTCAAGATTAGAGTTTTAGTTTTTAGGGTTTAGGGTTTTTGTTTTAGGTTTTAGGGTTTAGAATATTAGGGTTTAATGTTTACTTTTAGGGTTTAGGGTTTTAGTGTATTCAAGTTTAGGGTTATAATTTTTTGGGTTTAGTGTTTGGTTTTAGGTTTTAGGGTTTAAAATTTTAGTTTTAGGGTTTAGGGTTTTAGTGTATTAAAGATTAGGGTTTTTTTAGGGTTTAGGGTTTCGTTTTTATGTTTTAGTGTTCAGAGAATTAGGATTTAGGGTTTAGTGTATTAAAGTTTAGGGTTTTAGATTTAGTTTTTAGGGTTTAGGGTTTAGGGTTTTTGTTTTCAATTTTAGGGTTTTGAGTTTTTGGGTTATATGCTTCGTTTTAGGGTTTAATTTTAGGTTTTAGGGTTTAGGGTTTTATTGTATTCAAGTTTAGTGTTTTAGATTTTAGTTTTTAGGGTTTTTGTTTTAGGTTTTAGGGTTTAGAATTTTATGGTTTAATATTTAGTTTTAGGGTTTAGGGTTTTAGTATATTAAAGATTAGGGTTCTAGTTTTTAAGGTTTAGGGTTTTGTTTTTAGATTTCAGTGTTTAGAGTATCAGGATTTAGGGTTTAGAGTATTAAAGTTTAGGGTTTTAGATTTAGTTTTTAGGGTTTAGTGTTTAGATTTTTTTTAAAATTTTAGGGTTTTGAGTTTTTCGGTTTTATGCTTAGTTTTAGGGTTTAATTTTAAGGTTTAGGGTTTTAGGTTTTAGTTTTTAGGGTTTTTTTTAGGTTTTAGGGTTTAGAATATTGGGGTTTAATGTTTAGTTTTAGGGCTTAGGGTTTTGGTGTATTCAAGATCAGGGTTCTAGTTTTTAGGGTTTAGGGTTTTTGTTTTAGGTTTTAGGGTTTAGAATATTAGGGTTTAATGTTTACTTTTAAGGTTTAGGGTTTTATTGTATTCAAGTTTAGGGTTTTAGATTTTAGTTTTTATGGTTTTTGTTTTAGGTTTTAGGGTTTAGAATTTTATGGTTTAATATTTAGTTTTAGGGTTTAGGGTTTTAGTATATTAAAGATTAGGGTTCTAGTTTTTAAGGTTTAGGGTTTTGTTTTTTGATTTCAGTGTTTAGAGTATTAGGATTTAGTGTTTAGAGTATTAAAGTTTAGGGTTTTAGATTTAGTTTTTAGGGTTTAGTGTTTAGATTTTTTTTAAAATTTTAGGGTTTTGAGTTTTTCAGTTTTATGCTTAGTTTTAGGGTTTAATTTTAAGGTTTAGGGTTTTAGGTTTTAGTTTTAAGGGTTTTTTTAGGTTTTAGGGTTTAGAATATTAGGGTTTAATGTTTAGTTTTAGGGCTTAGGGTTTTGGTGTATTCAAGATTAGGGTTTTAGTTTTTAGGGTTTAGGGTTTTTGTTTTAGGTTTTAGGGTTTAGAATATTAGGGTTTAATGTTTACTTTTAGGGTTTAGGGTTTTAGTGTATTCATGTTTAGGGTTTTAGTGTATTCATGTTTAGGGTTTTGTTTTTAGGATTTGGTGTTTAGAGTATTAGGATTTAGGGTTTAGTGTATTAAAGTTTAGGGTTTTAGATTTAGTTTTTTAGGGTTTAGTGTTTAGATTTTTTTTAAAATTTTAGGGTTTTGAGTTTTTCAGTTATATTCTTAGTTTTAGGGTTTAATTTTAAGGTTTAGGGTTTTAGGTTTTAGTTTTTAGGGTTTTTGTTTTAGGTTTTAGGGTTTAGAATATTATGGTTTAATGTTTAGTTTTAGGGTTTAGGGTTTAAGTGTATTCAAGATTAGGGTTTTAGTTTTTAGGGTTTAGGGTTTTTGTTTTAGGTTTTAGGGTTTAGAATATTAGGGTTTAATGTTTACTTTTAGGGTTTAGGGTTTTTGTGTATTCAAGTTTAAGGTTTTAGGTTTTAGTTTTTAGGGTTTTTGTTTTAGGTTTTAGGGTTTAGAATATTAGGGTTTAATGTTTAGTTTTAGGGTTTAAGGTTTTAGTGTATTCAAGATTAGGGTTTTAGTTTTTAGGGTTTAGGGTTTTTGTTTTAGGTTTTAGGGTGGATTTAGAATATTAGGGTTTAATTTTTACTATTAGGGTTTTAGGGTTTTAGTGTATTCAAGTTTAGGGTTTTAGGTTTTAGTTTTTAGGGTTTTTGTTTTAGGTTTTAGGGTTTAGAATTTTAGAGTTTAATATTTAGTTTTAGGGTTTAGGGTTTTAGTGTATTAAAGATTAGGGTTTTAGTTTTTAGGGTTTAAGGTTTTGTTTTTAGGATTTAGTGTTTAGAGTATTAGGATTTAGGGTTTAGTGTATTAAAGTTTAGGGTTTTAGATTTAGTTTTTTAGGGTTTAGTGTTTAGATTTTTTTTAAAATTTTAGGGTTTTGAGTTTTTCGGTTTTATGCTTAGTTTTAGGGTTTAATTTTAAGGTTTAGGGTTTTAGGTTTTAGTTTTTAGGTTTTTTTTTAGGTTTTAGGGTTTAGAATATTAGGGTTTAATGTTTAATTTTAGGGCTTAGGGTTTTGGTGTATTCAAGATTAGGGTTTTAGTTTTTAGGGTTTAGGGTTTTTGTTTTAGGTTTTAGGGTTTAGAATATTAGGATTTAATGTTTACTTTTAGGGTTTAGGGTTTTATTGTATTCAAGTTTAGGGTTTTAGATTTTAGTTTTTAGGGTTTTTGTTTTAGGTTTTAGGGTTTAGAATTTTATGGTTTAATATTTAGTTTTAGGGTTTAGGGTTTTAGTATATTAAAGATTAGGGTTCTAGTTTTTAAGGTTTAGGGTTTTGTTTTTATATTTCAGTGTTTAGAGTATCAGGATTTAGGGTTTAGAGTATTAAAGTTTAGGGTTTTAGATTTAGTTTTTAGGGTTTAGTGTTTAGATTTTTTTTAAAATTTTAGGGTTTTGAGTTTTTCAGTTTTATGCTTAGTTTTAGGGTTTAATTTTAAGGTTTAGGATTTTAGGTTTTAGTTTTTAGGGTTTTTTTTAGGTTTTAGGGTTTAGAATATTAGGGTTTAATGTTTAGTTTTAGGGCTTAGGGTTTTGGTGAATTCAAGATTAGGGTTTTAGTTTTTAGGTTTTAGGGTTTTTGTTTTAGGTTTTAGGGTTTAGAATATTAGGGTTTAATGTTTACTTTTACGGTTTAGGGTTTTAGTGTATTCAAGTTTAGGGTTTTAGGTTTTAGTTTTTAGGGTTTTTGTTTTAGGTTTTAGGGTTTAGAATTTTAGAGTTTAATATTTAGTTTTAGGGTTTAGGGTTTTAGTGTATTAAAGATTAGGGTTATAGTTTTTAGGGTTTAGGGTTTTGTTTTTAGGATTTGGTGTTTAGAGTATTAGGATTTAGGGTTTAGTGTATTAAAGTTTAGGGTTTTAGATTTAGTTTTTTAGGGTTTAGTGTTTAGATTTTTTTTTAAATTTTAGGGTTTTGAGTTTTTCAGTTATATTCTTAGTTTTAGGGTTTAATTTTAAGGTTTAGGGTTTTAGGTTTTAGTTTTTAGGGTTTTTGTTTTAGGTTTTAGGGTTTAGAATATTATGGTTTAATGTTTAGTTTTAGGGTTTAGGGTTTAAGTGTATTCAAGATTAGGGTTTTAGTTTTTAGGGTTTAGGGTTTTTGTTTTAGGTTTTAGGGTTTAGAATATTAGGGTTTAATGTTTACTTTTAGGGTTTAGGGTTTTTGTGTATTCAAGTTTAGGGTTTTAGGTTTTAGTTTTTAGGGTTTTTGTTTTTGGTTTTAGGGTTTAGAATATTAGGGTTTAATGTTTAGTTTTAGGGTTTAAGGTTTTAGTGTATTCAAGATTAGGGTTTTAGTTTTTAGGGTTTAGGGTTTTTGTTTTAGGTTTTAGGGTGGGTTTAGAATATTAGGGTTTAATTTTTACTATTAGGGTTTTAGGGTTTTAGTGTATTCAAGTTTAGGGTTTTAGGTTTTAGTTTTTAGGGTTTTTGTTTTAGGTTTTAGGGTTTAGAATTTTAGAGTTTAATATTTAGTTTTAGGGTTTAGGGTTTTAGTGTATTAAAGATTAGGGTTTTAGTTTTTAGGGTTTAAGGTTTTGTTTTTAGGATTTAGTGTTTAGAGTATTAGGATTTAGGGTTTAGTGTATTAAAGTTTAGGGTTTTAGATTTAGTTTTTTAGGGTTTAGTGTTTAGATTTTTTTTAAAATTTAAAGGTTTCTAGTTTTTCGGTTATATGATTAGTTTTAGGGTTTAATTTTAAGGTTTTAGGTTTTAGGGTTTAGAATATTATGGTTTAATGTTTAGTTTTAGGGTTTAGGGTTTTAGTGTATTCAAGATTAGAGTTTTAGTTTTTAGGGTTTAGGGTTTTTTTTTTAGGTTTTAGGGTTTAGAATATTAGGGTTTAATGTTTACTTTTAGGGTTTAGGGTTTTAGTGTATTCAAGTTTAGGGTTTTAGGTTTTAGTTTTTAGGGTTTTTGTTTTAGGTTTTAGGGTTTAGAATTTTAGAGTTTAATATTTAGTTTTAGGGTTTAGGGTTTTAGTGCATTAAAGATTAGGGTTATAGTTTTTAGGGTTTAGGGTTTTGTTTTTAGGATTTGGTGTTTAGAGTATCAGGATTTAGGGTTTAGAGTATTAAAGTTTAGGGTTTTAGATTTAGTTTTTAGGGTTTAGTGTTTAGATTTTTTTTAAAATTTTAGGGTTTTGAGTTTTTCGGTTATATGCTTAGTTTTAGGGTTTAATTTTAAGGTTTAGGGTTTTAGGTTTTAGTTTTTAGGGTTTTTTTAGGTTTTAGGGTTTAGAATATTGGGGTTTAATGTTTAGTTTTAGGGCTTAGGGTTTTGGTGTATTCAAGATCAGGGTTCTAGTTTTTAGGGTTTAGGGTTTTTGTTTTAGGTTTTAGGGTTTAGAATATTAGGGTTTAATGTTTACTTTTAAGGTTTAGGGTTTTATTGTATTCAAGTTTAGGGTTTTAGATTTTAGTTTTTATGGTTTTTGTTTTAGGTTTTAGGGTTTAGAATTTTATGGTTTAATATTTAGTTTTAGGGTTTAGGGTTTTAGTATATTAAAGATTAGGGTTCTAGTTTTTAAGGTTTAGGGTTTTGTTTTTAGATTTCAGTGTTTAGAGTATTAGGATTTAGTGTTTAGAGTATTAAAGTTTAGGGTTTTAGATTTAGTTTTTAGGGTTTAGTGTTTAGATTTTTTTTAAAATTTTAGGGTTTTGAGTTTTTCAGTTTTATGCTTAGTTTTAGGGTTTAATTTTAAGGTTTAGGGTTTTAGGTTTTAGTTTTAAGGGTTTTTTTAGGTTTTAGGGTTTAGAATATTAGGGTTTAATGTTTAGTTTTAGGGCTTAGGGTTTTGGTGTATTCAAGATTAGGGTTTTAGTTTTTAGGGTTTAGGGTTTTTGTTTTAGGTTTTAGGGTTTAGAATATTAGGGTTTAATGTTTACTTTTAGGGTTTAGGGTTTTAGTGTATTCATGTTTAGGGTTTTAGGTTTTAGTTTTTTGGGTTTTTGTTTTAGGTTTTTGGGTTTAGAATTTTAGAGTTTAATATTTAGTTTTAGGGTTTAGGGTTTTAGTGTATTAAAGATTAGGGTTATAGTTTTTAGGGTTTAGGGTTTTGTTTTTAGGATTTGGTGTTTAGAGTATTAGGATTTAGGGTTTAGTGTATTAAAGTTTAGGGTTTTAGATTTAGTTTTTTAGGGTTTAGTGTTTAGATTTTTTTTAAAATTTTAGGGTTTTGAGTTTTTCAGTTATATTCTTAGTTTTAGGGTTTAATTTTAAGGTTTAGGGTTTTAGGTTTTAGTTTTTAGGGTTTTTGTTTTAGGTTTTAGGGTTTAGAATATTATGGTTTAATGTTTAGTTTTAGGGTTTAGGGTTTAAGTGTATTCAAGATTAGGGTTTTAGTTTTTAGGGATTAGGGTTTTTGTTTTAGGTTTTAGGGTTTAGAATATTAGGGTTTAATGTTTACTTTTAGGGTTTAGGGTTTTTGTGTATTCAAGTTTAAGGTTTTAGGTTTTAGTTTTTAGGGTTTTTGTTTTAGGTTTTAGGGTTTAGAATATTAGGGTTTAATGTTTAGTTTTAGGGTTTAAGGTTTTAGTGTATTCAAGATTAGGGTTTTAGTTTTTAGGGTTTAGGGTTTTTGTTTTAGGTTTTAGGGTGGATTTAGAATATTAGGGTTTAATTTTTACTATTAGGGTTTTAGGGTTTTAGTGTATTCAAGTTTAGGGTTTTAGGTTTTAGTTTTTAGGGTTTTTGTTTTAGGTTTTAGGGTTTAGAATTTTAGAGTTTAATATTTAGTTTTAGGGTTTAGGGTTTTAGTGTATTAAAGATTAGGGTTTTAGTTTTTAGGGTTTAAGGTTTTGTTTTTAGGATTTAGTGTTTAGAGTATTAGGATTTAGGGTTTAGTGTATTAAAGTTTAGGGTTTTAGATTTAGTTTTTTAGGGTTTAGTGTTTAGATTTTTTTTAAAATTTTAGGGTTTTGAGTTTTTCGGTTTTATGCTTAGTTTTAGGGTTTAATTTTAAGGTTTAGGGTTTTAGGTTTTAGTTTTTAGGGTTTTTTTTAGGTTTTAGGGTTTAGAATATTAGGGTTTAATGTTTAATTTTAGGGCTTAGGGTTTTGGTGTATTCAAGATTAGGGTTTTAGTTTTTAGGGTTTAGGGTTTTTGTTTTAGGTTTTAGGGTGGGTTTAGAATATTAGGGTTTAATTTTTACTATTAGGGTTTTAGGGTTTTAGTGTATTCAAGTTTAGGGTTTTAGGTTTTAGTTTTTAGGGTTTTTGTTTTAGGTTTTAGGGTTTAGAATTTTAGAGTTTAATATTTAGTTTTAGGGTTTAGGGTTTTAGTGTATTAAAGATTAGGGTTTTAGTTTTTAGGGTTTAAGGTTTTTTTTTAGGATTTAGTGTTTAGAGTATTAGGATTTAGGGTTTAGTGTATTAAAGTTTAGGGTTTTAGATTTAGTTTTTTAGGGTTTAGTTTTTAGATTTTTTTTAAAATTTAAAGGTTTTGAGTTTTTCGGTTATATGCTTAGTTTTAGGGTTTAATTTTAAGGTTTTAGGTTTTAGGATTTAGAATATTATGGTTTAATGTTTAGTTTTAGGGTTTAGGGTTTTAGTGTATTCAAGATTAGAGTTTTAGTTTTTAGGGTTTAGGGTTTTTGTTTTAGGTTTTAGGGTTTAGAATATTAGGGTTTAATGTTTACTTTTAGGGTTTAGGGTTTTAGTGTATTCAAGTTTAGGGTTATAATTTTTTGGGTTTAGTGTTTGGTTTTAGGTTTTAGGGTTTAAAATTTTAGTTTTAGGGTTTAGGGTTTTAGTGTATTAAAGATTAGGGTTTTTTTAGGGTTTAGGGTTTCGTTTTTATGTTTTAGTGTTCAGAGAATTAGGATTTAGGGTTTAGTGTATTAAAGTTTAGGGTTTTAGATTTAGTTTTTAGGGTTTAGGGTTTAGGGTTTTTGTTTTCAATTTTAGGGTTTTGAGTTTTTGGGTTATATGCTTCGTTTTAGGGTTTAATTTTAGGTTTTAGGGTTTAGGGTTTTATTGTATTCAAGTTTAGTGTTTTAGATTTTAGTTTTTAGGGTTTTTGTTTTAGGTTTTAGGGTTTAGAATTTTATGGTTTAATATTTAGTTTTAGGGTTTAGGGTTTTAGTATATTAAAGATTAGGGTTCTAGTTTTTAAGGTTTAGGGTTTTGTTTTTAGATTTCAGTGTTTAGAGTATCAGGATTTAGGGTTTAGAGTATTAAAGTTTAGGGTTTTAGATTTAGTTTTTAGGGTTTAGTGTTTAGATTTTTTTTAAAATTTTAGGGTTTTGAGTTTTTCGGTTTTATGCTTAGTTTTAGGGTTTAATTTTAAGGTTTAGGGTTTTAGGTTTTAGTTTTTAGGGTTTTTTTAGGTTTTAGGGTTTAGAATATTGGGGTTTAATGTTTAGTTTTAGGGCTTAGGGTTTTGGTGTATTCAAGATCAGGGTTCTAGTTTTTAGGGTTTAGGGTTTTTGTTTTAGGTTTTAGGGTTTAGAATATTAGGGTTTAATGTTTACTTTTAAGGTTTAGGGTTTTATTGTATTCAAGTTTAGGGTTTTAGATTTTAGTTTTTATGGTTTTTGTTTTAGGTTTTAGGGTTTAGAATTTTATGGTTTAATATTTAGTTTTAGGGTTTAGGGTTTTAGTATATTAAAGATTAGGGTTCTAGTTTTTAAGGTTTAGGGTTTTGTTTTTTGATTTCAGTGTTTAGAGTATTAGGATTTAGTGTTTAGAGTATTAAAGTTTAGGGTTTTAGATTTAGTTTTTAGGGTTTAGTGTTTAGATTTTTTTTAAAATTTTAGGGTTTTGAGTTTTTCAGTTTTATGCTTAGTTTTAGGGTTTAATTTTAAGGTTTAGGGTTTTAGGTTTTAGTTTTAAGGGTTTTTTTAGTTTTTAGGGTTTAGAATATTAGGGTTTAATGTTTAGTTTTAGGGCTTAGGGTTTTGGTGTATTCAAGATTAGGGTTTTAGTTTTTAGGGTTTAGGGTTTTTGTTTTAGGTTTTAGGGTTTAGAATATTAGGGTTTAATGTTTACTTTTAGGGTTTAGGGTTTTAGTGTATTCATGTTTAGGGTTTTAGGTTTTAGTTTTTTGGGTTTTTGTTTTAGGTTTTTGGGTTTAGAATTTTAGAGTTTAATATTTAGTTTTAGGGTTTAGGGTTTTAGTGTATTAAAGATTAGGGTTATAGTTTTTAGGGTTTAGGGTTTTGTTTTTAGGATTTGGTGTTTAGAGTATTAGGATTTAGGGTTTAGTGTATTAAAGTTTAGGGTTTTAGATTTAGTTTTTTAGGGTTTAGTGTTTAGATTTTTTTTAAAATTTTAGGGTTTTGAGTTTTTCAGTTATATTCTTAGTTTTAGGGTTTAATTTTAAGGTTTAGGGTTTTAGGTTTTAGTTTTTAGGGTTTTTGTTTTAGGTTTTAGGGTTTAGAATATTATGGTTTAATGTTTAGTTTTAGGGTTTAGGGTTTAAGTGTATTCAAGATTAGGGTTTTAGTTTTTAGGGTTTAGGGTTTTTGTTTTAGGTTTTAGGGTTTAGAATATTAGGGTTTAATGTTTACTTTTAGGGTTTAGGGTTTTTGTGTATTCAAGTTTAAGGTTTTAGGTTTTAGTTTTTAGGGTTTTTGTTTTAGGTTTTAGGGTTTAGAATATTAGGGTTTAATGTTTAGTTTTAGGGTTTAAGGTTTTAGTGTATTCAAGATTAGGGTTTTAGTTTTTAGGGTTTAGGGTTTTTGTTTTAGGTTTTAGGGTGGATTTAGAATATTAGGGTTTAATTTTTACTATTAGGGTTTTAGGGTTTTAGTGTATTCAAGTTTAGGGTTTTAGGTTTTAGTTTTTAGGGTTTTTGTTTTAGGTTTTAGGGTTTAGAATTTTAGAGTTTAATATTTAGTTTTAGGGTTTAGGGTTTTAGTGTATTAAAGATTAGGGTTTTAGTTTTTAGGGTTTAAGGTTTTGTTTTTAGGATTTAGTGTTTAGAGTATTAGGATTTAGGGTTTAGTGTATTAAAGTTTAGGGTTTTAGATTTAGTTTTTTAGGGTTTAGTGTTTAGATTTTTTTTAAAATTTTAGGGTTTTGAGTTTTTCGGTTTTATGCTTAGTTTTAGGGTTTAATTTTAAGGTTTAGGGTTTTAGGTTTTAGTTTTTAGGTTTTTTTTTAGGTTTTAGGGTTTAGAATATTAGGGTTTAATGTTTAATTTTAGGGCTTAGGGTTTTGGTGTATTCAAGATTAGGGTTTTAGTTTTTAGGGTTTAGGGTTTTTGTTTTAGGTTTTAGGGTTTAGAATATTAGGATTTAATGTTTACTTTTAGGGTTTAGGGTTTTATTGTATTCAAGTTTAGGGTTTTAGATTTTAGTTTTTAGGGTTTTTGTTTTAGGTTTTAGGGTTTAGAATTTTATGGTTTAATATTTAGTTTTAGGGTTTAGGGTTTTAGTATATTAAAGATTAGGGTTCTAGTTTTTAAGGTTTAGGGTTTTGTTTTTAGATTTCAGTGTTTAGCGTATCAGGATTTAGGGTTTAGAGTATTAAAGTTTAGGGTTTTAGATTTAGTTTTTAGGGTTTAGTGTTTAGATTTTTTTTAAAATTTTAGGGTTTTGAGTTTTTCAGTTTTATGCTTAGTTTTAGGGTTTAATTTTAAGGTTTAGGATTTTAGGTTTTAGTTTTTAGGGTTTTTTTTAGGTTTTAGGGTTTAGAATATTAGGGTTTAATGTTTAGTTTTAGGGCTTAGGGTTTTGGTGAATTCAAGATTAGGGTTTTAGTTTTTAGGGTTTAGGGTTTTTGTTTTAGGTTTTAGGGTTTAGAATATTAGGGTTTAATGTTTACTTTTACGGTTTAGGGTTTTAGTGTATTCAAGTTTAGGGTTTTAGGTTTTAGTTTTTAGGGTTTTTGTTTTAGGTTTTAGGGTTTAGAATTTTAGAGTTTAATATTTAGTTTTAGGGTTTAGGGTTTTAGTGTATTAAAGATTAGGGTTATAGTTTTTAGGGTTTAGGGTTTTGTTTTTAGGATTTGGTGTTTAGAGTATTAGGATTTAGGGTTTAGTGTATTAAAGTTTAGGGTTTTAGATTTAGTTTTTTAGGGTTTAGTGTTTAGATTTTTTTTTAAATTTTAGGGTTTTGAGTTTTTCAGTTATATTCTTAGTTTTAGGGTTTAATTTTAAGGTTTAGGGTTTTAGGTTTTAGTTTTTAGGGTTTTTGTTTTAGGTTTTAGGGTTTAGAATATTATGGTTTAATGTTTAGTTTTAGGGTTTAGGGTTTAAGTGTATTCAAGATTAGGGTTTTAGTTTTTAGGGTTTAGGGTTTTTGTTTTAGGTTTTAGGGTTTAGAATATTAGGGTTTAATGTTTACTTTTAGGGTTTAGGGTTTTTGTGTATTCAAGTTTAGGGTTTTAGGTTTTAGTTTTTAGGGTTTTTGTTTTTGGTTTTAGGGTTTAGAATATTAGGGTTTAATGTTTAGTTTTAGGGTTTAAGGTTTTAGTGTATTCAAGATTAGGGTTTTAGTTTTTAGGGTTTAGGGTTTTTGTTTTAGGTTTTAGGGTGGGTTTAGAATATTAGGGTTTAATTTTTACTATTAGGGTTTTAGGGTTTTAGTGTATTCAAGTTTAGGGTTTTAGGTTTTAGTTTTTAGGGTTTTTGTTTTAGGTTTTAGGGTTTAGAATTTTAGAGTTTAATATTTAGTTTTAGGGTTTAGGGTTTTAGTGTATTAAAGATTAGGGTTTTAGTTTTTAGGGTTTAAGGTTTTGTTTTTAGGATTTAGTGTTTAGAGTATTAGGATTTAGGGTTTAGTGTATTAAAGTTTAGGGTTTTAGATTTAGTTTTTTAGGGTTTAGTGTTTAGATTTTTTTTAAAATTTAAAGGTTTCTAGTTTTTCGGTTATATGATTAGTTTTAGGGTTTAATTTTAAGGTTTTAGGTTTTAGGGTTTAGAATATTATGGTTTAATGTTTAGTTTTAGGGTTTAGGGTTTTAGTGTATTCAAGATTAGAGTTTTAGTTTTTAGGGTTTAGGTTTTTTTTTTTAGGTTTTAGGGTTTAGAATATTAGGGTTTAATGTTTACTTTTAGGGTTTAGGGTTTTAGTGTATTCAAGTTTAGGGTTTTAGGTTTTAGTTTTTAGGGTTTTTGTTTTAGGTTTTAGGGTTTAGAATTTTAGAGTTTAATATTTAGTTTTAGGGTTTAGGGTTTTAGTGCATTAAAGATTAGGGTTATAGTTTTTAGGGTTTAGGGTTTTGTTTTTAGGATTTGGTGTTTAGAGTATTAGGATTTAGGGTTTAGTGTATTAAAGTTTAGGGTTTTAGATTTAGTTTTTTAGGGTTTAGTGTTTAGATTTTTTTTAAAATTTTAGGGTTTTGAGTTTTTCGGTTATATGCTTAGTTTTGGGGTTTAATTTTAAGGTTTAGGGTTTTAGGTTTTAGTTTTTAGGGTTTTTGTTTTAGGTTTTAGGGTTTAGAATATTAGGGTTTAATGTTTAGTTTTAGGGTTTAGGGTTTTAGTGTATTCAAGATTAGGGTTTTAGTTTTTAGGGTTTAGGGTTTTTGTTTTAGGTTTTAGGGTTTAGAATAATAGGGTTTAATGTTTACTTTTAGGGTTTAGGGTTTTAGTGTATTCAAGTTTAGGGTTATAATTTTTTGGGTTTAGGGTTTTGGTTTTAGGTTTTAGGGTTTAAAATTTTAGGTTTAGTGTTTAGGGTTTTAGTGTATTAAAGATTATGGTTTTTGTTTTTAGGATTTAGGGTTTCGTTTTTATGTTTTAGTGTTTAGAGAATTAGGATTTAGGGTTTAGTGTATTAAAGTTTAGGGTTTTAGATTTAGTTTTTACGGTTTAGGGTTTAGGGTTTTTGTTTTCAATTTTAGGGTTTTGAGTTTTTGGGTTATATGCTTCGTTTTAGGGTTTAATTTTAGGTTTTAGGGTTTAAGGTTTTATTGTATTCAAGTTTAGGGTTTTAGGTTTTGGTTTTTAGGGTTTTTGTTTTAGGTTTTAGGGTTTAGAATTTTAGAGTTTAATATTTAGTTTTAGGGTTTAGGGTTTTAGTGTATTAAAGATTAGGGTTCTAGTTTTTAGGGATTAGGGTTTTGTTTTTAGGATTTAGTGTTTAGAGTATAAGGATTTAGGGTTTAGTGTATTAAAGTTTAGGGTTTTAGATTTAGTTTATTAGGGTTTAGTGTTTAGATTTTTTTTAAAATTTAAAGGTTTTGAGTTTTTCGGTTATATGCTTAGTTTTAGGGTTTAATTTTAAGGTTTTAGATTCTAGGGTTTATTATATTATGGTTTAATGTTTAGTTTTAGGGTTTAGGGTTTTAGTGTATTCAAGATTAGAGTTTTAGTTTTTAGGGTTTAGGGTTTTTGTTTTAGGTTTTAGGGTTTAGAATATTAGGGTTTAATGTTTACTTTTAGGGTTTAGGGTTTTAGTGTATTCAAGTTTAGGGTTATAATTTTTTTGATTTAGGGTTTTGGTTTTAGGTTTTAGGGTTTAAAATTTTAGTTTTAGGGTTTAGGGTTTTAGTGTATTAAAGATTAGGGTTTTTGTTTTTAGTGTTTAGGGTTTCGTTTTTATGTTTTAGTGTTTGGAGAATTAGGATTTAGGGTTTAGTGTATTAAAGTTTAGGGTTTTAGATTTAGGTTTTACGGTTTAGGGTTTAGGGTTTTTGTTTTCAATTTTAGGGTTTTGAGTTTTTGGGTTATATGCTTCGTTTTAGGGTTTAATTTTAGGTTTTAGGGTTTAAGGTTTCATTGTATTCAAGTTTAGGGTTTTAGGTTTTAGTTTTTAGGGTTTTTGTTTTAGGTTTTAGGGTTTAGAATTTTAGAGTTTAATATTTAGTTATAGGGTTTAGGGTTTTAGTGTATTAAAGATTAGGGTTCTAGTTTTTAGGGATTAGGGTTTTGTTTTTAGGATTTAGTGTTTAGAGTATAAGGATTTAGGGTTTAGTGTATTAAAGTTTAGGGTTTTAGATTTAGTTTATTAGGGTTTAGTGTTTAGATTTTTTTTAAAATTTAAAGGTTTTGAGTTTTTCGGTTATATGCTTAGTTTTAGGGTTTAATTTTAAGGTTTAGGGTTTTAGGTTTTAGTTTTTAGGGATTTTTTTAGGTTTTAGGGTTTAGAATATTAGGGTTTAATTTTTAGTTTTAGGGTTTAGGGTTTTAGTGTATTCAAGATTAGGGTTTTAGTTTTTAGGGTTTAGGGTTTTTGTATTAGGTTTTAGGGTTTAGAATATTAGGGTTTAATGTTTAGTTTTACGGTTTAGGGTTTCATTGTATTCAAGTTTAGGGTTTTAGGTTTTAATTTTAGGGTTTTTGTTTTAGGTTTTAGGGTTTATAATTTTAGAGTTTAATATTTAGTTTTAGGGTTTAGGGTTTTAGTGTATTAAAGATTAGGGTTATAGTTTTTAGGGTTTAGGGTTTTGTTTTTAGGATTTGGTGTTTAGAGTATTAGTATTTAGGGTTTAGTGTATTAAAGTTTAGGGTTTTAGATTTAGTTTTTTAGGGTTTAGTGTTTAGATTTTTTTTAAAATTTTAGGGTTTTGAGTTTTTCGGTTATATGCTTAGTTTTAGGGTTTAATTTTAAGGTTTAGGGTTTTAGGTTTTAGTTTTTAGGGTTTTTGTTTTAGGTTTTAGGGTTTAGAATATTAGGGTTTAATGTTTAGTTTTAGGGTTTAAGGTTTTAGTGTATTCAAGATTAGGGTTTTAGTTTTTAGGGTTTAGGGTTTTTGTTTTAGGTTTTAGGGTGGGTTTAGAATATTAGGGTTTAATTTTTACTATTAGGGTTTTAGGGTTTTAGTGTATTCAAGTTTAGGGTTTTAGGTTTTAGTTTTTAGGGTTTTTGTTTTAGGTTTTAGGGTTTAGAATTTTAGAGTTTAATATTTAGTTTTAGGGTTTAGGGTTTTAGTGTATTAAAGATTAGGGTTTTAGTTTTTAGGGTTTAAGGTTTTGTTTTTAAGATTAAGTGTTTAGAGTATTAGGATTTAGGGTTTAGTGTATTAAAGTTTAGGGTTTTAGATTTAGTTTTTTAGGGTTTAGTGTTTAGATTTTTTTTAAAATTTAAAGGTTTTGAGTTTTTCGGCTATATGCTTAGTTTTAGGGTTTAATTTTAAGGTTTTAAATTCTAGGGTTTATTATATTATGGTTTAATGTTTAGTTTTAGGGTTTAGGGTTTTAGTGTATTCAAGATTAGAGTTTTAGTTTTTAGGGTTTAGGGTTTTTGTTTTAGGTTTTAGGGTTTAGAATATTAGGGTTTAATGTTTACTTTTAGGGTTTAGGGTTTTAGTGTATTCAAGTTTAGGGTTATAATTTTTTGGGTTTAGTGTTTGGTTTTAGGTTTTAGGGTTTAAAATTTTAGTTTTAGGGTTTAGGGTTTTAGTGTATTAAAGATTAGGGTTTTTTTAGGGTTTAGGGTTTCGTTTTTATGTTTTAGTGTTCAGAGAATTAGGATTTAGGGTTTAGTGTATTAAAGTTTAGGGTTTTAGATTTAGTTTTTAGGGTTTAGGGTTTAGGGTTTTTGTTTTCAATTTTAGGGTTTTGAGTTTTTGGGTTATATGCTTCGTTTTAGGGTTTAATTTTAGGTTTTAGGGTTTAGGGTTTTATTGTATTCAAGTTTAGTGTTTTAGATTTTAGTTTTTAGGGTTTTTGTTTTAGGTTTTAGGCTTTAGAATTTTATGGTTTAATATTTAGTTTTAGGGTTTAGGGTTTTAGTATATTAAAGATTAGTGTTTTAGATTTCAGTGTTTAGAGTATCAGGATTTAGGGTTTAGAGTATTAAAGTTTAGGGTTTTAGATTTAGTTTTTAGGGTTTAGTGTTTAGATTTTTTTTAAAATTTTAGGGTTTTGAGTTTTTCAGTTTTATGCTTAGTTTTAGGGTTTAATTTTAAGGTTTAGGATTTTAGGTTTTAGTTTTTAGGGTTTTTTTTAGGTTTTAGGGTTTAGAATATTAGGGTTTAATGTTTAGTTTTAGGGCTTAGGGTTTTGGTGAATTCAAGATTAGGGTTTTAGTTTTTAGGGTTTAGGGTTTTTGTTTTAGGTTTTAGGGTTTAGAATATTAGGGTTTAATGTTTACTTTTACGGTTTAGGGTTTTAGTGTATTCAAGTTTAGGGTTTTAGGTTTTAGTTTTTAGGGTTTTTGTTTTAGGTTTTAGGGTTTAGAATTTTAGAGTTTAATATTTAGTTTTAGGGTTTAGGGTTTTAGTGTATTAAAGATTAGGGTTATAGTTTTTAGGGTTTAGGGTTTTGTTTTTAGGATTTGGTGTTTAGAGTATTAGGATTTAGGGTTTAGTGTATTAAAGTTTAGGGTTTTAGATTTAGTTTTTTAGGGTTTAGTGTTTAGATTTTTTTTTAAATTTTAGGGTTTTGAGTTTTTCAGTTATATTCTTAGTTTTAGGGTTTAATTTTAAGGTTTAGGGTTTTAGGTTTTAGTTTTTAGGGTTTTTGTTTTAGGTTTTAGGGTTTAGAATATTATGGTTTAATGTTTAGTTTTAGGGTTTAGGGTTTAAGTGTATTCAAGATTAGGGTTTTAGTTTTTAGGGTTTAGGGTTTTTGTTTTAGGTTTTAGGGTTTAGAATATTAGGGTTTAATGTTTACTTTTAGGGTTTAGGGTTTTTGTGTATTCAAGTTTAGGGTTTTAGGTTTTAGTTTTTAGGGTTTTTGTTTTTGGTTTTAGGGTTTAGAATATTAGGGTTTAATGTTTAGTTTTAGGGTTTAAGGTTTTAGTGTATTCAAGATTAGGGTTTTAGTTTTTAGGGTTTAGGGTTTTTGTTTTAGGTTTTAGGGTGGGTTTAGAATATTAGGGTTTAATTTTTACTATTAGGGTTTTAGGGTTTTAGTGTATTCAAGTTTAGGGTTTTAGGTTTTAGTTTTTAGGGTTTTTGTTTTAGGTTTTAGGGTTTAGAATTTTAGAGTTTAATATTTAGTTTTAGGGTTTAGGGTTTTAGTGTATTAAAGATTAGGGTTTTAGTTTTTAGGGTTTAAGGTTTTGTTTTTAGGATTTAGTGTTTAGAGTATTAGGATTTAGGGTTTAGTGTATTAAAGTTTAGGGTTTTAGATTTAGTTTTTTAGGGTTTAGTGTTTAGATTTTTTTTAAAATTTAAAGGTTTCTAGTTTTTCGGTTATATGATTAGTTTTAGGGTTTAATTTTAAGGTTTTAGGTTTTAGGGTTTAGAATATTATGGTTTAATGTTTAGTTTTAGGGTTTAGGGTTTTAGTGTATTCAAGATTAGAGTTTTAGTTTTTAGGGTTTAGGTTTTTTTTTTTAGGTTTTAGGGTTTAGAATATTAGGGTTTAATGTTTACTTTTAGGGTTTAGGGTTTTAGTGTATTCAAGTTTAGGGTTTTAGGTTTTAGTTTTTAGGGTTTTTGTTTTAGGTTTTAGGGTTTAGAATTTTAGAGTTTAATATTTAGTTTTAGGGTTTAGGGTTTTAGTGCATTAAAGATTAGGGTTATAGTTTTTAGGGTTTAGGGTTTTGTTTTTAGGATTTGGTGTTTAGAGTATTAGGATTTAGGGTTTAGTGTATTAAAGTTTAGGGTTTTAGATTTAGTTTTTTAGGGTTTAGTGTTTAGATTTTTTTTAAAATTTTAGGGTTTTGAGTTTTTCGGTTATATGCTTAGTTTTGGGGTTTAATTTTAAGGTTTAGGGTTTTAGGTTTTAGTTTTTAGGGTTTTTGTTTTAGGTTTTAGGGTTTAGAATATTAGGGTTTAATGTTTAGTTTTAGGGTTTAGGGTTTTAGTGTATTCAAGATTAGGGTTTTAGTTTTTAGGGTTTAGGGTTTTTGTTTTAGGTTTTAGGGTTTAGAATAATAGGGTTTAATGTTTACTTTTAGGGTTTAGGGTTTTAGTGTATTCAAGTTTAGGGTTATAATTTTTTGGGTTTAGGGTTTTGGTTTTAGGTTTTAGGGTTTAAAATTTTAGGTTTAGTGTTTAGGGTTTTAGTGTATTAAAGATTATGGTTTTTGTTTTTAGGATTTAGGGTTTCGTTTTTATGTTTTAGTGTTTAGAGAATTAGGATTTAGGGTTTAGTGTATTAAAGTTTAGGGTTTTAGATTTAGTTTTTACGGTTTAGGGTTTAGGGTTTTTGTTTTCAATTTTAGGGTTTTGAGTTTTTGGGTTATATGCTTCGTTTTAGGGTTTAATTTTAGGTTTTAGGGTTTAAGGTTTTATTGTATTCAAGTTTAGGGTTTTAGGTTTTGGTTTTTAGGGTTTTTGTTTTAGGTTTTAGGGTTTAGAATTTTAGAGTTTAATATTTAGTTTTAGGGTTTAGGGTTTTAGTGTATTAAAGATTAGGGTTCTAGTTTTTAGGGATTAGGGTTTTGTTTTTAGGATTTAGTGTTTAGAGTATAAGGATTTAGGGTTTAGTGTATTAAAGTTTAGGGTTTTAGATTTAGTTTATTAGGGTTTAGTGTTTAGATTTTTTTTAAAATTTAAAGGTTTTGAGTTTTTCGGTTATATGCTTAGTTTTAGGGTTTAATTTTAAGGTTTTAGATTCTAGGGTTTATTATATTATGGTTTAATGTTTAGTTTTAGGGTTTAGGGTTTTAGTGTATTCAAGATTAGAGTTTTAGTTTTTAGGGTTTAGGGTTTTTGTTTTAGGTTTTAGGGTTTAGAATATTAGGGTTTAATGTTTACTTTTAGGGTTTAGGGTTTTAGTGTATTCAAGTTTAGGGTTATAATTTTTTTGATTTAGGGTTTTGGTTTTAGGTTTTAGGGTTTAAAATTTTAGTTTTAGGGTTTAGGGTTTTAGTGTATTAAAGATTAGGGTTTTTGTTTTTAGTGTTTAGGGTTTCGTTTTTATGTTTTAGTGTTTGGAGAATTAGGATTTAGGGTTTAGTGTATTAAAGTTTAGGGTTTTAGATTTAGGTTTTACGGTTTAGGGTTTAGGGTTTTTGTTTTCAATTTTAGGATTTTGAGTTTTTGGGTTATATGCTTCGTTTTAGGGTTTAATTTTAGGTTTTAGGGTTTAAGGTTTTATTGTATTCAAGTTTAGGGTTTTAGGTTTTAGTTTTTAGGGTTTTTGTTTTAGGTTTTAGGGTTTAGAATTTTAGAGTTTAATATTTAGTTATAGGGTTTAGGGTTTTAGTGTATTAAAGATTAGGGTTCTAGTTTTTAGGGATTAGGGTTTTGTTTTTAGGATTTAGTGTTTAGAGTATAAGGATTTAGGGTTTAGTGTATTAAAGTTTAGGGTTTTAGATTTAGTTTATTAGGGTTTAGTGTTTAGATTTTTTTTAAAATTTAAAGGTTTTGAGTTTTTCGGTTATATGCTTAGTTTTAGGGTTTAATTTTAAGGTTTAGGGTTTTAGGTTTTAGTTTTTAGGGATTTTTTTAGGTTTTAGGGTTTAGAATATTAGGGTTTAATTTTTAGTTTTAGGGTTTAGGGTTTTAGTGTATTCAAGATTAGGGTTTTAGTTTTTAGGGTTTAGGGTTTTTGTATTAGGTTTTAGGGTTTAGAATATTAGGGTTTAATGTTTAGTTTTACGGTTTAGGGTTTCATTGTATTCAAGTTTAGGGTTTTAGGTTTTAATTTTAGGGTTTTTGTTTTAGGTTTTAGGGTTTATAATTTTAGAGTTTAATATTTAGTTTTAGGGTTTAGGGTTTTAGTGTATTAAAGATTAGGGTTATAGTTTTTAGGGTTTAGGGTTTTGTTTTTAGGATTTGGTGTTTAGAGTATTAGTATTTAGGGTTTAGTGTATTAAAGTTTAGGGTTTTAGATTTAGTTTTTTAGGGTTTAGTGTTTAGATTTTTTTTAAAATTTTAGGGTTTTGAGTTTTTCGGTTATATGCTTAGTTTTAGGGTTTAATTTTAAGGTTTAGGGTTTTAGGTTTTAGTTTTTAGGGTTTTTGTTTTAGGTTTTAGGGTTTAGAATATTAGGGTTTAATGTTTAGTTTTAGGGTTTAAGGTTTTAGTGTATTCAAGATTAGGGTTTTAGTTTTTAGGGTTTAGGGTTTTTGTTTTAGGTTTTAGGGTGGGTTTAGAATATTAGGGTTTAATTTTTACTATTAGGGTTTTAGGGTTTTAGTGTATTCAAGTTTAGGGTTTTAGGTTTTAGTTTTTAGGGTTTTTGTTTTAGGTTTTAGGGTTTAGAATTTTAGAGTTTAATATTTAGTTTTAGGGTTTAGGGTTTTAGTGTATTAAAGATTAGGGTTTTAGTTTTTAGGGTTTAAGGTTTTGTTTTTAGGATTTAGTGTTTAGAGTATTAGGATTTAGGGTTTAGTGTATTAAAGTTTAGGGTTTTAGATTTAGTTTTTTAGGGTTTAGTGTTTAGATTTTTTTTAAAATTTAAAGGTTTTGAGTTTTTCGGCTATATGCTTAGTTTTAGGGTTTAATTTTAAGGTTTTAAATTCTAGGGTTTATTATATTATGGTTTAATGTTTAGTTTTAGGGTTTAGGGTTTTAGTGTATTCAAGATTAGAGTTTTAGTTTTTAGGGTTTAGGGTTTTTGTTTTAGGTTTTAGGGTTTAGAATATTAGGGTTTAATGTTTACTTTTAGGGTTTAGGGTTTTAGTGTATTCAAGTTTAGGGTTATAATTTTTTGGGTTTAGTGTTTGGTTTTAGGTTTTAGGGTTTAAAATTTTAGTTTTAGGGTTTAGGGTTTTAGTGTATTAAAGATTAGGGTTTTTTTAGGGTTTAGGGTTTCGTTTTTATGTTTTAGTGTTCAGAGAATTAGGATTTAGGGTTTAGTGTATTAAAGTTTAGGGTTTTAGATTTAGTTTTTAGGGTTTAGGGTTTAGGGTTTTTGTTTTCAATTTTAGGGTTTTGAGTTTTTGGGTTATATGCTTCGTTTTAGGGTTTAATTTTAGGTTTTAGGGTTTAGGGTTTTATTGTATTCAAGTTTAGTGTTTTAGATTTTAGTTTTTAGGGTTTTTGTTTTAGGTTTTAGGGTTTAGAATTTTATGGTTTAATATTTAGTTTTAGGGTTTAGGGTTTTAGTATATTAAAGATTAGGGTTCTAGTTTTTAAGGTTTAGGGTTTTGTTTTTAGATTTCAGTGTTTAGAGTATCAGGATTTAGGGTTTAGAGTATTAAAGTTTAGGGTTTTAGATTTTGTTTTTAGGGTTTAGTGTTTAGATTTTTTTTAAAATTTTAGGGTTTTGAGTTTTTCGGTTTTATGCTTAGTTTTAGGGTTTAATTTTAAGGTTTAGGGTTTTAGGTTTTAGTTTTTAGGGTTTTTTTAGATTTTAGGGTTTAGAATATTGGGGTTTAATGTTTAGTTTTAGGGCTTAGGGTTTTGGTGTATTCAAGATTAGGGTTATAGTTTTTAGGGTTTAGGGTTTTTGTTTTAGGTTTTAGGGTTTAGATTATTAGGGTTTAATGTTTACTTTTAAGGTTTAGGGTTTTATTGTATTCAAGTTTAGGGTTTTAGATTTTAGTTTTTAGGGTTTTTGTTTTAGGTTTTAGGGTTTAGAATTTTACTGTTTAATATTTAGTTTTAGGGTTTAGGGTTTTAGTATATTAAAGATTAGGGTTCTAGTTTTTATGGTTTAGGGTTTTGTTTTTAGATTTCAGTGTTTAGAGTATTAGGATTTAGTGTTTAGAGTATTAAAGTTTAGGGTTTTAGATTTAGTTTTTAGGGTTTAGTGTTTAGATTTTTTTTTAAATTTTAGGGTTTTGAGTTTTTCAGTTTTATGCTTAGTTTTAGGGTTTAATTTTAAGGTTTAGGGTTTTAGGTTTTAGTTTTTAGGGTTTTTTTTTAGGTTTTAGGGTTTAGAATATTAGGGTTTAATGTTTAGTTTTAGGGCTTAGGGTTTTGGTGTATTCAAGATTAGGGTTTTAGTTTTTAGGGTTTAGGGTTTTTGTTTTAGGTTTTAGGGTTTAGAATATTAGGGTTTAATGTTTACTTTTAGGGTTTAGGGTTTTAGTGTATTCAAGTTTAGGGTTTTAGGTTTTAGTTTTTAGGGTTTTTGTTTAAGGTTTTAGGGTTTAGAATTTTAGAGTTTAATATTTAGTTTTAGGGTTTAGGGTTTTAGTGTATTAAATATTAGGGTTATAGTTTTTAGGGTTTAGGGTTTTGTTTTTAGGATTTGGTGTTTAGAGTATTAGGATTTAGGGTTTAGTGTATTAAAGTTTAGGGTTTTAGATTTAGTTTTTTAAGGTTTAGTGCTTAGATTTTTTTTAAAATTTTAGGGTTTTGAGTTTTTCAGTTATATTCTTAGTTTTAGGGTTTAATTTTAAGGTTTAGGGTTTTAGGTTTTAGTTTTTAGGGTTTTTGTTTTAGGTTTTAGGGTTTAGAATATTATGGTTTAATGTTTAGTTTTAGGGTTTAGGGTTTAAGTGTATTCAAGATTAGGGTTTTAGTTTTTAGGGTTTAAGGTTTTTGTTTTAGGTTTTAGGGTTTAGAATATTAGGGTTTAATGTTTACTTTTAGGGTTTAGGGTTTTTGTGTATTCAAGTTTAGGGTTTTAGGTTTTAGTTTTTAGGGTTTTTGTTTTTGGTTTTAGGGTTTAGAATATTAGGGTTTAATGTTTAGTTTTAGGGTTTAAGGTTTTAGTGTATTCAAGATTAGGGTTTTAGTTTTTAGGGTTTAGGGTTTTTGTTTTAGGTTTTAGGGTGGGTTTAGAATATTAGGGTTTAATTTTTACTATTAGGGTTTTAGGGTTTTAGTGTATTCAAGTTTAGGGTTTTAGGTTTTAGTTTTTAGAGTTTTTGTTTTAGGTTTTAGGGTTTAGAATTTTAGAGTTTAATATTTAGTTTTAGGGTTTAGGGTTTTAGTGTATTAAAGATTATGGTTTTAGTTTTTAGGGTTTAAGGTTTTGTTTTTAGGATTTAGTGTTTAGAGTATTAGGATTTAGGGTTTAGTGTATTAAAGTTTAGGGTTTTAGATTTAGTTTTTTAGGGTTTAGTGATTAGATTTTTTTTAAAATTTAAAGGTTTTGAGTTTTTCGGTTATATGCTTAGTTTTAGGGTTTAATTTTAAGGTTTTAGGTTTTAGGGTTTAGAATATTATGGTTTAATGTTTAGTTTTAGGGTTTAGTGTTTTAGTGTATTCAAGATTAGAGTTTTAGTTTTTAGGGTTTAGGGTTTTTGTTTTAGGTTTTAGGGTTTTAAGTTTTAGTTGTAGGGTTTTTGTTTTAGGTTTTAGTGTTTAGAATTTTAGGGTTTAATGCTTACTTATAGGGTTTAGGGTTTTGGTTTTAGGTTTTTAGGGTTTAATGCTTAGTTTTAGGGTTTAGAATATTAGGGTTTAATGTTTAGTTTTAGGGTTTAGGGTTTTGGTGTATTCAAGATTAGGGTTTTAGTTTTTAGGGTTTAGGGTTTTTGTTTTAGGTTTTAGGGTTTAGAATATTAGGGTTTAATGTTTACTTTTAGGGTTTAGGGTTTTAGTGTATTCAAGTTTAGGGTTTTAGGTTTTAGTTTTTAGGGTTTTTGTTTTAGGTTTTAGGGTTTAGAATTTTAGAGTTTAATATTTAGTTTTAGGGTTTAGGGTTTTAGTGCATTAAAGATTAGGGTTATAGTTTTTAGGGTTTAGGGTTTTGTTTTTAGGATTTGGTGTTTAGAGTATTAGGATTTAGGGTTTAGTGTATTAAAGTTTAGGGTTTTAGATTTAGTTTTTTAGGGTTTAGTGTTTAGATTTTTTTTAAAATTTTAGGGTTTTGAGTTTTTCGGTTATATGCTTAGTTTTGGGGTTTAATTTTAAGGTTTAGGGTTTTAGGTTTTAGTTTTTAGGGTTTAAAATATTAGGGTTTAATGTTTAGTTTTAGGGTTTAGGGTTTTAGTTTTTAGGGTTTAGGGTTTTTGTTTTAGGTTTTAGGGTTTAGAATATTAGGGTTTAATGTTTACTTTTAGGGTTTAGGGTTTTAGTGTATTCAAGTTTAGGGTTATAATTTTTTGGGTTTAGGGTTTTGGTTTTAGGTTTTAGGGTTTAAAATTTTAGGTTTAGGGTTTAGGGTTTTAGTGTATTAAAGATTAGGGTTTTTGTTTTTAGGGTTTAGGGTTTCGTTTTTATGTTTTAGTGTTTAGAGAATTAGGATTTAGGGTTTAGTGTATTAAAGTTTAGGGTTTTAGATTTAGTTTTTACGGTTTAGGGTTTAGGGTTTTTGTTTTCAATTTTAGGGTTTTGAGTTTTTGGGTTATATGCTTCGTTTTAGGGTTTAAATTTAGGTTTTAGGGTTTAAGGTTTTATTGTATTAAAGTTTAGGGTTTTAGGTTTTAGTTTTTAGGGTTTTTGTTTTAGGTTTTAGGGTTTAGAATTTTAGAGTTTAATATTTAGTTTTAGGGTTTAGGGTTTTAGTGTATTAAAGATTAGGGTTCTAGTTTTTAGGGATTAGGGTTTTGTTTTTAGGATTTAGTGTTTAGAGTATAAGGATTTAGGGTTTAGTGTATTAAAGTTTAGGGTTTTAGATTTAGTTTATTAGGGTTTAGTGTTTAGATTTTTTTTAAAATTTAAAGGTTTTGAGTTTTTCGGTTATATGCTTAGTTTTAGGGTTTAATTTTAAGGTTTAGGGTTTTAGGTTTTAGTTTTTAGGGATTTTTTTAGGTTTTAGGGTTTAGAATATTAGGGTTTAATGTTTAGTTTTAGGGTTTAGGGTTTTAGTGTATTCAAGATTAGGGTTTTAGTTTTTAGGGTTTAGGGTTTTTGTTTTAGGTTTTAGGGTTTAGAATATTAGGGTTTAATGTTTACTTTTAGGGTTTAGGGTTTTAGTGTATTCAAGTTTAGGGTTATAATTTTTTGGGTTTAGGGTTTTGGTTTTAGGGTTTAGGGTTTAAAATTTTAGGTTTAGGGTTTAGGGTTTTAGTGTATTAAAGATTAGGGTTTTTAAAATTTAAAGGTTTTGAGTTTTTCGGTTATATGCTTAGTTTTAGGGTTTAATTTTAAGGTTTAGGGTTTTAGGTTTTAGTTTTTAGGGATTTTTTTAGGTTTTAGGGTTTAGAATATTAGGGTTTAATGTTTAGTTTTAGGGTTTAGGGTTTTAGTGTATTCAAGATTAGGGTTTTAGTTTTTAGGGTTTAGGATTTTTGTTTTAGGTTTTAGGGTTTAGAATATTAGGGTTTAATGTTTACTTTTAGGGTTTAGGGTTTTAGTGTATTCAAGTTTAGGGTTATAATTTTTTGGGTTTAGGGTTTTGGTTTTAGGTTTTAGGGTTTAAAATTTTAGTTTTAGGGTTTAGGGTTTTAGTGTATTAAAGATTAGGGTTTTTGTTTTTAGGGTTTAGGGTTTCGTTTTTATGTTTTAGTGTTTGGAGAATTAGGATTTAGGGTTTAGTGTATTAAAGTTTAGGGTTTTAGATTTAGTTTTTACGGTTTAGGGTTTAGGGTTTTTGTTTTCAATTTTAGGGTTTTGAGTTTTTGGGTTATATGCTTCGTTTTAGGGTTTAATTTTAGGTTTTAGGGTTTAAGGTTTTATTGTATTCAAGTTTAGGGTTTTAGGTTTTAGTTTTTAGGTTTTTTGTTTTAGGTTTTAGGGTTTAGAATTTTAGAGTTTAATATTTAGTTATAGGGTTTAGGGTTTTAGTGTATTAAAGATTAGGGTTCTAGTTTTTAGGGATTAGGGTTTTGTTTTTAGGATTTAGTGTTTAGAGTATAAGAATTTAGGGTTTAGTGTATTAAAGTTTAGGGTTTTAGATTTAGTTTATAAGGGTTTAGTGTTTAGATTTTTTTTAAAATTTAAGGGTTTTGAGTTTTTCGGTTATATGCTTAGTTTTAGGGTTTAATTTTAAAGTTTAGGGTTTTAGGTTTTAGTTTTTAGGGTTTTTGTTTTAGGTTTTAGGGTTTAGAATATTATGGTTTAATGTTTAGTTTTAGGGTTTAGGGTTTTAGTGTATTCAAGATTAGGGTTTTAGTTTTTAGGGTTTAGGGTTTTTGTTTTAGGTTTTAGGGTTTAGAGTATTAGGGTTTAATTTTTACTTTTACGGTTTAGGGTTTTAGTGTATTCAAGTTTAGGGTTTTAGGTTTTAGTTTTTAGGGTTTTTGTTTTAGGTTTTAGGGTTTATAATTTTAGAGTTTAATATTTAGTTTTAGGGTTTAGGGTTTTAGTGTATTAAAGATTAGGGTTATAGTTTTTAGGGTTTGGGGTTTTGTTTTTAGGATTTGGTGTTTAGAGTATTAGGATTTAGGGTTTAGTGTATTAAAGTTTAGGGTTTTAGATTTAGTTTTTTAGGGTTTAGTATTTAGATTTTTTTTAAAATTTTAGGGTTTTGAGTTTTTCGGTTATATGCTTAGTTTTAGGGTTTAATTTTAAAGTTTAGGGTTTTAGGTTTTAGTTTTTAGGGTTTTTGTTTTAGGTTTTAGGGTTTAGAATATTAGGGTTTAATGTTTAGTTTTAGGGTTTAAGGTTTTAGTGTATTCAAGATTAGGGTTTTAGTTTTTAGGGTTTAGGGTTTTTGTTTTAGGTTTTAGGGTTTAGAATATTAGGGTTTAGTGTTTACTTTTAGGGTTAAGGGTTTTAGTGTATTCAAGTTTAGGGTTTTAGGTTTTATTTTTTAGGGTTTTTGTTTTAGGTTTTAGGGTTTATAATTTTAGAGTTTAATATTTAGTTTTAGGGTTTAGGGTTTTAGTGTATTAAAGATTAGGGTTATAGTTTTTAGGGTTTAGGGTTTTATTTTTAGGATTTGGTGTTTAGAGTATTAGGATTTAGGTTTAGTGTATTAAAGTTTAGGGTTTTAGATTTAGTTTATTAGGGTTTAGTGTTTAGATTGTTTTTAAAATTTAAAGGTTTTGAGTTTTTCGGTTATATGCTTAGTTTTAGGGTTTAATTTTAAGGTTTAGGGTTTTAGGTTTTAGTTTTTAGGGATTTTTTTAGGTTTTAGGGTTTAGAATATTAGGGTTTAATGTTTAGTTTTAGGGTTTAGGGTTTTAGTGTATTCAAGATTAGGGTTTTAGTTTTTAGGGTTTAGGGTTTTTGTTTTAGGTTTTAGGGTTTAGAATATTAGGGTTTAATGTTTACTTTTAGGGTTAAGGGTTTTAGTGTATTCAAGTTTAGGGTTTTAGGTTTTATTTTTTAGGGTTTTTGTTTTAGGTTTTAGGGTTTATAATTTTAGAGTTTAATATTTAGTTTTAGGGTTTAGGGTTTTAGTGTATTAAAGATTAGGGTTATAGTTTTTAGGGTTTAGGGTTTTATTTTTAGGATTTGGTGTTTAGAGTATTAGGATTTAGGGTTTAGTGTATTAAAGTTTAGGGTTTTAGATTTAGTTTATTAGGGTTTAGTGTTTAGATTTTTTTTAAAATTTAAAGGTTTTGAGTTTTTCGGTTATATGCTTAGTTTTAGGGTTTAATTTTAAGGTTTAGGGTTTTAGGTTTTAGTTTTTAGGGATTTTTTTAGGTTTTAGGGTTTAGAATATTAGGGTTTAATGTTTAGTTTTAGGGTTTAGGGTTTTAGTGTATTCAAGATTAGGGTTTTAGTTTTTAGGGTTTAGGGTTTTTGTTTTAGGTTTTAGGGTTTAGAATATTAGGGTTTAATGTTTACTTTTAGGGTTTAGGGTTTTAGTGTATTCACGTTTAGGTTTTTAGGTTTTATTTTTTAGGGTTTTTGTTTTAGGATTTAAGGTTTATAATTTTAGAGTTTAATATTTAGTTTTAGGCTTTAGGGTTTTAGTGTATTAAAGATTAGGGTTCTAGTTTTTAGGGATTAGGGTTTTGTTTTTAAGATTTAGTGTTTAGAGTATAAGGATTTAGGGTTTAGTGTATTAAAGTTTAGGGCTTTAGATTTAGTTTATTAGGGTTTAGTGTTTAGATTTTTTTTAAAATTTAAAGGTTTTGAGTTTTTCGGTTATTTGCTTAGTTTTAGGGTTTAATTTTAAGGTTTAGGGTTTTAGGTTTTAGTTTTTAGGGATTTTTTTAGGTTTTAGGGTTTAGAATATTAGGGTTTAATGTTTAGTTTTAGGGTTTAGGGTTTTAGTGTATTCAAGATTAGGGTTTTAGTTTTTAGGGTTTAGGGTTTTTGTTTTAGGTTTTAGGGTTTAGAATATTAGGGTTTAATGTTTACTTTTAGGGTTTAGGGTTTTAGTGTATTCAAGTTTAGGGTTATAATTTTTTGGGTTTAGGGTTTTGGTTTTAGGGTTTAGGGTTTAAAATTTTAGGTTTAGGGTTTAGGGTTTTAGTGTATTAAAGATTAGGGTTTTTAAAATTTAAAGGTTTTGAGTTTTTCGGTTATATGCTTAGTTTTAGGGTTTAATTTTAAGGTTTAGGGTTTTAGGTTTTAGTTTTTAGGGATTTTTTTAGGTTTTAGGGTTTAGAATATTAGGGTTTAATGTTTAGTTTTAGGGTTTAGGGTTTTAGTGTATTCAAGATTAGGGTTTTAGTTTTTAGGGTTTAGGATTTTTGTTTTAGGTTTTAGGGTTTAGAATATTAGGGTTTAATGTTTACTTTTAGGGTTTAGGGTTTTAGTGTATTCAAGTTTAGGGTTATAATTTTTTGGGTTTAGGGTTTTGGTTTTAGGTTTTAGGGTTTAAAATTTTAGTTTTAGGGTTTAGGGTTTTAGTGTATTAAAGATTAGGGTTTTTGTTTTTAGGGTTTAGGGTTTCGTTTTTATGTTTTAGTGTTTGGAGAATTAGGATTTAGGGTTTAGTGTATTAAAGTTTAGGGTTTTAGATTTAGTTTTTACGGTTTAGGGTTTAGGGTTTTTGTTTTCAATTTTAGGGTTTTGAGTTTTTGGGTTATATGCTTCGTTTTAGGGTTTAATTTTAGGTTTTAGGGTTTAAGGTTTTATTGTATTCAAGTTTAGGGTTTTAGGTTTTAGTTTTTAGGTTTTTTGTTTTAGGTTTTAGGGTTTAGAATTTTAGAGTTTAATATTTAGTTATAGGGTTTAGGGTTTTAGTGTATTAAAGATTAGGGTTCTAGTTTTTAGGGATTAGGGTTTTGTTTTTAGGATTTAGTGTTTAGAGTATAAGAATTTAGGGTTTAGTGTATTAAAGTTTAGGGTTTTAGATTTAGTTTATAAGGGTTTAGTGTTTAGATTTTTTATAAAATTTAAGGGTTTTGAGTTTTTCGGTTATATGCTTAGTTTTAGGGTTTAATTTTAAAGTTTAGGGTTTTAGGTTTTAGTTTTTAGGGTTTTTGTTTTAGGTTTTAGGGTTTAGAATATTATGGTTTAATGTTTAGTTTTAGGGTTTAGGGTTTTAGTGTATTCAAGATTAGGGTTTTAGTTTTTAGGGTTTAGGGTTTTTGTTTTAGGTTTTAGGGTTTAGAGTATTAGGGTTTAATTTTTACTTTTACGGTTTAGGGTTTTAGTGTATTCAAGTTTAGGGTTTTAGGTTTTAGTTTTTAGGGTTTTTGTTTTAGGTTTTAGGGTTTATAATTTTAGAGTTTAATATTTAGTTTTAGGGTTTAGGGTTTTAGTGTATTAAAGATTAGGGTTATAGTTTTTAGGGTTTGGGGTTTTGTTTTTAGGATTTGGTGTTTAGAGTATTAGGATTTAGGGTTTAGTGTATTAAAGTTTAGGGTTTTAGATTTAGTTTTTTAGGGTTTAGTATTTAGATTTTTTTTAAAATTTTAGGGTTTTGAGTTTTTCGGTTATATGCTTAGTTTTAGGGTTTAATTTTAAAGTTTAGGGTTTTAGGTTTTAGTTTTTAGGGTTTTTGTTTTAGGTTTTAGGGTTTAGAATATTAGGGTTTAATGTTTAGTTTTAGGGTTTAAGGTTTTAGTGTATTCAAGATTAGGGTTTTAGTTTTTAGGGTTTAGGGTTTTTGTTTTAGGTTTTAGGGTTTAGAATATTAGGGTTTAGTGTTTACTTTTAGGGTTAAGGGTTTTAGTGTATTCAAGTTTAGGGTTTTAGGTTTTATTTTTTAGGGTTTTTGTTTTAGGTTTTAGGGTTTATAATTTTAGAGTTTAATATTTAGTTTTAGGGTTTAGGGTTTTAGTGTATTAAAGATTAGGGTTATAGTTTTTAGGGTTTAGGGTTTTATTTTTAGGATTTGGTGTTTAGAGTATTAGGATTTAGGTTTAGTGTATTAAAGTTTAGGGTTTTAGATTTAGTTTATTAGGGTTTAGTGTTTAGATTTTTTTTAAAATTTAAAGGTTTTGAGTTTTTCGGTTATATGCTTAGTTTTAGGGTTTAATTTTAAGGTTTAGGGTTTTAGGTTTTAGTTTTTAGGGATTTTTTTAGGTTTTAGGGTTTAGAATATTAGGGTTTAATGTTTAGTTTTAGGGTTTAGGGTTTTAGTGTATTCAAGATTAGGGTTTTAGTTTTTAGGGTTTAGGGTTTTTGTTTTAGGTTTTAGGGTTTAGAATATTAGGGTTTAATGTTTACTTTTAGGGTTAAGGGTTTTAGTGTATTCAAGTTTAGGGTTTTAGGTTTTATTTTTTAGGGTTTTTGTTTTAGGTTTTAGGGTTTATAATTTTAGAGTTTAATATTTAGTTTTAGGGTTTAGGGTTTTAGTGTATTAAAGATTAGGGTTATAGTTTTTAGGGTTTAGGGTTTTATTTTTAGGATTTGGTGTTTAGAGTATTAGGATTTAGGGTTTAGTGTATTAAAGTTTAGGGTTTTAGATTTAGTTTATTAGGGTTTAGTGTTTAGATTTTTTTTAAAATTTAAAGGTTTTGAGTTTTTCGGTTATATGCTTAGTTTTAGGGTTTAATTTTAAGGTTTAGGGTTTTAGGTTTTAGTTTTTAGGGATTTTTTTAGGTTTTAGGGTTTAGAATATTAGGGTTTAATGTTTAGTTTTAGGGTTTAGGGTTTTAGTGTATTCAAGATTAGGGTTTTAGTTTTTAGGGTTTAGGGTTTTTGTTTTAGGTTTTAGGGTTTAGAATATTAGGGTTTAATGTTTACTTTTAGGGTTTAGGGTTTTAGTGTATTCACGTTTAGGTTTTTAGGTTTTATTTTTTAGGGTTTTTGTTTTAGGATTTAAGGTTTATAATTTTAGAGTTTAATATTTAGTTTTAGGCTTTAGGGTTTTAGTGTATTAAAGATTAGGGTTCTAGTTTTTAGGGATTAGGGTTTTGTTTTTAAGATTTAGTGTTTAGAGTATAAGGATTTAGGGTTTAGTGTATTAAAGTTTAGGGCTTTAGATTTAGTTTATTAGGGTTTAGTGTTTAGATTTTTTTTAAAATTTAAAGGTTTTGAGTTTTTCGGTTATTTGCTTAGTTTTAGGGTTTAATTTTAAGGTTTAGGGTTTTAGGTTTTAGTTTTTAGGGATTTTTTTAGGTTTTAGGGTTTAGAATATTAGGGTTTAATGTTTAGTTTTAGGGTTTAGGGTTTTAGTGTATTCAAGATTAGGGTTTTAGTTTTTAGGGTTTAGGGTTTTTGTTTTAGGTTTTAGGGTTTAGAATATTAGGGTTTAATGTTTACTTTTAGGGTTTAGGGTTTTAGTGTATTCAAGTTTAGGGTTATAATTTTTTGGGTTTAGGGTTTTGGTTTTAGGGTTTAGGGTTTAAAATTTTAGGTTTAGGGTTTAGGGTTTTAGTGTATTAAAGATTAGGGTTTTTAAAATTTAAAGGTTTTGAGTTTTTCGGTTATATGCTTAGTTTTAGGGTTTAATTTTAAGGTTTAGGGTTTTAGGTTTTAGTTTTTAGGGATTTTTTTAGGTTTTAGGGTTTAGAATATTAGGGTTTAATGTTTAGTTTTAGGGTTTAGGGTTTTAGTGTATTCAAGATTAGGGTTTTAGTTTTTAGGGTTTAGGATTTTTGTTTTAGGTTTTAGGGTTTAGAATATTAGGGTTTAATGTTTACTTTTAGGGTTTAGGGTTTTAGTGTATTCAAGTTTAGGGTTATAATTTTTTGGGTTTAGGGTTTTGGTTTTAGGTTTTAGGGTTTAAAATTTTAGTTTTAGGGTTTAGGGTTTTAGTGTATTAAAGATTAGGGTTTTTGTTTTTAGGGTTTAGGGTTTCGTTTTTATGTTTTAGTGTTTGGAGAATTAGGATTTAGGGTTTAGTGTATTAAAGTTTAGGGTTTTAGATTTAGTTTTTACGGTTTAGGGTTTAGGGTTTTTGTTTTCAATTTTAGGGTTTTGAGTTTTTGGGTTATATGCTTCGTTTTAGGGTTTAATTTTAGGTTTTAGGGTTTAAGGTTTTATTGTATTCAAGTTTAGGGTTTTAGGTTTTAGTTTTTAGGTTTTTTGTTTTAGGTTTTAGGGTTTAGAATTTTAGAGTTTAATATTTAGTTATAGGGTTTAGGGTTTTAGTGTATTAAAGATTAGGGTTCTAGTTTTTAGGGATTAGGGTTTTGTTTTTAGGATTTAGTGTTTAGAGTATAAGAATTTAGGGTTTAGTGTATTAAAGTTTAGGGTTTTAGATTTAGTTTATAAGGGTTTAGTGTTTAGATTTTTTTTAAAATTTAAGGGTTTTGAGTTTTTCGGTTATATGCTTAGTTTTAGGGTTTAATTTTAAAGTTTAGGGTTTTAGGTTTTAGTTTTTAGGGTTTTTGTTTTAGGTTTTAGGGTTTAGAATATTATGGTTTAATGTTTAGTTTTAGGGTTTAGGGTTTTAGTGTATTCAAGATTAGGGTTTTAGTTTTTAGGGTTTAGGGTTTTTGTTTTAGGTTTTAGGGTTTAGAGTATTAGGGTTTAATTTTTACTTTTACGGTTTAGGGTTTTAGTGTATTCAAGTTTAGGGTTTTAGGTTTTAGTTTTTAGGGTTTTTGTTTTAGGTTTTAGGGTTTATAATTTTAGAGTTTAATATTTAGTTTTAGGGTTTAGGGTTTTAGTGTATTAAAGATTAGGGTTATAGTTTTTAGGGTTTGGGGTTTTGTTTTTAGGATTTGGTGTTTAGAGTATTAGGATTTAGGGTTTAGTGTATTAAAGTTTAGGGTTTTAGATTTAGTTTTTTAGGGTTTAGTATTTAGATTTTTTTTAAAATTTTAGGGTTTTGAGTTTTTCGGTTATATGCTTAGTTTTAGGGTTTAATTTTAAAGTTTAGGGTTTTAGGTTTTAGTTTTTAGGGTTTTTGTTTTAGGTTTTAGGGTTTAGAATATTAGGGTTTAATGTTTAGTTTTAGGGTTTAAGGTTTTAGTGTATTCAAGATTAGGGTTTTAGTTTTTAGGGTTTAGGGTTTTTGTTTTAGGTTTTAGGGTTTAGAATATTAGGGTTTAGTGTTTACTTTTAGGGTTAAGGGTTTTAGTGTATTCAAGTTTAGGGTTTTAGGTTTTATTTTTTAGGGTTTTTGTTTTAGGTTTTAGGGTTTATAATTTTAGAGTTTAATATTTAGTTTTAGGGTTTAGGGTTTTAGTGTATTAAAGATTAGGGTTATAGTTTTTAGGGTTTAGGGTTTTATTTTTAGGATTTGGTGTTTAGAGTATTAGGATTTAGGTTTAGTGTATTAAAGTTTAGGGTTTTAGATTTAGTTTATTAGGGTTTAGTGTTTAGATTTTTTTTAAAATTTAAAGGTTTTGAGTTTTTCGGTTATATGCTTAGTTTTAGGGTTTAATTTTAAGGTTTAGGGTTTTAGGTTTTAGTTTTTAGGGATTTTTTTAGGTTTTAGGGTTTAGAATATTAGGGTTTAATGTTTAGTTTTAGGGTTTAGGGTTTTAGTGTATTCAAGATTAGGGTTTTAGTTTTTAGGGTTTAGGGTTTTTGTTTTAGGTTTTAGGGTTTAGAATATTAGGGTTTAATGTTTACTTTTAGGGTTTAGGGTTTTAGTGTATTCACGTTTAGGTTTTTAGGTTTTATTTTTTAGGGTTTTTGTTTTAGGATTTAAGGTTTATAATTTTAGAGTTTAATATTTAGTTTTAGGCTTTAGGGTTTTAGTGTATTAAAGATTAGGGTTCTAGTTTTTAGGGATTAGGGTTTTGTTTTTAGGATTTAGTGTTTAGAGTATAAGGATTTAGGGTTTAGTGTATTAAAGTTTAGGGCTTTAGATTTAGTTTATTAGGGTTTAGTGTTTAGATTTTTTTTAAAATTTAAAGGTTTTGAGTTTTTCGGTTATATGCTTAGTTTTAGGGTTTAATTTTAAGGTTTAGGTTTTAGGTTTTAGTTTTTAGGGATTTTTTTAGGTTTTAGGGTTTAGAATATTAGGGTTTAATGTTTAGTTTTAGGGTTTAAGGTTTTAGTGTATTCAAGATTAGGGTTTTAGTTTTTAGGGTTTAGGGTTTTTGTTTTAGGTTTTAGGGTTTAGAATATTAGGGTTTAGTGTTTACTTTTAGGGTTTAGGGTTTTAGTGTATTCAAGTTTAGGGTTTTAGGTTTTATTTTTTAGGGTTTTTGTTTTAGGTTTTAGGGTTTATAATTTTAGAGTTTAATATTTAGTTTTAGGGTTTAGGGTTTTAGTGTATTAAAGATTAGGGTTATAGTTTTTAGGGTTTAGGGTTTTATTTTTAGGATTTGGTGTTTAGAGTATTAGGATTTAGGGTTTAGTGTATTAAAGTTTAGGGTTTTAGATTTAGTTTTTTAGGGTTCAGTGTTTAGATTTTTTTTAAAATTTTAGGGTTTTGAATTTTTCGGTTATATGCTTAGTTTTAGGGTTTAATTTTAAAGTTTAGGGTTTTAGGTTTTAGTTTTTAGGGTTTTTGTTTTAGGTTTTAGGGTTTAGAATATTATGGTTTAATGTTTAGTTTTAGGGTTTAGGGTTTTAGTGTATTCAAGATTAGGGTTTTAGTTTTTAGGGTTTAAGGTTTTTGTTTTAGGTTTTAGGGTTCAGAATATTAGGGTTTAATGTTTACTTTTAGGGTTTAGGGTTTTTGTGTATTCAAGTTTAGGGTTTTAGGTTTTAGTTTTTAGGGTTTTTGTTTTAGGTTTTAGGGTTTAGAATTTTAGATTTTATTATTTAGTTTTAGGGTTTAGGGTTTTAGTGTATTAAAGATTAGGGTTCTAGTTTTTAGGGATTAGTGTTTTGTTTTTAGGATTTAGTGTTTAGATTATAAGGATTTAGGGTTTAGTGCATTAAAGTTTAGGGTTTTAGATTTAGTTTATTAGGGTTTAAAGTTTAGATTTTTTTTTAAAATTTAAAGGTTTTGAGTTTTTCGGTTATATGCTTAGTTTTAGGGTTTAATTTTAAGGTTTAGGGTTTTAGGTTTTAGTTTTTAGGGATTTTTTTAGGTTTTAGGGTTTAGAATATTAGGGTTTAATGTTTAGTTTTAGGGTTTAGGGTTTTAGTGTATTCAAGATTAGGGTTTTAGTTTTTAGGGTTTTGGGTTTTTGTTTTAGGTTTTAGGGTTTAGAATAT